>OZ038477.1:141532983-141625483 GCA_964036315.1 Acanthosepion esculentum | reverse complement strand
ATATATATATATATATATATATATATATATATATATATATATATATATATACCGGCTGTAATGTCAAATTTGTAAAAATTTGAATTTTCTCAATGTTGTTCTGATTTGGCTTCTGTTCGCATTTCATCGAAATGATCTTGGATAATTCTACGCAATAAGTAATCCCGCCTACATTTAAAATTAACAGAGCCAGATAGATAGATAGATAGATAGATAGATAGATAGATATGAAATGTTTTAGATAGATACTGAGATAGATCAATGTGAACAGAGATAGATAGATAGATATGAAATGTTTTAGATAGATACTGAGATAGACCAATATGAACAGAGATAGATAGATAGACAGACAGATAGATAGATAGATAGATAGATAGATAGATAGATAGATGAACTGACTTAGATTGTGTATCTGTCAAAACTTTTAATATCTAAAAAGAAAATCCCTAAACTAATCGAATTTCTTTTTTCAGGTTTTCAGAGAGGCGCTTACAAAAAAAAATCACTAAAAAAACCTTATTCAGCTAAAAACGCAACAGGTTAAAATTGTTGGGATTGCTATGAGTTTGAATTTGATATCAGAAGTTTTAATATTAAGATGGTTAGTTTACGGGCATGTTCACCATATTAATCCACAACAATATAGAATATAGGCATTCAAAACGAATCAATTACACGGCAATTAAGGTGTCAATTAAAAAGCAACATTCATTTTGTGTCAGCTCCACTGCCTTCCCAACTGAGCAATCTTGACAGAAAAAGATCATTCAAGCCTTCAGTAATGGTAGAAACTTTGGCTTCTATCTTCAATGTCCATTCAAGAACTATCGAGAGATCGGTAAATAAGTTTAAGAAAGATGGAACAGTAGAGAATAAACCAGATTAAACAATATGTCAGTTAAGTTGTTCGGCGAGATTCTCCTGGTGTCAAATCAGTCGCTTTATCTCAAGTTGAATTTGTAAGGAATCATGCCGAAATTAAAAGAGAAAATGAGATTACTTTCAACCGCCGTTGATCAATTCCATCGAGTTAATATTGCAAGTCCACAAATAGTCACGAATGGCGTTTGTATTGTTGTCCGTTTATTACATATTTTCGCTTGACTACAGATAAAACGATGGTAAATGTGTGATATTTTATTGACATTGATATTCCTCGCAAAATATCACGGTCAGACAAAAAATTAAAGCAATCATTATAATTATTTTTTCGTATTTAGTTTTACATGTGAACTCCGTAGCAATATTTATTTTTTTTATTTTTATTTTTGTTTTGATTCTTATTTAATTTCAATAATCTAAAATTTATTACGTCAGCATACAAAAAGTAGCTTAATTAACATCTGCTTCTTTAGCTGTCAAATTGAAAAAAAATGAGGCATAATAACTCATTAACGGTGATAAATTAATTTCCTTCTGTTAATGTCTTTTATATGTCATTAAATAATATTAGTAATAACGGCTTTTCTAATTCCATCAGCAGTAAACAAATGAAGTTATTTTACAGACAGACATTTTAATTGTTCTGTTTGGTAAAAAATATAAAAATCATGATTTAAACTTTAAAATACTTTAAACTGATTTTACTTTAGCAAGATACACTCCAATTACAAAAAAGTTGAAATATCGTATACACACACACACACACACACATATATATATATATATATATATATATATATATATATATATTTATATATATATATATATATCGGTTTTGTAGTGCGTATTCAATTTATATAACGTAAATCATTCAAACGAAAAACAAATACTGAAGCTAGTTATATGACGAGAATCACTCTCACAAACAATATTTAATAATAAATTACAACCAACTTCGAATCTGTTAATGAATGGTGTGTTCCTTGTTCATAAATTCGTACAAAAAAATAAGACCAGATAAACCCGGAATTTATGAATAAGGATCACACCATTCATTAACAGATTCGAAGTTGGTTGTAATTTATTATTAAATATTGTTTGTGAGAGTGATTCTCGCCATATAACTAGCTTCAGTATTTGTTTTTCGTTTGAATGATTTACGTTACATATATATATATATATATATATATATATATATATATATGAAGAAATATACTTTTAATGTGTGCTATATTTATGGGATAAAGTGCTCAATATCAGAGATAGAGCGTCTGTAAATATAAATGTAAAAGTAAACATTGAAGTCAACACACAGAGGCGACAGGCTGTTTCATGCTGGAAACAGCCTGTCGCCTCTGAATGTTGACTTCAATGTTCACTTACATATATATATAAATATATATATTTAAGTTACGAAAAACTAGGTAATCCGTATGGGTAGAACCAAGGAGGATAAAATCCAGAGAGCTCAATGATTTTTATTTAATATATATATATATATATATATATATATATATATATATATATATATATATATATATATATATGAACATAATAAAATAGGCAGCATATAATTTAATATTTGTAATATATATATATATATATATATATATATATGTGCGTGTATATATATACATATATATATATATGTGTATATATATATATATATATATATATATATATATATATATATATATTAGAATGCGCAGCTTTTATATTATATCATAAAGAATTAATTAGCATTATTAATAAGATTAATGGCGAAATCACTTCGCTAACAAGACTTAATGAGACATTAACTTATTATCACTTCCTTGAATAACACGATCCTTATATCAGACTTGCTGTCAGAGCCAAGGAAAAATGGAAAAATTATTTGGGGGCAGGTTCCAAATCAAGGACAAAAGTCCATATAAATATATGACGGCAAATGTTTAAAACGACATTCCGTTTGTTTCGACACACCCATGCTCCCGTCGGATCATTGATTGATGGAACTTTCAACTACTCCCACACCTTGTCGAATGGTTTCACAGGCACCCATGACGCGTTGATGAAGCGTCTCTGAATTACCAACGGCTTCAAGCCAATTGTTTTACGTGGCCCCACAGATACAAAAAAAAAAAAAAAAACCCAAATGATTGAGGTCGGAGGAACGCGAAGGACATGGAGCCGGTACTCCCCTACCTATTCATCTTTAATGGGAGATATCAGCCATGGCATCGCGAATAATGTGATAAAAGTATACTGGAGCCTCTTCGTATTAGCAAGGGTATATCCTCTAGCAGGTCTGGAAGTGTATTCAAAATAAAGTCCCTGTAGACAACTCCTGTAAGACGAGCTGGGAGAACATATACCTGCCAGAGAGTCACCTACAATTCAAGCCCAGACATTAATCTTATACTGATGCTGGTGTCAAGACTGCATTGTACCATGAGGATTCTGAAGAGACAAACAACGATTCGGCAGTTTGTGCAATAAACCATCTACAAACGTTCTGCTCTGCTGAGTGAGCAGAGGGCAAAAGAGCCTGCACATGTTGCAAATGATACGGATACAGGAGCTGCTCTTGAAGTGGCCTCTATTCGGTACTATGAGATGTACGACATGCTAAGGCCACTTGCCGGGTGCTGATACATAAAACGTCTCCGACAGCCCGAAGAATGCGTTCTTCGTGGTCGGGCGTACGAGCGGATCTCGGTCTTCCTCGATCCATAGCTTGTGATACAGCCTTGCAGCCTCGCGTCCATTACCATTCGCGCGGCCGTATATAACAACCATATCTGCCTGATCACGATATGAACATCCTGCCATTGTTAAATGGAACACTTCTCAGTTAACTCACTATTACACACGTGAAACGTTGAAGACAGACTAGCCATAAATGTACACGAATGACAAACGTAACCTCATCTACGTGCCAACACAGTGCCATCTACCGTAAGCTTTTATTTACCTCAAAAACGAAGGATTTGTGGACATAGGTTTATATGGACTTTTGTCCTTGTTTTGGCGTGAGGAACCAGCCCCCAAAGTTTGCAAAAGTATTTTGATACACCTTGCATATATATATATATATATATATAATTATTTTTTTAAAAATATGATTCCTTCTCATGTTTCAAAAACGAGAGCCGAAACCCTCAATATAATTATTAAAATTAAATTGAATTAAGGTATCAAACTCTGTTTCATCCTCAAGCGAAAATTTAGGAATAACCAAACTTGGAAGTTTACGCATCTTTATAAGCGTGTTGGTTCGCAAAATAATTACGATGGAAACGGCCGGGGCGGCCATTTTGGTATATATATATATATATATATATATATATATATATATATATATATATATATATATATATATACCGGATGTAACAGCAAAATTGTCCCAATCGTGTAACAGCATGGGATAATTGTCCATCCCATAAAAGTTTTAAATATTCAAAAACCACGAAACTAATTGAGTTTCTTTTTACACGTTTTCAGATGAGACGTTTAGCCATAGTGACACCATTTTTTCACTGAGGAACACCTTTGAGTTATTCAGCTAGAAACAGGACAGTTTAAAATCGTTTTGTGTCAGCCCACCTATGTCTTCCCAACTGAGCAATGTTGAGAGGAAAAAGATCATTCAGGCCTTCAGCAATGGTACCAACATTCATGCACTGGCTTTCACCTTCAATGTCAATTCAAAAGCCATCAAGAGAACAGAGAGTAGGTTTAAAAAAGAGGGAACTGTAGAGAGGAAAAATGGATCAAAAGGTCACAACAGGAAGACGCATCATCATTTCAACTTAGAGCTAAGTACATTCTTATTGTTCAAAGATGAGTCCAATAGAGTTATAATGACGTTGGAGAATTCCAGTAAGATATCTTTAATCATTTCTAGGATACAACGGTTCATATCATAATCTAACAATTGAAATATTTTGCTGTTACACTATTTGGGCAATTTTGCTCCCACATCCGGTATATTTCTATATTCTTCGTGTGTTTCCATCAATTCAGCCTTTAAAATATTGACTGGCCTCGTGTGAATGTTTTCAGCATTTTCTCCTAAAATCAAAAGTCCTATGACATTTATTAAGGCTGTACATGTGTCCAGTGGGGCAGCCATTTTGAAAGAGCCTTACAGATAGAAAAAGTTGGGGTGAAACTCCATACATACAGGTTTTATAAACGTTTTTTTTTTTATTGCTTAAAAAACACAACTAGGTAATCTAATAACATTAAAATTGAATATGTATTTCTTTTGACTCTCATATTTTAAAGAAAACTGCGACATCCGTGTAAATATTGCGTGTAAAAGAGTATTAGGCAAAAGAAAATGCACCTGCTCGAAGATTCTGATCGTTAATCGATTTGTCTAACTCTTAATTCTCCTACCAATATGCTTAATGCTTATAGTAGAGGTTTTATTGATCAATTCTTTTTTATTTTATTTTATATTACCCCCCGTCTCTTTACTGCCTTCGTATTCTTACTCTTCTCTATCCGTGAATATAAAATACAAACATTTTATTATTAATATTTTTTAAAGAATTTTCTTCATATATAAGCGCGCATGCGCGTGGTTATGCGTGCCTTTTTTCTGTGTGCTTCTGTGTGAGTGTTTGCATGTATGTTTGTGTGTGTGGCAATTGTAAAATCCAAGCCAGTAACATTTGTTTAATTAGTAGAGTTATGTAAAAGTCTTCCAACATTCACCCATCCTCCCAGATATTTTTTGGTCCTGATCTGGCGACTCTGCTTCAGTCACTTTCCCACCGCCGTCAGCTTACCTCTCTGTGTCTTTTCTATAAACACGTCCATCGTAATTGTTCGGATGAGCTCTTCGCTAGATGTCTAGATGCGGCCGCAAACTCTATGCAAACAGTTTCTTTTCTCTTCTTTCTCGCTCGTGGAACTCCTTTCCAGCCAATTTGGAAGAATTTAAATGCAATGTCAATCACTATCTACTGTCCTCCTGATTACTCTCTTCTCTCCCCGCCCATTATTAATGTTTCTGTTCCTAATTCTTCCACACACTGTAACACCCCCTGTCTCTTTACTGCCTTGCATGTGATGATACTGATTAATATATATATATATATATATATATATATATATATATATATATATATATATATATATATTATAAATTAACTGATTTAAACTATGTTTTTTCGCTACACAGTAATAACCATTTCAAAAATGGAAGCTAAAAGCTTCGAATTAATTTTGTTGTTAAATTAAAGACATTAGTTCCATTTCCTTGTCAAGCGAATTATTTATTAAAATTTACAGTTTAAAGGCACGGCAAAGATTCCTAATTTTGTGTTTCCAAGGATACAGAGAAATCCACTCATCTAGACAAGGGGTGGTAGCTTGTTGAATTTCAATTTACGTTGAATCAGTTAATAGTTACATTCGAAAGCGGGGTTATATATATATATATATATATATATATATATATATAGTTTTAAGGTGTGCTATATTTATGGGATAAAGTGCTCAATATTAGAGATAGAGCGTATGTAAATATAAATATAAAAGTGAACATTGAAGTCAACACTCAGAGACGACAGGCCAGACGATTGCGCCCAGCTTGAAACACCCTGTCGCCTCATTGTGTTGATTTCAATGTTTACTTATATATATATATATATATATATATATATATATATATATATATATATATATATATATATATATATATATATATATATATATATATATATCAGTCGACACTGACGTTAACACCGTCAGACTGTTTCATCTTTGAACGTAGTCTTCACATCATCAAGTATGAAAAAGTCTGTCGCCACTTGCTGTTGATATCAGTGTTAACTTTTATATTTACATGTACTCTATCCCTGATATTAAACACTTTTACCCATAAACACACCATTCGTTCAAACTATATTTTTATCATACATACATGCATACATATATATATATATATATATATATATTAAAACCTAAATAGGCAAAATATTTTTTAAATTATTAGAAAAGTGTCCCCCCTCTGTCCAACATACTGAACTAAATTTTGAATTGAAATTACGTTAAACTAAGCTACAGCTGTATGCCTAATATGGCTACTTTAATTAATAAATTAAGAGGAAAAAATCATAGCCAAATCATACATTAACCCCACTAAATGTAACTGTAGAAACAATGACACCTGCCCACTCAAGGGCAAGTGCCAACAAGAATGTGTCGTCTATAAAGTAAAAATTAGTAGAAATAATTCAACCACCAATAACGATAACAATAAAGGATCTACTAAAAGCAATTTTTAAAAAACACTACTATAAGCATATAAGTAGCTTCAAGTATAGCTATGACACTTATCTAAATACTTTCAGAGTATTAACAGAAAGATAGAACGGATCCCATTCTAAAATGGGAAACACTAAAAAAAAATATTGTAAATATAAAGCCGGCAACAAGTTCTTTATTTTATGTAAGGTAGAGAAGTTAGCAATAGCTACCTTCAACAAACCAAAAAATTTATTAAACCGGAGGTCCAAAATCCTTAATAGATGCAGGCATCTGAGTGCTTGGTTATTAAAATAAAGGTTTCTTTTTTTATCTTTTTTCTAGTCACGTGTTTTATGTCGTCTTGGTCTTATGCTGATTTTAAGTTTTAGCCGTAATTTTATCATTAAATTTCTTTCTTCTTAATTCCTCCTTAGCCAGTTCACCTTGATGATCCCAAGGGGTGAAATCTAGGTAGGTAGTATCTGGCTCATTAAGATTTATTTATTTACTTTTACTCTACTTAGCGTATTGAGCACTCTTTGTTTTAACTTATTACTCGCTTGTTTTTTTCTTTCCTTTGTACCAAAAATTTAAGGATCTGGACGATATATTTCGCCCTGTTCGGAGGTTTCTGGTTCTTTCCGTTTTTTTACCAAATTTATATATATATATATATATATATATATATATATATATATATATATATATATATATATATAGTCAAACCTAAGGTTTAGGTTTGACTAGGTTTGCTCTACGTTTCTATCGAGCTCTTTAGTTACTTGTTTACTCGTATCGTGGTTTTTTCTTTAGGCCTTGAACCTGTATCTGTGCGATTATTTTCGACAGACTTTCATGTTCCTGGCTCTTTCTTTATTAAAACCTTTTTTTCCCTTCGTGATTGATTTGGCTATTGTTAAATCAAGAATTCGAAGGTTTTTCGACACGAGTATAGTTACCTATCTATATATATATATACACACATATATATATATATATATATATATATATATATATATATATATATATATATATATATATATATATTTGTTTATACCAATGGCTTCCCATACTTAATACTTCTCGTTTTCTCTCTCGCGTGGTCATGTGTATTGTCACGAGCTACGACGCGTTTTTCGCTTCCTTGCCTCGTAAATAAGAGTGTGTCGTTACTTTGAGCTTATCCAAACAGCAAGGGCGGGCCATTATTGTGGTTTCGTATATGTGTTGTTTGATTTATTAAAATTGCCATCTTTGATAATGGCTTATGTATGCCGAAGGCTTAGATTGGATTCAAACATGTGTTAATATAGTGTTTTCTTTTCGTCTTTCACCGATAATGTGATTAAGCTTATCAGACAATACGAAAGGAACTTAAATAAAATAAATAGATAAAACTTGTCTATATAATTTAATGAAACAATGAATTAATGAAAAATTGCTGCCGAAATAGACACAATATATATATATATATATATATATATATATATATATATATATTATTATTATTATTATTATTATTATTATTATTTCCTTTGATTTCTGTTGTAATTCCATGTCCTGTCGGGTCCCAATCAGAGACCTAACTTCAGAAATGGCACCATGACACTTTCTGTTTTTACATTTTTGTAAAAAGGCAAATTAAATAAACGGTCTAAGATTATGCACATTTCAGATAGATAAAGCTCTTCCTAAGGTATAAGATGTACCTGTGAGTAGAATGCTTTGTACTTATTTAATAATGGGTTAGAGTACATTTAAGTATTCTATCAGAACATTTTCTAATCAAACCGATAATCCCAAACAAAATGGGAATTATTGATGTCTTTATATTTTACATTTCTCTTTCAAGATCCTGATATTTTGATAGTCTTTACAATTTTTGTGTGTCTATAAACGTGCCAATTCTTTTAAATACAAACGTCCATCAGAAAATTTACGATTGTTATAGCTCTTATTTTCTGACTAGCAGCATGGCCCGGCGTTGCCCGTGCTTGATTCAAAAATCGTACGACTCATACAGCAATCGCTATCACTTGACTTAAAATATTTTTGCTCTTCCTTGCCTTTAAAGCAGTGCCCTTTGCCGTGCTGATCTTGCTACATGCCTTACTTCTTGCCTATCTCACACTGCGATTTTTTTCTAAGCTCTATACTAAACATTAAATCTGTTACGAAAAAAGAACTAAACAAAATGAACACAAAACGATCAGCAGCACATTTTTTAAAATAATATTACCAGCCATACATTTTTGATGAAAAAAATATTACCAGAAATAGATTTTGACAAAACAAAATATTACCAGGAAAAAAAGTTGTCGGCATTAAATGACCCATTGAGGTTGATAAACCGTAAAACAAGTCAAACCAAACCAAACTTTCTGATATTTCATCAAGAAATCATGTTAACTGAGTATATTTCCTTTCGTTTAATCGCTACGTAAATTAACATCATGTGAGTCTATTTTTCCTAAAGCGATATATGTCTCATGTGTTTCCAGTTTATAGAAAACAAAATCAGATATCCAATTCCAATGTACTCGTGCGCATTGCCATGTGTTGATTAGAAGGTCTTTGTTCAACATCTCCTCTCTCTCTCTCTCTCTCTCTCTCTCTCTCTCTCTCTCTCTCTCTCTCTCTCTCTCTTTCGCACATACGCCCCAGGGGTCGGGTCATATTCAGAGCCCCTCTTATTACATCGGATGAAAGACTATTATCGTTTTAACAAAACAGCAGCAGCCATGATAATGAAATCAACTTTTATTCGTCTGCCTATTTTCATTTATCTTGCTTTAAAAGACGCTCGGTAATTGAAGACGCGATGGCAAATCGTATCTGACATAGGATAGCAAAGAACAGTTTTCCTTGCATCTATGTCTACTGATTGCACTGCAACAATTGCAGAACCAGGAACTTGCGATACAACTCGCATATATTGTTCTAGCAGCTGCTTATATAATCACAGACTCGAGTGAAAGTTACTTGCAACCCAGACGTAAGACTACAATCATTGGCAAAATAAATAAATGTTTTTTATCACTACATTTAGGAAGATGCATTGTTTAAGCTTCTTGATTGATATTTTGGGATCATAATTCTTTTTTATTAAAATAATATTCATTATTCTTTTTTATTAAAATATTATCCATATTATTCTGTTTTCTCTCATCACGTTATTCTGTTTTAATCACTAAGAGTAAAAAGGAAAGTACAAAACAAATAGACGGACCGATATTACATAGCAGTTCAGAACTCTTTTCTTTCTTTCTGACCAACATTTTCGCGTTTCTTGATATTTTGCTTAATTTTTTTGAAGCAGATTTCATTATTCCAGTGAGTCTCCAAATATCCGTGCTATGTTTTTCATCGTCTGTTAAAAAACACACACCAGATAAATTTAGGTGATAATGTCATACATAATAATGGTACCGTTAAAGATGGCACAAGTGAAGAAATACGAAAAATATGTTTATTGAAATATACACTAATGGCAAAAAAACAGTTGGTTTTGGATTAAATTTTTTTTTGTAAATATATCATACAAAACGTCTTATTTATTTACTTATATTTTAATATTAGCAAAAAAAATAATTGTTTTATCTCCATTTGTTAATATAAATTTATGCGTTTAAAATTTATTAAAAACAATTATAGTATCAGGTCACCCCATAAGTTCTGTCCGAATTTTGAATAATGAAAACAAGTGACCAAATGTTACATTTAATTACAGATTCAATCAACAAGTATTTTCCCTGATTATCTATGACTTCCTTCCATCTATTAACAAGCTTACTAATTCCATTACTGTAAAATTCTTTTGGCTTTCATTCGAAGAACTCACAAATGTCAGTTTTAACCTCTTCCTGTGTTACAAAAGCTGTTTCTTCCAAATGATTCTGTAAGCTACGAAACAAATGGTAGTCTGAAAGAGCAAGGTCGGGAGAATAAGGTGGATGAGGAATTTTCTTCCAACTAAATTCTTCGATCATTTGTGACGTGATTCTTGCTGTGTGTGGTCGCGCATTGTCCTGATGAAACATCACCCGTTTTCGATTCACTAGAGCGGGTCTTTTTTTCCTCAAAGCTTGGTTCAAACGCTCTAATTGCTGATAGTATATTTGAGCATTAATTGTTGCATTAGGTGGTAAGAATTCAAAGTGGATTATTCCTTGGCAATCCCACCAGATTGAAAGAAGAACCTTTTACCCATGAAGTTCCCTTCTCGGCTGTGGCTGGGGTCCTTCTCCTTTACCAAGCCACTGTCTACGGCGCTTACCATTTCGATAAAGGATCCATTTTTCGTCGCCAGTCACAAGTCTATCCAAAAAAGGTGAAACAAGTTGGCGAGAATGGAGAGAAGAGCAGATGTCAACTCAGGATTTGAGGTTGTTTTCAAACAATTCATGAGGCACCCATTTTCCAATTTTAGGAACTTTTCCAAGTTGTTGAAGATGACGATGAACAGCTGTATGGTTTGAACTGAGAACCACTGCCAATTTCTCAACTGATAAAGCAGGATTTTCTTCAAGGGCTGCTTCAAGAAGCTTTTCATCAAACTCAACTGGACGTCAGGTTCGACCTTCATCTTCAAGGGTGAAATCTCCACCTCTGAATTTTGCAAACCATCTTCTGCATGTTCTTTCATTCACACATTCCTCTCCATAAAATGAGTGAATGTTTCTAGCCGCTTCGGCTGCTGAGTTTCCTTTCTTGAATAGCTTCCAATGTATGGTACCATATCAGTTTGACCACGGGGAACAACCAGTTAGTCGAAAACGGAAAAGAAAGTAGAGAAATTATTAAAATGCCTCTAATTGGTAAATCTAGTTTTGTTCGAGACCGTAAAGATTCTTTATAGCCTTGGAGAGCAAAGAAAGATTTCTTGCTTCTGACCATGTCAGGAATTAATCTCTCGGAAGAATCTCTCACCTGATTGCCCTTTTCTTCATCAGTAGCCCATAATCTTAAATGTCTAATGTAGTGTTCGTCCGTAAGATATTCTGTGTTCGGTAATGGAATACATACGCCAAAGTGGGTTGAAATCAATAGTTTTTTATGATGAGGGGATAAGTAGCTAGAGAATCTTGACAAAACCGAAAGAAGAATCTGCAATGTTATTAGTTCTGGCATAACAACTCGTCTTCAGGCACTTTCCTACCGCCATAACGTAGTTTTCGTGTACCGTTCTTATAAATATTTTATGACAGTTGTTCAGGTGAGCTTTCTTTTTTGGTACGTCGACTTCATGGATTTAAGCGCAGTGCTAGATTGGCGGCTAGGTCTCATGCTCTTACTGTTGAAATTGCCAGAAGTAAACAGATGTTTTATTCTAGTGGTTTCTTTTCTCTCACTTCTCACACGTGGAATTCACTTCGGACTTCATGCTTTCCTGTCAATTACAATGATCAAAAATCGTTAGTTGAAATATATCATTTTCAGCATATCGCGAGATCCCTTGACAAAAGCCAGAGAAAAATCAGCAATCTTACGATCTGACAATTTGGTTTCAATTACTTGTCACCCGCTGTAAATTATCTTCCCTGTGCATTTTTTTTGTTTGTAATTGGTTTGATAGGCTTTCTTTCCTATCGCATCTTAATGAACTTAGGCGTAGTACTAGATTCATGATTTTACTATTCAACTTGTTACAAGTAACCAGACGTTTTATTCTAATAAAACACAAAAAAAGCTTGTTGATTGTTCTGTCGACTACGATCGTTAAAATTTTAAATGAAAACCCATTAGTTAGGTTCTATCTTTTTGGATCCTGTTGTCCTCTCTCCCCAGGAACGTGTTCGCTCTCACTCAGTAACACCTGGCGTCTTGGTAGTTTTATCGCCTTGCTTAGCGTGAAGAGTCTAAACCGGAAATTGAATTCAGAACCGGAAATTATGATAATATATTCCTGAATTTCAGTACTGATCTCTCAACTCACATAATCCAATCCCTTAGAGGCGTCCTACAGTCTGTATATATTAACAACCAACTTAGTTTACAACAGATAGCCCTGGGCACTGATCTCCTGCGCATGGGTGAACACGCCTTAGGTACTTTTTTATATACAACTGATATCTTTTTTCAAGCGTTTAGGTAGCTGGAGACTGACGAGACATAAGAAGCCGGGGATAAATGCCTATTTCTCCAGGATATTAGTTCGGATACCTATCTACAGTCGAAATTTGAACTCAATTTACCGCATTCGTTAACTTCTGTCACGCCACCTCTGCTGATAAATTGAAAGCTATGGAGATTAATGAGGTGTTAATTGAGGAAAATAATCAAGTGAACGTTGAAGAAGTGACAAATTTTAAAATATTAACCTGTCAACAGTTTTCTTTTCCTTTTTGTTTTCACTTTCCCATATTTTCAAAGAGTCATGATCTAAACTTCACACACACCAGTGAAAATCGAAATTTATTCATATTATTTCTTTCTTTTCTTTTTTTTTTTCATCTGGACACGTTTAGACTCTAAATCGATTTGGCACTTTTAAAAGCTTATAACGAGTTTCTATGACATTACTTCTGTTTATTTCATATTCATCAAAATCGATCAAAGCAACGATTTAAATGGCGACAATAACAACAGGTTTATATTTTCTGCAAACATTCAATTAAAACCTCAAGATTATAATCAAGGAATGAAAGTGAAAAGACTGAGAAAGAAATTAATTATAAGCAGGAAGCAATTAATTATATTTTGACGTAGAGTTAATACTGGCTTGCGGCCATATCAGTTAACCAAATCCAGCATCTTCATTACCTTGATCGATGACCGCTTACGAATACCAGGTGATGTTGTAGTGAACAAAACAAGATCTAGATTTAAAATTCAAATGCTAAGCACTGACTCATTGATTTTGTTAGAAATTAAAAAGACTCGAATTTACAAACTTTGCTTAACACACACGCAAAAGCGAATCCAAAACAAAACTCGTGAAATTTCACACTTTGATGCGAAATGTTTTTCGGCCAATAGAAAACTAGGAAACATTTTAAAACAAAATTCAAATAATCTTCAATTCTCAGAAACAAATTCTTTTACGGACCTTTTCGCGAGCCGACGCGAAGTTTGTCGTCGTCCAATGGAAAGGCCCGAATCATATCCGGGAGTGAATTCCACAATGACCTTTTCAAGCCCCACAAACAAAATAAAAGACGGGAAAGTTCGCCTCTCACCAGAGAGGAGACGAGCGTATTAACACGTCCCTTGACAAACGTCAAGCGATCGTTATTTTTATCTCTACCTTTCTCCCTCACCTCTTTTATACTTGATAAACGAACGGAACATTTTAAGACTGAGAGATTACTTCAAAACATTCCTACCCTTCGATAACGCTCATACATACATACATACATACATACACACATACGTTCCTGCCTACGTACACATAAACACATTCTTGCAAGGATACTACGAACATTTTGACGACCTTGTATCAATCAAAATACATTAATTTTAATTGTAGAGACCTTAATTGATTTATATGTATACAAATTTGTTTCTTCACTTTACAATTTAATTTTCTTGTTTTATATCCCTCTGATGGTGGGCTATCTAACTACCGAAGCCAAATCAAACTAATCTGTTTCAACACTTATACCTTTCACTATAACTGATAACCCACTATAATGTAAGGTTGTACAGTCTGCGATGGAAAAATGATCGTCTAAATGAAAACGCTGAGGTCTCACTTTAAGATATATATATACCAAAATCACACAAAAATATTTTGAAATATTAAAGAGTAAATTTATTCAATAAGATCGTCATTGGCTTCAACCACAGTTTCCATATGACTTCGGAATCTCCTGTAACTCTTCTGGGTGGTCTCCCTGTTTAAGTTGATGAATGCTGCTATACTCCTTGCCTTCAGTTCATCTTTGGTGTTACAAGGAGTTTTGTTGGTCTCTTGCCTAACTGTGCCCCACACGTAATAATCAAGAGAGCTGTAGTCTGGGGAGTTAAGTAGCCAGATGTAAAGAGGGGTGTGGTCGCAGAAATTGTCTGAAAGCTATGACTGGGTTCTACTGCTTGTGTGGCATGGTGCCAGACATAGGTCTTTCCAGCAGTCCCCCTCTTGACCCAGAGCAGCACTATCTCATCAAATATATTGATGTAATCCTCATTGTTGAGTCTGAGACACTCACCAACGAGTTATTTTCTGATCAGAACGATCAAAGTGAGTTTTCTAAACTGCTGTACTTTCGTAATTATCATTCAACTCTTTCCTAATCCTCTGCTTTGTCTTCAGATTGGCACGCAAACACTCTGAAATGTTGAGCTTCCGGTGCGAGTGCCAAGCAGTACAACATGTCGTTTCCAAATTTCTAATGGAGCGAATTGCGTCATGGTGCTCTTCTTTTTTCTCACAGACGGAGCCCAACTGAACTTACTCTGCTGCGCAGTTGACCAAAATAAAAAAAAATAGTAACCCACCTGCGCGAAATTAAAATGGTGACAATTTACCTATCGCAGACTGTATGTGCAGGTTTTGTATTGGTTAACGGCTGGGAATTGGAAGTCGAATTCATATCCCCAATATGGATTAAATTGTAAATCAGTAAATCATTATTATCTCCAGAATATATAGCAATCTAAAAATATTTGCGGGTTTTAAATAGAGCTGCAAAAGTTTATCCAAATCCAAACCCAAATCCAGGGGTTTTCTCCTGCTGGAGGAATACACTGACGGTTGACAATGTCTTCAGAGGTGTAACCGTAACACCATGTTGATTGGAAGAGCTGTTTAATTCAATTACCAGTTGGTGAGACTATTTAACTCAGAATTCGGTTGGAGGGCCGCGATTCTGATCCATCCTTCAACGGTTTTTTTTGTACTTTAAAAAGTTGATAAACTGTAAAAAAAAATAACTCAATTTAGTTAATATGTATAATCAAATGCAGAGGAAGATTTATTTTCTAAACTTCGTCGGTTGTGCTTTTATTCAAGACATCAAAATTCAGTAATACCGAATCTGTAATTAACAAAATTCGTGATCAAAGCATGAAGTCATACATAACGGAAACTATGTGGAAAGGAAAGGGAGGGAGAATTCCCTAGTTTGGAATAAGAAAAAGAACAGAAATGAATATTTCGCAGGGAAATGTGTAGATGGAAACAAAAGACAGCATGTATGAGTTTGGAATATATAACGATCTGTGGGAACATGTATTGATTGAAAGAAAGAAAAAAAAACGGAATCCCATTGAATCACTAAGAATTCATCTCGTCAGCGTTTTGACAATCTACTGTGAAAAATAGCATATGTGTTGCTCTTAGGATTATATCGCTTTCGCCTTCCGTCAAATTCAGATACATTTTCAGCAGCTAGAAGAAAACATCCTCTTTAACCATAGACGCAAAGACTAAACTAAAATATATATGTTGGTCACATATGGAAAGCAACTATAGAATCCATCACCATCATCATCATCTATTTGTCTGTCTGTCTATCTATGGATCAGTTACAAAATATTTATGATACTGTTGTGGACCCAGAATAGGTCCGAAAGAAAACTCGAACTCAGCAATTTAGTGAAAACATATTATTAAACAAAAGAACGAATACAAAAGTGTTGCACGTCCGACTGACAGCAAAGTACAGTAGTCAACTCGTCAACTGTAGACAGCGATATTTACTGTCCCCCCACGAGGGATAGATGTGGCACAAGGCCTTGTTTAAAATGCCCGTGAAACTGTACATCAGGTGTCCGAGTAATTTATCCTTTCTTGATTCTAAGTAGAAGTGTTATTTCTGTTGCCATTTATTTAGCAGTTTCCCAGGGTACAACAAAAAGCAAGTGTTAACCTAAACATAAATCTAGGCTTTTATATGCCAGGCAGGGCATCCAATTTGTCCAGAAATCTCAAAACTAGCTGCTATATACAGACATTTTCTTAGATCAATGATTAAAAATAGGTTCCAAAAAGATTTAGAAAGAGACGCCCTATTTGGTACCACACAGTTTTAAAGCAATTCTTGGTACTCCCGATATAATTTTTTTTAACTGTTGGATTTTCTATAGTACAAATAGTGCTTAGGTAAACAAGAGAGTCAGTTTGATATCAGTCTTGCAATGGACACTCGTTAGAATTTGTACAATTATATTTGTTGGTATTATCTGCGTGTCTTGCTTTGAAATGTCTATTATTACTCAAGTTATTGTATTAACTTAAAATTTTATTATTGTGTTTTTTAATAATTTTTTCAAGATTATCGGTAATAATACTATTGTATATACATACATATATATATATATATATATATATATATATATTAAAAAATATAGTGGTAAGATATGCTATATTTATTGGTTAAATAGCTCAATATCAGGTATAGAGCGTATTTAATTATAAAAGTGTGCATTGAAGTCAGAATATATATAATTAGGAGCTCAGTTGATTCTGATACGTTGGTTTCAACCTTCCTTCAGACGATTTCGGTCAATTGACACAATATCTTCCTTTCAAGGGCCATCACCCAAAATCTGTCTAAAATCTATCCCCTATTCCCTAGCACGTAGAATTTGCACTATGGTGGCCAACAAAAACCTTCGAAAAAAAAACGTACAGAATAATTAAATAAAACTCTCAAAAAATGAGGTTACACCACACCGCTAATAAAGAAAGGTTTTGAACTAGCTTAAAAATAACTTTAGAACAACTCCAAAACCCAAAGAAACATAACAACAAACAAATTCTAGCATACGTCTACACAGAACAATCCAGAAATATTTATAAAAATAACAAGAAATCTAGACTTACTTAACAAGAATGACAAAATGAAAGATATACTAAAAACCACCAAAATAATTAAAAGCAAACACCAATCAAAAGACCTAAAATGCATATTAGCCTAATTCAAATTTAATCAACACACAATACAAGGAACAACAAAATTCAAGAAGAAAAGATGTGGGGTTTGTGATATCATTATAGTTGGAAACTCTTATACTTTTGAAAACCCCACAACATTTACAATAAGAACAAACTTAAACTGCAACTCTAAAAATATGATTTATGCACTCAAGTACACAAAATGTATCAAATCTTATATATGTATCACCCAAACACTAAACAACAGAGTTTCCCTTCACAAAAGCAACAATAAATTGCCATAAAAAATGAGACTCATTGTGTCACAACGCATCCAAGAATGCAACAAAGGTAAATTTTAAATTATATAATATATCAAGCAGACGATTAATCTTTTACGCATACAAGAAAAAACATCATAGACAAATTCAAACCAGATCTAAAATCATAAACCCACACACATAAACACGCTATATACATAGTGGCATAACACACAAGTCGGACCACACACACATACACACTATGAAAGATACATGTATTTACTGTATAGACTTCTTTATAATAATATAATACATGGTATATATGTATGGAGAACGAGTATATGCATACAGACTGGAAAAAACAAACACAGCAAACGGACCACACGCGCGCGTTCAGGCGCGCGCGCACACACATACACCCCCACCACACACACACACACACACATGGACATGGGCACGAACCCTACACACCATATGAAGTGTGTTTGTATAAATATATATTTTTTCAAGCAATTCACCCCAAGCATGGCGGGAATGCCACTAGCACGCAAGGGGTTGCAGAGGATTGAGAACAAGAGTAAAGAGGCGTGTTTGGGGAAAGGATACAGAGAAGGACGGGGAACAAGCTCAGGGTGTCAGATGTCGATTGACTTTACACTTGAATATTTGCGGATTATAGGAAGTAAGGGAGTAAGGAGTTCCACAGAGGGGAATCCCCTTCCCCTTACTTGCTTCCCCGATGACTATATACTATTTCCTTGTAATAAAACAGTATAGATGTATGGAGAAAGAAACGTGTATACATATACAAACAAATACAAACACACAACAGACAAAAATGGAGAAAGATTTAAAAAGATACAGGGGACATGAAAGATAAGACGAAAGACCTCATTCGTTGCCCTTTTCTCTGACCAATCCTTATTACCCTTTAAGCAAAGGAAGGGGTTTTACACCATTCCAAGAAGAATTTGAATTACTAGGATACAAAAAAAACAATGATTAAACATGAGAAAAAAATCCTTTGAATAATATGTGGAAATAATCATTCTTCGCCTGAAGAAGGTCACAAGACCCGAAACACCTGCAGCAAAAAATATGGAAAATAAAGGATAATTTATTTTAAAAGTTCACATTAAAACCAACAAATTTAAACGTAGAGTAGATACGTTGATCAATAAAATAAAGTCAAATAAATTGAAACGAAACGTTACCGATGAAATCAGTACGAAAAATATTTATTAATATTAACCGAGTGACAAAAATGAAGCAGGGAGATTGCGGTTTCAAGTTCGGAATTTTCGAACACACCTGTGTTCTTCATCAGGGGATGTGGGAAATAAACTGAGGGATGGTGGAAACTATTCAACATTAGCTTTTTGAGGTAGGTAGATTCCGCTTGTAGGTGTAATTATTACAAAAAAATCCGTTCCCTGTTTGATTACTCGTTGTGCGAAATGTAATATCTTATATATATATATATATATATATATATATATATATATATATATATATATATATATGTTTTCGTTTTTATTAGGGGATTTTCGAAATGGTAATAACTTTAGATAATGTTAAATCTATGTGTCCAAAATCATATTTAGCACTGTATTAAGGACATTGAAAAATAGCTTGTGTCAAAAATAAATATTTAATTAATAAAAATTTTTTTCGTCATTAGCAGCGGCTATTGAAGATATCTGTCTGTCCAATAAGGTAGTTACCAAAAATATATTTATTCAGATTTTGCAAATTGGTTCCGACTGCAAAAATTATAACACCACTTCAAGCACATACACGCACGCACACCCACATATACATATGAATAACGATTTACATATATATATATATATATATATATATATATATATATATTGATTAATTTTATATAATACATATATAATAAGTAAATAAAAAATGAAATAAAAATGAATTCTTATAACAAATATTTCATTTAATCAATACTTTTACCTGAAACTGGCAAACAAATTTGCAGCCTAATTAAAACGCCTCTCAGAAAACTGTTACTTCTAAGTGGCCAGTAAAATTAATCCCTCTTGTAATACATACATACATACATAAATATATATATATATATATATATATATATATATATATATATATTTATATATATATATATATATATATATATATATGTATATATGTATATATATATATATATATATATAAAAGGGTCATTCAATAAATAAATAAGGTGAATTTTTCGGTATAAGGACTTCTAATACAGATATAAGCTTACTTTTTTTTCTTTTCTTTTTCAAAGTAGTCTCCCAGCACTCTAAAACACTTTTCCCATCTGTGCACAAGCTTCTGTATTCCCTCAGCGTAAAAATCTTTGGACTGATGTCTCAGCCAGTCGCTCACATCATTTCATCGTCACTTTTATACTTCGTGCCTCTCGTGAACGCTTTCAAGGGACCAAACAGGTGAAAGTCTGAAGAGGCAAGGTCTGGGCTGTAAGGGGGATGAGGGAGCAGTTCCCAGCCCAGCTTGTTGATGGTCTGCACCGTTTGGGCTGCTGTGTGAGGCCTTGAGTTGTCATGGTGCAAGATGACTCCTTCTGACTGATGACACCTGCGTTTGTCCCAACAGATAAGCTCAAAGTCCTTGCAATGTCATCCACTGTCACCCTTCTGACAGACTGAATGAGGTCATTGCCTGATTCGATCACCTCAGGAGACCTCACTTCTGTAGGCCTCCCAGGACTGTCTTCATCCTCAACACTGCTCCGTCCTTTCTTTAAACAATTTACACATACTTGATATATATATATATATATATATATATATGTGTGTGTGTGTGTGTGTGTGTGTGTGTGTGTGTGTGTGTGTGTGTGTGTGTATAATATAAAAGACTCAAACACTAATATTCCATGGTCATAATTTACTGGAATCGTCATTACGATCCAATTCATCAGAGCTACAAAGTTGTAGGTCTGATGAATTGTATCGTGATTACAATATAATAAATTTTAACCATCGAACATTATTGTTTGAGTCTTTTATATTATATTCTTAGTTTGTACTCTTGGGAATTTATATATAATTATATATATATATATATATATATATATATATATATATATATATATATATTGACCACTAATATTTTATATATATATATGCGTGTGTCTGTGTGTAAACAATTAATGGATTTATTTTTTAAATTTTGATCAGACATTATTATTACTTATAAATGTGTCTATGTTGGATACTTATTTAAAATAGGCCACCCATTTTTATTTATTTATTTAATAGTGCCTAATTCTACTTTTACTGTTAGCCTTCGTATTCGAGTAATCTAATGTAATTTGTTCTACGACAAGGCTTGATCCTGCGTTATCTTTTGTAGAGGAAACTATCATTTGATCCGGCGTGCGTCACAGCTCAGCCACGGAAGACTTCAGTAACTACGCGCATATGTACTCTCGAAACAAATAATCTGAGTAAAAGGGACGTTTTTTGTCTTTAAATAGGATAAAAGCTATTTACTATAACCACGTTTGAAGTAATAGGGATTTTTACTATTTGCTTAGATGTGGCACAAGGCCGAGAGTATGGGCCACACAGTGAGGATCGAACTCCCTACTCAGACGTAATTATTCTAGCGAGACATGCTTGCTAACCATTACACCGCCTCGGAGTGCCTTTATATTAATTTTCTATTCCCGGCTTAGATGTGGCACAAGGCCGAAAGTATGTGGCACACAGTGAGGATCGAACTCAACACTCACTCGTAATTGGTCGAGCAAGACAAGCTTTCTAACCATTACACGACGCCGAAGTGCCCACACGTTTGAAGTAATATATATCTGTGTGTACCTGTGTGCCTTCTTGCCACAGACATTGTGATAACCGCACACCTAAAAACCAAAATCATGTATATGTAGATCTCGACACCTTGCCTAGGTGACTGTTCATCATACTGTCTCAAAGAAAATATTAATGCAATATTCACTCGCAAAAATCAAGAGAAGAATTATTCTTAGAATCTAAAATATGATTTGTCTTAAAATAACAAAAAAATTTTGATAAGTCGTAAAAAAAACCATTAATCAATCGTTGTATGATTTCAACATTGTCTATGCAGTAATAGTAGTTGTATTAGATTAGCTAGCCACTCGTATTCGAGGATACCCGTCTACTAGGGCGAGTACCCAGTCCCTGTTGCAGACGCTTTCTCAGGCAGATTTGTTTTTATTCAACACCCACAGAGCCGACTTGTGTTTTATATTGCAACAATGCTGAGCAGACCTTAGTTATAGTTTCTGGGGAAAAGCATGGTATCTAGCGTGAACAAGGGCAAAACACGATGACTTGTGACTTTGTTCTAGCACAACTGTTGACAGTCGCTAAGAGTTCAGTCTACTCATTTTCACTCACAAGTCTTAGGTTAACCGATGGTATGGTTTTCAGACACTTTCCAAAGGTGGAGAACGCTAGGATCGACCCCTCTAGTCCGATGACGACAGGAAATCTCCTTCCTGACAAATACACCATGGATTAGAAAGCGAACGTCCTCACCGCTCAGCCAGACATGACATGAATTAGCACAATTACGAGCCAATTTGTATAATTGGCCAGAGAAAATATTACAGGTCAACAGGATGGGCTGAAATTGTCCTTGCACTCCTTGTACAGAGAACAGTCGACCCTTTCACATGACTCCAATTCACCGAAGAAAGTATGGTGCTTGAGTGGGTGTTCGTGCATGCCAATGTTGTGGCCAACACACCGTACTGTCGATTAACAAGCTTCGATGATCATGATTTTGAACGTATCCGAAGCTCAGCAGACACCTGTGTAGAATGGTAAATTAACAGTGTAGAAGTCACGTATTAATTGTAAGTAAGTGTCTGAGAGTCTCAAAGCGAATTAATCTTTTGACCAGGAAAGAACGTATTAAAAGAAAAAGAAAAAAAAATAATCTGACAGGAGAAATATACATTTTTGTAAAAAAATATACCATAAATCTGAAAATAATAGGATTTACATGTGAAAAGTTAAAAAATGTCCTTGGCAAAATTATATGTATACCTGGCCACTCTACTAGGGCGGATAGCCAATCCCTATTACAGACGCTTGATCAGGCACATTTGTGTTCATTCAAAACCCGCAGAACCCAATTGTGGTTTATACTGCAACAATACTGAGCAGACCTTAGTTACAGTTTCTGGGAAAAAGCGTGTTATCTAGCGTGATCTACAATTTGGATACTCGACCACGATGACAGCCATCGACGGTCCCCAATCGTCCCGTCTACCAAATTACACTCACAAGGCTTGGGTCAACCCGTGATATGGTTTTCAGGCACTTTCCAAAGGCGCAGCACGCTGGGATCGACCCCTCTAGTCCGATAACATCAGGAAGTCTCCTTCCTGACAAACCCACCATGGTGAGATTCGAACCCGGGTCTCATGGTCAGAATGCGAATGTTTTAACCACTCAGCCAAACGTGTCATGAATTAACACAATTACGAGCCAATTTGTATCATTGGCCAGAGAAGATATTACAGGTCAACAGGATTGGCTGATATTGTCCTTGCAGTGCTTGAATAGAGAACAGTCGATCCTTTCACATCGCTCCAATTCTCCGAAGAAAGTATGGTGCTTAAGTCGGTGTTCACTCATGCGAATGTTGTGGCCAACACAACGTATTGACGATTAACAAGCATTGATGGTCATGATTTTGCGCGTTTCTGAATCTCAGCACGCGGTAGGTTATCCCAGGAATGCAAGCTTTGGATTCTCTGTAGGAAGCAAATGTGGAGTCGTTCGTCTGTTCGAAAATGTCGACGGTCTGGGTCCCAGGATTCGTTGCTATATCAGAACGGTGAAATACATGCTGTATTGTAATCGGTGGCCTTGAGCTTACATGTGACATTTCTTTTCAGGAAGACACGTTTAAAAAGCCGCCCTAATGCCGAAGAATAAAGCCTATCACATCGCTGAATCTCCCCTGTGATATCAGGATCTGATCTGTACAGATATACGACAGTGACGAAAGATTGACATCAGTCATTACAATATTAATTTAAAGTTATTAAATAATTATAAGCGAGGAAAACCCTGTTAATATAAGTGAGATTCAAACAAATTCTGTTTTATTTTAAGTAAATTTTATCATTTTTATATTTAAGTTTGACATAATTTATGTTTAACAGATTTATTTTTAATAATTCTGTTTTTTCAATTTACTTAAAAGTCCTAAGGTCTTATATGTTACTTACATTTTTAAGTTCTCGTAAGAGGTCCAGACAGCATTGACATAGAGATTGTCATTTTTACGATTCAACACAAACTTCAATTGTTATTATTCATTTAGCGCTCTTCACATATATATTGCCAACCGAACGCTCGCTCTTGTGTGGCCGAATCGGTTAAAAGGCACGTCAGGCTATATGACGGTTCCGTATAGTATACAGGTTCGAATCCTGTCGGATGACGAATATTTTCTATGAAAATCTCTCGGACATTCAGGCCGGTAAATGACATTTAATTCTGTTTATTATAAAACAGGGCATTTACTTAAATATTTGTATCTAAAAAAGAATGTTAAACATAAAAATGTCTTTAAATATATATATATATATATATATATATATATATCAGGGACATGTCTAGGTTTCTGAGGCACGATATGCACCAAATCCAGCAAAAATTATGAAATTTACTCTGATTATTATGCTAAAATACAAAACAAATATTTTATATTTTTGAAGATTAACTACATCAAGGTCACAACCAGTCTACCTTGAGTAATTGCTGACGGCACATGCCTGATATATATATATATATATATATATATATATATATATATATATATATATATATATATATATATATATATATATATATATATATATATATACTTTTTTAAAAACAAGGAATTTAGTAATGGTAATAGGTCCGTAAGTCCCTTTCGTCCAACATCTCATCAGGAGAAAATCGTTTTAAAATTTGATAAATTAAACGAAAAGAACACCAACGAAAATGAAGAGCAAAAAAAGCGGGGGGGTAGGGAAGCACGCTAAAATCAATAAAGTATAAGTATATATATACTTATAACGAGGGGAGGGAAAATTGCGTGCAAATAATTAGCGAGTAACAGTTAAAATAAAATATACCCAACAAATTAAGGGACTTCACAAAATCCTTCTGCCTACGAAGAGAAGGTTTCCGTAATCCTATACAGATTGATTCCAAAATCTTCAAATGATTGTTGGAACCAGCTATGTGAATAATTTTGTGTATATATATATATATATATATATATATATATATATATATATATATATATATATGTTGTGTTGAATGTCAAAGACAACATAGTCCTGCATATTCTCTTTTGAATTTTCTCTTATTTTCTAATGAGACTTTTTATTTGAAAATTATATCGAAATAAATATTGTCCGTAAGATAACCGAGTACTTTCGAACATCATTGTTCATCTTCAGGGTCAGAATTTTTTTAACAATGTCTTTATATATATGTAGAGTCAAATTTTTTAAAACATTTGCAAATTGTCTTGTAGCGGAATCATGTTGCTACATTTTATTTTTTACAAACTTATTAAACGTTACAAAATCATTTTAATTTCAAAAGACGCGATGATGTTAGCACGTGCATGTCGAAGATCTTTAATTATGCAATGACTGGTTTAAGCCGTAATGTTATTTCCTGAAATTGTTCCTGGCTAGTATGTCATTGTTTTTTTCTATTATTTCTATTGTCTTGACAGATATATTTAGATTTGAAGTATTACATATTCTTGATTTAAGTCTTATAGGTTGGTGGTGAGTAAAAAAAAATGATTTCTTTTTGGTACTCACTAAGAGTTTATTTACACTGACTTTTTCTTTTAGTAATACATTTATTTTAATTGTGGTTCCTTATCTAATGTTCACTTTTTTCAGTTTCACCGTTTTGGGTTATTGTTCCAACGTCTCTTTTTGAAGAAGTTTTGGGCGAAAAAGGTTCATTTAAAAAAAATGCACTCTGTTATATTTGAAACCACATATACATTCTGTGGCATAAGATTTTGGTGTCTAAAAAATGCGAGCTGGTAATATACATGCTTATAGTTCATATGAAAAAACAATTTTAAATAATTTAAGTAATTCTATTATATTTACTTGTTTTAAAAAGAAATATAGTCTATTAGTAATTAAGAGTAAAAATATTTTAAAATAGTATTTAAATAAAACGTATTCTAACCCAAACACCCCAAAAAAGAATCTTTAAAAGTATACAAGTAAGAAAAAATGCCAAAAGAAATTTTGCCGTTAATAAAAAAAAAACTAGACGACATGAATTTAACGGATGTCAGAATTCGTTGAAAAATACACCCATACTCTCCCTAAACTAAACCTCTATTTCGAACATAACTCATAATTGATACAAAAATAGTTAATAAAAATGAACACGCTACCGCCCCTTGTCTGAATGATTGGATTTTTCTGTATCCTTGGAAACAGGAAATTATAAATTTATATGTGGGTTTAAAACTCAGTAAATTTAAAAATAAGTTACTCCAATATTCGATTGAAGATGAAACGAAACTAATGGTTTTAATTTGATTATGTAATTAAATTTGAAGTTTTTAATTTCCATTTTAGAAACATGGTTATCACTATGTAGCGAAAAAAAACATATTTTAAATCAGTTAATTTATAATATTTATGCTCTGTAAATTTACATTGAGCACTGTTTTGTAAAAATAAAAATAAAATATATCAATAAGAACACCGGATTATATATCTTACTGTTCTTTCTGTGTGTATATATATATATATATATATATATATATATATATAAGAGAAAGAATAAATGGAGTAAAAATCCACAGTTGGTAGCATTTACTCTTTTAAAAAGTTGTTCCATACAAAGTATAGCAAAATATTATATTATGCCCCACCGCTCTAACTTTCGGAAAAGGGGTAACGATTTGTTTTCAAATTTTACCTAAAAAATCATTTGTATCACCAGTTACCAACCATCGCCTGAGGAAGTACAATCATAGTATCGAAACATGAAAGGATTTCTATAGCGATTTAAAATGTTTTTGTTATAATCAATTTACATATATATATATATATATATATATATATATATATATATATATATATATATATATATATATATATATATATAAGAGATTACACACACACACACATATATATATATATATATATATATATATATATATATAATTTTTATCTGGAGATAATTGTGTCTGAATGATTTTTTCACAGATAATAAACCGTAGACTAGACTTAATTGAATTTTTGCTTTTTTATAAGCAGTCATACTAGTGACTAACAAGGAAGATGAGAGAGAGAGAGAGAGAGAAATATAAGAAGAGAAAGTGAGGGAAAGAGAGAGCAAGAAAGGTAAAATGAAAGAGAAATGAGAAAGAAGAGTAAGAGAATCTCAATTGCACGGAAATGATTTTTACCTTTATCATTAACACCGTCTTAAATAAAACAATTACTTTCTTTTTTAACTACATTTTTACTAATTTCTCCTGTCAGATTATTTTTTTCTTTTTCTTTTAATACGTTCTTTCCTGGTCAAAAGATTAATTCGCTTTGAAACTCTCAGACACTTACTTACAATTAATACGTGAGTTCTACACTGTTAATTTACCATTCTACACAGGTGTCTGCTGAGCTTCGGATACGTTCAAAATCATGATCATCGAAGCTTGCTAATCGACAGTACGGTGTGTTGGCCACAACATTGGCATGCACGAACACCCACTCAAGCACCATACTTTCTTCTGTGAAATGATCGACTGTTTTCTGTACAAGCAGTGCAAGGACAATTTCAGCCCATCCTGTTGACCTGTAATATCTTCTCTGGCCAATTATACAAATTGGCTCGTAATTGTGCTAATTCATGTCATGTCTGCCTGAGTGGTTTAGAACGTTCGCATTCTGACCATGAGACCCGGTTTCGAATCTTACCCTGGTGGATTTGTCAGGAAAGAGACATCCTGATGTCATCGAACTGGAGGGGTCGATCCTAGCGTGCTGCACCTTTGGAAAGTGACGGAAAACCAAACCACGGGTTGACCCAAGCATTTGGAAAGTGCCTGAAAACCATATCACGGATTGACCCAAGCCTTGTGAGTTAAATTGGGTAGACGGAACCCTTGGGGACTGTCGATGGCTGTCATCGTGGTCGAGTGCTTAAACATCCAAATTGTAGATCACGCTAGATAACACGCTGTTTCCAAGAAACTGTAACTAAGGTATACTTAGTATTGTTGCAGTATAAACCACATTTGTGTTCTGCGGGTTTTGAATGAACACAAATGAGCCTGAGCAAGCATCTGCAATAGGGATTGGCTAACCACCCTAGTAGAGTAGCCAGGTATACATACAGCTTTGCCCAGGGCACTTTTTAACTTTTCACATGTGAATCCTATAATTTTCAGAATTATTATACCCTTAACCGGGTATTGAACTCACACTCTTTGGGTCCTGTCACTGGATCTATCTAACGCCTTCATCCACTGTGCCATGTGTCCTTGTCGTTGTAATAAATATGGCGACAAAGATGAGGACAATAGTCCGAATAATGTAAATAGTGTACATAATACCTCGTCTCAGAAATATAGACAGATACTGAAAGGCCGAAACGTTGTAATAAATATGGCGACAAAGATGAGGACAATAGTCCGAATAATGTAAATAGTGTACATAATACCTCATCTCAGAAATATAGACAGATACTCAATAGCAATTCACACTAAATTGTTTACAAACCCACAATTCCAAGAGCCTCAGTAAGGATCGAACTTAGTAAATTTTAGAAATAATTAGATCCTCGGTAGGCACACGCATGCATTCAAGATTGCTCAGAAAGTCAACCTTTTTTAACAACTAAATTTTTATGCAGTCATATATTAAGTTCTCTCTGACACCAATGACAACATAGTGAGTTGCCCAACATATATAAAACTGTAGCTTGCTTTTGCAGAGACAACTTTTTTAATAAAATTCTACGATAGTGACTCTAAACATCATCATCATCATCATCATCATATTATTATTATTAGTATTATTACTACTATGAGTATTATTACTACTACTACTACTATTATTATTACTACTATTACTATTATTATTAGCACTACTATTACTATTATTATCACTACTGTAGTAGTATTATTATTCTATTATACTATTATTATTGCCACTACTATTACTAATACTACTACTACTATTTCGACTACTATTACTATTATTATTATTACTACTACTATGAGTATTATTACTACTAATAATACTATTACTACTACTACTACTATTATTATTATTACTATTATTACTGCTACTACTACTATTATTATTACCACTACTATTACTATTATCATTACTACTGTATTATTATTATTATATTATACTTTAATTATTACCACTACTATTACTACTATTTCTACTACAATTACTATTATTATTATTACTACTGCTACTATTATGCGTATTATTACTAATAATAATACTATTATTATTACTACTACTGTTACTATTATTATTATTACTATTATTATCGCTACTACTACTATTATTATTACCACTACTATTACTATTATTATTACTACTGTAGAAGTATTGTTATTATATTATACCATTATTAACAGTACTACTACTACTACTACTACTATATCTACTACTATTACTATCCTTATTATTATTATTGAGTGAGAGAGCCGCAAGCCAACAAATTGATTCTGGGGTACGAATATAAGAAGCCATATATACTCATCATGTTATCACAACCGAATGTGCTCGATATGGTGAAAAGTTGTGATAGAAGCAGCGTATAAGCCTGTAAGTGGAGCCCAGTTACAAATAACTTCCGGTCAGATAATCCCGTCCTCTCAGCCGGTTTCCGATTGAGAGTGTTCTCATGTATCAAGATGTCACTAAAGAAAAGGACACACACTCACACTCAAGTTTGCTTAGAACGTCAACCTTGCTTAAAACCTAACTTTTATGCAATCATTAATTTACTTTTCTCTGGCATAAGGACAATGTAATAAACTATAGCTTGGTTTTATAGAGACGAGATTCTTAATATTTTTGTACGAGAGAGAGGCTGCAAACTAATTGTATCGGTATCTAAAATCCAAAGAGCAACCGTACCCTGGTAGAAACGTCGCTCTGTGATAAGAGCAATAAAAGACAAGATCCGTTAATTACACTTGAAGCGATTACTCTTAACGAAGTATCTCGGGTCGGCCATTTTCTTTCTTTATCTTTAAAATTTTATTTATTATCTCTTTTTAAACGGATTTAATTCAATTTCATTCAATTAATTTTAACCTTGTTTGTCTTTGGAGGATTATTGATCGTTTGATTTTCTTTTTCACCTTCAAGTTTTTTGTAACTAAATGTGTAGATCTTTTCGTCTGTTATTTCGCTTTCATTTTTTTTTTTTCGTTGAATTATTAAAATTGCTCCAGACATGCTTTTCGTTCATTATTATTATTTGCCAAAGATAATCTATTTTTCGGTTTCATATGGAGATGTCGAGAAAGGACAGCGACAACGAAGTCGAGATGTAAACAAACCTAGAAAACAAATTCCAATGAAGCTTATTACAATTTAAATATGGCGGTCTTGTACGCTTTACCCTCCGCATACACGATACAGAATCGCTTTTATACGTGGTTCCATTTCAGTGGAGAATCGATATAAACGGATTATTGTCAAGGCTTCTTTTTAGATTTGGATTTTAATTAGTTTCGCGCGATTTTTTTTTTCTTTTGCTCTTTTCTATTTTCTTTTATTGGATTTCTACTCTTCTCTCTGTGTCGCTTTTTCTATCTTCCTTTTCTTCTTTGCAGGTTTCCTTCTTTCTTTGTTTTCCTTGTCTTACTTTACGTCTTTTTCCACGGTTATAATCAGACATTATTATTATTCAAACATGATCACAGCAGTAATATTCGGCGGCTTACACTAGAGATGAAGTGACAACAAGTCTCGTTTATATTCCAGAACTCTCAACGATACTTTTATTTGAAGGGTTTCAATTTTTTCTGCAATCTCTATGTAATGGCAAAAGTACGTAGGTGTAGGCTTTAAGAAAGATTCATTCAACTGCGAATACAGGGTTCGCGCATAGTGTCCTTTTATAGTCCCAGTAAACAGAAATAGCTCACTGAAAGAGGAGAGTAACTAAACAATTGCAGACCACTCTTGATTATTTATAACACTCTACTCCTTGAATATTTATTATTAATAGGTTCTTTGGAAATGTTCCAATAAATATCAGCACCAGAGTCAAGCTGTATTATAAGTAGTAGTAGTTTCATTGTTTACATTTGTAGTAGTAGTAGTAATAGTGCTATAACTACCAGAGAACCATTTAATGACTCTATCAAAACATTTTCCAGTCAAACCTATGAACTCAACCAGAATTAGAATAATTGACGGCTCCATGTGCCACATTCTTACATACTAGACATGCCATGCGAATAAGAATGCATATTCTATTTTCATAGGCTTTGATCACTATGTCTGGGCAGTTAACTTGTTTTGTGCATATTGTGAAGTATCATGCTACATATCTGAAAATGGAAATGTAGTTTCTGCAGTTTTCTCCCGTTATTATTATTATTATTATTATTATTATTATTATTATTATTATTATTATTATTATTATTATTATTATTATTTTCTTTGATATCTGGCGTTTACACATTTCTTTCCGGGTCCCGCCCAGGGACCTAAGTTTAGAAATGGCATCATGACACTTTTCACTGCAAAAAAAAAAATAATAATTACATAGATAAAGCCCTTCGTAAAGTGTGGGCTGTACTTGTGAGAACAATTTTTTTGTATCTCTTTGAGGCATGGACTTCCAGGGATCCTTTCAATTAGTCTACTGGAATCTTTTTCCAACCAGTCCAAGGGCTCCAACTACAACAGGGATTGTTGATGTTCCCATGTGCCACATTATTATTATTATTATTATTATTATTATTATTATTGCGTGAGAGAGAAGCAGTCCAAAGTGATGCATGTTCTCTAGATGTTGACGAACTGTGTATATCTGTTCATGTAAATTCCTCTTTTGAAAGGTATACACATTCGAATACTTACCGGTCACAGGGATCCGTCCCTGCGCTGGTAGTATCAGAGCTATGACTAGCTTGGTCCGGGTATGACCAGCTAGGGCTAGCTTAGACCAGCTCTGACCAGCTTGGACAAGCTATGACCAGCTAAGACCAACGGCCCGATTATCTTCACTTGAGTCCCCACGTTAAAAAATCGACCATGTGTCACAACTCAGTAGGGGGTGGTCAAGTAAATACCGTGTATATCTGTTCATGAGAGTGAGTGAGCCTCAGAGCCTTTGTTAGTTACATCTAGATAGTGAGGAGGAATTTCAATCTCTTTGAAGTGGAACATACTCTTGTTTTCTTTCTTCTTTGAACTCGTCAATCTTGACCTGTTCAGGTCAACGTTCGTCTTTCCTACTTATCCTTTTTTCCTGTTCTTTCTTTCGGTTTTCTTTTCTTTCGTTCTTTCGTTCTTTCTTTCTTTCTTTCTTTCGTTCTTTCTTTCTTTCTTTCTTTCTTTCTTGTTTGCTTGCTTTTAGTTTTTTCTTTCTTTTATATTCCCTTTCTTTTGTCGTTTTCCTATTCTTCCTTTCTTGGAATTCCACCTGCTCTTCTTTCTTTCTTTTTTTTTTCAAAGATATATTTCCATTTACCTTTGAACCTCTTTCTTTCTTTCTTTCTTTCTTTCTTTCTTTCTTTCTTGTTTGCTTGCTTTTAGTTTTTTCTTTCTTTTATATTTCCTTTCTTTTATCGTTTTCCTATTCTTCCTTTCTTGGAATTCCACCTGCTCTTCTTTCTTTCTTTTTTTTTTTCAAAGATATATTTCCATTTACCTTTGAACCTCTTTCTTTCTTTCTTTCTTTCTTTCTTTCTTTCTTTGCTTTTAGATTTTTCTTCCTTTCTTTCTTTCTTTCTTTCTTTCTTTCTTTGCTTTTAGATTTTTCTTCCTTTCTTTCGTTCTTTCTTTATTTATTTATTTATTTCGTTCGTTCTTCCTTTTTTTTTCTTTGCTTTTAGATTTTACGTCTTTTCTTTCTTTCATTCTTTCTTTATTTATTTCGTTCGTTCTTCCTTTCTTTCTTTCTTTGCTTTTAGATTTTTCTTCCTTTCTTTCGTTCTTTCTTTCTTTATTTATTTATTTCGTTCGTTCTTCCTTTTTTTTCTTTGCTTTTAGATTTTACGTCTTTTCTTTCTTTCTTTCTTTCTTTCTTTCTTTCTTTCTTTCGTTTTTTCTTTCTTTCTTTCTTTCTTTGCTTTTAGATTTTTGTTCCTTTCTTTCGTTCTTTCTTTCTTTATTTATTTATTTATTTCGTTCGTACTTCCTTTTTTTCTTTGCTTTTAGATTTTACGTCTTTTCTTTCTTTCTTTCTTTATTTCGTTCGTTCTTCCTTTCTTTCTTTCTTTCTTTCAATTGCTTTTAGATTTTTCTTCCTTCTTCATTCCTTCCTCTTTTCTTCTATACTTTTTATCTTGCAATTAATTTTCTTGGAGTAATTTAGCTTCTTTCTTTCATTTCTCTTGTTTGCCGTCGGTTCAGTAACCTCTCGTTGTAATTTCATAATTAAACCAATCATTTTCAGTGATAAAAGGCATTGTGTACAGGACTTAAGAATGTTTTCGTCGACTTCCTTTGACCACAAAACTGGAAGACATCTCCCAAAAATTAATACCCTCAAAGAAAATGACAAGAATTATTATTAATATAAGTTCATTATTACAATTTTATTTTCGTGTGTAATAACCAAAATCATGTTCTTTTTAATTTAAACTTTTTCATACCAATATTCATCATTTAATTTTACCAAAATCTCTTCCAGGAATTTCATTTCTTTTGAGGATTTAATTCTTTCCTCAATTTCCTGTCCGAAGTTTCCATCTTCTCTTCTTGTCGCTTTTTTTTTTTCATTTTTCCAATCGCGATTTTGATGGCTATTGCTATTTTTAATTAATTATTATTTTTTTTTTTTGTAATCAATGAAATTTCGCATCTCTCGTATCTGGAGTATCTCACCCTGGATCATGTGACAGTAAGACTCTAAAATATTCACTTTAACTCACTTTAGTACACGTGCCGGGCTTAGTTTAAGTCTGGCGAGTTTTCACGTCAAGGGATGAAGTTGTCATCTGTAGGCATCCGCCATTTGTTGAAGATATTTAAAAAATTAGAGAACAAAGTCAGATTTCTAGCAGGCGAGATATTACCTCACCAGAGAAAGAGTATTTTTTTCTGTTGTATTTCTTGGACAGCTACTCTTTAACATATGTTCGTTTTGATTTTTTTTTTTTTTGTGGTGGTGGTGGTGTTTATATTGAATAATAAACATACATTCACAAATTGTAATCTTAAATGCATTCAGTTTGGTTTGGTTTGGTTTGGTTTGGTTTGGTTTGGTTTGGTTTAGTTTACGGCATATCAACCTCAATGTGTTATTTAATGCCAACAAGATTTTTATTGCTGGTAATATTTTTTGTCAAAAATGTATTTCTGATAATATTTTTTTTCTAAAAACTTATTGCTGGTAATATTTTCCTTTTTCAAAAATTTGTATCTGCTGGTAATAATCTATTGCTGGTTATAATGTTTCCAACAAAGTATTTATGTATTAAAAACTATTTTTATACTTTCATAGTGTTTTGACCCCTTTTGGAGGGTTAACTCTTTGTCCATAGATGGGACCCAGACAGATAATACCACCCGGGTCAGGGTGGACCTGGAACACCAGCAATCAAGAGCTATAAAGAAAAAGACATTGATGAGTAATAACTATTGAGGTAGTATTTTTAGTATATTAATCTCCTTTTAATTTTAATCATTTCAAAAGCAGGCAACGTCATAATGCCTCCAAGACGCCAGGGTGTTACTCTGTGTGAAGGAGAATTAGAAGACTTTAGTGAAGAGAAAGGCAAATAATAGAACAGGTTTCAGGAAGACACTGACGTTGCATTTAAAAGTTTGAAGGTCGTAGGTGGCAGAGAAACAAGGACTCGATTGTATTTAAGTCGAGAGAGTATTAAGTCGATAGTATTTTGATTTGCTCACTAAGAGTTGCCAGTGTGTTCGTGCAGCGTTACAATTTTCGTACGCTTCCTTGGAGTAACGTCCATCGCAGACAATGGCCGTAGGACAACTAATCGACAGTCGAGGCAATAGTGTCTGGGCGTGATGAAAATCGGATCAATCACGGAAAACGCAATATTTTTGAAGGTCAAACGAATTTCATCATACACCCCGAAAATAGATTCATATAACTGCACACCACTGCAAATGAACTATTCTGGGAAAAAACTGACCGTATGATGAAAAGAAGGAAACTAAAGCGGTTGTTTCAATTAATTTGCAGATGGCTGTATATGCGTGAAGTTTAAAAAAATAAAAAAACTTACCTCATGGACGTCCGTACATAAAAATAAGTTCGTGGGGAAGCCATATTGTTTTTATGCTGACAAATTGACGCAAAATCACGGCGACCACGAGATTTGAGAAAATATAAATATGCAGTGTACGTATGACGTGGGGTGAGAAAAGAAAGTTAGTGTACAAAAGACCAGACAATACGACAAATACAACATCTACAATGTGTCAGAGTCACTAGTATCATGCTGCAAGACAGACGTGTTTGGTGTTGCACTAAAGTCCTTTTTAAGTTATAAACCTTTATGTTATTAACAAATAGCACGAACAAACATGAGAGAATCAACTTGTATGTACTTATTTTTACTTATACCTTTGCTTAAATATTTACTTATACATTTAATTTGGAAAATAGAGCGGAAGTTGAATTGATAAAGACTCAGGAAGAGAGAACGAATAAATGGAAACGGGAGAAGCTGCACTGACCAATCGCTTGCAATCGCGATCAGCTCATAGATCAATAATTTAATCCAAAAGGTTGATTGAAGAGCTGAGAAACACAAGGTGATTTCCCGGTTGCCAAACAGAAACGGTCATCTTCCACCTTCCTTTTGCCATCATTTGTGCCTCAGACAACGTATCGCCTGGGGCTTCGTTCATGAATCACGCTGTACGGTTTGCCACTTATTGTCATCTCTTTATTACCTCGAGTTAAAGTGAGAATTTCACACATGCCCGACAACCAGCCGCGAAATCTGCGGATCAATTACTGTTAATCAATAGCCGGGTAATAACCTACAGTGAAATCAGTGGGGAGCTTTTAAAGATAAACAGGGCGAATTTATCAATATAAATTGGGAGCGGTGTGGATTGAATATATTGATTTCCAAAGAGGCGAAACGCTGAAAATTAAAATACTGTATTTTAAACAAAAATCTTTTAATTAAAAATACGTTTATGTTATTAAACTGTATTTTGTAATTGTACTATTTTAGTCGCATTGAGAGATACGCAGCTTGCTATTTAGATGCCTTTATATCGAAAGACATCAGGATCAGCAAAACCCACCAGCGCCACGGCTTATAAAACACAGGGAATACACAAGACCATTTCAATACACAACAGTTTATTAATACCATCAATACGAATGCGGTCATGACTCTTTATTATTTATGAAATGTTGTGCTATCTGGGAAAACATAGTATAAAGGTTTTCCGTTTTCCTCATCCCCTTTTTTGAGTTCATAATTGTCCTTTCCCAAGATTGGCCGCCACGCCATGCTAAAGAGCACAGTTTACCCTGTCATTTAACCAATAACTGGGATGGCTGAATTCCTGCATTTTGGTATTGATGCGAAAGTGAACGCAATTTGGAATTCCCTCCACTCTTCCTGTTTCCCTGATAGCTATTATCTCCAACTATTCAAATGTAATGTCAATCGACGTCTCCAGATGCCCTGATCTATCCCCTATCCTTCTCTTCATCCTTTCCTCTATCACTCCTATTTACTCTCGCTCCAATTCTCTGTAATCCCTTGCGTGCTAGTGGCTTCCCGCCTTGCTTTTAGGGAAACGCTTAAAAAAAAAATTCGGCCATGTGCCCAATAGTAGAAGCGGGAGATATTTTGAGAAATACAATTCATGGGAGAATTTCTCGTCTCAGCAGGATCATTGTTTATTGCATCGCATTTACAAGTTAAGAATGACTAGTGTCAAAATGTGTGGATTTGGCTGAATTTGAACTCGGGTTGGCGATTCCATTTTCTTTACTGATAAACATTACGCTACCTGAACATAGAAGGAATATATACGGACATTAAGATGCGTTAAATACTGCTTGGCTGATAATATACGATTGAATTTTGAATTATTTACCTCGTTTATGCATAAGCTTTTTATTTTATTTTAAAGTCCACTGAAAGGAGGTCGTCCGCCAGGACCCCCAAGCAAATTCATCTAGCACTGGAGGATTTTCCGACGATGCCAAGTCCGTGTGAGCTGGAGGAACATAAAGGCTTCCATGAGATTTAGCACCGGTAGCAACCTCTCAGTGACGAGATTAGACTTTGTCACGATGCCTGGCACCATCTTTTACGCAATGTTTTGCGAAATGTTAGAAGTTGCTTTGAAGTTGCTGTGAAATGATGATCGATAGAAGTAGGTGATATGATTTCGATGAATTCCAAAAACCTGGAAAATAGCTTCCCGATGAAAGTCAAATGATTTTTTCGTCTTGATTGACGGAGAAAACTTAATTTTTTCTACACGAAACTGACAAGAAAGAATGAGATCCGAAAACAAGAAAGACTGTCTTGATCGCAAGATCTCACCGTCTCAAACTGAAGCAAATCAAACCAGGTTAAAAAGAAAAACATCTTCCCTGAGTTTTTGTACTATGCATATATATATATATATATATATATATATATATATATATATATATATATATATATATATATATATACCAATTCACCCAAAGTAAGGCGATAATGCCACTAAGATGCAATGGGTTATTAGTAGGGAAAGAAAATGCCCCAAAACTTTAGAAGGAACAGAAACCCAGTCCTAAGCAGGAAACAATAGATAAGCATGTATATTTGTTCCAAAAACTGGGGGGGGGGGTAAACCTGACGATAGGTGAACCTCATTGAGGAAAAAAAGAATAAATAGAAAATAAAATTTCAGAGTCGACGTAGACATTAACAAGGATAACGTCACGCATTATGAAATGAAGAAAGCCGGCAATTATTTTAAGACATTTTTATGTTTATACATTCTTTTTTATAGATACAAATATTTAATGTGAATAATGTGTGACGTCATTTGTTTACATTTGGATACGCTTTGAGCAGATATGAATGTACGTCAGAGATTCATGGAAGATTGAAGTTTAAAAGCAGTAAAATCGACATTGCTAATCGAACGATTCTCCGTGGCTCGATCGGTTAAGGCCCGTCCGGCTAAATGACGGTTCCGTATAGGATACAGGTTCGGTTCTTGTCGGAAAACGAATATTTTCTATGAAAATTTCTCGGACATTCAGGCCGGTATATGTTATCAATATGTATAAACATAAAAATGTTTTTAAATAATTGTCGGACTTTTATAATGTGTAAATTATTTAAACAAAACTGCTTAATGCTTGTGTTACTCCATAAGTTGTAAACTAGTATAGAAGCTCTTTTGTCTCAATATAAACAACCGTTCACCAGCAAGATGGAAAATCTTGGGGCTGTATCGGCCTAGAAACCTTATAATGACTAAAATTCTTAAAAGAAAAAATTATGCGAGTTTGCTACTTGGCATAGGAGGAAATATTGTCACACTATTTTATCCTATATAAAATTTCATATTTATTTGCTGGTTTTAATAAAAAAAAATTATTTCCTTAATTCAGCAAATAATGACAGGAATCGTTCTTTCATGATGTTATACATACTTTAACCGAAATATATCTTAATAGTATAGAAAACTAGGGACAAATTTTGATGCATGAATATTAATGATACATTCTTATAAATAACGGATTTTGAGAAAAATTCTGAATATTTTGGTTTAAAATTCTTTATAGATTTTTCCCTTTGCAAAATAAAATTAGTGGCATTGTTTCATATAATCAAATCTGTATTTGTTATTTTCATATATATCATAAGTCTTATCTATGAATTTTCTATCGCTTTAAAAAAGAAAAATCAAAATTCCAAACGAATGTTATCTCGTTTGTTAATCAACCGAAGAATCTTTTTCGATAATAATGGAAGCTCTGATTCCATATTCTTCGAATGAAATGCAATCGTTTACACCGCTTGGGTATTCAGTATTTATGAGACAAACGCGATACTGTTATCACCTTCAGAAGTTTTTTTTAGTGGTTGGTGGGGGGGGAGGCGTAAACTGTCATTTGCAATTTATCTCTGCATTTCACCCACCTAGCACAATATTTCGGCATCAATCTCAAATTAAGCATTGCATATATTGAAAATGATTTGGCTTATCAGTTCCACAGTCTGTAGAGATTTTATTTCACGTGCCGTGTATGGAAACAGAATAAGGAAATATTAAATAGATTGCACTGAGCGTCTCGTGGGTTGAGGTAGTCTGAAATATTATTGGATGATATGATCAGCGTATATGAAAGGCTGTCATACTAATACCCAATGTAAATGGACGTTTGATATTTTGTCTCCTTGTTTTTCTTTTTTCTTTTTTTTTCTCGTTTTCTTTGTTTTCTTTCTTTCTTTTTTATTACTCTGGTTGACCACGTATTCTGCTTTTATACAGCTTTTAATCATTTCGCCCCCCAAGCAAGCATTGATTGGAAGAACGTTATTGACTGATGACAATAAAAGAACAGGATCCAAGGAAAGAGAAGAAAATGATCGATTGTTGAGTTTGAAATTTTGAAGATCATAATTGAGAGTTTCATGAATGAGAATTTCGGAGAAAGGACATTAAAAGAGCCTGAGAAAGATAAAATGGCGACTGACATTGCAGCAATATCTAACCAGCGTGCTCGCAATAAAACAACAACGTCTCAAGAGGACAGATATTGTCTTGATACCGCCATTGCTGTACACACTTTTGACTCCCTCGGTAATCTATTTACATTATTCGGATTATTGTCCTCATCTTTGTCGCCATTACAACGTTTCGCTCCAACTTCTTCACGTGGTTGGAATGTCGAACTGAACCCTTTATTTCGATCACTGGGGTAGACTGTTCTAGTTCCACGTGCCATGTCTAATGGATGTCACTTATCAGTTATCTCCTGTTAATACTCCTATCCAAGTTCTCCTCCACCGTAACCATGTATTGAACTCACACACTTTGGGTCCAGTTACTGGATCTAACAAACGCCTGTATCCACTGTGCCATGTGTCTTTGATGAGATCTGTGTATGAATTTCTGGGTATTATAAACCTAATCAGTGCTCATATTGCAATTTTTGCTGTTATCATTAACATGTTTTGACCAGAGCTCATATTGCAATTTTTGTTATTATCGCTTTTCTCTGGCACTCATTATTACTGGTTCCAATAGTGTATTCATTTCTATGCTTGGTCGGCTCAGGAGATTTTTGTGGCCTAGCATATGTGCTGATTCCAACCACCTGAAGACGGCCGGAGCGTGCAACGGCCGAAATATTGTAATAAATATGGCGACAAAGATGAGGACAATAGTCCGAATAATGTAAATAATGTACATAATAACTCATGTCAGAAATATAGACAGATACTGAAAGGCCAAAACGTAATAAATATGGCGACAAAGATGAGGACAATAGTCCGAATAATTTAAATAATGTACATAATACCTCATTTCAGAAATATAGACAGATACTGAACGGACAAAACGTTGTGATAAATATTGCCACAAAGATGAGGACAATAGTCCGAATAATGTAAATAGTGTACATAATACCTCATCTCAGAAATAGAGACAGATACTGAAAGGCTGAAACGTTGCAATAAATATGGCGATAAAGATGAGGATAATAGTCCGAATAATGTAAATAGTGTACATAATACCTCATCTCAGAAATATAGACAGGTACTGAAAGGCCGAAGCGTTGTAATAAATATGGCGATAAAGATGAGGACAATAGTTCGGATAATGTAAATAGTGTACATAATACCTCATCTCAGAAATACAGACAGATACTGAAAGGCCGAAGCGTTGTAATAAATATGGCGATAAAGATGAGGACAATAGTTCAGATAATGTAAATAGTGTACATAATACCTCATCTCAGAAATATAGACAGATACTGAAAGGCCGAAGCGTTGTAATAAATATGGCGATAAAGATGAGGACAATAGTTCGGATAATGTAAATAGTGTACATAATACCTCATCTCAGAAATATAGACAGATACTGAAAGGCCGAAACGTTGTCATAAATATGGCGATAAAGATGAGGACAATAGTTGGAATAATGTAAATAGTGTACATAATACCTCATCTCAGAAATATAGAAGGTCACTCAGTAATGTTTATTTACAAAATTACCTGAACCAAGTACAATGCGATATTTATTATTTATATTTTATAAGTGAATACATTTGAAAAGAAATAATTTTATTCTTCAAAAATTTATTAGAAAAATACGTAAACCAACTACGATGCAATATTCACGATTCTCTAAACAACTATGAAACAGGATTATATATATATATATATATATATATATATATATATATATGTATGTATTTGTGATGGAAATTAGGAGGATTTTAGGGAATCATAATTAAGTAATTCATCGAGTCTAGAAGAAACCTCAACAGAATGCCGAAAGCACTGGACGACCGTTCCGTGCTATACTTTCAACTCAATAACAGTGCGCATCCACTAGCGAGAATGGAAACCCGACAGTTACAGTTATCAGGCAAACGTCATACCAACTGTTCCAACGGGCCTCGGTGAAGATAATGTTCCGAATCAGACTAGATATACCGCCGCTCGATCACATATTCCGTGGTGGAACTCATCCGAGTTTCTCTTTAATGATAGGACTGTGTCGCCACGAGCTAGGACTACTATCCCGTAAGCCGCTCCATCCGGAGCATTAGATGCCGGTTCAAGCAAAGAAATTAGGAGAATTTAAGAGAATTATAATTAAGTAATTCATCGAGTCTAGAAGAAACCTCAACGGAATGCAGAAAGCACTGGACGGCAGTTTCGTTCTATATTTGGAACTCATGAGTCACGTGAGTGAACGATATATTGACAACAGAACAATATGTCTAGATATATATATATATATATATATATATACTTTTTTAAAAATATCCTTTTAAAAACCCTAATAATTGTCATTACTGCTGTTTTATGATTAGTCTTTATTTAATTTATGTTTTCCTGCCTTTCATTACCATTATCTCAGTTATTGTCCAATGGGAGACTTATCTTTTATTTATCCCTATAGCTTACAAACAGCTGTAAAATAAAGGATCAATATGACTCATAAAAAATAATGAAGAGAGACAGGTCAAAAATGAATTCTGTAGCTTCTACAATATTCAGAATGTACTTTCAAATTGGCGAAGGGCAGCGGTTAGAGATTCGGAAAGAGATATCGGCGAGTCGATTTCGAATTATAGTCAGGTTGGTTTGTTTTGTTTTACGGCATATCAACCTCAATGGGTTATAAAGGCCGACAATGTTTTTATTGTTGGTAATATTTTTTTTCTAATAGAGAGAGAGAGAGAGAGAGAGAGAGAGAGCGAGAGAGAGAGAGAGAGATTTGTTTGGTTAGGTTTGTTTTACGGCATACCACAATGGTTATTTAATGCCGACAAGTTTTTATTGCTGGTAATATTTTTTTTCCAAATAGATAGATAGATAGATAGATAGAGAGATAAGGAGAGAGATTGGTTTGGTTTATATATGGGGAATATATGAACAGGTTAAGATTGTAGTGATCAAAGAACCATCCTCTTGGGAGTCGATTCCAACAAAGCAGCGGTGTAAAGAAGCATCTCGAGTGGAACTTATATCTCACCAATGGAATAAGGGTGGTTTACTGCAGTGTGCGTGGCATGGCGGAGTCTTTATCGGGAAGTATAGAACTGCTGGTACTAAGGAATGTAGTCCGTCTGAACACTTTCCAAGGAACTAGCGATAGATATATGGCGAGAGGCTTGTAACCTGTGGTTTGGTTTGTTTTACGGCATATCAACCTCAATGGGTTATTTAATGCCGACAACATTTTTAGGATAGATTCGTATGAATAGAATATGTATTCTTTGCTTTAGATTGGTTTGGTTTATTTTGTTTTACGGCATATCAACCTCAATGGGTTATTTAATGCCGACAACATTTTTAGGATAGATTCGTATGAATAGAATATGTATTCTTTGTTTTAGATTGGTTTGGTTTATTTTGTTTTACGGCATATCAACCTGAATGGGTTATTTAATGCCGACAACATTTTTAGGATAGACTCTTATGAATAGAATATGTATTCTTTAGTTTAGATTGGCTTGGTTTATTTTGTTTTACGGCATATCAACCTCAATGGGTTATTTAATGCCGACAACATTTTTAGGATAGATTCGTATGAATAGAATATGTATTCTTTGGTTTAGATTGGTTTGGTTTATTTTGTTTTACGGCATATCAACCTCAATGGGTTATTTAATACCGACAACATTTTTAGGATAGATTCGTATGAATAGAATATGTATTCTTTGTTTTAGATTGGTTTGGTTTATTTTGTTTTACGGCATATCAACCTCAACGGGTTATTTAATGCCGACAACATTTTTAGGATAGATTCGTATGAATAGAATATGTATTCTTTGGTTTAGATTGGTTTGGTTTATTTTGTTTTACGGCATATCAACCTCAATGGGTTATTTAATGCCGACAACATTTTTAGGATAGATTCGTATGAATAGAATATGTATTCTTTGTTTTAGATTGGTTTGGTTTATTTTGTTTTACGGCATATCAACCTCAATGGGTTATTTAATGCCGACAAGATTTTTATTTGCTGGTAAATTTTTAAAAAATGTATTCCTGGTAATTATGTATTACTGATAATAATTTTTTATTCAAAAATTCATTGGTGGTAATAAAACAAATTTCTACACGTTTTGATCCCAGTTTGGGGGGTTAACTATTTGATCATTTGTAGGACCCTAACAGGTGATACCACCCCGGGTCATGAAGTTAACTTTCGCACATTAGTAAATATATCAATCCGTCTCTTCTCCTTTTCCCACACGCTACGGGTAAAATAACAGCACCGACTTGGGTTTCCTGAGCTGGCAAACAGTCTAGGAGGATATTCCACTCGCCCATGATTATTAGTTTTTGGAATAATTCCAACACTTACAATATTTCACTCAGTGTTATAAATTTGAGGAAAAGAAACCAAAAAAAAAACAAGATTTGGTTTCTTCATGTTATTATGCAGTCTGCTCAAAAAGAAAATAATTGTATTATACTGATTTCAATCGTCACTGGGAACAACAAATCTCTAAGCTTTGTCATAATAAGTTAACCTTATAAATTCTTTGTTCGTCATACCGAGATGTGAATGTTTAGCAAGCTCGTTTCGCAGAACATAAATACGACAAATAGATTGATTCTGTGTACTCTTAATTATTGTTTTGTATTACACTTTGACGAATAAATAACTGTAGCACTGGTTAAAATGCTAATCTCAATGTCCACTATTCAGTGAATTAAATTCTTGCAGGCTTCCATACATAGATTAGGCTTTGCAATCAGCTGCGATAAGCTCTGTAAATACAGACACAAATTCTCACTATGACAAATACCATCGAATTTATCCATAATTCTTTATTAAAATTGAATTACTTTTGCACCATTTTCCTAACTTGGGAGGGTGTGCCTCTTTGGAAGTATTCAAAATCACGAATTTTAGCGATCTGTTAACATAAAGATGTAAGTAAATCCAATGATCAAAAAGCGTTGAAATATAAACATGTTTCAGCTTGTCACAAACTCCAAACGTCTAAGTGGTTACTGAAAATGAAACACAATATATGATCGGCCCGCTTCCTAAAATCTGACCAAATGAGTAAACATTAAATTACGGTTTCTTTTCTTTTCTTAGAGATTCTTAAGCGGACCATTAAATTTTCAACGACACCTAGTGACAGGGTATATTCAGGAACTTAAATGTAAGGCTATGGATGGCGTGTTCAAAGGGTTTAACTCTCATAATAGGTCGGCATCGTCCGTCCGTCCGTCTCGAGGGACGATGGAGTAGCGTGGTGCGCTACGAGCCTGATATATGGAGAACTAGGGCTGCCCAGACGTCTAGTTCCCCCTCTCGGACGTCTAGTTCCCCCTTGCTAGCAGAGTCCAAAGGAGAGGATAAACCAACGCGGCCGGCTGCTGGAAGGGTTTGAATTCAGAGTTGTCCTTCTTCTAGACCAGTTGCCATCCAAGGCTATATAACCCAGTCTGTCGTGAGAAGAGGATTCACACTTTTCCCAAGGGTATTAGTACATAAGTGAATGTAATGGATTCGACTGGAATTCGAACTCGGCTCTCCGATTCCTCAATCCAAGCCTCTATTTATTACTCCACCGTGCCTCCTCTCATAATAGGCAACATGATTAAAAGTGGATAAACCAACTAAGTACACGATACCAGATGTTGACTCAGATATGGCTACTAAATGCATATCAAATAAAAAATAACCATTATGATCAGTGTTAACATTTGCGTTCGTGAACTTCTTTTCCGGCTTTTCGTGTGGTCGGAAGTTGTCAGAAGATCTTCTATTTGATATCTTTCTTTTTACGCCCGAAAAAAAAAACTGACCTCAACCAGTGATGTTGCTTTATATTACTGCCACTAGGGGTGGGGGGGGGACATCGCATGTCAACCCATTTAGAGTTCAGCGACATGTTTATACTACTTTAGCTGCCGTAAGATGTTGTTACGAGAATTACTGTGACCCCGCCTATATATTCCTTATAAATCTTTACTAAATGTACGTTTGTCGTGCACGTGAACAAAACAGTGATTTTTTTAAAAAATCGTAATACTTACAAATGTTTTCACCTGTTATTGAAATAAAAACAATTTGTCTTTTATTATAACCCACCACCCACATGAAAATGAAGTATTTAATTTTGTCGTGTATACTTAACTGCCTCTGACTCTGACAGGTACAAATGTCACGAAACAGTAACTAGTTATAATGTTTGGGCGCATATCAGTGCCTATCAAAGAAAACATAACTTTACATGTATTTGTGTAATTTAAGTATATATATATATGTTTCATTAAAAACAACAGACAAGGTACAACGATTGAGCTTTTTATTTAATTTTTCTTGTGTTCGAACAAGAGCTTTCTTTACAGGACAAAGGGTCTGCAAGAACTGTCCAAATGTTTTGTGTTTCCGAGCGCTTTCGGCTATACCTTTAGTCATTATCAAGGATGCTTCGATTTTTCAGCTTAATTGAGTGTATGCATTATGTATATGTCTTAATGTTTAGTAGGGATGTTTTTAATTTCCGAATACGGTGAGCACATTGTGGCTTAAACGAAGGATTGCTGCTGAAATATACGACTATATATATATATATATATATACACACACACACTTGTGTAAATTCATTGAAACAAAACAAATAACTCCGTTATTATTTACTTTTTTCGTATTTTTACAATGAAACATGATTAAATTGTAGTTTCTACCATTATATGCGCAATCGCCAAAAACAAGCAAATAACCGGCTTTAAAATAACAACAGTCCAGTATTAAAAAAAAATTAAAAGTAATAGCAATTTTACCAACCATAGTCTTACAAAGACACCAAGAAAGAAAAAAAGAAAACAGACGGATAGAAGATGTGTGAATGCGTGTGCATACATACATACATACATTCGTGTGCACGAGAAAACAGTCGGCGAACAAAATAAACGAACGGTCTGCGCGTTGACACTGCAACTGATAAAATATATTCGCTACACAATTCAACATTGAATACAGCGTCCAATTGCGTACGTATGTACGCATTGACACATGGATACGCATATAAGCCCAGTCTCATGCTGTTCATATATGTTTATGTTTGTGTGAGCTCCAGTGAGTGAGCGTGCATGTATGTATGCCTGCGTACGTCAATGAGTGAACATGCGTGTATGTGTGTTTGCGTACGTATGAGTGGCGTTCCGACGACAATTTTTCCTCCAACTACCATAAAAACACCGATATGCACAACCATATATAAGCCCCAAATTTGAAAATTAATCAGTTTGTCTGACGATCGCAAATGGCGGGAAACCCAGGGTCACACACTCACACCAATCCAACTAAGTATATATATATATATATATATATATATATATATATATATATATATATAAAAGGAAGAGGTTATAGTGGTTCCAACGAGAGAAAAGTGTGTATATTAAACAGAAGAGAGGTACCGCAAACGTTTTTTATATATATATATATATTAAAAAGAAGAAAGAAACCGCAAACGTGTTTGGTTGTAATGTTGATTTTCGTAAAAAAAATAATATGCTTTAATTTTCATAATTTTACTACGCGTGTTTCTGGTCTCGCGACCGTCTTCAGGTAAAGGCTGGAGATTTCCACATATTAAAAATAATTATTTTTTTTCTTTATGTTTTTCAATGTTAAATATTCTCGATGCGAGACATTTTCTATTTTTGTGTTAGCAATCCGAATGTCTTTCTTGAAATGGCAGTGAAGAATTCTGCGCGAAGGGTCATAAAACAATTAAGGTTGGTCATTCGGATTACTAACACGTGGAGTAAAATTATGAAAAATAAAGCATAATATTTTTTTTTTAAATCACATTGCAACCAAAAATGTTTGCGGTACCTCTCTTCTTTTTAATATATATATATATATATATATATATATATATATATATATATATATATATATATATATATATATATCAGAGCAATAAACGTATGAAGTTTGATATTACTAGACATATTAAAAACGGACGAAGCAACCGGTTTCGCTCCCACTCATCAAGCTTACAACGGGAGATTTAATTTAAATTAAAAACACAGAAAATGTACAATAAAAGGAAATGTGGAGGAGGAGGGGGAAAAATGAGCAAAAGTAGGTAGAGGCAAATGACAGCGAGCCCCAACAAATACTCACGTTATTTACACAAGGAAGGCTTGCGGGACCCGATGTAAAGTGCCTCCAGCACCTTAAGGTGAAATAACGAGTGTGACCGGGACAACACGGTGAACCGGTCAACACTAAAATTAGCTGCACACGATCTGCTCTTTAATAAGTGCTCACATATGGCGGACCCGTAGGTGTTTGGGACGAGTCCATTCAACGGCAAAGTGTGGTTCCTGATTTTGGTATGTCAAAATGAGAACAAATGGAGTATAATTCGACTGTCCGTTACATTTAATTTAAAATATACATGTCACGTGTAATGCATTAAAATAATATTCAATATTATCTGTTATTTCATTACACGTGACACGTATTTAACCAACAAGAAATATCGGAGCAGAACACATCATTAAACTGCATCTCCTTGCCTTTTAAGGTTTTTATCATTTCTAACTTGATCGATGTCGAAACATTAATAAAGCGAAACATCTTAGTTTGAGATCTGTTTCCTACTTGTATTTACTTTATCACATATATATATATATATGTGTGTGTGTGTGTGTGTGTGTGTGTGTGTGTGTGTGTGTGTGTGTGTACAAATAAATAGAAAAATAGGAAAAACACGTTAGGTTAATAATCCGAAGTTTTTTTAGTATTTATTTTTTTTATTTTCAAAAAACAGTCCTTAATTAAAACCTAGATTATAATTATTTTTTTAAAAATACGATTCCATCAATAGATAAAAGTTCTCATGTTTCAAAAACAGGAGCCAAAAACTTCAATTTAATTATTAAAATTCAATTGAATTGAAGTATCAAGCTCTGTTTCATCTTCAAGCGAAATTTTTCGAATAGATATTTATTTGTACGATTTTGTACAAAATGTGGCACAAGGCCAAGAAGGGGTTTGAGGAAAAGGACAGTCTTCTTCTGTCTTAATTTCTAAACTTAGGTAGCCACAAACACTGACCCAAACATATAAAAAATAGTCCTACCACCAAAACAACACATTCTCTCCTACCTTTCTTACTACATACACCATAATACCTCCATGTCTCTATGGAATCTCAACTAGTCCCCATAACATATTAATATATATTCCTGTTTTTGAAACATGAGAACTCTTATGTAGCGATGGAATCATATTTTTTTAAATAATTATAATATATATATATATATACATATATATATATATATATATATATATATATACAGTGTAACCCGGATATAAGAGAGTTGTCGGGACCGGAGAAGAAGTCTCTGATATCGGTGATTCTCTTATATCCGGGCTTGGTCTATTTTGTTTTATTAACACAGGCTCTAATTTGGGACCAGATAAAATCTCTCTTATATCAGGGTTTCTCTTATATCCCGGTCTCTTATATCCGGGTTACACTGTATATATATATATATATATATATATATATATATATATATATATATATATATATGCACATTTCATTAAAAACGACTGACCAGGTGTTTTTATTTAGTTTTTTTATATAATTTCTCGTGCGATCTAATAATGTTTTTCTTTTCAGGTGATAAATTATATAAAAACTGTCCGAATGTTCTTTTTATTCGAGCGCTTTCGGCTATACATTTAGCCATTTTCAAGGATTATATTTCAACTGTTAGAATTAGAAATAGTTTGTTATATGTATGTTTTATAAAATGTTTCATTTTTTTGTTTCAAAACACGGTCAAGATATTATGCCCATGTTCAAAGTTAATATTATTAAGTGTTGGTTTGTTTGTTTTTATTAATAAGGCTTCCATTATTCAGATCGCACGAGAAATTATATAAAAAACTAAATAAAAGCACCTTGTCAGTCGTTTTTAATGAAATGTGCATGAAAGAAGGATTGCTGCCTAAATACACAAATATATATATATATATATATATATATATGTTGTTATTATTATTATTATTATTATTATTATTATTATTGTGAACCAATGTTAACTACGTTTATTGACGTGTACATATTGTAGACTTAATAAGGAAAATGGGCATACCATTGTTTTCTTTGTCAGTTCTCTAGGATGCATAGACCAGTAGACGTAATTGAGGCTGTTAAAAACCAAGGCAACTACCCAAACATCTGTACCTACTAAAGATACCGTTTACGATAATAAGAAATAATCTGGGATTAAAAATAAAATCCATTAATTCGAAGGACAGCTCGTGCCGCTATTCAAAGAGCGGGAAACTTGAGTAGCGACGCGAGATGTTGATATTTTGAAGAGTTTTTGAATCTGTCGAGAGATCGTCTAGACGTTGAGCACTTTGATTTACCGGTATTTGCCTTTTAGTCTTTTGATTCTTGTACCTTCCCTTGTTCGATATATATATATATATATATATATATATATATATATATATATATATATATATATATATATATTATGAAATGGACAAAGTCCGACAATTATTCAAAGACATTTTTATGTTTAACATTCTTTTTTTTATAGATACAAGTATTTAAGTAAATGCTCTGTTTTATAATAAAGAGTAGTAAATAACATTTACCGGCTTGAATATCCGAGAAATTTTCAGGCCGATAAATGTATGTTTCATTAAATGATATAGACAAGTTTTGTCTATTTATTTTAAGTAAATTCCCTTCATATTGTCTGATAAGCTTAATAACATTATCACTGAAAGACGAAAGAAAATCACCATATTGATACATGTTTTTTAATCCTATTTAAGCTTTCGGCTTACATAAGCCATCATCAAAGATGACAATTACATTTCAATATATTAAACAATACACGGACGAAACAATATTTCAGAGCAACGACAAACTTGTGTAAACGAGACGCCGAAGCGAAAATCGCGTCACACCTCGTGGCGTCACATATGACGACGCGAAAGTGAAAACGGGAAGTGTTAAGTATGGGAAGCCGTTGGTATAAACCAATGGCTTCTGTTATCAATTATAGGCATTTAAGAATATTTGTGGAGATTTCATAGTTTATTTTGTTCAGGTTAGGTTTCAACTGTTTTATGTACATAGCTTCAAGAATTTTTAGTTTTTGTTTATTGTTTTCGTGTTTAACTTTAGTTGTGTTTTCGACGAGGATTTTCCGGAATTGTGTATGCGGCCAGGCATGTTGTTTTCAATGCCCAAAAATGTTAGAGCTGTCATTCAAATGTATATAGTATTTAATGAAACATGCATCAATGAAAAGATGCTGCCTCACTCACACACAATATTTTTTTTTTAAGCTTATCACCCCAAGCAAGGCTGGAAGCCACTAGCACGCAAGGGGTTACAGAAGGTTTGGATGAAGAGCAGATAGGAGTGGTAAAGGAGAGGATGTGGAGAAAGATAGTGGATCGATCAAGGCAAGGGGGTTACAGAAGATTTGGAGCGAGAGCAGATAGGAATGAAAGGGGAAAGGATGTGGAGAAGGGAAGTGGATAGATCAAGGCAACTGGAGATGTCGATTGACGTTACACTTAAATAGTTGGAGATTGTATTTGTCAGGACATACATACATACATATATATATATATATATATATATATATATATATATATATATATATATATATATATATATATAGATATAGATATATATAGATATATATAAGTAATTATACTCGTCTGGAAAAAAACTTAGGTATTTTGGCTTTTAAATGAACAAACCAATACACAAGGAAAAATAAGGAATAAAAAAAGAAAGAACTAAGAACATGTAATTCAGGCGAAAACAATCGTCCAGAATCCAAGCTGAGAGTACAAAGGAAAAAAAACTCCAACACGAGTAAAATAAACATAACTAAGTGCTCAGTATACAAAGTTGAGCAAATCTATGAACCTATAGAGCCAGGCAAAACCTAACTAGGTTTGACCTACGCGGATCATCAGGGTACGCCGGCAGGTTCATAGTTATATATATATATATATATATATATATATATATATATATATATATATATTATTTACATTATTCGGACTATTGTCCTCATCTTTGTCGCCATATTTATTCTAACGTTTCGGCCGTTGTACGCTCCAGCCTTCTTCAGTTGGTTGGAATGTCGAACTGAACTCTTTATTTCGCTTACTGGTGCCATGTTTAATGGAAGTCAGTTATCAGTTATCTGCTGTTAATTTCCCTCTCCAAGTTCTCCCCTGCCTTAACCGGGTATTGAACTCACACTCTTTGGGTCCTGTCAATGGATTTAACTAACGCCTTTATCCACTGTACCATGAATTTCTGGGTATTATAAACCTAATGTCTTCAGCAACCATTTTTACCAGTGCTTATATTGCAATTATTTTTTTTTTTTGCTGTTATCATTGCATGTTTTTACCAGAGCTCATATTGCAACTTTGTTGCTATTATCGCTTTTCTCTAGCACTCCTTATTACTGGTTCCCATATTGTATTCATTTCTATGCTTGGTCGGCTCAGGAGATTTTTGTGGCCTAGCATATGTGCTGATTCCTTAAGTTTACGAATTTTCCAATGGTGTTCCTTGTCTATGATCTCAACCTGATCCCACAGAGTGCGGTGATCTCCCTTCTCTCTCCATATGTGGTCAGCCACGCCTGATTTTTTCACTTCCCCTCGTGTTACAGTTTTCTGGTGTTCTTGAAGCCTCACCTTAAGGGGGCGGCCTGTCTCTCCTTTATATTTCTTTCCGCAGCTGAACGGGATAGCGTACACACAGTCTTTAGTCATGTTCTCCTCTGGGGGGGGGGGGTCTTACTCGGGAGAGATATCTGCGAAGTGTCGTCAAGCTTTTAAAGGTTGTCCTGATGTTATATGGACCGCAGATCCTTTGTATTTTCTCTGATAACCCCTTCACATATGGCAGGCAGACTGTTTTCTGAGTGTTGTTCTACTCCTCCTCCTCTTGTACCCGCCTATCCCAGTTTTCGGGGACTGCTGCCATGTACCCAGGGTAGTTATTACGTTGTACGGTACTACTTATACTGACCAATTTTTTATTTAATATCTCTGGGTCGCCACTTATGACTTTTGCTCGGTGTTGTAAGCAGCGGACGATCCCTTTCTTTACACTGTATGGATGGTGGGAGTTGAAATTGAGGTACTGTCCGGTGAATGTCGGCTTACGGTATACGGATGTCTTGAACCCATGCTCTGTTCGAGATATTAGAATATCCAGGAATGTGAATGTGTTGTGCGTGTGCGTGTAAATTATTTTCAGGCTGTTCAGGTTGAGTGTATATTTAAAGGAACAAAATGAATGAAATTACGTTTCGTCCTCTGAGAAATGCAAATTTTTCCTCGTGTTTTTATCAAGGCATTTTTTCCTCGTGTATCTTTATTAATATATATATATATATATATATATATGTGTGTGTGTGTGTGTGTGTGTGTGTGTGTGTGTGTGTGTGTGTGTTTGAGTAGTGAGAGTGATCCACACTGGGTGCCTCATAGTTTAGGCCTTGTGTCACATCTAATCTGCGCTCTTAAGCTGGGATTTACATGGATTTTTTTCAATGTGTTGTTGTGTTCCTTTTTTTATCAGTCCAAGCGCATCTATTATTATTTATTTATCATTATTATTATTGTTATTTTCTTTGTTGTTTTTTCATTCGGTGCTTCTGTTCATAATTATCACTGCTGTTGTTGTTGTTATTGTTGTTGTTGATGATGATGATGATGATGATGATGATGATGATGATGATGTGATGATATCGTCTATCTACTTATTCATTTAATTTCGCATATCTTTTTAATTGTTAATATTATAGAAAAGGAAGAATCGTGTTTCCAAAGTGAATGTTTTCTTTTCTCTTTTTGCCAAACTCTTTTCTCTTCTTTTCGCTTGCTAAAAGAATTTAAAATAACTGACGTTATTCTATTTCAAGATCCCACTTACAGTCTGTATAATTGTCGTTGAAAATGTCGTAATCTCCACATAAAGACGAGTATAAAAATGAGGCAGGTAAACAAAAGTGACACCCGTGCGTTAATAGGGCAATTAAGAGCGGCAAAAAGCAGTTAATTCCTTGCTAGTGGAGTCAAAAAGGCGCTAAGTCTCCTCGGCAGACGTTATCCTATTATATAAAGGATTATTTCAAGTTCTTCGTAACTAAATTGATGTTGTCCATTCGTTCTTAAAGCGACGGAAGTAAAAACAGAAAAAAGGTTAATTGTTTGAGTAGCTTCTGCAACTTATTCCGTGCACACGCATCTCTTTCTTGTAGGTGTTAAGGTAATTTATTACGCATGCGCGATTGGTAAAATAGTTGGAAAATATCTTTGTTATCTTAATTTATTCTTTTCTTCGTTATTACCTTTCTTTTTTTCTTTGTTTTTTTTTATTCATCGTTCTTCTCCCTCTCTCGTTTTCATTCAGACGATCTTTTCTCTTTCTTTTTTTTTTAGACTTTCTTTTTGCAATTGTTGTCTTCATTCTTTCTTTTCTTCATCTCATTTTCATATGGCGGTTTCTTTCTTTGTTCTTCCTTTTCTCCACCTTATCTCCATTCAGATGATTATTCTTTCTGCTTTATTTCCTTCCTCTTTATTTCTTTTTACTTTTTCCGTCTCTCATCGTTCGTTTCCGCATTTTTCTCATTCGTTATATTATTCTTTTCTTTCCTTCATTTTTCCTTCTTTCTTACTTTTGTTATTTTCCATGTTTACTTTTTTTCTCCACCTTTTCATTGTCTTTCTTTCTTTCTATCTTTTCTTTCATTCTGAAACCTTTCAATTTTTAGCGTTCTTTCTTCGCCAAGTATATCTTTATTTCTTTTTTCCTTTTTCTTTCTTTCTCTTCTACTTAATTTTTCACTCTTTCTTTTTCACTCTTTCTTTTTTCCACCGGATTTTCTTTCTTTCATTTTCTTTTCTCAAACCTTTCCATGTTTAGCTTTCTTTCTACTTTTCTTTCTTTGTTCGCCAAGTATAACTTTATTTCTTTCCTTTTTCTTTCTTTCTTTTACTACTTACTTTTTCACTCTTTCTTTATCTCTCCTTCCTTTTCACTCCTTCTTTTTTACTCTTCCTATTTCACCCTTTTCTTTTTCACTCTTCCTTTTTCACCCTTTCTTTTTCACTCTTTCTTTTTTACTCTTTCTTTTCCGCTCTTCCTTTTTCACCCATTCTTTTTCACTCTTTCTTTTTCACTCTTCCTTTTTCACTCTTCCTTTTTCACCCTTTCTTTTTCACTCTTTCTTTTTCACTCTTCCTTTTTCACCCTTTCTTTTTCACTCTTTCTTTTTCACTCTTCCTTTTTCACTCTTCCTTTTTCACCCTTTCTTTTTCACTCTTTCTTTTTCACTCTTTCTTTTTCACCCTTTCTTTTTCACTCTTTCTTTTTCACTCTTCCTTTTTCACTCTTTCTTTTTCACTCTTTCTTTTCCGCTCTTCCTTTTTGACTCTTCCTTTTTCACCCTTTCTTTTTCACTCTTTCTTTTCCGCTCTTCCTTTTTCACTCTTTCTTTTTTTCCACCTGATTTTCTTTTCTTTCTTTTTTTTTGCTACCTACGTCTTTGATTTTTCTTTTCTTCGCTCGTTTTCATTCGAATTATGTTTCTTTCTTTCTTCCCTTTTACATTCTTTTTATTTTTTCCTTTATTTCTTTTTCTATCTTTTTTCTTTATTTCTTTCTTTTGACTACTTGCTTCTTCACTTGTTTTTACTTTCTTTCCGAACAGTAAAATATAAAAGTAATCTAGAACGTTAAACATTCTTTTGCTCCCTCAAATCCAACAAAACGGCACGCTCCCACGAGTCGATAAGAAGAATCGTGTTTAGCATCAAAATAAAAAAAAGAACAGGAGTTCACACTTTCTAATGTCATCAAGTCATGCCCATTAGGTTTTTAAAGCTGACATCGCCATGTTGTAACACGTAATTTCTTTAAGACAGGTGAGATGAAATAATTTAAAAAATATCTCTACTGCCTAAATGTCCTTGCTAACACTTGATAGTAGATATCCAAAGAGAATTGCTGGACTCTATCCAAACTCTGGTTTTATATGAAAAACTCTATCAGTATGGATTATGACAACTGAAAATTGACCGTATGAACGTAGAGGTTGGAAGTGAAACCAATTTTGCCACTCCCTATGTTATTAATAAAAATAACCTTCACTGTTTCTTTCCTCGGCTTTCACACTGGAGCTACTCCATCAAACGCCTCAATAAATAAAAAATATCCCTTCATTTTTCAGAATTCATTTTATTTTTTAGATGAACGTTTTGAGGTCATCAGTTAATTTGATCTTCTGACCAAAGAAGGTCTATGCATCTAACGGTCTGTATCGGAATACCGAACAGGGTTTTTAATTTCCTATTCTATTCTATCTATCTATCTATCTATCTATCTATCTATCTATCTATCTATCTATCGACCGATCGACCTATCATTATTATCAATATTATTAGTAAAAGGACCTCCAATCGGTTGTGGACTGGGGAGAGAAATGGATGGTCAACTTTAACGCCTCTAAAACAAAACTGCTCTCCATTAACCACCACAAGGATCCATCCCTGCAACCCATTAGAATGTCTGAAGACCAACTTCTCGAGAGCTCCTCTCTGCGCCTACTCGGTCTCACGCTCTCCGCTGATCTGAGATCGAACAAATACATCGAGTCAGTTGCATCATCCACCGCAAGAAAAGTTGGTTCCCTGTGCCGAGCCAGGAAATCTTTCTCCCCGGAATCGATCCTCCAAGTCTATAAATCGACCATTCGCCCTTGCATGGAGTATTGCTGCCATATATGGTCTGGGGCCCCTGCTGTTTGCCTCAGGGTTCTTGATAAGATCCAGAGACGGATATGCAATGTGATTGGCTCTGATCTGTCATCTGGTCTGCAGTCACTCTCTCACAGACACGATGTTGCATCGCTCTGCCTTTTTTACAAGTACTTTCACGGTAATTGCTCCGAGAAGTTGCTTTCGCTTGTCCCTAGGCCTCGTGAATTTAAACGTCCTACGAGGCTGGCATCCCGTTCCCACCCCTTCACCGTTGAAACTGTTAGATGTAGACGTCTCTTCTACTCCAATAGCTTCATGTCTCGCACATCTCGCCTATGGAACTCCCTTCCCTATTACTGTTTCCCTGACAAATACAATCTCCAACGGTTTAAGTGTAGCGTCAATCGACATCTCCAGTTGCCTTGATCTATCCACTTCCCTTCTGCACATCCTTTCATCTTTCATTCCTATCAGCTCTCGCTCCAAATCTTCTGTAACCCCCTTGCCGTGATCCACCCACTGTCTTTCTCTTTCTCCACATCCTCTCCTTTACCACTCCTATCTGCTCTTCCTCCAACCCTTCTGTAACCCCATGCGTGATAGTGGCCTCCAGCCTTGCTTGGGGTGATACGCTTAAAAAAAAAATATATTTGCAACCTCTCAAATTCTTAGATGTTTCGCGCATATGATGATGATCAACGCCTACCTGCAGCTTAGGGACAGTTCACTTTCCTTAGCCTATGAGCTCTTCCAAGTATCGCTGTCACCCTCGTATCTACCAATGATATCAGGTATCTTTTTGGCATCTTTCAAGGTAGAAAGATTCCTGATAATAATCCAGAGTCTGCCGCCAAATAACGGTCAGCTTAAGTTGCTGCTTGGTATATTTCTCTGATTTTCTCTGCCAGTTCTTTGTACTTCTGCATTTTTACCTGCGTCGCCAATACGATGAGACCGCAATTTCTATCAAGATCACAGCATGGCTGATTTGTGCAGAAGCGTGATCTCAAAGCGATTTCTCTCTATCAAATGAAGTTATTATTATAATTGTTGGTGTGGATGTTATCGATATTTGCCAGAAAGAATTAGTCCAAGATGTGGAAAAGAAAAGATTCTAGGTTCGTGGACAAAGGCGAAAATGATGAATTTGACAGAGGGAAATCGAAGCGATTGAAGAATACTGTATATGAAAGAGAAAATAATGGAAGGAAATTGACAATTGACGCCTGGATAATTAGTTATAAATCAGCAAACATTAATATTCATTAAATCGGGCCACCTGAAGAGTACAATACTGTCTGTGTGAACAAAATAAAAAATATAACGGCTGGTCATAATTTGTTTGTATTTGTTTGCGTCTATTTTTCCAAATATTAGGTCTATTCTCACGAGCTTTTCAGATTTAATTTACAGGTGTTTATTCTTTAAATAAAAGAATTATTGATTTTTCTTCAGTTTAGCAAGAAATTTTTAATGATCTTTCCTCTGTCGATCTGTCTCGAGATTTATGTCTTTTTCTATTTTCAATCTTACAGAACTACTCAACAAGAAAGAGATGAAATAGCATATATATATATATATATATATATATATATATATATATATATATATATATATATATATATATATATATATGTGTGTGTGTGTGTGTATGTATGTAGGTATATATATATATATATATATATATATATATATTTACGAGGGTGAATTTCTCGGTATAAGGACTTCTAATACAGATAGAAGCTTACTTTTTTTTTATCTTTCAACGTAGTCTCCCAGCACTGCCACACACTTTTCCCATCTGTGCACAAGCTTCCGTATTCCCTCAGCGTAAAAATCTTTGGACTGACGTCTCAGCCAGTCGCTCACAAAACTTTTGACTTCATTGTCACTTTTAAACTTCGTTCCTCTAGTGAACGCTTTCAAGGGACCAAACAGGTGAAAGTCTGAAGGGGCAAGGTCTGGGCTGTAACGGGGATGAGGGAGCAGTTCCCAGCCCAGCTCGTTGATGGTCTGCACCGTTTGGGCTGCTGTGTGAGGCCTTGCTTTGTCATGATGCATGGTGATTCCTTCTGACTGATGACCCCTGCGTCTGTCCCAACAGATAAGCTCAAAGTCCTTTCAATGTCATCCAGTGTCACCATTCTGGCAGACTGAATGAGGTCATTGATTGATTCGATCACCTCAGGAGACCTCACTTCTGTAGACCTCCCAGGCCTGTCTTCGTTCCCAACACTGCTCCGTACTTCTTTAAACAAATTCACCCACTTGTAGACATTTTTTGGCTGAAACATGTGGCACCATACACAGTTGACATTCTCCTATAAATTTCAACTGGTTTGCACCCTTCAGCAACCAAAAACTTGATAACTGACCGCTCTTCAATCCTGGATCATGCTTCTTGGTCGGTCATCTTTGTTAATCGCCAAAACTCTCAAAGTTTTTTTTAAATCTACAAAAGAAATTAAATCCATGTGAAAAAGAAGTAAAAAAAAAGTAAGCTTCTATCTGTATTAGAAGTCCTTCTACCGAAAAATTCACCTTATTTATTGAATGACCCTCGTATATCTATCTATATATATATATATATATATATATATATATATATATATATATATTGTATGTAGTTTGGCAGCATTTTTTTCATTGATGCATGTTTCATTAAATAATATAGACAAGTGTTGTCTATTTATTTTATGTAAATTCTTTTCATATCGTCTGATAAGCTTAATAACATTATCATTAAACGAAGAAAGAAAATCACCATATTGATATATATTTTTAATCTTATCTAAGCTTTCGGCTTACATAAGTCATTATCAAAGATGACAATTACATTACAATCTATAAAACAATACACGGACAAAACAATAATGATAATCTGTTTTGTTTACATGGAAGATTTCCAAGCAACGACAAACTCACACATAGTATCATTATCGTGCACACGAACTTTATGGACACCCTGTATATAGCAAAGCAAAATAGTGGAATAGGAAGCATAAAATCTGCCAGATCGCCAAAGAAAATCAAATTAATAAATGAAAATCCTAATTAAGAAAGGCAGTATAAAATGAGAAGAGAAATACAAGAACGCTAGCCAGTCAGACTATTCAAAAACAAAGTTCAAAAGCGCTCCTTAAGTTTAAGGTACTATGATCGTCAGGCCACCATGACCATGTATATATATATATATATTTAAGACCGATTAAAATTAAAATTTAAAAAAAATAAATAAATATATAAGATAAGAAATAAAAAAAAAAAATAAAAAAAATAAATAAATAAAAACAAGCAAAATAATTTAACCCATATAAATAAATAAACAAATAAACGACTTCCGGTAAAATAACCGCCAAAATAGACTACCCACAATGCGCCACTGATCCGTATATATAAATAGCCGAGAGAAATAACAGCAGTCGTGGCCTGACGATTGTATCTAGCATGAAACAGACTGTCGCCTCTACGTGTTGACTATATATATATATATATATAGAAAGAGAGAGACAGACAGAGAGAGAGAGAGAAAGACTTTTATTAATCAATTTTTAAATAGATCATTCGGAATCATCATCATTTGATTCAACATTTAAAGTTCAGTACAATGCTGCTTATTGGTAATATCTTGTTATGCCTTATATATGAGTTCGATTTCCAGTCAGGTACGTTGCATTCACTTACATTCAGAATCCATATCCTCCCCCTAGCTTTGGGTTAAATACTAGTAACTTTATCTGGAAAAGTCATTTGTTTAATTGTTAATAAAATATTCACTCATAAAAAGATTATACTTATAATATAATAATAAAGATAATAATAAGATAAAAACTAATCAATCCCTTGATTTATTCTTTCTTCTCTTTCATTCTTTATTTCCTTCTTATTTCATTCATTATTTCCTTATTTAATTAATAATTCCTTCTTATTTCATTCATTATTTCCTTCGTATTTTATTCACAATTCCTTCTTATTTCATTCATTATTTCCTTCTTATTTTATTTAATATTTCCTTCTTATTTCATTCATTATTTCCTTCTTATTTTATTCAATATTTCCTTCTTATTTCATTCATAATTCCTTCTTATTTCATTCATTATTTCCTTCTAATTTCATTCATAATTCCTTCTTATTTCATTCATTATTTCCTTCTAATTTCATTCATAATTTCTTCTTATTTCATTCATTATTTCCTTCTTATTTAATTCATAATTTCTTCTTATTTCATTCATTATTTCCTTCTAATTTCATTCATAATTCCTTCTTATTTCATTCATTATTTCCTTCTTATTTCATTCATAATTCCTTCTTATTTAATTCATTATTTCCTTCTTATTTTATTCATAATTCCTTCTTATTTCAGTCATTATTTCATTCTTATTTTCTTCATAATTCCTTCTTATTTTCTTCATTATTTCCTTCTTATTTCATTCATTATTTATTTCTTATTTCATTCATAATTCCTTCTTATTTCATTCATAATTCCTTCTTATTTCATTCATTATTTCTTATTTCATTCATAATTCCTTCTTATTTCATTCATTATTTGCTTCTTATTTCATTCATAATTCCTTCTTATTACATTCATTATTTCCTTCTTATTTCATTCATAATTCCTTCTTATTTCATTCATATTTCCATCCTATTTCATTCATTATTTCCTTCTTATTTCATTCATTATTTCTTATTTCATTCATAATTCCTTCTTATTTCATTCATTATTTCTTATTTCATTCATAATTCCTTTTTATTTCATCTATTATTTCCTTCTTATTTCATTCATTATTTGCTTCTTACTTCCGAGGTCTCCTTCTTCACACTTCTGGCACATTCGCTTCTACATCATATTTGCCTTTCCTTCGTTGAACAAGCAACTATTTTTCTCTTTTTTTCTCTTTCTTTTTCTTTTCTTTCTTCATTTTTTTCCCTTCTTATCCTCTTCTTTAACTTTCACCTTCAGTTTTTTTCTTCTTTTTCCTTGCGCCTCTTTTGCGTTTGCTTTCATTCTGGATTTTATTCGTTCGGAATTCATTCCTAGTTTGCCTGACTTTCTCGCCCCCACTCTCTCTCTCTTATGAATGCCCGTTTATTTGTTAAGGCTGAAACATCTGGCATACAATAAATTGATCGATCTCTGAATGACTTAATCGATCTTCACTGATATTCACTAGTACACACCATGGATTTAGACGTACGCGTCTCTAAAAAAAAGAAAAAAATTACCGATACCGACCAGCTGAGCGTCATAACATTTTATAACCAAGCATAAATATACGTCTGCTTTATGATTACAGAGAAGTTACACAGACAGACAGATAGATAGATAGATAGATAGATAGATAGATAGATAGATAGATAGATATCAACAGACTGAGATAGATAGATAGATAGATAGATAGATAGATAGATAGATAGATAGATATGAACAGACTGAGATAGATAGATAGATAGATAGATAGATAGATAGATAGATAGATAGATATGAACAGACTGAGATAGATAGATAGATAGATAGATAGATAGATAGATAGATAGATATGAACAGACTGAGATAGATAGATAGATAGATAGATAGATAGATAGATAGATAGATATGAACAGACTGAGATAGATAGATAGATAGATAGATAGATAGATAGATAGATATGAACAGACTGAGATAGATAGATAGATAGATAGATAGATAGATAGATAGATATGAACAGACTGAGATAGATAGATAGATAGATAGATAGATAGATAGATAGATAGATAGATATGAACAGACTGAGATAGATAGATAGATAGATAGATAGATAGATAGATAGATATGAACAGACTGAGATAGATAGATAGATAGATAGATAGATAGATAGATAGATAGATAGATAGATATGAACAGACTGAGATAGATAGATAGATAGATAGATAGATAGATAGATAGATAGATAGATATGAACAGACTGAGATAGATAGATAGATAGATAGATAGATAGATAGATAGATAGATAGATAGATATGAACAGACTGAGATAGATAGATAGATAGATAGATAGATAGATAGATAGATAGATAGATAGATAGATAGATAGATATGAACAGACTGAGATAGATAGATAGATAGATAGATAGATAGATAGATAGATAGATAGATAGATAGATAGATAGATATGAAAAGACTGAGATAGATAGATAGATAGATAGATAGATAGATAGATAGATAGATATGAACAGACTGAGATAGATAGATAGATAGATAGATAGATAGATAGATAGATAGATATGAACAGACTGAGATAGATAGATAGATATGAACAGACTGAGATAGATAGATATGAACAGACTGAGATAGATAGATATGAACAGACTGAGATAGATAGATAGATATGAACAGACTGAGATAGATAGATAGATAGATATGAACAGACTGAGATAGATAGATAGATATGAACAGACTGAGATAGATAGATAGATAGATAGATAGATAGATATAATCAGAATGAGATAGATAGATACGAACAGTATTAACACATCAGCAAAATACTAACGTCTGACGATATGTATTTACATGATTGCATTTGTGTAGCGTTTTTACATGTTTTTGATGTAATATCTTAAAATGAAATATATATATATATATATATATATATATATATATATATATATATATATATATATATATATATATATATACATATATATGTATGTGTGTGTGTGTGTGTGTGTGTGTGTGTGTGTGTGTGTGTGTGCGTGTGTTATAATTGAGGGCCCACCGTGTGGAGAGGTACTGAGCTTAATGGGCCGAAACTTTACTGAAGCACGGCGCTCAGCTGAAGATTGCAGCTGGTCTGGAGCACTTGATGTGTACATGAGTTATATATATATATATATATATATATATATATATATATATATATATATATATATTATACAAAAATTATAATTAATTTTTTAATATGATTCCATCGCGACACAGAACATCCTATGTTTCAAAACGGAAGCTTAGAAAGTGAAAACATGACCACCCCTAAATTATAAAAATTAAACCGTCTTTAAACCCAGCAACAAAATATTAAACCTGTGTACGCTAATATTAAGTAAATTAAATTCTTTGAAAGTTATTCTTAAAATCGCTTGATGAAGGAACGAGACTCTGGATTGTAAGTTTAATTTTTAAACTTAATCTAGATTTGGAGTTTTCCCTTTTGAAACATAAGATATTCTGTGTTGCGATGGAATCATATTTTTTTTAAATACTTATAATATTAAGTTCTGCGGGTCGTATCGAGCACTGTTTTTTTTAACAATATAAATAAAAGATAAGAACTCTGAATTATAAGTCTCACTGTTTTTCCTATAATATAAATATATATATATATATATATATATATATGTATATATATATATATATATATATATATATATATATATATATATATAAAAGTGAACATAGAAGTCAACACTTAGAGGCGACAGTCTGTTTCATACTAGATGCAATCGTCAGGCCACGAGTGCTGTTATTTTTCTCGGTTATTTATATATACGGCCAGTGGTGCATTGTGGGTAGTCTATTTTGGCGGTTATTTTACCGGAATATCTTTATTTGTTTATTTATTTGGGTTAAATTATTTTGCTTGTTTTTATTTTTTGTTTTTATTTTTTTTTTATTTCTTATCTTATATATTTATCTATTTTTTATTTTGATCGGTGTTTTTATTAACGTATCAAAAATTTGTTTATATAGCTTATTTAATAGTTTTGTTTTTGTTTGGGAAGATAATTAAAGCTATTTATTCAATTTTGGGGTTGATTGTTGTAGTTTGTTCTAACTATTATTCTGGCGGGAACAGTTTTTAATTTGTTTATTGCTTCATGTATTTATTTAGATTGATTATCTTTATTTGTTTTTTCTAACGGCTAGTTTATCGGGATCGGTGGTTAGTTTATTTATATATTTGGATGTATAAAAAAATAAATAAGATAAGAAATAAAAATAACCTTCCAGTAAAATAACCGCCAAAATAGATTACCCACAATGCACCACTGACCCGTATATATAAACCGTAGTACCTTGTCTGTTGTTTTTAATGAAACATTCATATATATATATATATATATATATATATATATATATATATATAAACTATAGTGAGCATGTTTTGGGGTCTAACCAAGAAATATTTAGCAACTTCTAATTTATAGACCCTTGAGAAAAACTTGAATCTACTTTTAAGCACCCGCAACTATTTATGAATAAATAATAGGACATTTGGAAATTATTATCTATGAAGTCCAGCTAAGATAACGTTAAGCGAAACCACAAATATTACAAGTCCTGATAAAAGATGTAAGATAGATTTAGGCCCTATATTTTCACCTGTAAAAAATAATAATGCAACATATATATATATATATATATATATATATATATATATATATATATATATATATATATATATATATATAAAAGTGAACATAGAAGTCAACACTTAGAGGCGACAGTCTGTTTCATGCTAGATGCAATCGTCAGGTGGCCTATTTATGCAATCGTCAGGCCACCTGACGATTGCATAAATAGCATGAAACAGACTGTCGCCTCTAAGTGTTGACTTCTATGTTCACTTTTATATTTACACACGCTCTATCTCTGATATTGAGCACTTTATCCTATAAATATAGCACATCTTAAGACTATATTTCTTCATATATATATATATATATATGTGTGTGTGTGTGTGTGTGTGTGTGTGTGTGTGTGTGTGTGTGTGTGTGTGTGTATGTGTTTTTAGAAGGAAGCTTAATATTTAAATAACAAAACGTTGCCTTGTTTTTTTAGTACCAGCTTACTTAGCCTGCTTCTCGTCAAAAGTAACAAAATCGTGGCGATTCATTCAATTTTCTTCGTTTTGTATGTCCCTTTACGACGTGGACGAACATGGTTCACCACAACGTCCTATTTCATATAGCTCTTAGCAACGTTCGCCTTTTGCATCCCTCCAAACCCCAAGCTGGCCATGTAGTTGGTCTATGCTATCCAACTGTTCTTTTTACCGTCAATACGTATTACGCGTGTTAAATTCTCCAAGCCTTCGTACATCGTTATGGATTCAAGAAATTCCAGCTGTTTTTTTCCTATTCAGCGTATATGTGCATATGTTTTAATTTTTATTAAAATTTTCTCTTTGCTTAGTCCAGGGAATTCTCAGTATCCTTCTTTAGATCTACAGTTCTGCTGTCTCCAGCTTCCTCATCATTCACTGACATATTGAAAGATTGACTTTATATGATATTTAAACTCTTTGTTTCTAACGAAGTATCTCCAGTGTCCTTCGAACATGTTCCTTGCATAGTTTATTTTACTTTTGTTATTAAATTCTTCCATCATGAATTTTTAAATTCTTTCTTCTTTTGTGAACTATTTTTTCGGCTGATGGTTAAGCTGCTAACGAATTCTCACAGGAGTTTTGAATATTTTAGATGTTTTAACATATTCCAATAATATATGAATACATACTTCATGCTTTAAAAATATTTTCTCTTCTTCCATAAACTGATGTCTACTTCCCCCTCATTTTCTTGTTCGGTTTTAAAGAAAAAGTTTCCAAACGGATAGACTAGATGAAGGGATAATATTGAAAAGACATAAAGTTTAAACACCTCATTTTTTTTCTGATTGGGATAATCTGCAGAACGAAGTTCATATAACTTTTTTTATTATTATTATTATCGGACCATTTTAAAAGGTTTGTTCGTTGATGCTTGCAGCTGAATCTCATAAAATGCCAACTGTACTTTTCTGGTGGAAGCTGGACATTTTCAACACTTAAAGAGTGAATTCTACATAAACATCTATTGATTTTCTTTCTAAATGTTACTGTAGCATTTATCCGTTATGGTGAGAGATTTTAATTATATTTCAAGGAATAGCCGGAGTATCACTTGACAACGAGTAAAGTGTAAAATGCGACTTCGATTGATTCAGATAACACTATGATTTATAAAGACCTGATATCCCGATTAACCCTAGAACACTAACCCGTCATCAGATATCAACGCTCCTGACTACTGGTTGTTGGCAGTAGTTAAAAGTGACGTCTGTTCTCCGTCACACCACAATATTGCACGTCAGAAGGCAAAATTAAAGACAGTATGGGACAAAATACGCATGAAAGTTATGCTTACCGCCATCAATGACTTTCCCGAAATACTTCATGTGGCGAAGGCTAAACGAAACCATATGACCGATCCTTTTCTGTTGTTATTTAACAGATTAATATTTAATTTGTGTTAAAATTGTAGGCTGATATATTTTTACAGCAATTATGGCTTTTTTTTTCTTTTGTAACAGAAATCTATGCCACACCCTGTATATAATTCTACACTCCCTTGTAAACATTCACAATGATAACTAAAGAGACATGTATTTAAAAATCTAGATTATGTTATATAAAGAAATAGTATAAAGGATGTCATGAGTGTCAAATAACATCTCACAGAAAAAAGATTTTATTTGAAATATGTATTGCGTAAGTAGGACAGCCATATTGTTTTCGAAACCAAAATGGACGGTGCATATACATATGTTATTGGTATAATATATTTATAATTCAAACCGGATTTCGGATAAATCTAAAGTAGTACCGAATTTTAGAAGCCTAGAATGTTCGCTTTCTGTCTATGAGATCCGACTTTGAATGATCGATTTCCATCAATACTTTTCAGGTTATTTAACCCTAGGACACTAACCATCGGTATATAGTACCCAGCGCAAATTTTCCTATTTTTAATTGCAATTTTCAGTATCTGATTTTCTTACCTAAATAATACGTTTTTCAGTTCCTATTAATGTTAACTCAAAGTACAAAGTTTGAAGTGCCTGCATGTAAAATATTTCAAATAAAGATTTATATTTAATATTTTTTTGATATTTTCAAAATCGGGTATGATATACCCATGGTTAGTAGTGGTGTAACTTTAATTGATGGTTAGCGTTCTAGAGTTAATAGAGGAAGGTGTCGAATGTTGTGGAAAGTCGGTTACGCACTGTTCATATATTACCCGAGGTATCCTTAATAAATATGAATTTTGAGAACGTAAGTATAATGTTTCCACACACACACACACACACACACACACACACACACACACACACACATATATATATATATATATATATATATATATATATATATATATATATATGAAGAAATATAGTTTTAAGGTGTGCTATATTTATTGAATAAAGTGCTCAGTATCAAGTACAGAGCGTATGGAAATATAAAAGTGAAGATTGAAGTCAGCACTCAGAGGCGAAAGACTGTTTCAGCCTAGACGCAATCATCGGGTCTTGATGATTGCGTCTAGCATGGAACAGTCTGTCGCCTCTGAGTGTTGACTTCAATCTTCACTTTTACATTCATATATATATATATATATATATTTATATTTTCCTTTTCCCATATCATTTCCGTTTGAGTTGACCGATTAAAAAGGTCAATGTCTGAACCTTACCCCCTCCTTCCTCAATATTAAGTACTATAATAAAAAGAAATATAAAAATAAATTTTAAAACTCTCCCTTCCCTCTCTAAACTCGACCATGTCTCTCACACCATTCCTCACTACCCTCTATGTCAACTTATATAAGCTTAATACTGCCCGTCAAAAGTGTACATTTTTAATTCATTTTTCGTTTCACCTTTTGAAAGTGAAGTCTGAAGATCCAGAGAAAAATAAAATTCTCTGGTGAAATAAATTATTACAAATGGAGCCTTAAAGTGATTTGTATTTTTTTTAATTAAATTATTCGCTCTGACTTAACATTGAGCTCTCAGGATTTTATACTCCTTGGGAATATCCATACGGATTACCAAGATTTTCGTTACTTAAATATATATATATATATATATATATATATATATTATTTTTATTTTAATAGCTATACTCGATTGGTATAAAATAACACGGATAGTACAATTTACAAGTAAAAATATATATATATATATATATATATATATATATATATATATATAAGGGAAGAGGCTTGTTCAGGCGAATTTGTGTTCAACCCCCATTCAACACCCAGAGAGCCCACCTGTGGTTTATACTGCAACTATGCTGAGCATACCTTAGGTACAGTTTATGGGAAAGGGCGTGTTATCTAGCGTAATCTTCATGAAGTTTAGCACTGAACAATTTATTCAGTCCATGGAAGTAGATTGTTCCCATTTCACACCCCAGCGAAAAAGTGATACATCCTAGTAGATTAAAGCGTTCGTCACAATATATATGCTTCCCTGATAGTTGTGAACTCAATTCCTGGCTTTGGCAGTGCTAAATAATTCACATACTTTGATTCAGCAGGTGAAATGGACAAGCGGTACAAAGGTGATTAAACCAGCTCAGTATTTTTTAACCCTATAGACTCCACACTCCCAGCATCGACGTCCTGAGTATGACAATAAACTACATCCGCGTCCTGGGTAAGACGATAAACTACATCAAACAGCAAGGGCTCTGATCAGGAGGTTTTGAGGAGCGTGGAACCGCCTCTTAATTGCTGGTGTTCCCAGGTCCACCATGACCCAGGGTGGTAGCACTTGTTAGGCTCCCAGCTATGGGTAAATAGTTAACCCCCAAACTGGGGTCAAAACACTATGAAAGTGTAAAAATAGGTTTTAATACTAGCAATACTTTGTAAGAAAACAGCAACAAATTTTTGAAGGAAAACATTTTCAGCAATACTTTAAAAAAAATATATATACTACCAGTAATACAAACAGCTATATATTTTTTTTTTTAATATTACTATCAGTAGATTTTTGAAAAAAAAAATAACCTGAAATATATTTTTTGAAAAATATATTACCAGCAATAAAAATTGTCGGCATTAAATAACGCATTGGTGTTGATATGCCGTAAAACCAAACCAAACACCCACCATGCTGATGTGATTTCAGGGGTAGAGTTGCTACCCGTTTACCCATTTTTGCCCTGGATTCCAATCACATCTACAGAGGTTCGCTCCGATGATATTACCCCGTAGACGGGTATGAAGAAGAGATGAAGTCATGAACTTCCAAGGATATTCAAGCAAAACGGGCTTGGCTGGTATTCGATCTCAACACGCCGATCTCACTTTCAGCAAAGATTGCTACGACAACATCCAGTGAGTATTGATTGATATGAAATATCTCCTGAACATGGAAAGCAGAATGAGAGGGTTAGGTAACTCTTTTAATGAACTGAATAAACAGTTCGGTTTGAAATTACAACACGACCGTCTGATTCCGAGGCTGAAACTTGTGAAGTATAATAATCAAGATGAGTATTTTGGTTTGAATAGCAAAGAATTCCATAAGGACGATTTCTCATGAAAGAAATTTCAGCAAGAGTTAAAGAAAGAATGTGGCTTCAGATGATGTAAAATCTATCTGCAAACCTTAGAATTACTGCAGAAATAGTTTAATATTTTTAAATATTAAAAACTACTAATTAAAATGTAATCTTGAAAAAGATTTTCTGTAACAAAATCTGCAAGATCTCTAAAAGCCTAATTCTTACATACTTTTAAATCTAAAATTTAAATAATCTGTAAAAATCTGAAAATTTTCTGTAAACAATCTTTAAAATCTGTAAACTTTGAGATTACTAAAGGATCTATGTATTTTCTTGCGTAAATTTTAAAATAAAAAATTAAATAATAATTTCTAAAAATCTAGAAATTGTCTGTAAAGAATCTAGAAAATCTGTAAACCTCTCTGATTTATCTGCATTTCTTATGTAATTTTATTATAAAAATTAAGTAATAGTCTCTAAAAATCTGAAAATATTCTGTAAAATCTGTAAACCTAGAGATTACTACAGGATTCATCTATATTTCTTATGTAATTTTAAATCTAAAAGTTAAAAAATAATCTGTAAAAATCTGAGTTTTCTCTAAAAATACAGAATATATCTATACTTCTTATCTACTTTCAATCTAAAAATTTAAAAAAAAATTATAAACAATCTTTAAAATCTGTTAATCTTGAGATTACTAAAGGATGTATCTATTTATTTTTGCTTACTTTTAAAATAAAAAATTAAATACCAAGTTCTAAAAATCTGGAAATTGTAAAGAATCTGGAAAATCCATAAACCTAGGGACTGCTATATGATTTATCTGTATTTATTATGTAATTTTATTATAAAAATTAAATAATAGTCTGTAAAATCTGGAAATTTTCTGTAAAATCTGCAAACCTAGAGATTACTACAGGATTCATCTAAATTTCTTATGTACTTTTAAATCTAAAAATGAAATAATAATCTGTAAAATTCTGAAAGTTTTCTGTAAAAATACAGAATTTATCTATATTTCTTATCTACTTTCAATCTAAAAAAATTTTTAAATCTGTAAAAATCTGAAAATTTTCTGTAAACAATCTTTAAAATCTGTAAATCTTGAAATTACTAAAGGATCTATGTATTTTTCTTTCGTACTTTTAAAATAAAAATTTAAATAATAATTTCTCGAAATATGGAAATTATAACGAATCTGGAAAATCCGTAAACCTAGGGATTACTATATGATTTGTTCTGTATTTCTTATATAATTTTATTCTAAAAATTAGTCTGTAAAAATTTAGAAATGTTCTGTAAACTCTGTAAACCTAGAGCTTATTACAGGATTCATCTATATTTCTTATGTATTTTTAAATCTAAAAAATAATATTCTGTAAAAATCTGAAAGTTTTTTGTAAAATCTGTAAACCTAGGGATTACTAGAAAATTAATCTACATTTCTTATCTACTTTTCAATGTAAAAATTTTTTAAAAAATAATCTGGAAATATCTTCAAAGTTTCTGGAAAAAAATCTCTAAAATTATCTTTGGGGACATGGTGAGAATTTCTCTTTATTTGTTGTTTAGCCTTATTTTTTATTTGCTTTTGTTTAAATTTACTTTTTAACATTACTTCCTTAAAAAAATCAACCAATAAAACAACTACTTCCTATTTTCTCTTCTTCTGCACCTGGGCCACAAACCACTTATGTCTTACAGGTGGGAGCACCTAGAAAAGGACAAATATTTGTTTCAACTTATTTCAATGAGACTCAAAACACTTGATCTTCTGGCTTACGGCCATATCACGTAGAAACACCGGTTCTCCTACGATCACAGAAATTAAACAACGTCAAGTCTGGTTAGATGGGTGACCCCTTGGGAATACTAAGAGTTGTAAGCGTGGAAGTGCGGGTGGTGTAATAGATAACGGATTGGAATGAGAACCCGGAGAGAAGAGTTCGAATTTCAGTCGGGTTCGTTATATTCACTTACGCGCAAATACCCATGGGAAAGGTATGAAATCACTTCTCATTCTCCCCAGGTATGGGTCAAATAGTAGGACTGGCATCAGAAAATTCGTATTATCTCCAAAACTTACTTCAAATCAAAAAATATGTTCCGGCTTTAAAATAACCGAGTTCGAATTCTGGCCGGGTGCATTATATTCACTTACGCGCAAATACATTTGGAAAAGGTATTAATTCATGCATTCTCTCTCCCCAGCTATGGGTTAAATAGTAGAAATTATATAAGGAAATCGTTATTATCTCCAAAGAATTCTTGCAATTCTAAAATATTTTGCGGCACTAAATGACGTACAAAACGTTGATAAACTGTAAAAAACGGTCAGTCAAATGAAATGTTGATGTTCTTGTCCATTCTGATTGAGATAAACATTGCAAATCGTGAGTTTTCACCTGCCTTATTTCTGCGTAATTTCCGTCCTGTGTATGACGATAAATTACATCCGCGTCCTGGGCATGACGATAAACTATATCCGACAGCAAGGCCTTTGATCAGGAGGTTCTGAGGAGCGTGGAACTACCTCTTAATTGCTGGTGTTCCCACGTCCATTCTGACTCGGGGTGGTAGCACGTGTTAGGGTCCCATCTATGGGCAAATATTTCCCCCCACCCCAAAAAAATAAAATTGGGATCTAAGCACTATGAAAGTATAAAAATAGGTTTTAATACCACCGATACGTTTTTGTAAAATTACCGTAATACATTAAAAAAAATATTAACAGCAATAAAATCTTATCGGTAATCCAATGAGGTTGATATGCCGTAAAACAAACCAAACCAGACCAAACTAATCTCTCTGTCTCTCTGTCTCTATCTCTGTCTCTGTCTCACTCTCTCTCTCTCTCTCTCTCTCTCTCTCTCTCTCTCTCTCTCTCTCTCTGACTATCCGTCTGTCTGTCTCTTTGTCTATCTCTATCTATCTATTTGAAAAAATATATTACCAGAAATAAAAATCTTGTCAGGATTAAATAACCCATTGAGGTTGATGTGCCGTAAAACAAACCAAACCAAACCAATATATACTGATATATATATATATATATATATATATATATATATATATATAGAGAGAGAGAGAGAGAGAGAGAGAGAGAGAGAGAGAGAGATAACCCATAGAGGTTCATATGCCGAAAACCAAACCAAACCAATCTCTCTCTCTCTCTCTCTCTCTCTCTCTCTCTCTCTCTATATATATATATATATATATATATATATATATATATATATATATATTTGAAAAAATAGTCGGCATTAAATAACCTATTGAGGTTGATATACCATAAAACAAAAACCAAACCAATATATACTGAGATAGATAGATAGATAGATAGATAGATAGATAGATAGATAGATAGATAGATAGCTAAGAAATATAGCCAGCAATAAAAATCTTGTCGGCATTAAATAACCCATTGAGGTTGAGATGCCGTAAACCAATGCAAACCAAACCAAATTTGCGAGATTACAATAAAAAGAAAAACAAAGAAAAATAAATGATGGCTTTCTACATTCATTCATTTTTGCCTTTCTGCTGGTTACATTCGCGCATGCTCAGATGTATTTCTGCTCACAACTTCAATCTTTGCCCCTAGCGCCAAATCACTTCCTGCTATTTTCATTTACCCCACCCCCAGCTTCCACAAATATACCAACTTACCAGGACCAGTAACAAATTGGTGGTTCAATACTATTTTCTCGTTGGCTTTTTCCAGTAGAGATGATTAGTTGTTAGTTCATCGCCTCACTGCCATCGAACAAGATGGATGGTAAAGAGACGAACATTGTTTCACTTATAACGGACAAGAAATAGTGGAGATTCATGATCACCTACCACGCGAAAGGTGAATAAATTATGAAGCATTTCCAAGTTACCGCTAATCAAGTTACTATTTATTTTCTTGAATATTTTCAAGACTAATAGATTAGCCGAAAGTGTTTTGGAATCAACAAATATCTGGGTAATTTCTACACTCATTAAGTCCTTTCTTGTTCCTCGATTCACAACTATTATATATATATATATATATATATATATATATATATATATATATATATATATATGAATAAAAGAGAAAAGCTGAAAAATTATTCTTAGCCGAAGCATTTCGTCCTCTGGGGGCCTTCATCAAGGCATGGACATTCCCTTGATAAAGTCCTTCAGTAGACGAAATGTGTCGGCTAAAAATAGTTTTTCTCTCGTCTCTTTTTATTCATTTTATTCCTTTACCGATATACTCTATCTGACATATATATATATATATATATATATATATATATATATATATATATATATATAATTTACATAACTTTTAAATATCAATTTTTTCCCGACTGCATTTAAATAATATTTGCAATTTTTCAATTTGTTCTGCGTCTTGTTTCAGTCCGTTTTTATTCAGTTTTGTAACTTACCTATTCATGAATGAAACGTTCTTTTATACGCGCACGTTCATGAATTTTTGCCTTTGCTTACGTCTTCATTTTTTCAGCTGTAGATTTTTCTTCGAGTTGTAATTTTTTTCTTCGAAATTAAATTTATTTTTTAAGATTTTATATAGAAGTTGTTATGTTACATTATTAATTAAATTATAATATTTGTTAATTTGTATTATTAATTAAATTAAAATTGTTTATGGTCTATTATTAATTAATATTTCAATTGTTTTAGTATGTTATATTATTATTAACGTAACAAAGTAAATATTTGCTAATATGTCGGCATCGACCCATTATCTCATTCTACTTATTTAATAATTTAATTTGATTATTAAAAGTTAATATTGATATTTTTTCTTCTAAACACAGTCTACAATTCCTATTGGTAATATTATATGTGGTTACTTTTTTATAATTCCCCATTTAACCATAGTATGTATATTATTTTCTTTTTGACTCAATATATATTTCGATAATGTTGTGCTATTTGGTATTCATCTATTTTAAATGACATCATATGATTATTACATCTTTCTTTAAAAGTAGGTTCGGTTGCTCCTATGTAAATCTTTTCTTCTGTGTTAATATTATTTGATAGTGTTGCCTTATATATTATATTATTAGTTAAACATTTATTATTAAGTGGACACTTATTTTTATTTCGACAATTACAATTACTATTGCTATTTTTCGGATGTGTGTTATTATAATTGCTATTGTTTTTATTTATTGGTGTGCAAATTTCTTCATTAAACATCTTTTTAAAAATGAGAGCGGAAACTTCAAAAAATTATCAGAGGTACGCAATTATCCAGGGACGCATTTGCCTCGGGACGCAAATGTCCGGGAACGAAATTGTTTCGTCACAGTTATACGGGACGCAAATGTCCACTACGCAACTGTCCATCCACCTGAACGGCGATGTCATATGGTCCTTCTGCATAACATTGAATACCAGAGAACTCCCTTTCGGGTTCGAAGTGAGAGACGTGGTTCGACAAATGGCAGCTGATAGTTTGTGAATAACGTGGAAGTTCTAAATGAAAACTAAATTGTCGCTCATAATTAAACTGAGACCGAAGCTGGACACATCAGGAGGAAAGAGGGATGGGAACGAAAACTCACAGGGAATACTGAAGGAAGGAGGATCAGACGAGAAAATCGCTAGTAATCTACCTAATGGTTTCGTGTGAATCAATGGGGGATGAGTAAAGAGTAATGACAGGGTCAAACATTGCTAATAGAAAAAGAAAATATATAAGAATAAGAAGTTATTGAGAGACATGATCGTCCTCGTCCTCAAGGGACCCGACACATAAAAGAACACGGAAACTGATGACTGTAAAAGCAATAAAGAATAGCAAAAACTTCACATAGATTTCTAAGATTTCCTTTACATTAACTCTATTTTTTTAATTCCAGTTATACGCTCACACAGCATAAAATTATGGTCGGACATAAAGTTAAAATATATTATCATCATCATTACTATTATTGTTGTTTTTATGAATACACTCCAACGGGTGCGCAGGATCGCCTCATCAGTGATGTTATGATTTCGGGTTCATGACAACTTTCGGGTCTTTCAACATCATTACTGTTTACCCAAGCGATCCTACCGAAACAATACCTATTCCTGTAGACGATCCTGAAGCAAGTATCCACTAAGCAAACAACAGCGGACATATAAAGAACTGCCACTGCTGATCTTGAAATAGCAACCGACCAATAAAAAAACGCCATACGTCACTTCCTCCTCAGCCAAGAAGAGACAAAAAATTTTCAGTTTCTTAATTCTAACTCACGCAGCATAAAATTATGATCGGAAATAAATTTAAAATATATTATTATTATTATCATTATTATTATTATTATTATTTGTTAAATATTAATTTTTTTTTTAATTTGTGCTAGCGGCCTTTTCCAAGTCTTGACAATTGTCGACGATGAGATGCGAAACTAATGTTTGTGACCTTTTCGATTACATTTTGTTTTTTCGATTTATGATGCAACATTTTATTCTCCGTCTTTCATCCGTTATTACAATTCCTTCTTCTTCGTTTCATTCAATCGTTAATTCTTTTTCCTTAATGTTTTCTTTCTCCTTTTCTTCTCTTTTTTTTTCGGTCATGCTTTTTTTTCTTTCTACTTTGTTTTATTTTTCTTTCGTTTTACTTTCATCCATTCACCCTTCCTTTCTATCGTTTGTTCTTTTCTTCGTTCCATTCATCATATTTTGTTCCTTCTTACTTTTCATTCCTTTCCTTCTTCTTTCTTTCTTTCTTTCTTATCTTTGTTCTTTTTTCTTTTTCTTTCATTTTCTTGATTTTTCTTTCTTGCATTCGTTATGATTTTTCTTTATTTCTATATATCTTTCATTCTTTCTATTTTTCTCTCTTTCTCTGATTTTCTTTTCCTTTATCATTTTTTCTTTCTTTTTCGTGTTTTCTTTTTATTTCATTTTCTCTTTTTTTCGTTCTCTTTTATTTTATTACTTTTTTCCTTATATTCGATTTTCCTTTCTTTCTTTTTTCTTCACAATTCGATTATTTTTTTTCTGTTCTTTCTTTCTCCTCTTATTTTCTATTTTCTTTTCAACCTTCTCCCTTTCATTCTTATTCCATTCTCTATATTTCTAACTTGGAGCCGACATTTTTTTTGCCTTTATTTGGAATTTAATTTTTAAGATTAAACAGAACTGAAAATTCTGTTTTCTTTCTCATTCGAAAAATGTTTTTTTTATATCCAACCGAAGGTAATAAATAAATTGTCTTATGTTTGCAATGCCATCGAAAATTGCCCGGGGAAGAAAGATTATTTCTCTGTTATGTCTTCGATTGTTTTCTGATTTCAAAGATATTTCAAATGTCTGTTTATTTTCAAAAGATTGATGCCATTTCTATTGAAGTTAATACCGAACTTTCAGACAATAATCATTATGAGGAAAATATTATTTCCTTTTCTACAGAAGGAATCAAAGATATAACCTCTCAGCTACACACACACACACACACACACACACACACATATATAAATATATATATATATATATATATATATATATATATATATATATATATATATATATATTGAACAATAAAAAATATTAAAAAATTAAAATCTTTAGACACCTTGGGTTGTATACTAATATTCCTTTGTTTTTATTGTTATTTCATTTAGATTCCTCGACTAATTTCGGCCAACATGGCCTTCATCAGGTGAAAAATAATTTTCTGCTTGATGGTAGCAGTGAACTACAAAAATGAATGTCTTGATGGAGAAAATGAACTTTTTTCTGTATTTTCATTTGTTTTTTATTTTTTTTAACATGAATTTTGGTCAATCCTTGTGTTGGTCAAACAGTCTCTTTTAAGTTGTTATTTGAGATAAGAGCTGGATTCATGCTGCTCTGAATTCCCTTGGTCATTTTGACAGTTTTATTGGTTCCTCGAAAGGGGATGTGTCTCTGTGTGTGTGCGTGTGTGTGTGTGTGTGTGTGTGTGTGTGTGTGTGTTATTTGGTTCTTAGAGAGTGAGTGAGTATGATGTGTGTAAGCGTGTATATTACTATGGGTGTGTGTGTTATGATTTGGCTCATTAGGGAGTGACTGAGTATGATGTGTGTGAGTGTGTATATACGTGTGGGTATGTGTATAAGTGTGAGGGATCAACACCTCCGTAACCATGTCTGTCTTGTGTGCTTGAGAAATGTGGGTAGGTTTTGATTTGTAGGGTCATATATTAATACTATCTATATTGTTAAATTTATGGTTAAGCCCGGCTGGATACTGCGTTTTAAACGTTGTGTCCAGTTATTTTCATGGAACTCTAAAATCTTTCTAATGTTATCTGCTCTGGACTTTTCTATTCTTTCAATTATAGTGAATTTGGCATGGGTTTTGAAATCGTGTTTTTCTAGGCGGAAATGTTGTTCTACACGTAATAATTTTTCATAGGGAATCGACTTAATTCGATTGCGATAATTATTAATTATGTATTTTGCCATTCAGATTTTCCTACATATTGTTTCTGGCATAGTGTGCATTCTAGGAAGTAAATTATGTTATGACTTCTACAGTTAGAGTCGTCGTAGATTTTGAAAGTAGATTTAGTGACTCAGCTAATGAATGAATTCGTGTGTTTAATGTGGTTGCAGCATCAGCTTCTTTTGTTGTTACATGGTTGGGAAAATCCTGTTGTTTTTGTTGTTGGTTTATTACGGATTACCTTGTCCCCTTGAAATATGGTTACTACCTATGATTTCTTTTAGGTTCTTAGGTCTACGATATGCTAGAATATATGCTACGATATATATATATATATATATATATATATATATATATATATATATATATATATATATATATTCAGAGAGGGTTGGAAGATCGCCTAAAAATCGCAGTCACATGTATGAAATTGATCGTACAGTGTTGATTTCTATGTCTATAGTGTATATCTATTAAAACTCTATATTCAATTATGGGCATTTTTCTCACATATTTTTGAGGGAGATAATTATTCTAGTGATACGAGTCTTATTAATTAACCCATAACTGGGGAGCAAAAGGTGAATTCATAACTTTACAAAATATATTTATGCATAAGAAACTACAAAGAACCTAACGGGAGTTGAAACTCGGCTCTCCGATTAAAAATTCCGTAACATTATCCATTACACCACCCTCCTATCCAAGCAACTGATATTCTCAAGCGGTCTGTCATCTAGGTACTGACAACGCTTGACGTTGTTTAACTTCGATGATCGTACGGGAACCGATGTTTCGACGCTATATGGCTGTAAGCAGGTAAAATGAAAAACGTTTAATCCAAATAAACGGTCACAGCGGAAATTTGCACTCGACTTGCTGATATCGCTTTCAGAGCTTTTAAACTATCAAGTTTCCCGTTCGTTTACTTATTTGTTTTCTTTGCCTCACTTTACATTTCTTTCTATCTGTTGAAAGTTAAGTTTATTTATGCCTAATATAAGTCAGTGTCTGCAGGCTGTTAATTTAGCATAGGGGTCGCATCAGAGACTGATCGGCTCTGAGAGGGGTCGATTTGTGAGCGGAGTATGAGGTATGAAAGACCCGACACTGCCCAATGACTTAATCACTGACGACGCTCTCTAGCGCTAAAGAGCGTATATTCAAAGTAATTTCTCTAATTATTTGTTTCTTTCTTTCTCACACGTTTCATTCTACACTTTTTATTTCTCTTAGTTTTTTTTTTTCTGTTCTCCACTTGAGTTCTTCGTCATTTTTGCAAGGATTTTTTTTTATTGTTCATCCCGTTATTTCGTCACCATTTTAATTTCCATCATGGCGTTCTATTTATTTTTCCTTGTTTGCTTTCATGTCTTTCTGACATTTGCCTGGCTTCACAGATAAAATTCAACATTGACAAAGCGTTCATAACCATTTAAAGAGACGTTCGCATTTTCCACCATCCGTTCAAATCCTTGTCTAAACGTGCATACGTGTGTCTGTAAGTGAAGGGATATTCAATGTCCTGAGAGGTGGAAACTAGCATTCACTCCTTCTCTTCTTTCACCGAGGACATTTTCATTACGTAAAAACAAGAAAATGTCATCTCTGGCTGCAATGTCCATAGTTGGTGGAGCGGTTAGTCTGGTTCAGGAGACCAAAATATAATCTCCTAAGAGCTGTAAGGTCATTGCAGTCGGAATGCGCATTGATAATTGCTACGATATCTAAAACCATGATATGAAATTACACACAGGTCTAATGTAAAGATATCAAAACAATGTTTTCATTATCTGTAAAAGAAATTTAAAAAATCACAATGGTTACAATTGATGCCATTAAAAATAACTTTGGAATTACATATAACAGAAAGTAAATTACTTATCTCTACACCTCTCTCATTGGAACGAACACACACGCACAGACGCACACACACACACACACACACACACACACACACACACACACACACATATATATATATATATATATATATATATATATATATATATATATATATATATATAAAAATAAATAAAAAGAAAGAACAGAAAGATATAAAATCCGGTGTTCTTATAGATATTTTTATTTTTACACAATAGTGCTCAATGTAAATTTACAGAGCATTAATATTATAAATTAATTGTTTTAAAATATGGTTTTTTTCGCTACACAGTCATAACCATGTTTCAAAAATGGAAGCTAAAGCCATCGAATTTAATTTTAATTTTTTAATTTTAATTTTTTAATTTATATATATATATATATATATATATATATATATAAAAGTGGACATGGAAGTCAGCACTTAGAGGCGACAGTCTGTTTCATGCTAGTGCAATCACCTGACGATTGCACTAGCATGAAACAGACTGTCGCCTCTAAGTGCTGACTTCCATGTCCACTTTTATATTTACACACGCTCTATCTCTGATATTGAGCACTTTACCCCATAAATATAGCACACTTTAAGACTATATTTCTGCATATATATATATATATATATATATATATATATATATATGCAATTGATAATAATATAAATTGTCACTTGTCTCCTTTGTGTTACCTTCAACATCCAGTCTCTAGAATAAAATATACGGAGCATCCAGCAATCATTACATCCGCTCGTCAGAAATTTACCGTTTATTTTCTCAATATATCTATCTATCTATATATATATATATATATATATATATATATATATATATATATATATATATATATATATATATATATATATTCAAATTCAAGTCTAGTATCTGCCGATATATTTATAGACTAGACTTTGATAGGGTTACGGCCACATCATTTTAAAACAGTGGTTCCCAGTCTATCATCATTAATCGGAGAACCGAGTTGCAATTCCCGTTGGGCCAACTATATTCAATTACGTGTAAAATACATTTGGGAAAGGTACAAATCAACATCTCTCTTTCGCCAATAATTGCATTAATATTGCTAATTGATCCAAGGTATGATTAACTCTTTGTAATATAAAATTATATGCTGCCTATTTTATCAGTATATATATATATATATATATATATATATATATACATATATATACATATATACATATATATATATATATATATATATATATATATATATATATATATGTTGACAAATCCTTGGTGTTGACAGATCGTGCAAGGAAACTCTTGTAGGTTGAAATAGCTATTCAAATAGGGTAACTTTGAATTTCTTTTATATGGAATTTATTTATTTATATATGCTCTGTTATAATAATTACATTGAGCTCTCTTTGTGGATCAGTTTTAATATTTTATACTATTATGATTCACTTGAGTTATTTACCTAATGATTTTTACATATATATATATATATATATATATATATAGCCAGTATAAGAAATATATAAGAAGAGGGCGGTGCGGTACTTAAATATTTATGCTTTCCCGTGACTTATAGTTTCATGTCGAGGCTCTCTTTGATGATACGATGGTCTCACAACCTGCAGGCATTTGAAAGGAGAAAATGACAAATTCTCTCCCTCTCTCTCTCCCTCTCTATCGATCCATCTCACTCTCTCTCTCTCCATATATATATATATATATATATATATATATATATATATATATGTATGTGTGTGTGTGTGGTTTCAGATGCTTTTTAAAAATTCTCTGCCAAATCATTTCGAATAATCAGTATTTCGATGAGCAAGATCAGATCAAGTATTAAAATAACTTCAGATACTGAATTTGCCCTTGGCCATATATATATATATATATATATATATATATATATATATATATATATATATACGTGTGTGTGTGTGTGTGTGTGTGTGTGTGTGTGCGTCTGTGTTTTCTGACGTAAGCATTGTCTCGATATATATATTTTGAAGGAATATAGGCGGTCAGAATTTTATTCAGATAAATGGTTGGACGTGACGAAGAATCAATAAACGGATCGATATTTCCACAGCCCGTACGATCAAGCGATAGATTCCTGTGTCGATGGATGTAAATTCTTGGTTATAAATAGATGAAGATACGGGCGGATAAAGACCATTTTTATTTGGTTCGTCTTTGAACGAAAAAGCAGCAATCTTTTTAAAAGTCAGCGAGAATCTCACTGCCTAAGACAACGTCTTCCAGCTACTTTCATTTATCGTTTCTCTAAACATGTAGCAAAGAATCAAACATCACCGTACGCCTATGCATACACAGACTTTTCTCAAATATGATTATATTTTTTTTCAGGACTTCATTTACGCAATTAACACTTCAAGATTCAGGGAATTTTTTATGTATACTACAGCTTCAAATAATTGAAGGGCGTGCAAATAAAAACGATAAAACTGTGCTCGAAGTAAAATATAGGTTGACCAAGAAATTTTCAAAATTCTCTCATATATATATATATATATATATATATATATATATATGTTGACAGATCCTGCAAGGAAGCTCTTGTAGGTTGAAATAGCTATTCAAATAGGGTAATTTTGAATTTTTTTTATATGTAATTTATTTACTTATATATGCTCTGTTATAATAAATACATTGAGTTCCTTTTGTGGATCAGTTTTAATATTTTATATTATTAGGATTCACTTGGGTTATTTATTTTTACCGATATATATATATATATATATATATATATATATATATATATATATATACCGTTTAAGGGTTTGTTATTTTCAGTTATATATAGATTTAAATCACATTTTAATATTAAATGAAATAACATATGTGCGTGGTTATCGACTGGAAAATAGGACTGACGTGTCGACTTAAATTCCATTCAAATTTCCATTCAAACCTATTGCGTTCACTCTCGCGCAAATACCCTTGGGGAATCTGTCTATATCTCTAAGATGAGGAATTAAGGTTACTTACATTTTATCCTCATCTTTATTGCCATATTCACAACGTTTAGGCCATTGTACGCTCCGGTGTTATTCATTGCTTTACTCCTTATTACTGGTTCCAATATTGTATTCATTTCTATGCTTGGTCGGCTCAGGAGATTTTTGTAGCCTAGCATATGTGCTTTTTCCTTTTGTCTTCGGATTTTTCCAGTAATGATCTCTGTCTAGTAATTCAACCTCATCCCACAGGGGGGGTGTTGATCACCCTTTTCTATCCATTAATAAGGAGCGCTAGAGTAGATAGAAATGTAGGACAACAAAAATTGCAATATAAGCTCTTGTAAAAAAATTCAATAATAATAACAGAAAAAATTGCAATATGAGGACTGGTAATAAAACGGTTGCTGACACATTAGGTTTATAAGTCCCAAAAATGCTCTGGGTGAATAAAGACGTTGGTTAGATCCAGTGACTAGACCCAAAGAGTTGTGAGTTCAGCAGTGGTGAAGCAAAACACTTGGAGAGTTGAGTTAAAAGGGAAATAACTGAGACATTCGAAAGAGGCATGGCACGTGGAACTAGAACAATATTTCCTGGTGGGCGAAATAAAGCGTTCGATTTGAAATTCCAATCACCTGACGATGGCCGGAGTGTACAACGGCCGAAACGTTGTGAATATTGCAGTGAAGATGAGGATAACAGTCCGAATAATGTAAATAATGTAAGTTACCATTGGCAAAGCATGAATTTATCTCTTCTCCCCGCAGCCGAGGGTTAAATATCATGGCAACCTGTGCACTCTAAGCTTAACTGACAACCAGTCCATTAGAAGGAAAACAATGTATTCAAAACCAGTATGGAAAGGGATAGGCTTCCTCCGGCTAATTTACCCTAGACACATCAACTGATACTACGGTTGCATATGACGCCGCAACGACACTAACGAGTTACGGCACTTGTGACAAAATAAAACGTGTTACATTTCTCTTCATATAACTTTTCTTTTATATGCCATATCCGTTCATCACGTTGCCGATCATGGCTCTCCTCAACTTCTTGTCCTTTGTTCTAAATAACTTTACCATCCATCTTTACACTTCATCTGCTATCCATTCACACAAAATGCTTTAGTTTACTCTCGGTATCATCCTAGTTGTCCTTTCTTCAGTATGCCTTGTCAGTGTTAAATATTCCAAGCCGTCTTTCCTCATTACGTATCCAAGGGAGCTCAGTTGTCGCTTTCTTATTGTGAATTTTACTTTTCTAGTTTCCATTTTTCTTAAAACTTCCCAATTCCTCACATGTTTTCTTTATGATATTCTTAACATTTTTCATTAAAAACATATCTTTGTCGCATCACGTCTCTTCTTCATCTATGAAGTAATTGTTCAACATAAACAGCCATATAGGAAGACTGATATTACATAACAGCTCAACACTCTTTTCTTTTTTTTATGAGCACATTTCTACAGATTCTTGGTTTTCACGTCCCCAATATGTAATTCATACCTTGGGTTGTCTCTTTTGCTAAAGACCGTACATTACTGTTTACAATTTAATAGGTCCTTCTAGTTTTCCTTTACTGCGTTTGCATAATCTTAACGTAAGATACATGGATGAAACTTTTTTCTTGGCAGAATTTCGATGATATATTAGCCATAAATCCTCTGCCTCACGTACTCTTCAAATTGAAATAATCACTGACCGTAATCCCGAATATTGGTTTGTTTATAATCAGCCAATAGCACGCCCTCTACCGACTTTAATTGTCCTTGTTTTAAGGAATATCTCACATCTTAATGCTCAATATAACTTATTTGAAGAACGTTGTCCGAAATTGACTTTTCCATTGTATATTTTTTTATAATAAGCTTAACTTTTAATAATACAGTTTTATTTTATGTTTAGCGGTAATGAGTTAAAATGTTTTTACGATTGAAATGAAAAGAGCGTAGAATTACAAAATCTTGTTTGATCATACGAGAACATCTTAAGTTAGACTTTCAAGAAGTTCTGCTTACATTGTCACAACGATTACAAGTGCCTATAAGATCACAGCCCATATCTTGACGAGCGTAAACGGACATAAAAATAAATCAGCAAACTGATCTATTTTAATTTAACAGGTTTGAAATTACAATCGCGAAATAGCCCAAAATGCTAATGGAAATATTAACCACTTCCTTATATGAAAACATCCCGTATTCATCATCCGAGTAGCCAATGATTTTTCAGGAATCTAGGTTTCTCAAGTCCACTAATGGGGTGCAAAATTATTTTCAACTCGGAACTAATTTCAACTCGAAACTTATTTCAACACGGAACTAATTTCAACTCGGAACTAATTTCAACTCGAAATTAATTTTAACTTGGAATTAATTTTAACTCGGAACTAATTTCAACTTGAAACTAATTTCAACTCAGAACTAATTTTAAATTGGAACTAATTTCAACTCGGAACTAATTTCAACTCGGAACTAATTTCAACTCGGAAGTAATTTCAACTCGAAATTTATTTTAACATGGAACCAATTTTAACTTGGAACTAATTTAAACTCGAAACTAATTTCAACTCGAAACTAATTTCAACTCGGAACTAATTGTAACTCGGAACTAATTTCAACTCGAAACTAATTTCAACTCGGAACTAATTTCAACTCGGAACTAATTTCAACTCGGAACTAATTTTAACTCGAAATTAATTTTAACTTGGAATTAATTTTAACTCGGAACTAATTTCAACTCGAAATTTATTTTCAACTCGGAACTAATTTCAACTCGAAACTAATTTCAACTCGAAACTAATTTCAACTCGGAACTAATTTCAACTCGAAACTTATTTTAACTCGGAACTAATTTCAACTGGAAATTAATTTTAACTTGCAACTAATTTCAACTCGAAACTAATTTCAACTCGAAACTAATTTCAACTCAGAAATAATTTTAAATGGGAAGTAATTTCAACTCGTAACTAATTGTAACTCGGAACTAATTTCAACTCGAAACTAATTTCAACTCGGAACTAATTTCTGGCAGCGACCGCAGGACGGTTTTTGCTCCGTCGCCTGACATTTTCTGATTCCCACCTGAAATTTTCTAAGCTAACCAACTTCAATTCTATGTCAACTTCAACTTCAAGTAACAGTAATTCTCCCAACTCTTCTGTAGTTTGTGGACTGACGAAAGGATGAATTCTGAATTATCTCATCTACTAGCATTTTGAATGCTAAATTTAAAAAATTAACACCAATCCATTGCATTTTGTTTCACGGAAATTGATAATTTTGATTTTAAATCGAGTTGAAATTACTTCCTAGTTGAAATTATTTCTGTCACTCCCACTATTATCGTTTTTTTTTTTCTAGTAACGATGGTGGGGGTTTCCAGCTTAGTCTTTTGATTGAAGTAATGTGGATCGAAACATCTTGATTATTTTCTTCGAATTACATATGGTTTTCATTTTGAAAGTTCCTAAGTGATATGATTTCTGTTATTTAGTACATTATTTGTGATTCTGTAACACCAGTCGACTTTGTTCAAAGACGGTTGCTAAGGCTTCATTCGCTCGAAGCCATTTTTAATGATTGATCTGGGAAAGCGTTTGTATACAAAAGACAGTTTAGTTTTTTTTTTAATGACTTATAGGCCGTTCACGACATCCACATGAAAGTCTCCATCTGACGAGGCTATTTAAGAAGAGGACTCGAAGATTTTGAAAGTAGGTGTGAGAAATAAATGGCATTCACGGTGGCGTGTGGCTAGCGCAAAGCTGCGCAATTTCTGAAATAATAAAAACGTAGATGCATAATTCAACAAACATCACGAGGATTGATGCTTTATGGAATCATGCATCGAAAGTTCATACCTTTGTTTCAGATGGCCGGCGGGGTAAAATAGAAATGTATCGGAATTAAAATAATAAAAAAATAATAAATAATAATTAAAAGTAGTTTTAAGATACACCAGTTGTTCTCAAAATTTGAAGTCGGAGCGCACTTGAAATCCTACCAATAATTGTAGGCGCACGACTTACAAATTTCGGAAAAAACATGTTATAATGATGTCAAATACAGCAGAAAAGAAATAACGCAATAAAAAATATAAAATTAAACATACCTTAAATTTATTCATTCTTGTGTTTATTCAATATTTGGGTGTATATTTGATAGGCAAACTTTCATTTCCTCCTCAATACATCGATGAGTTCCTCTCTTTTTGCACTTAATTGTGGCGAGAACAGAAAAGCCTAATTCAAATAAGTATGATGTTACAAACCGTAGCAAAATGGTCAGAGCTTTTTTTTAGATATTGACACATATTCTTCTTTTATAGAAATGCAAAAAGCTTCAGGAGACAATTCATTATGTTTAATTATCAACCCATGATCAATAGGCCGTCCTGGGTATGACGATAAACTAGATCCAACAGCAAGGCCTCTGATCAGAAGGTTTTGAAGAGCGTGGAACCACCTCTTAATTGCTGGTGTTTCCAGGTCCACCCTGACCCGGGATGTCAGGATCCCAGCTATGGGCAAATAGTTAACCCCGAAACTGAGGTAAAAAGCATTATGAAATTGTAAAAATAGGTTTTAATACCAGAAATATTTACCAGTAATAAATTTTTGAACGAAAAAACTATTACAATCAATATATGTTTGAAAAAAAATATATTACCAGCAATACATTTTTGAAAAAAAAATACCAGAAATACATTTTTTGAAAATAATATTACCAGCTATACATTTTTGAGGAAAAAATATTACTAGAAATAGATTTTTGACAAAACAAAATTTTACCAGGAAAAAAAAAGTTGTCGACATTAAATAACACAGTGAGGTTGATATGCCGTAAAACAAAATAAACCAAACCAAACACCGATTAGTGGATCTGATAAAGTAACTAATGTATCACATTTGCTTAGAAACAAGTGATAAATTATAAATGATAAATTACTATGAAAGTATAAATAAGACAATTTTTAAATAAACAATCCAAATCCTCGTTATTATTTTATGTGACATAATACATCTTTTAGTAATCAACTTTCTTGAATTAGGCATGGTGGACCAACCAGTGACGACGCCCAGTTCAATATGACAAAACAAGTTTCCTCTCATTGAAGCTTTTCTCAAAAGCTATCTGCGGCGAGACGGATACTGCAATATAATAAAGTAAATATATTTATTTCTTATATCTGGACACATATTTCTCTGTAATACCAGGGTGCACCTAGACATCTTCTAGGGTGCACCAGTACCCCCAGGCGTGCCATTTGAGAACCACTGATTTACATTCATCTTGATCTTTATTATTTTATTATAGCATGAAGCATTGTAAACCATTTAATGATATTTATTCTCGTATTTACTTTCATTTTGCATTAGTTGCATTTTCTTGTAGTTTACTCAGGCCATTCATCTGTGACAGTGAATAAATAACAGGACTTAAAAGTCACTGAAAAATAGTAGCTAAAATTAATGATAAAAATTGTTGATAATACTTTATTTAAGAAAAGGAAACGATTTTAAAAAGGTAATACTACTGTTAGTAATGCCCCAAATGTACAAACAAAAAAAGTGATAAATTATAAATGATAAATTACTATGAAAGTATAAATAAGACAATTTTTAAATAAACAATCCTAATCCTTGTCATCATTTTATGTCACATGAGACATCTTTTAGTAAACAACATTCTCGAACTAGGCTTGGAGGACCGACCAGCAACCCCTACTAGTTCAATGCAGCAAAACAAAATCTTCTTATCATTGAAGCTTTCCTCGAGGGCTATCCGTAACGAGGCAGGTACCTCAATAAAGTAAATATATTTACTTCTTATATCTAGACACATATTTCTCTGGAATGCCAGGGCGCACGTAGACATCTTCCAAGGCGTGCCAGTGCCCAAGGTGGACCATTTGAGAAGCACTGGCATACACCATAATCTTATGGCTTGGCCATGGTTTCTTCATCAGGATGATGACACAATTCTAGTCAAGCCAGGTGTTGATCCCATTTTTCTCCAAGTTCATTACTTGTTTCTAGTCCAAATTATTCCAACTATTTCACCATCTCTGTCATTGTTTACTTTGGCATTCACGTCTTCCATGACGATTTAAACGTAGCCTTGGATTTGTCTATCATACAATTAAACTTTCCAAATTCATGTTAAACGATTTCCTTTTCAGTTTAACTACAAGAATTCTTTCTGATAATTGGTAGTATACCAGGACACATTTCTTCAGGTCTTGGTCTGATGATGTTTATAAATTAAGTGTCAGCTTGGATTTACAAATCCAAATATTATACTTAAAAGGATAAGATAGAAATATCAGTTAAAATTCAGTTGTGCAAAATAGGACGTTTGAGGGAAAATGAATTTTTCTAATGTAGTTTCGTCTGCTTTGCTAGGAAAGTTTGTCTTCTGACAAAGATAAGATTTTAAACGATTCAATTTCGATAATACGTATAATGCTGAAATGGATCATTAGTTTTTGGATGTCTTTATCAGATGAACTGTTCAATTTACAATGTGAAACGGTTTATTTTAGAGTTGCTTTTTTAGGCTTCCGTAATTTAAAATTATGAACAAACGAAACTTTCCTTCTATTTGCATAAAAACGAACCGGAAATAAGTTTCCAATTTAGTTTTATAATTACACTATATACTGTAAGCCTTTAAAAGAATAAAATTAAGTTCAAGAAAGTAAATAGATTTTCCAATTATAACATACTATTTCTGAACGAGACGGTTTAATGAAATAGTGCATTTTGATATTTTGGCCTTTGTTGGGACGAAAGACAAACTTACTAAATTAAACTGTCTCTCTCTTTCTGTCTCATTCTCTTTTTTTTTATAGATCACTCAACTCTCCCTCCATATATATATATATATATATATATATATATATATATATATATATATATATATATATTATGAAATGGACAAAGTCCGACAATTATTTTAAGATATTTTTCTGTTTATACGTTCTTTTTTTATAGATACAAATATTTAAGTAAATGCTCTGTTTATAATAAACAGTATTAACAACATATACTGGCGTGAATGTCCGAGAAATTGTCATAGAAAATATGCGTCCTCCGACAGAAATCGAACCTGTATCCTATACGGAACCGTCATATAGCCTGACGTGCTTTTATTGATTGGGCCACAGAAGAGCTTTCCTTTAGCAAGGTCGATTTTACTGCTTTTAAACTGCAATCTTCCATGATTCTCTCACGTGCATTTATATCTGCTCAATGGGTATCCAAATGTAAACTAATTTCTATGACAATTTCCCGGACATTCAAGCCAGTAAATGTTGTTAATACTGTTTATTATAAACAGGGCATTTATTTAAATATTTGTATGTATAAAAAAAGAATGTATAAACATAAAAATATATATATATCAATATATATATATATATCTCAATATATATATATATATATATCTCAATATATATATATATATATATCTCAATATATATATATATATATATATATATATATATATATATATATATATATATATATATATATATATATATATATATGAGAGAGCGAAAGAGAGAGCGTGTAAAATGAATAAACATTCCTCAGTAACCATATTTCAAAAACAGTTACGAAGACATTAATTTTATAAATCCCTAAAATTCATACATTGATGTGGCCCAGTGGATAAAAGCGTTGGTTGGATCCGGCAAATTCACCCAAAGAGTTGTGAGTTCAATACCTGGCTACTGCAGTGGTGAACAAAAACTTGGAGAATTGAGTTAAAGGGAGATAACTGAGACATCCGGATCAGGCATGACACTTTGGATGGAATGAAGAGTTCAGTCATAAATTCTAATCACCTGAAGAAGGCACGTACAACGACCGAAACGTCGTAAATATGGCAACGTCCAAACAACGTAAATAATTACAATAACTCATATCAGAAACATAGACAGACATTTTGAATGCTTATAACTCTAATCTCAAGATCTATAAATCAAATTCAGTGTGAAGATTGTTGGCCATTCTGTTACTGAGAACGCTCACCATTGGAATCGCATACATCACTGATCACTTCATTTACCAGAAATCTCTTTCAATGGCATTCATTTCCTTGATGTTGCGCAATAAATCTTATCTTTGTTATGTCCACAGAAAAAAGATTCTACTGGGATGGAATCTGGTGAAAGCCTGGGTCTTCTTCGTCTTTTTCATTTGTTCAGTAGATTTTCAGCAAAGATACGCTTTCAAATCACAACAGTCGGTATTGTCGTCTTTGAGGACGTAGACTTATTTTGAAATAAGACTTTTTTTTCTAAAAGGCGGCCTTAAAAATGCAATAGATACTCAATTTTTAAATGTTTATTTCACTAGCTAGTCGACGAAATCATCTTCGGGGTACTGGACGCTAGATTTCCAACAGCCTTTCCTCTTGTATAAGATTTGCGGATGACCGTGAACTTCGGAAATTATGCTTGTGTAAGTCTTGAGTCATTCTTTCTCCTTGAAAGTGTTTTCTAATACGAGCAATATCTCTTTGAAAATCCCGCTCAAATTGCATTTGCCTTTGAACTATGATACCGGGCCCCCAGCAGTACAGTAGGGCAAATTCCCTTTTATCAAACGTTTAATTCAATTTCAGGCAATCTTTTCAATGAGTTACATCTAGAAAACAAGAAATATATAGTAAGATATGGGCTGGAAAATTTTCAGACAATTTCTGGGGAATAGAGTGTATCCAAGCAGACTAGTCTATGATAAACAGTGGGCCGCCATGTTAATCCTTCAATATGTCTAAAAGACGACTGAAGTTGTTAAAATTTGGCGCATGCCGCGTAACGATAGGTTAGACGGTCTTCTTTTTATGATCTTATTTTGTATTCTTGAATGCCTGTCGAATCCTATAAATATGATTTGATTTGGTATGTTTGTTTAACAGAATATAAATTCCTTAT
>OZ038477.1:141440483-141527983 GCA_964036315.1 Acanthosepion esculentum | reverse complement strand
GGCAAGCTGTCCTAGTAGACGGGTATCCTCGAATACGAGTGGCCAGTTATACATTTCCTTGGAACGTTGAATGACATGACCAAGCGTCAGTTTATTCTTACGAATATATTTGTATATTTATTTGTGTATGCACAAGTAACAATAATTTTTTGTAGATTCATGCAAACATCGTTTTCGGCACAAAGAAATAAAAATAATATCAGTAAGGAAGGGACATGTGGTATTTAAGAGCGATAGAGAAAAAGATATATATAGAGAGAAAGAGTTAATGTAATATAGAAAGACAGCCAGAGGTAGATTTGGACACACATCGATTGATCTCCCGATAGGTAGGTAGACAACAAGATAGATCATATACTGACTGACAGATTTATAAAGCTAGATAATGAACAGATAGAGTGATCGATACATTCAGTTTGTTCACGATGCATGAAAAATATTCACGGGATGTTTCTCAATATTCAGGTAAAATGAAAAGACATACAACTGAACGCAATGTGGATTAAACGCTGGTCTTTTTACTCGGTTGCCATTTTGTTAGATGACATGTCCGACAAGACGATTTCAATACAATTTAGGCTAAATAAAATTTTAGAATGAGAGTACACACACACACACACACACACACACACACACATATATATATATATATATATATATATATATATATATATATATATATATATATATATACTAGCACATTGCCTTCTCCTTTTGCACTTAATACTGGTGAGAACAGGAAAGCCTAATTCAAATAAGTATGATGTTACAAACTGTAGCAAAATGGTCAGAGCTTTTTTTACATATTGACACATATTCTTCTTTTATAGAAATCCAAAAAGCTTCAAGAGACAAGTCATTATGTTTAATTATCAACCCATGATCAAGAGGCCGTGCTGGGTATGACGATAACATACATCCAACAGCAAGGCCTCTGATCACAAGGTTTTGAGGAGCGTGGAACCACCTCTTAATTGCTGGTGTTCCCAGGTTCACCCTGACCCGGGGTAGTAGCACCTGTTAGGGTCCCAGCTATGGGCAAATAGTTAATCCCGAAACCGAGGTAAAAAGCATTATGAAAGTGTAAAAATAGGTTTTAATACCAGAAATATTCATCAGTAATAAATTTTTTGAACGAAAAAAAATATTACCAGCAATATGTTTTTGAAAAAAAATATTACCAGCAATACGTTTTTGAAAAGAAAATTACCAGCAATACATGTTTTTAAATAATATTACCAACTATACATTTTTGAGAAAAAATATTACCAGAAATAGATTTTTGACAAAACAAAATTTTACCAGGAAAAAAAAATTTGTCGGCATTAAATAACACAGTAAGGTTGATATGCCGTAAAACAAAATAAACCAAGCCAAACACCTATTAGTGGATACTAGCAGCATGGCCCGGCGTTGTCCGTGCTTGATTCAAACATCATACGACTCATACAGCAATCGCTATCACTTGACTTAAAATATTTTTGCCCTTCTTTGCCTTTAAAGGAGTGCCCTTTGCCGTGCTGATGTTGCTACAGGCCTTACTTCTTACCTATCTCACACTGCGAATTATTTCTAAGCTCTATACTAAACATTAAATCTGTTACGAAAAAAGAACTAAACAAAATGAACACAAAACGATCAGCTTTAAAAAAGGACTCGTAACTGGAAAAACCCAATGAAAAAAGAATGTTAACAAATATTTTTTCACACCCAACACAGTTCTGCGGAATCAGAATCAACGTTGAGTTTAAGCAAGCGAATGAGCCAAATGGAGTAAAGTGCCATGCAGATTTGAATTCTTCCCACTTGTGACGAATGCAGCTATCGATTTTTTTTTTGCCTGCTAGCATGCTAGTTAAAATTCGTGTCAGTCAGCTGTTGGCTCTCACGCTGGCCAATAGAATCTTCCTGACTATTCGTGGCAGCCAGTTATAGGCTCTCACTCTGGCCAGTAGAAAATGGCAGCAAACTACATGAAAACTGCCGTAGAAGCATTAAAAAACGATTATTTCCACTATCCATGGGAGTTGGGAAATGCAAAGTCGGTCTTGGCCTTCCCTCTAAATTGAAGCATGTGCATGTAACTTTTGGTGCAAATCCGTTGAAAATTGCGGCCGTGCATTCGTTACACACACACACATCCTGTTTTATATATATATATATATATATATATATATATATATATATATATATATATATATATATATATATATATATATATATATATAATATGGAGAAAACAACTGAAAAGTTGTAAGACAATAGGAAAACTGTAATAGTTGCCGTCGCGTTTCGTCCGATGTAGATTTTCTCAAGGCAAAACGAAATGAATTTATTACTTCTCTTCCAAACAAACGTACAGAACACTATCAACAAGTCAAAAGAAAATTGTTGTATCCATCGATACAGCAATAAAAACAATGTCTCCACACGTGACAGTAAATGACGTAATTTTCAGTATGAAAATAGCGTTCTCTAAATTCTTCCAGTTGCTAAGGACATTCTGTTTTTGTTATTATTTTTGTTATTATTGGTTACTTTGTTTAAAAAAATTATTTTCGTTTTTTTGCTTTGAGAAAGTCCTCATTGGACGAAACGCGTCGGCAACTATTACAGTTTTGCTTTTATTGTCTTTTTCTACAGCTTAACTCTGAGACATTTTTCACACACACACACACACACACACACACACACACACACACACACATATATATATATATATTTTCGTCCTTCTAAACAAATTAGATTATAACAAAAAACTTGACCACATACTCCATGATCACATAAAATTTAAAAAACTCAACAATAATCCGACCAACCAACTAAAATCAAAGCTTAATAAACTCATTAATGCTAATAATGCCGAACAGAACTCATTAAAACTCCCTAAGATTGTTGGTGATTATAGGCCTGGTTACATATACGGCAATATAAAAACACATAAACCTAACTATCCTCTCCGTCCTATCATATCACAAATTCCAACTCCTGTATATCAACTAACAAAATACATCAACCAACTCATTACTCCTTATCTTTCTAGTAAATATAGTGTTAAGTCAACATTAGAAGTAATCCAAATCCTAAAAAGCGAAAAACCCGACAATGAAATCATAGCTTCACTTGATGTTGAAAACTTATTTACCAATGTCCCTGTTAGTGAAACTATTGACATAATTATAAGAAATATATACAGTAACTCATCTTTACCCCCACTTAAAATTAATCCTAATATATTACGGAAACTACTATTAGCTTGTACTACTGAAGTCCCTTTCTTAGATCATAATAATAATATATATATACAATGTGATGGTGTCTCTATGGGTTCAGTACTGGGTCCGACATTTAGCAATTTCTATATGTCGAACCTGGAAAATAAGATATTTACAGACTTTAAAAAACCATCCATCTATGTAAGATACGTTGATGATATTCTTATGTTAGTTGAAAATACAGATGAAATACTTCAACTACAAAAATGTTTCCAAAATAATTCTGTCCTCAAATTCACGTATGAACTCAATACTAATAATAAAATTCCTTTCCTTGACATATTGATAAACACAAATAATAACAAATTTACTATTTCGCCATATAAAAAACCTACTAGCATAAATTCATGTACACTTAACTACAAGAGCGAATGCCCATATTACTACAAAATAGCAATTATAAAAAATCTAATACACCGTGCAGAAACTAATTCATCCACAAAACAGATTTTTTACAGTGAACTAAAGAATATAAAACAAACACTTGTTAATAATAGTTTTCCAAACTATATAATTGATGAACAAATAAGATGCTTTCTTAGAAATCTCAATACTAAGCAAATAGTACATAATACTGCTTCTACTAATCTCAAACATATTAATCTCCTATATCGTAATCAAATGCATACTAATTATAAACAAGATGAAAATATACTAAAAAAATTAGTAAATACTAACATATCCACAACAGATCCTAGCAAAAGAATTAAGTTAATTATATACTACACTAAATCTAAAATATCCAACTCAATTATTCGAAATGATTCTTCTCCCCCGGTTAGCGATTTGAAAAAAACCAACATAGTTTACAAATTCAGGTGCCCTTTGGGAGATTGTATCTCCAACGAACTAAATAATATCTATGTTGGTCACACCACAAACTCGCTTTCACGACGCTTGACACTACATTTGAATGATAACTCTAACATTTTTAGACATTTAAAACAACATGCCTGGCCGCATACACAATTCCGGAAAATCCTCGTCGAAAACACAATTATACTTAAACATGAAAACAATAAACAAAAACTAAAAATTCTTGAAGCTATATACATAAAACAGTTGAAACCTAACCTGAACAAAATAAACTATGAAATCTCCAAAAATATCCTTAAATGCCTATAATTAGTAACAGAAGTCATTGGTTCATACCAACGGCTTTCCATACTCAATACTCATCGGATTCACTCTCGCGTGGTCATGTGTGACGTCATGAGCTGTCGTGCGATTTTCGCTTTCAGCGTTTTATATGCACGTGTTTATCGTTGCTTGGAAATCATCCATGTAAACAAATAATACTATCATCAATTTCTTGTTCGTGTATTGCATAAATATATCGTGTAAATGTCATCTTTGATAATGGCTTATGTAAGCCGAAAGCTCAGATCGGATTAAATAAAAAAAAAAAAAAAAAAAAAGTATGTATCAATATTGTGATTTTCTTTCATTATTTAATGATAATGTTATTAAGATTATCAGACTATATGAAAAAAACTTGCATAAAATATATAGACAACGCTTATCTATATTATTTAATGAGACATGTATTAATATATATATATATATATATATATTAAAATTCGAAAACGGACAACCTTAAGACTCCATTGATTATATTTTATATCCCCAGAAAGGTGTTTTTCCCTGGTTCTTCAGATCACATTTCGAAGCATAAAAAATGGTTTTAAATTTACGTATTATTTTTATACACTTTTGAGGAGTAGTTTTATGTTGATGTAAGGTGATAGAGAGAGGGGGGAGGACAAAAGATGTGATCGAAATTAGAGATAGAAAGGAGAGATAGGAATAATTTCACATCTATTTTTATTAAAATACTTAAGAGTAAGGTAAGGGGTAAGGACCAGACACTGACCTATTTAATAAATCATCTCACAGGAAACGAGACAAAGAGAAAAAAGAAGAAAAGATATAAGAAAGCAAATGTGGTAGCAGGGGTGGGAGAAAAAATAGGGAAAGAAGAAAAGGAAGAATAAATGCCTTAGGGTTAGCCTAACATTAAGACACTAATTATTATAATCAAGGTTCGCTGATTTTTCATGTATTTTGATTGGTCATTGCAGCTTATGTAACAGCGTTTCACCTAGCGTGGGGTGTTTGAGTGATTTGACTTTTTAAAACCCTTTATTCTACATTCGACACCATCACTTGATAAGACATCAGAACTGTTGAAACAAAGTGGCTATTTTTGTAGTGATTTTATGTTATAATTTTCGAATAAATGATTATATATATATATATATATATATATATATATATATATATATATATATATATTATGAAATAGACAAAGTCCGACAATTATTTTAAGATATTTTTATGTTTATACATTTTTTATTATAGATACAAATATTTAAGTAAATGATCTGTTTATAATAAACAGTATTAATAACATTTACCTGCCTGAATGTCCGAGAAATTTCCATTGAAAATATTCGTCCTCCGACAGGAATCGAACCTGTATCCTATACGGAACCGTCATATAGCCTGACGTGCCCTATGGAATCATGGAAGATTGAAGTTTAAAGACAGTAAATTCGACCTTGCTAACCGAAGGCTCCTCTGTGGCCAAATCGGTTAAAGGCACGTCAGGCTATAGGGCGGTTCCGTATAGGATTTTACTATATAAATTTACTCTTTAGTATTTCAAGATATTTTTGTGTCACTTTGATAAATATATGTTAAAATGAGATGTCAATGTTATTTTCATTTTGACGTCATTTCAACGACAATTTATCCATCGCACCATGTATATCTGTTAAAATGAGATGTCAGTGTTATTTTCATTTTTGGTGCCATTCAGACGACAATTTATCCATCGCACCATGTATATCTGTTAACATGAGATGTCAGTGTTATTTTCATTTTTGGCGTCATTTAGACGACAATTTATCCATTGTATCCTCTGTGTGTGTGTGTGTGTGTGTGTGTGTGTGTGTGTGTGTGTGTGTGTGTGTGTGTGTGTGTGTGTGTGTGTGATCCAGTAAAAAGGGAAAATGAGAATGAAAAGAAAATTCGCTTATCGTCTTATTCATACACCTTCCCAGACAATTGAACAGGAGTAGACGTTTATACCTTCTTTCATGTTCAAATTTGGGTTTACGGTTCCTTCTAAAATCTTTTTCATTCTCTTTCACTCCCAGTATCCCCTTGCGTCTTAGTGTCATTATCACCTTTCTTAGAGTGAATCATTTAAAAAGAAAAGAAATAAAAGAATGCGTTACATGACGTGCATACGCATTTATCTCAGTCTGCCCGTATCCATCTACCTATGTATTTATCCATTTCTGCTCATATTTATCTGTCTATCAAGAAAATATGCACTCCAACAGGATACGAACCTGCGTTCACCTTTGTAGGAGAAACCAACATTTGATTCGGCGTCATTTAGACAGCTTGGCAACAGCAAGGGCACCCACCAGAAATGAACTTTGAAGTAATAAAAATGTCGGATTGAAAATAGATTCATTCATTAGATATTCCGCGTCTAAGGCGACGTTTAGATAAGACGAGATCAAAAATTTAGCAAATTTTCATCAATTTATCCTATACCAGTCGTAAAAGACAACTGCTTATTGATTATATGAAGATGATGTTATTAGAAATGTTGTTACTTACTGTATCCTTAGAAATTCAGAATGAACGAAATAACAAAATCGATTGTATACCTTGTTTTTCCTACAAACGTCTCCCAAAAGGGAAACCATTGTTTTGTCTAAATTTCATCAATTGTTCTCTTGCGAATAATGATGATTCTTCTTCTTCTTCTTCTTAACTGTTACATACAGCCTGGTGTAGTAATAGCCATTTACTTATACTTCCTCGACAATCACAACATACAGCTAATAACAATACAATAATGTACGATAATAGTCCATTCCATTGCTGTGAATGCAATCATAACTCAATGTTCACATTTTCTCAGCTTGCATGGATACAAGTGGGTTTCATTTATATGGAATTATTATTCGAATAGGCAAATTATTATGAAGTTATACCAGTAATATATAAGGTAGAAATTGTATTATTCCTTTTATTATCAGTTTATTTGATAATGTGAATCTTTTTTTGTTTGTTATCGCACCGATGTCGATAAACATCACACAGAATTTAAAGTTTCTTTTTTAGAATTGTAGATTTAAAAGTCGTCTTATACGCGTAAATATATATATATATATATATATATATATATATATATATATATATATATATTAATGCATGTTTCATTAAATAATATACACAGGTTTTGTCTATTTATTTTAAGTAAGTTTCTTTCATATTGTCTGATGCGTGACGTCACGAGCTGCGACGCGATTTTCGCTTCCTTGTCTCGTAAATACGAGTTTGTCGTTACTTTGAGCTTATTCAAACAGCAAAAGCGGGCCAATATTGTGGTTTCGTATATGTATTTGATTTATTAATATTGTCATCTTTGATAATGGCTTATGTATGCCGAAAGCTTAGATTGGATTTAAACATGTATCAATATGGTGATTTCCTTTCGTCTTTCAATGATAATGTGATTAAGCTTATCAGACAATATGAAAGGAACTTACTTAAAATAAATAGACGAAACGTGTCTATATTATTTAATGAAACATGCATTAATGAAAAATTGGTGCCGAAATATACACAACAATATATATATATATATATATATATACATATATATATATATATATATATATATATATATATATATATATATATATCCGAAATATACACAATATATATATATATATATATATATATATATATATATATATATATATATATATATTACAATCTGTTCATATCAGTTTATATAATCTATAATTTATTTGCCTGTTTTAAATAATGAACATTATTTATGCCATAGTCAATAGTACCTTATAGTAAGCACTTTTATATATTTAAGATTATATATATATACATATATATATATATATATATATATATATATATATATATAGTTAGATAGATAGATAGATAGATAGATAGATAGATAGATAGATCAACAGATAGATTGATAGATAGATACCAATCACATTGACAGAGTATGTCTTAGTAATAGTGTGACTGAGAGAGAGAGAGAGAAAGAGAGAGAAAGAGACAAGTATTCAGCTTTTATATTTCCATCTATTTCCTTACATATTTTTTCTCAGACATCCGGCTGACTTAAATTCGACTGGTTCTTTTTGTTGAGCCAGCTACCAAGAAAGTTGCTACCATCTTTCTTTTTAGTATTTTTTTAATGAATTCTAACGTATATTTTGGCTAGTTCTTCTTTTATCTATTTCTTATTTGTTTTTCAACATGTACTCAAATCTATCTTCTCGCACTTACTGGAACAACTGCCCAATGTATGTCACAATTTTGATAATTTCACACCATTAATGGGACACTCGTATATTCGTTGGGTTCAATCCTATTTTAATTGGATCATTATATTTATTTAACCTTTATTTTAAAATTTTTACTCCAAGATTTAACTCGGAAATGCTTTAAGGCGATTAACTCATAAAATATTTTTGCTCGGATTAATTTGTGTAGAATTTGGGAAAGAAATAGTGAATTGTGGACGTCTTTTTCATTTCTAAAAATAACCAAAAGCCAAAAAAAAAGTTTTGCGTTCGAGATTTTGTGCGTGTATTTTATGAATTAGATGAAACGCAAAAAGAACCATTTTTTTCTCAGAGTTAGATGTTATCGTATAAAAACGTTTTCAACGAAATCAGTTCGGTTCATATAAAGACAAAAAGATTGCTTTGTCTGCAAAATACTTAAAATCTATTTATTCTAAAAGCATCTCTTCGTTAGTTACCGTCAATGTTCGTAAAATAAGTATATATGTACAAGCGTATGTCTGAAGAGCGAGAGAGTGAAAGAGAGAGAGAGGGGGAGCAGATAAGGAGATTTAAATGCGTAACCAGGAAAATGGAATGAAACATATACTTGTATATCTATATTATTATTGTACTTATTTGAATCTACGACCATTACACATCTTTATCTAGGATAAGATTGTAGAATCTGCCTGAACCCCAATATTTCTGAGCCGGAATTAGAGATTTTTTATTATTACTAAAATGTTCAAAAGGCCCAAGTACCATTCAACTCAGAGGGTTAATAGTACTGTGGAGGAAATAAGCTCAGGTTAGGATAGGTAACGGTCGACCCTCAAAACAAAGGGGTTCAGATTTTAGTGATCAAGGAAGCATGATTCGACACTATGTACATGGCTGTAATATAGCGACAACTCTAAGTAGAGACTTATGAAGCTTTACTTGTCTCATTCTCTTTTAGTGCCGAAAAACGTTTATTTATATTGTGATGAATGGTTACAAGCGAGAGGGGAGATGGGATGTGCTTTTTTTGTTGCCACAATTGTATAGTATGTCCTCGCTGTAAATGTCTGAACAAACTAAGGAATGTAGCTCGTCTGAATATTTGCCATGGAAATAGCGACAAGCTTGCAACGTTTCATCTATGAGCAAAATGTCATATTCTTTATTTTTATACATAACCTTTACGTTTTTTTTTCTATGTAGGATTAGCGTGTAGTATATGCGTTTAGAGGTGGCACGGTGGCGTAATGGATAGCGGCACGGATTGAGGAATCGGAGAGCCAAGTTCGAATTCCAGTCGAATCCATTACATTCACTTATGTGCTGGTATCCTTAGGAAAATTATGAATCCTCTTAATTCCCCCCAGTTGTGGGTAAATAGCAGGACAGACCGGGTTCTGTAGCCTTGGGTGGCAACTGGTCTACCGCAGAAAGAAATGGCAAACTACTGCGGAAAAAAATCTTCCTCGTCGGTCATGTATCGAAAGATACATGATCGCCTAAGCGTGTATCACGCATGGCACATAACTGACTAATATGCGTTTGAAACCCCGTAATTCTGAGCTGTAATTAATTGTGTATTCTAAGCAACAATCTATCCTATTTTTCTGATTGTGTATTTCAGACACTTATACACATTTTCTATTACAATGAAGATTAGAATAAGTTACATATGTTGACAAACAAAGTATTATATCTGCTGAGAAACTGAAAAATCATTAGAATCTAAAAAAAAAGAAGAAAGTGCTGGATTGCTATGTTGTACAATTTCCCTCAGGATGGGGAAAAAATAGAGACAGTAGAAATGTTGTTCTACAGAACGATGCTGAGCATTCCATGGACGGAGCGCGTAAGCGACAAAGAAGTCTTAAAGAAAATGGCAACAGAATGAATGCTCCAGTGTCTGTGTCCTCAAAGACACATGGCACAGTGGATAAAGGCGTTAGTAACAGGACCCAAAGAGTGTGAGTTCAATACCTGCTTAAGGCGGTGGAGAACTTTGAGAGCGGAATTAACAGGAGATAACTGACCACATTAGACATGGCACGTGGAACTACTACAGTCTATCCCAGTGAGCGAAATAAAGGCTTCAGTTCGACATTCCAACCCTCTGAAGAAGGCCGCAGCGTACAACGGCCGAAACGTTGTGATAAACATGGCGACAAAGATGAGGACAATAGTCCGAATAATGCAAATAGTGAGAAAGAATGCTTATTGTCTTAATCTCAAAATCAGGAAAATACAGTTGAAATTCCTTGGACACATAATAAGGAAGGAAGGTTTAGAAATCTTAACACTCACGAGTTATATTGAGCGCAAGGTAGGGAAAGGTCGTGATTTAATTACCTGACAGGTTTTTTGTGAATAAATGGCGAAACGGGAGGCATGGAGAAAGACTGCTCAAAGCCATAGGAGATAGGAAGTTGTGAAGAGCCATGATCGCGTATGTCATGAAGAAGTGCGGTAGCGAGAATTTAGGAAAATTGAACGAGATCAAGAGTAAAAAGTGACTCTTAAGTAGAAATATGAGAAAATGATAAAACTGAAGGATATAGGAAAAGCTGTTTCGAGGAAAAAAAAAAAAAATATATATATATATATATATATATATATATATATATATATATATATATATATATACATATATTTCATTACAAGAATTTACAAATAGGAACGATCAATTAGCTTATCTTCATACCCTGCCTGGTGGCAAACGCTGCTGGTGGCGCCAGGGGTGGCGGTCCCGCCATAGCCACCGAAACCGTCATATCACCCCTGGTCGGTGGCTGATGAAGACAGGGTATCGCACGTGTTAATACACGTTGCATGTTATATATATATATATATATATATATATATATATATATATATATATATATATATATATATATATATATGCAAAGGCAGACTTGGCAGTTAGATCTAAAAATAATGGAACGTAATATTGAAAATCAGATAAGAATGGAAAATAGTAATACCAGCGATATATTCAAATTCTACATGGTGACATATAGCCCCTCCGCCTAGCATCACATATAATCTCCGTAAAAGGCATTATTATTTAAATTTCTTATTCAAATTATTATTCATTTATATTTGTTAACACGATTTTTGGTGCCAAGAAACAAAACACATTTTTTTAGCTTATTTGATGGTGCCTTTTCCGAAAATAACCTTAGTTTTTCATGGTTAGTTACCGTTTTTGCTGTACAGAAATGCGTTGTTTATTTTATTGGTTTGATTTTTATTTTTTTTTTAACAAATCATTTTTACTTTTGTTTTCTGTATATATGATATTAACTGATGGCAATATTTCTCAAAATAAAATCGTAGGAACCTCTCAATTCGTATTTAAACCAACAAATACTGGTCTACTTATTGAGAAATACTATTTTTGCAATAAGAATCAGAAGCCTTTGAAAATAACACGATGGAATATACCAAGACCAAAAAAGTATTTTCATCAAATCATTTAATAAACTAACTGCAGAAGTAAAACCTTCGTGAACATAAGAACTATGGTAAAAATTTTCTCTTTGTTGATTGTCTGTCATATTCAATGTTATTTAAGTCCCTTTTGATACTCCAGCAATATCATGTACAATGGAATAGGTGCATTCACTCAGCCAAGATCATAAATTGATCTTTTTTCCAATAATGAGCACTTTCAGTACAGCAAAAGCGGTAGCTAACCATGAAAAACTAAGGTCATTTTTGGAATCAGCACCATCAAATTAGCTATGAAAATGTCTTTTGTTTCTTGGCACCAAATATCGTGTTGAACAGTGTCATTGATAATTTTCAAATTCAGCCAAAAAAGATGTTTCGTGTAACGACACCCTTTCAGTTTCTTTTTTTGTTGTTGTTGTTGTCCAGTGTTATTAAAGAAATGCTAGTGTAAATTTCTAAAATTACTGCTCACAAATTTCCATCCAAGAAATTCAAATAATATCGCGTGCTTCGAACGTAATGTAAACCAAGATTGCAACGGATTAATGCTTAGCGAATAAAACAGGACGCCATTACGTTTTACTAGAAAGTATATATACACAAATGTGAATTAAACTTTCTTTTCAAGGCCTGCAGTTCAGCGAGAAAGCACATTTTTGATTCGACGTTTTGAAAGAACTTCTTTGTTGCTGAATGTTCTGCCATAGATGAAATCTTATGGAAATCTGTAGGTTCGAAATCTGTGGACGTGGAAGAACCTCTGATCCTAAAGATTTTTTTTTCTTGTTTTTGTTTTGGCAGAATGTGTCTTTGCATTGTCAAGCTAGAGAATAATAATTTATGTTGACCAAAGTAGGAGACGTTTGACGTAATTCGTTTTACCCGATGAAGTTGCCAGCAATGTCAGCTTTGATGGTTCTTTGTACGCTACAGCTGAATGTTTCTTGACTAAAATCCTTCCAATGGACATCTTTCCTTGAATTATCTGGCTAAAATAAATTAGAAGAAGAAAAAGACGTATTCTCTTATACATTTTTTCGCAAAAAAATCGAACTTATGGATAGATGTTCGTCGGCTTCTTCCATTTTATACAAAATCAAGGCTTATTCAAAACTTATTTAAAACTTATTCAAATATTTTTCACATTCATTACTAAATTTTGACTTTGAGTTGCTTCATACAAAAAAAAATCTATATTTCTCTTTTCTTTTGATGTCAACCAAAAACACAGAATAACGTTTGCGTTTTTTGTGAGTCTCTTTCTTCCTGCTTGATGTTTATTTTCCCCTGCGGATTCACATTTTTTTTTCTGCTCTTACACAGAATTCCTCCTCACCTTCTTCCATCTTACCGCTTCAAACACTCTGTTTTCTCCGCTATACTAGCAGTTCTTATCCCAAATATTTATCAGCATTATTATAATCCTGGTCACTGTCACTCATACACGTGACATTATAATTCGACTCGCTGTGGGGAAATGCTTCAATAAACTACCGCGTTTTCTAGTGTATAATATGACCCCGTGTTTCTGAAGCTAAAAACAGTGAATAAATGACATCCTTGTGCATAATACGACCCCTTAGTGCAGCTATCACAATGTAATATTTTTAAAAATTATACCATTTTAAAGCTGTGTCCATTCTTAATATCAATGTCGTACATACATTTCAATAAAAAAAAATATTATTTATGATAAAGAGTAAGAATACTTTCGGATTTTGTGCCACATCTGAGCTACGCTTGGTAAATCACTATATAGAGTAAGAATAGAAATGAAACGGATGTTTCGCCTTTGCCCCTTTTACTTCTAATTTCAGTTTTAAAATTTATTTTCGAATTTTCGAGAAAAGGTGCTAACTAGACAAATCTGATAATACACTTCAAGATCCTAATTAATCTATCAGACTTTTCTGTTTGTTTATTATATCTCTATATATTAATAATTGTAATGGCAAAAGCACACAGGTGTAGGCTTTAAGAAAGCTTTATTCAACGAAGAATACAAGGTTCGCGTATAGTGTCTTTTTATAGTCCCAGTAAACAGAAATAGTTCTCTCAAAGAGGTGAATAACAAAACAAGGGGAGACCACTCTTGATTATTCATAACAATGATATAATATATTTATTATATCTGTATATATTTATAATATAATATATTTATTATATTTCTATATATTAATAAAATATGAAAAAATTCACTCTCATATATATACTGTATATACTCGTGTATCAGTCGACTTTTGAAGACCTAATTTTGAAGCCAATTTTCAGGAGTCTACAACAGAAATGAGATTTTAGAGAAAGATGCTGACAATATACGGTATTTACATTTTCCCTTCTATTTTACGAGATGTCTCTCTACTAAATTTGTTTCAAGGCTCTCCACTAATTCCATTGCATGTGTCTCTAATTTCGATGCAGGTCTCTCTCCTAATTTACTGTATATACTCGAGTATCAGTCGATTATTTTGAAGCTAATTTTAAGGGGGTCGCATCATACACGAGATATAAAATTAGCTTTTGTGCTACTGGCCGACGTTGACCAAACTATATATCTGTTTCAGTCAGTTTTGTACCATGCGGGGTACACGCTTAGGCGATCATGTATCTTTCGATACATGACAGACGAGGCAGATAAATGATAATATATAATGATAATAAATAATATGAATAAAGAAAGCCTGCACAGCGCTTGTAATATTTTTACAAGTTGCATTGAAGCCTCAATGGAAACTGATAGTTTATGTATTGTGTGCAGTTGTACGAACGAAATTCTGTAAAAATATATATTGTTTTCATCTTCTAAACAATAAGATTACCATACAGACTCGCCTGTCAGGCAACTTTTGAGGGCCTAATTTTGAAGCTAATTTTAAGGGGGTTCATCGTACACGGGGTATAAAATTAGCGTATGTACTGATGGACCTCGCTACGCCGTTGACCAGACCATATTTCCATTTACTGTTGTCAAATTAGCTTCAAAAATAGGTCTTCAAATGTCGCATGATACGCTAGTATATACGGTATTTGCATTTTCCCTTTTATTTTAATAGTTGTCTCTCTACTAAATTTGTTTCAAGACTCTCCACTAATTCCATTGCACGTGCCTCTAATTTCTATGCAGGTCTCTCTCCTAATTTACTGTATATACTCGAGTATCAGTCGATTTTTGAGGACCTAATTTTGAAGCTAATTTTAAGGGGGTCGCATTATACACATCATACTGCTGGCCCTGGCTACGCCGTTGACCAAACTCTATATCCATTTACTCTTGTCAAATTAGCTTCCAAAATAGGTCTTCAAAAGTCGCATGATGCGCCAATATATACGATACATACTATATAAAAAATGTGGTCCTATTCGTGTGTAATTATTGTCCACTTTGTGAATGGGACTATCATTATTCTTTTGAATGATGATGATGATGGTTTCCTACAAGAAGAAACAGCATCTGCGTGCGGGAATTATTTTAGGTTGTGTAAGGATATTGGGCAATGCCAGACATAGCCTCTGGGCATCTCCTTCACAAACCTGCTGCAAGGTGAACTCTATAACAGCCGGTGGTGGATCAATAGCAGTAAATAGCCAGACCAAACGCTTCAATACAAATAATCTTGCGATTACAGTCACATCACGTTCAAACACCGATTCCCGTACGGTCAATGAAGTTAAGCTACGTCAATCCTGGTTAGTACGAGTGACCGCTTGGGAATACCACACTCTCTAAACTTTGATGTGCAGATGGTGTAGTTGATAATGATACGACATTGTTAATCAGAGCGTCGAGTTCCAATTCTGGTTGGGTTCGTTATATTCATTTATGCGCAAAATACTCCCGGGAAATGTATGAAACCATCTTATCTTCTTCCAGATATACGGGTTAATTAGTAACCACCATTATATAAAAAATTAAATAAACTGCAAAGGGTTGACTAGCCTTTCAAAAGAACTTTCTTATTCTCTCTTTGGGGAAATACCTAACTCTCATTTCTGTATAGGCTTTGCCTACAACTTGAAAGCTTTTAAGAAAATTAAAAATACAACCAAATTTTCGATCGTGAAACATACACACACACACACAATGTTGGAGAATTTACACTTGAAGTGTTGATTCTGTTTTATATGGGTATATATATGTATACGTATATGCATGCACGTGTTGTATTTGCGTGATTTTCTGATGTAGGCAAGAAAATCACGCAAATACAACATATATATATATATATATATATATATATATATATATATATATATATTGTATTTGCGTGATTTTCTTGCCTACAGCAATTATAATCTTAAAATATTAATTTAATAGAAATTAGAGGCCCATGCAATGGAATTAGTGGAGAGCCTTGAAACAAATTTAATAGAGAGACATCTAGTAAAATAGAAGGGGAAATGCAAATACCGTATATATATATATATATATATATATATATATATATATATATATATATATATATATATATATATATATAAACGGAATATACCGGGGCCCGTGGTACAGTTGTTATGACGTTTGTTAATAACGTAACTGTCCGGTTTTTAATTCCTGGTAGTGGATGCGCACTGCTGATGAGTCCCAAATATAGGACGAAACGGCCGTCCGGTGCTTTCTGCATTCTGTTGAGGTTTATTCTAAAACTCTCATTATCTCAAATCCTCCTAACAATTTCTTATATATATATATATATATATATATATATATATATATATATATATATATATGTAGTAATCGTATATATATATATGTATATATATATATATATGTATATATATATATATGTATACATATATATATATATATATATATATATATATATATATATATATATATATATGTGTGTGTGTGTGTGTATGTATATATATATATATATATATATATATATATATATAGTAATAGTTACAAACAAAATAAGACAATAGATCCGCTAAGGGTGAGGGAAACATTGTAAAAGATCGTCGAGAACAATAATAGAACAAGATTAAGAAGATAGTAGATACCGATTAAAATTTGACTGGGGAGCAAGAATGAGGAAGAGAGTTCTACAATTAAGAAGTGCAATAAAATAAACTGTCAGCATAGAACTTACGGTTAAATCTAGCCGCCATTTCAACTGTAAAGTGATGGAACCTAGCCGCCAATCAAGTACTGCACTTAGATTCATTGAATCTATGTACCATAGAGGAAAGTTCACCAGGAAAATAACCATGAACGTATTTCATATTAAAGGCACAGAGAAGCTAGGTCAAGGCATTATATATATATATATATATATATATATATATATATATATATATATATATATATATATATTACCAAATCCGATACTCAGTATTTCATGCATTAGCAATCTTAAATATAAATTCTGAGCTTGTGTTTTTTACGTTCCCATAGCACTCACCCATTCCTGCGCGTGCGCACGCACACACGCACACACACACACACACACACCAATGTAAACAATATGCACTGTGCTATTTATTTCCACAAAAAAACATTTTCTTCAGCTGAAAATACGGCTGATTTGACTTTCAGTAAGAAACACAGACAATGCTAGTTTGGTGTATTGGCCAGAAGACAGTCGTTAAGACAAATGCAGTGACACAATTGGTTCTGCTTAGCTCGGAGAATGGCCGTAGTTATCCAAAAACCAATTCAAGCCACATATGACGCCGTGGAACGGTTGCGTAAATCAGGAATGTCAAAAGCGAGAATCTAGAGACATGAAACTACTTATATAGTGCCGTAAATGACGGCGGAAACTGTAACGGAGAAATTTGAAACGTGCACAGAATAGCGAAAATTATCGTTAAGAAAATATTCAAAGAGTTAAGTGACGGCAAAATCTCCTTAGAAACAAGGGAAATGATGTTGAAATATTATGAATGACCTAATCTTCTTTATGACAGTGAATATAAGACATTTTCCTCAGAGATGAAGAAGAGCTCTCAAACGATTGAAATGTTGGTCTACCGACATCTACTGAGAACATCACGGTGGAACATGTTAGAAATGAGAATGGTTTAAGCAGAATAGTATCTACAAGGAAGCTACTACTAACAATCGGAAATAACATTTCTAGAATGTGTAATGAGGAAAGAAGGTTTGGAGAATTTAACACGCACATGTTATATTGAAGGCAAGAGAATCAGAGGAAAACAGTAAATAACCCATTTGACATGTTTCGAAAATGAAAAGTATAAAGAATGGAAACGAAGGCGTAACATTGACGTCTTGTAACAAATGACAGGATGTTGGAGAGAGCCATGATTTCCCACATTCTGAGAGAAATTAGCATATAAAAGAAGAAGAAGAATCATGTACCTACTTCCTGTATAACCAAAATAAAAACATTAGATTGAGTATCACCCATTTAAACAGATCAAAGGTGTAAAAAAATGAACACTACATATATATATATATATATATATATATATATGTGTGTGTGTATGTGTGTGTGTGTGTGTGTATGTATGTGTGTGCCTGCGTGTTTGTGTTTATGTGTATAACACATTTCACACATTACGTTCGAATCCTAGCTGATTCTAAGTGAAATTATCTACGTTCTTCAGATTGTATTCATTTTTATAAACCTATTATTCACACACACACACACACACACACACACACAGATATATATATACACGCACGCACACACACACACACACACACATATATATATATATTTAAAATAAAAGGAAAGAACATTGATATTTATAATTCAGAGTTCTTAGCTTTTATTTTTATTTTTAAATAATATATCATATATATATATATATATATATATATATATATATATATATATATATATATATCCTTTGAATTTAGCTTAACTTTCGTTTCATCAGAGAAGAAAACATTCTTCCAGTCTTCTACGGTGAAATTTTTGTAATAATGAGCCCATTCAAGTCTCTTGGCTTTGTTGGCTTTGCTTATTAGCGGCTTAAACCTTTGTGTACAAGGTTTGTAGCCTTGATCTAACAGCCACCAACAGACTGTTCAAGAAGCAAGATTAACACCTTGCTCTTCGCTTAGAATGGCTGCAATTTCTTGGCTAGGAATAGTCCTATTCTTCGCAACTTCTCTCTTGATTATCCTGCCAGTTCTATCATCAATCTTTTTCTTTAATCCCCTTGTTTCCTTCCTTGGAGCAGGAGTGGCATCATTATGTGCCCTAAGCGCTCGAGAGACAGTTGATTGCGATCTTATAGCAATTTCTGCAATTTCTCTCGCAGACTTGCCTTAAGTGGTTCTAATGCGTGTTTGTACACTTTCATCTGGTTAGTGACTTGAGTGGCTATTTCAAGCTGTTTTTATACTGTATGAGGCTTTCTGTAATATTCTGGAATACTCTAGATTTAATTTAAGCTGTTCTAGAATTCTCTAGAATATTGTTCTGAGCGTATTGTAAAATAGTTTTCAATATTTTGTCAAAAGCTTAAATTTACCAGCTTAATTATTAGAATGCTATATCTGAGTCACTTTTTTTTCACAGAGATTTTTTTCTTGAATCTCATTTCTATCTAAATTTATAATTATCACTAGAATATCTTAGGGTGAATAAACTTTTTTCCTAGGTGGTCGGGAAGGGGTCTTTATATTAGTAATATTAAAATTTATTTTAACACCCAAAAACAATAGACAAAAAATATTTTTAGTAAAAAAAAAATCAGGTGAGTCACTTTTATCGAACAGCCCTGTACATATATATATATATATATATATATATATATATATATATATATATATATATATATATATATATATATATATTTCCCTTATAACTTGGGAGAATCTAGTCAGTTTCCACAACTTAATACAGCAACATTATATATATTTATTACCAAGATTGTAGATATATTTTATTTGGGCATCTCAGATAGATAGATAGGTAGATAGATAGATACATACATATAAAAACAAATAATTGCTTACAAATATATGAATAAAAAGAACAGTAAAATGTATTTTTTGTCGACACGTTTCCTCCAACGTTTTAAATTTGTATTGGTAAAATCTATCGGAGGACAAAACGCGTCGGTAAAGAATTTTTTTTTCTTTTGTTTTTATTCATATTGACATTTTTTTTTTCAGAGACATTTTTATCTATATCTGAATCCCTCTGCATACAAATATATATATATATATATATATATATATATATATATATATATATATATATATATATATAAGCATTTGTGTTACTTCCAGAAGAACAAGTATACACATACACATACACATACATATGCGTGCGCACGCACTCATACATATAGATGTAATATATATTAAGAGAAGGAGAGCAAGAGAGAGAGAGAGAGTTTAGAGAAGGGAATATTTTAATATGATAATCCTCTTTCATAATTATATAAACGCGAAGATACATCGTGAGTGTTTTACAGACATTTATGATTGGTTGATGAAAGTGAGGCGAATATTTGCGTTTAAAGACGAATAAGATTTCGCAAGACTGATCTGTGTGTAATGGTATTTAGGTGAAGCATAATGCGGTCAGAAGTGAGAGGAAGGAAGGAAAGAAATAAAGAAAAAGCCCAAGCAAATAATATTAATTAAAGAATTAATAACAAGATGGAAGATTTAGCAGAAATATTATAATGAATGCAAAAATCAAAGTCAGGGAAATTATTAAATGAGCTCGAAAAGAAAGAAAGAAAGAAAGAAAGAAAGAAAGAAAGAAAGAAAGATATTTAAAAGGACAGAAATGAAAAATAATTACCTAAGAATTCATAACAAAAAGAAAGAAAGAAGGAAACGAAGAAAGAAAGAAAGAAAGAAAGAAAGAAAGAAAGAATGGAAGAAAAATATTTAAAAGTACAGAAAGGAAAAAAAAAGATTTAAAAGAATACAAATAAAAAAGAAAATAAATGAAAGAAAGCTAAAACAAGTTACCTAAGAGTTCATATAAGAAAGAAAGAAAGAAAGAAAGAAAGAAAAAAGAAAGAAAGAAAGAAAGAAAGAAAGAAAAAAAGAAAGAAAGAAAGAAAGAAAGAAAGAAAGAAAGAAAAAAAGAAAGAAAGAAAGAAAGAAAGAAAGAAAGAAAAAAAGAAAGAAAGAAAGAAAGAAAGAAAGAAAGAAAGAAAGAAAGAAAGAAAGAAAGAAAGAAAAAGTAACTAGAAAGAAGATATTTAAAAGGACAGAAAGGAAAAAATAATTTAAAAGAAAATAAATAAAGAAAGGAAAGTAAAGGGAAAGAAAGCGAAAACAAGTTACGTTTCATAACGAAAAGAAAGGAAAAAAAAGAAAGAAAAAAGAAAGAAAGACAAAAGAAAAATATTTAAAAGGACAGAAACGAAAACATAATTTAAAAGAAGATAAATAAAAATAAAGAAAAGTAAAGGGCAAGAAAGCAAAAACAAGATACTTAAGAGTTCATAACAGAAAGAAAGAAAGAAAGAAAGAAAGAAGGAAAGAAAGAAAGAAAGAAAGAAAGAAAGAAGGAAAGAAAAAAGAAAGAAAGAAGAAAGAAAGAAAAAAGGAAGAAAAAAGAAAGAAAGAAAGAAAGAAAGAAAGAAAAGATATGAAAGCATTTGGGAAATTAAAAAAACAAAAAATAATTTGATATAGAACGAATGAGAGAAAATGAACTTAAAAGAGCAAAACCAATGATGTGAATTGAATTGATAAAAAAAGGGGAGAAAGAAAATAATATAAGAAAAAACGAAGAAATATTTTCAGAAATTAAGAAAGAAAAACGAAAATAAATTGTGAATGAAATAAAAAAAAGTAGAGAAAACGAAAAGGAAGAAATGAGAAAAGTAAGAAACATTTGAAATTTAAATTTAAAAAGTTCAAGTGAAAATGCATAAGTGCAATTATTACGTGAATGCAAATCGTCCGAGAATACGATAAAGAAAAAAGTACACAAATATGTAAGAGTTTCGAACAATGAAGTAAAGATAAATGTGAAAAGAAAGAGTGAAAATTAAAAAGAAAATAAAACAAAAATATATTTAGAATATAAGCCAGCGTAAGAATAAGGCATTTTGTGTTTGGGGCACTGATTTTTGCACCGCATCACCACGCTTCATTCCGGATATCACTACGCCGCCGTTGGCACTTTTACATGAAAGCAAAGTGTCACCCTGCATCTCAGAAGGTTGCACTAAAGAGCCTGTAACTGAACCCAGAAGTCCACAAGGATGTTTGGCTTTGGGGATTTTGTGCGAAAGGACCTCTTGGTGACTATGATTCGTTTTCAGTATCATGTGTGTAATCGCTTTCAAGAAATGAAGGCGAGATTTCGGGCAAACAGAAAAATGAAGACAAAAGTAAAATCTGAAGCAGAAAGAGGAATAAAACGAGATTATTTCTTGCATTTTAATAACTCTTTCCTATTTTATACATGTCTTTGTTTTTCATCTTCTTTTCACCCTCTTTTTCTTCTTCTTCTTCTTATTATTTTATGCTGATCATGTACGTTGGTGGAGTAATGGATAGCGGCTCGGATTAAGGAATCGGAAAGAAGAGTTCAAATTGCAGTCAAATGCATTACATTCACTTACATTTACACTTACGAAAGGTATGAATCCTCTTCTTCTCACCCCAGCTATGGCTAAATAGTAGGCCAGATCGGGTTCTGTATACCGCAGAAAGAAATGGCAACCTACTGAGGGAGAAAATCTGCCTCGTCATGATCGCCTAAGCATGTATCACGCGTGACACATAACTGACTGACGGCAAAAGGCTACAAGTATGATATTCATAATGGGGATAAACTTCACTATCATCATGTTTTGTTAGACTAGAGCATTAATCCTTTTCCTACGACTGGACGTGGTTGATTCCACTATGTGAAGAGCACAACAGCAGCAGCAGCAAGACATTGATGAAAACAAAGACGTGAATTCGTAAAAAAATTTTTTTTTTTTTAAATTAATGGATGTTAGATAAGAGAGTTTGAATTCTAGACAGTGCTGTTTATCACCGCTTCGGAATAAGAAAAGAATTAATCCCTATTTTATACTCTCTATCGTAACATTAATATCTTGCAAGAATATCTCGTATCTCTGACATGCTTTGGCAACAATGTAAATAATGAATTGGTAAACCTTCGGCATATCAATCTCTACTAAGTAATCTACCTGACCAAACAACAGTAGAAAAAGTCTAATATTTCTATTGATACCCAAGTCTTCAATAATGTCTTTTATTTTAGTTACAATTTCAAGCTATTAGATTCAACTTAATATTTCCAGTAAGCAAAATATGCATGATTTACATTATCCGAACTATTGTGCACATCTTTGTCGCCATATTTATTACAACGTTTCGACCGTTGTACGCTCCGGCATTCTTCAGGTGGTTGGAATGTCGAACTGAACTATTTATTTCGCTCACTGGGGTAGACTGTTTTAGTTCCACTTGCTATGTTTAATGGATGTGTGAGTATAAGTTCAATACCCGGCTAAGGCAGAGGAGAACTTTCAGAGGGAAATTAACAGGAGATAGCTGATAACTGACATCCATTAAACATGGCACGTGGAACTAGAACAGTCTACCCCAGTGAGTGAAATAAAGGGTTCAGTTCGACATTCCAACCACCTGAAGAAGGCTGTAGTACACTTTTGCACTTAAGATTTGTATATAGTCTTAATTTAATTTATCACTTAACCGATACAAATTAAGACTGAATTTTAAAAGATCTAAAGTGTTAAAAATTATTCTAATTAAAATTTTGATGATGTCAACGAACACCCGTTGCCACTTTTGTAATATCAACGAATACTCGTTGTCACTTTCGCAATGCTCGTTATAGTAGAGACTTTGTAATCGCAGATGCAACTATTGTAACGCCGTTGAACAAAACTAGTGTCAGACGCCTTTGAATATCCCTTGCACTAATAATACGCGCTCGATAATACGCGCTCGAAAAGTAACCACCGTATAGTGGTCCGAATAGTGATGATATTCACTAACCACCCACCACGCGGTCGGATGTGGCACATGGCCGAGTTTATTGTGGGGCATCCGAGACCGTAAACTCGGCCAAAAATTCCCCGTAGACAACGTAAAAAACGGGGTCGGGTATCTGTCTCCCGAGACGAGACTCTGTCCTTTGACCAAGCCTCGTCTGTGGATCATATCTGCCCGGAAGCAGAGAGTTTGACCAGCACACTTGTTAGGTAATCCGGATAGAGATCACTTAGGCGCCACGCTAATTCCCATATATACATTTCCTTTACCATCACGTGATCTATTTATTCAAAATCGGATCGCCCGTGTTTGATCTCTGGTGATCGGTGTTCAAACTCCAGTGTCGGCAACGACACTTTATTCGTATATAACAAAAATAAATAATAATTCTTATCTTCATTGTGCCTCAAATATTTATTCTTAAGACAATAGTTTCCATAATATACTTTATTCTTAAAAGCTATCAAAAGTTTTTCTAATTAAACAATGTTTTAGTTTTATTGCATTTATTTATTTTACGATTTATGGCAGATTTTCCGTAACTGGGTGTCCTGTTTACTCATAATTGAATCCAATGAACTAGACTGCATTTCGAACTCAAATCCCCGATTTCTCATTTCGATCCGCTATCCATTTCACCACCCGCACATCCTCATACATATATATCTCTTGTAGTTTTCAGCATAACGATGGACACTCATCTCTCGAAAAAAAATCTCCACCTTGAAACAAAGAACATCAATCTTTTATTTTTTATTTGCTTTCTTATGGAAGTTATTTCCTTCTTCATGAGGCTGTATAACGTTTCTTGACGCAGAAAAAGAAATGGCGAACCAAGTTCAAATCGTGGACTAAACTGTTGCGTTTTCCTTTTCAGAAATACCCTTCAGATAGCCTCGTTCTATTTGTTCTCTCCCCAGTTATGGGTTAAATAGCGGCATAGGCGATTTTCTAAACGCGGTTGTCAAGCCGTTTATGAGAAATTGAATTCTGAATTCAAATTCTTGGAAACGCCAACGGGAAACCAATCATATATCTTTCCCAAGAATCGTGGCAATTCAAAAATATTACAAATATGAAGTCTTGAAGAACCTCCTGAAGCGACAAGGAATTTAAAAAAAAAAAAAAGAAGCACACATTTTAAACTCTCTGATTTTTTGGGGGGGAGCAAGTTGCATGCTATAATAAATTATTTTCTGATTTTTAAAAATTTTTTTTTCTTTTGCAGGTAAGTACCTAACGCTTGCATACGAAACTAATTACGGTAAGATATGCTCACTTCTTTTTTTCTCCATTTAAAATAATGTTGTTTGCTGAATCTTACATATTTTCAGCAGATTTCTTTTTCATTTGCTCTATTTTTGTTTGTTTTTCCCCCATTTCTATAGTGCTATACAGCCAAACGTTCCTTGTTTTTTTCACTGTTTAAGATGCTTAAGATGTTCAAACCTATATACCTCGAATACATGAGATGAATGCAAACAAACATAATAGATATGTTTTTTTTTAACGTATTCTTGTAATTATGATGGTAATATTAGATGTTTCCTGATATAGATACATTAAGCATTTATTAAACGTATCGGCAATGCTATTCATGTTACGCTTTTTTTACTTTTTGGCTATCGCACTAGGATCAAAGTGTGGTATCTTTTCTCAGATCGCTCGCTTAATGATCGCCTTTTGGCTGAGATTCGATCACTGATACATGCCTGACACAGGGATTCGTCCCTGCGCTGGTAGTATCGCGGCTACGTCTAACTATGACCAGCTTTGACCAGCTCTGACCAGCTTGGACAAGCTATGACCAGCCAAGACCAGCTCTGACCAGCTCTGACCAGCTTGGACAAGCTAAGACCAGCTAAGACCTGCAAAGACCAGCGGCACGGATGGAAGTACTCGGGTCCCCACGTTAATAACCGACCTTGTGTCACAACCTGACTCAGTGGAGGGTCAAGTAGATACCAAGTGTGGTATCTGTTCTCTTAATTGCTAATGGTAATGTTAATATATGATGTTCCCTTATATGGAAACATTGGGAATTTATTGACCGAACAACCAGGGCTGCTAGAGTTCAATTTTTTTCATTCCATAGATATCGGGCTGGGATTAAAGTGTAGTATCTGTTTTCCTCATCTTTAATAGTAGTGTTAGCCGTTTCCTTATGTGTTACACGAGTTACGCTTTTCTCTACTCCTTGACCATCAAATTGGAATCAAATTTTAGTATTTGATCTCCTCAAATTCTGGGGTAATTATAAAATTAGTTGTTTTCTTATATGGGAACATGTTTTATTCATTAACCAAGCAGCCACTGTTGCTTCCGGTTAAATTTTATAACATTTTTTCTATTAAAAAAATAATTCATGAAAACAGGTTCCTCAAATCCAGTAACTGTTATTGATCTTTCAAGTCCTGATGGGATTTCCCCCCCTAACCTTTTGTTTGAAGTCATGTGAAACGTCTTGATTATGACATTATTTTTTTATTCGAGTTAAACGTGATATCCAATTCAGTTGTTTTTGTTGGCAAATGTTTACATGGTTTCTGTTTCTCTCTATATTTCTGAGATGAAGTATTATGTACATTATTTACATTATTAGACGGAAATGTTGTAACAAATATGGCGACAAAGATGAGGACAATAGTCCGAATAATGTAAATAATGGTTTCTGTTATATGGTACAATTCTTTGTTTGTGACTCTGTAGCCTCGCTAAAACTAACAGGTTTTATTCATTCGTAGCCATTTTAAATAATTCATCTGATAAAGAGTTTTTATACATGCGAACATTCATTCTTCAACCTACTAATCCTATTTAAATCGAGTTTATCTTCATTCGCTAAATGGGGCAAATTTATACCCCGTCTCTTTTCAAGTTCCCATTTCAGTAGAGTACGATTACTCTCCTCTACTAAGTCCATGGCTGGCAAGATTAAATTACATCTTTCAGCTTTATCCCCGGCACACTGCTTATTTAGTACGGCATGCTTATTGTATTTCAAATATTTTCTTTTTCTTTTTGCACGATTATTTCGTGCCAAGAATCAATAATTCCTCCTTATTTCATGAGTTGAAAAATTTCTTCTGGCGTGAACATTCCAGACAGCACTTGTATTTGGTTGACAAAAGTACAAAGACATAAATTTTATTTTATTTTATTTTGTTAAAGAAAACACATGACTGATTCTCTAGTTTGTAGCTCAGTGTGTGTGTATGTGCGTGTGTATGTGTGTGGCCCGTGGCCTCTCACCCGAACGTGGACCTTACATTCTCGTGGGCAGTATGTTGAGATTCTCCTCTCTATTGCGCGTGTTTATATATCTTACTGCAATACGGTTCTTTCCCACGCTTGTAATCCAGGTGCAACTGGACCGATCATGTAGATCTACACTCGGAAGTCAGGTCAACTTGTTTCACCGAATGGCGCTGAATACAGACACTATTCTCGCAGGATCAAAAGTGAAACACATACTGGAATTTATCCTGTAATGCGTTTTGTACCTACAATTTCAACCACCTGATTTTTTACAAATGTGAAAAAAGTCAGTCTATATTTCTGAGATGAGGTATTATGTACATTATTTACATTATTCGGACTATTGTCCTCATCTTTGTCGACATATTTATTACAACGTTTCGACCAGTGTACGCTCCAGCCTTCTTCAGGTGGTTGGAATGTCGAACTGAACATATATTTTATTTCGCTCACTGGGGTAGACTGTTCTCGTTCCACGTGCCATGTTTAATGGATGTCAGTTATCAGTTATCTCCTGTTAATTCCGCTCGGAAAGTTCTCGACTGCCTTAGCCGAGTATTGAACTCACACTCTTTGGGTTCTGTCACTGGATCTAACTAACGCCTTTATCCACTGTGCCATGTGTCCAGTCGAATTAACTATCAGTTATTTAGGTGGGTTCAAGAAATAGATTTCTGCTTTTCCCAACAGCAATTAGTACCTAAGTAACGCAAACGTCTCGATTGAATTTGAAATTGGCCTGTTTTAAAACAGAACCCCCTGAAGAATGGTCATGACCACGAAACTTCGAAGTCGGGGAAAACAACAACAATAAAAATGATATTAAAGTAATCTTTTCACATAATATTATTAATGCTCTATTTTTAATATTATTTTAATATTTTTAATATTGAGCATAAAAATATCTGCTGCCTTTTATATATATATATATATATATATATATATATAGAGAGAGAGAGAGAGAGAGAGAGAATACATCTTCGCAAACAAATTTAATAAATGACATTAACCCCGAACCTATAGATGAATGTTATGATACCTGTTTATAAATTCCAGTTGCATAAGTTCATTTTATATTCTTTTACAAGCTTTCATCTGTGCATACAGAGACATTTATATTATGTTTAACGTTCTTTTTATAGACACAAGTATTTAAGCAAATGCTCTGTTTTATAATAAACAGTATCAAATAACATTTACCGGCCTGAATGTCCGACAGGAATCGAACCTGTATCCTATACGGAACCATCATTTCGCGTGATGTGCCTTAACCGTTCGGCCACAGATGAGCGTCTGGTTTGCAAGGTCGATTTTACTATCTTTAAACTTAAATCTTCCATGAATCTCTTCTATTCATCTCTTCATGCTCTAGCGTATCAAATGTAAACAAATGACGTCATATATTTTTGAATTGGACATAGTCCGACAATTTATTTAAAGACATTTATATTATGTTTAACGTTCTTTTTATAGATACAAGTATTTAAGCAAATGCTCTGTTTTATAATAAACAGTATTAAATAACATTTACCGGTCTGAATGAAAATATGATACGCTAGAGCAGATATGAATAGAAGAGATTCATGGAAGATTTAAGTTTAAAGATAGTAAAATCGACCTTGCTAACCAGACGCTCATCTGTGGCCAAACGGTTAAGGCACATCACGCGAAATGATGGTTCCGTATAGGATACAGGTTCGATTCCTGTCGGAGAGCGAAAATTTTCTATGTAAGTTTCTCGGACATTCAGGCCGGTAAATGTTATTTAATACTGTTTATTATAAAACAGAGCATTTGCTTAAATACTTGTATCTATAAAAAGAACGTTAAACATAATATAAATGTCTTTATATATATATATTCTCTCATATCTATTCTCATATATATTCTCTCATTTGGATATATATATATATACATACATATATATATATGTGTGCGTGGTAATAATGCTTTTGGTAAAGATTTGAATCAATCTCTTTTCTCTCCATAACTATCGATTTTACAGCACAGGGACATTAAATTCGGCAGCCTTGTGTGGCGGCCACTCAAGAATAATTACAACTTTGAATTCAAATCGGTGGAGAAGCAACGAAAAACCAGTCTATTATTTTACCAAGGAAATTTACAAGGTGACAAAAAAAGGAAACTGTGGAGAACCATGATCGCCTACCATTAAAAAAAACATACAAACATAATTCTACCTCACCTTTGGGGGCATCACTGAGAGCATATCCCATTTGGTTGACTTTGTGGTGTCCCTTATAAAACCGGCTTAAAATCCAAATCATTCTACTTGGCATTTTTTCCTAAATGAATCTCATCTTTCCGAGAATCTCATCTTTCCGAAAGTCCATGGCTTATCCAGTTCCATACGCAGGCTACTGCTGTAGATAGCATCCTGTGCCACCCAAAAGCCTTCACTAGATATTGATTCACGTGTAAGACGTGTTTTATTTGCTACTTTATAGAAACTGATATTTTAATGCTTCCCTGTTTTTCATTTCGATAGGAATGCATTTGGTACACGACATACATTAAGATATCTATTTTCATAAAATAGAAACCTTACAACGAACGTTACCATCAGATATTGTCAGCTTTCTACATACCAAAGTGCATATATGCACTACAAAAATAGAGTATCCATCACTAAGTTGGCAAATGAATCACCGGTTTATTTTATAGCTACTGGAATGATCTAAATTCTTCTGCTATGTTTTGTTCATATCAGAGCCTAATTAGACTAGAAACGGTGCATTGCTTTCATACGTGGGCTAGAGATGTTCTATCCTCGCATTCCGATCTTGATAGAGCTCTGAATTATTCGATCCGCGTCTCGTAAAGTAAGCATCCTCCATTCTACGTCTTTCATGCAGAAAAACAACAACGGAAGAATACTCTATCACGATTCATAAACAAAAATGTTAAAATGAGATCCATTCTTTAATTACACCAGTTCAGACCTTTACAGCTAGGACAGGCCATGCTGCATCTATGAAGTCGAATCATCCACATTTCCCCCGTGTTCCATTTGTAAACAGAAAATGTCCGCTCAGACAGCTTTTTACCAAGAATGCTACATTATGGAACAGACCATTTCACGTCGTTATTTACGTTATATATCCTCCTTATCCTCAATATTTTTCACTTCCTCACACCTCTTTCATTCATGTTCCACACACCCCCCTCATCATTACCATTTTTATTGTAATCTTCTTCATTGCTTTTTATGTGGTAAATTATCATGTATGAAAATTAATTTTGATATTTTCTATATACAATATTTAATCTGCATGATTAATGAAGAATAGTTGGATTAGGTGCCTTACCAAGGACACATATTATGTCTAAAAAGAAATCATTAAGGATCAATGGCAATGATATAGCAGTGTCTGTTAATATATATATATATATATATATATATGAAGAAATATAGTCTTAAGGTGTGCTAAATTTATGGGATAAAATGCTCAATATCAGAGATAGAGCGTGTGTAAATATAAAAGTGAACATAGAAGTCAACACTTAGAGGCGACAGTCTGTTTCATGCTAGACACAATCGTTGTGGACTGACGATTGCGTCTAGCATGAAACACGCTGTCGCCTCTAAGTGTTGACTTCTATGTTCACTTATATATATATATATATATATATATATATATATATATATATATATATATATATATATATATATATATATATATATGCGCAAAATAAATGCACAAATCGATTACAAATTCTTGAAGCTATCATAATTAAAACCAAACCCCAACATAAATAAAATAGCATTTAATACTGGCAGAAATATCTTAAACATATATAATAACTAATCCTCCAAATAATAAATACCACCTCTTCCCAATTGATAATGAACTAATCCAATAACACTGCGTAAATACTCAAAATATTATCTATAAAATAAAATGAAAAACAACCTACTTGAAACTCAAGCATGCAGCCATGATGACGATTGACAACAACCGAATACGCTCGGCAAAACACTAAAGACTAGGGTCTTTTCTCAGGAACTTAAAACCAAATATAAAAAAATGCAGAGAAAATGGTTATTAAACATGGCACAGTGGATAAAGGCGTTAGTTAGATCCAGTGACAGGACGAGTTCAATACCCGGTTAAGGCAGTGGAGAACATTCAGAGGGGAATTAACAGGAGATAACTGATAAAATTAAAATTGTGGACTACATAGAAATAAATTCAACCACAATTTTGATTTTAAAAATGCTACACTCATAAAAAAAAATAATTCACCCAGAAGGAAAATCCTAGAGAGTGCCGCCATTGAATATTATCCAAATATTAATCTACGCCCAGGCTTTTTCCCTATTTCACCTTTCTTAACAGAATTACTACTCTCCTAAACAAACGTACAGATGTATCAAGAAATCAAAAGGAAATAGTTGAATCCGTCAACATAGCAATAAAAACAATATCTCAATACGTGACAGTAAATGACGTAATTTTCAGTTAACAGTATGAAAATAGCGTTCTCTAAATTCTTCCAGTTGCTAAGGACATTTTGTTTTGTTATTATTAGTTACTTTGTTTAAATAAATTCATTTCGTTCTGGCCTTGAAAAAGTTTACATCGGACGAAAGGCGTCGGCAACAATTACAGTTTTCCATTGTCTTTTACATATATATATATATATATATATATATATATATATATATATATATATATATATTGGGTTATTCGGAAAATAATGTCAGATTTCAGAAAAATATAATTTAGAATATTGTATTCAAATATACTATCAAAATATTTACACAAAAATATGCAACTGATTCCTAACGATTAAAGTGTCTTTGTTAATTTTATAAGAGATGTCGTCACTTTCAGACTTGGTCATAATACTTCTCAAATTTCCGCCAACTTTAACAGAGCGTAGGCTGAAAAATTCACTTGTGATTGGATAATACGGGACTGCTTTCAGAATTTCCGCAGTGGGGATACGAAACTTGAATATCAACGTGGTACAGAATGTCCATCTACAGTTAACAATAAGCATCTGAAAACATTAGTCTAACAAAACCCACGTGAAAATGCCAGATCAGTGTCAGTATTTCAACAATATCGGACCATCCCAAGAAAATTGACAAGGTGAAGAATCTCGATAAATGTGTTTCACACGAACACAGTGATTGCCAAAGAGTTCTACGTTTGGTGTTACCCATTACAGATTTCTAGAATCTAATCAGAGTATCACTAGTGAAGATTAATGCCAGCCACTGGATGAAATCTACATTCAGTTAAGCAAAATGCGACTGCAACTGGTTAATTGACGTGGACCAATTCTGCTTCAGGACAATGCTCGGCCGTATGTAGCCAGGATGACACAGCAGAAGCTCGCCGACTTGGGATACGAGACTTTGTCCCCTGATCTCTTGCCCAATGACTAACACTTTTTCAAGGATCTTGACAATTTTCTAAGCCAAATGGTACTCCGTTGTAAAGAAGATGCATAAATTGCACTCAAAGATTACTTGGTTCCCAAAACTTTTAGAGTTTCATCGTAAAGGCATTATTAAACTTATAGCTGGATGGCAGATATATATATTTGTTCAGGATTCCTATTTTTGGCTGATTTATATACAGTTTAAATACGCTAATTAAGGAACAAAATCTTATTCTAAAATCTGACATTATTTTCAAAACAACTTAATATATATATATTTTGATTAGCTATTTTATCCGCAATTATTTCTAATTGCTATAAAATTTTATTTTATTGAATATACTTTTTTCAGTTACTATCCCTGTTTTTTTTTTCTTAAACAGTGAAAATAATAACAGCCAGCCTAGATTAAGATGTCTTATTACAGAAAAACAGTGCCTTAGACAGGAAACAAAACCTGTACCTCAATTTACATCAGAGAAACAAATTCTATATCCGAAACAAGCCTTTTCCAATTCGATATAGAAATGATGCGTTGATTGGTAATTTAAACGTTGTTCTATCAACGAAGCCTTTGTAGCTGAAATGTTAAAAGACATCGTCTAAATCTAAAAAAGTCTAACTGAAACGCAATAATAAAAATAGAAAAAAAGAAGATATTAGTCCGAATATCCGATGAAATAATGCGAATGATGGATCACAAAATTTCCAACAGCGAAGGAGACTGGCGGACATGTTGACAAAAAACAACAAGGATCAGGAGACTCATTCTCATAACTCGTGGAAAAATGATAATAACTTATATTTGAATAACAGACAAAAAAAAGACCGTAGAAGGCATCGGCCAAAACAGAGAAGGAATGTTTACAAGACCGAGGAGAATATTTCAAATATCTCTTGCTGTATAACTTTGCAAACAATCGCAGAATCGACTGTTTTTATGACGGCTCATATTTAAGTACGATCTTGGCCAATCGCTGCTTTATAATTCTTTTCAGTCACTGAATTTAGTCGTCAAATAATAGAAAATAACCGAACGGTCGTGTCTACCACGTGAGTAGAAGTGACGTGAACGAGTTACGGATAATGCGCTAATGATATGTAGCGTTCAGTGTTATAAATATTGCATACTTTGTTATTATTCATCCCCACGGGGGGACTTTTTGGTCTAGTGATAATAATTCTGTCGAGATTAATGAAAAATATCCCATTTATTTTATCTATTCCCACTAATATTTTATATATTTGTTTTTCTGTTTCCCTTATAATAAGACTTAGTTTGATGGTTACGGTTTTAAACGCTAGTGAGATAAGCTCCGTCAACAACAATCGGCTTCTCAACATAGGATAGAATTTCAGACTTCCAAACAACTTTCTCTTTCTTTCTCTCTCTCTCCCTTTGCCTCATTCCTTCTATCAGTCTCACTCTCTCTTTCTCTCTTCTTTTTCTCTATGTATCTCTTTCTATATCTCACTCTCTCTTCTCTCTCTCTATGTCTCATTCTCTCTCTCTTTCTCTCTTCTTCTATCTTTGTCTCACTCTCTCTCTCTGTGCCCTACTCTCTCTCTTTCTCCTTTTTCTCTCTCTGTCTCAATCTTTCTCTCTTTAACTCACTCTCTATCTCGCTGTTCGAATCTATCTCTCTTTCTCTCTCTGTCTCTCTCTCTCTCTATCTCTCTGTGTTTCACTCTCTCTTTCTCCTTTCTCTCTCTCTCTCTCTGTCTCAATGTTTCTCTCTTTGTCTCACTCTCTATCTCGCTGTCTGAATCTATCTCTCTTTCTCTCTCTTCCTCTATTTCTATCTCACCCTCTCTCTCTCTGTCTCTCTGTGTCTCACTCTCTCTCTATTTCTCCTTTCTCTCTGTCTCAATCTTTCTCTCTTTCTTTCTCTGTCTCACTCTCTATGTCTCAGTCTCTCTCTGTCTCACATTCTCTTTCTTCTCTCTCGCTCTCTCTCTGTCCCACTCTCTTTCTCTCTTCTTTCTCTCTCTGTCTTACTCACTCTCTCTTTCTATCTCCCCCCTTCTCCCCCTCTACCCCTCTCTCTTCTTTTTTGCAATATCTGCATCATGGTTAAATACTTGCTCTCAGCGTTTCAAACGATATCCAAATTTGGTGAAAGGCAAGAATTTGTATGGCACTTTTTAAAAGAACGAAGCTAATCTCCCTTGGCGCATCACAATCCCTTGAGTTTACCGCTAATAGTATCAAATATAGCGGTTTATAATATATGAAATATAACGGTATCAAATAGGACATCACAAAATTCTAAGAGATAAAGGCGTACGTAGCCAGTGGAAGATATCATTAGATGAGAGTGTGAAGTCATTTTGTCTATCGCAGTAACGCAGGAACTCGTAAAAAGATGAAAACTTGAAAACAATCATATCTTTCTTGTAACGCTCGTAAAAATATTAGGTTATTCGGCGAATAATTATGCTTTACCAAAACGTTCATTTGTTTCTTAATTATTCTTTAGTGCCGTATCAAGCTCTATGGTGAAATCCAAATATTTTGTACTTAATTTTTTACATTCAGGGTACAAGGTATGTTTTTTAAGTATATAATTTGTAGATCATAAAATATACTGCTGATAATTTCGCTACAATACTTTATTGGTGGTAATTTTTTCATAAAAATATATTGCTGGTATTTTTACTATAAAAATGTACTGTTGGTCATTTTACTATAAAAATGTAATTGTAGATTTTTGTTTGGAGGTTCACTATTTGCCCATAATTTGGAGCCTAACACATGCTACCACCCCGGATCAGGGTGAACCTAGGAACAGTAGTAATTAAGAAGTAGCTCCACCCTCCGCTAAACCTCAAATCTTCCGATCAGAGGTCTTGCTGCTGGATGTAGTATATCCTCATGCCCAGGACGATACAAAAAGGTTGTAAAAACAAACAAAATTCTTTATATAATTGTCTATATCTCCGAGATGACGTATTATGATTACTTGCATTATTTACATTATTTGGACTGTTATCCTCATCTTCATTGCCATATTCACAACGTTTCGACCGTTGTACGCTCCGCACTTTATCAGGTAACTGGAATTTCGAATCGAACCCTTTATTTCGTCCACCTCTGTAGATTGTTGTAGTTCCACGTGCCATGGCACTTCCGGATGCCTCAGTTATTTCCCTTTAACTCAACTTTCCAAGTATTGGTTCACCACTGCTGTGGCTTGGTATTGGAGACACAACTCTTTGGATCTAACCAAAGTCTTTATGCACTGGACCATGTGTCCTTGACTCATGGCCCCGTGCTGTGAGTTCAATACCAAGCCACTCACTTGTCTTGGTAAAAATACAAAAATCGATTTTCCGTGCCTGCGTCCATTTTTGGCCTCGTACTATATATCAACGACAGACTTTCGGATATTAAATACTGTCCCTGCCTTGGTTGGTCTACTCTTAATTCCGGGAGGGGAAGACGTTATTACTTTCCGAACTCCCTAATATCTTACATTGGTGTGTTTGAAACAACATATTCCAGTATCTGTCTATACTTCTGAGATGAGGTATTATGTACATCATTTACATTATTCGGACTATTGTCCTCATCTTTATCGCCATATTTATTACAACGTTTCGGCCTAACTAACGCCTTTATCCATTGTGTCTCAAGGCACAGTGAATAAAGTCGTTAGTTAGATACAGTGACAGGACCCAAAGAACGTGAGTTCAATACGTGGTTAAGGCATTGGAGAACTTTCAGAGGGAAATTAACAGGAGATAACTGATAACTGACATCCATTAAACATGGCACGTGGAACTAGAACAGTCGACCCCAGTGGATTCAGTTCGACATTGCAACCACCTGAAGAATGCCGGAGCGCACAACGGCCGAAACGTTGTAATAAATATGGCGACAAAGATGAGGACAATAGTCCGAATAATGTAAATAAGGAACATAGTCCAGGTGTAATCTTTTATCCTGAGACTTATTTTTCGTTTCGGCCGTTGTGCGCTCCGGCATTCTTCAGGTGGTTGCGATGTCGAACTGAATCCTTTATTTCACTCACTGGGGTCGACTGTTCTAGTTCCACGTGCCATGTCTAATGAATGGCAGTTATCAGTTATCTCCTGTTAATTTCCCTCTAAAAGTTCTCCAATTTAAATCTAGACTCGACTTTAACACATGGAGACATATTCGGATACTGGGAGATGCCTATCCAATTTGTCTAACGGATGCAACGCATTTGTTGTTTTATATAAGGAACTATAAGGAACTACGGGAAAAGAGTAAACATTTTATTTTATACAGGGAACATCAAAATTGTGAAGAGGCATTAAAATTTCAAACAATCATTAAGTTAGTTTTGTGTTAATGTTTCAATATTTCATTGAGCTTCTACGGCTATGATATTTATTTATTCATGGTCCAATGTTAAACCCTTAAAAGAATCGGGAGAAGTCAGATTTGGCCAAAGATGAACTATTGTTACTATAATTGGACCGAAGTTTCTCAATACGCACTTTTCAGCTTTAATAGAGTTGGAAAAAACAATATGTATTTTTTATATGTGAAGAAAAATTTTACGAAAATCTATGACTAAATGGAAAAAAAAAAGTTTTTTTCTGTCGCGTTTCGTCTTTTAGGACATCATTGGACTAAAGTGATGTTTACGTTGATTATGCCTGATATAAGGCCAAGTTTTATGAAGCATTGACATCTATAAATATTAGTTCGGTAATCGGCAATATGATAAGAAGATTTTTGTCGTTGCCGGTCTTTCAAATCAGCATTCAACATAATGACATTTAACCCTTTGAACCCTGCGTTCCTGAGGAACTTTAACTCTTCTGCCTGAGCTCCTGATTCAAAATTCGCAAAGAATTGGTATGTAATGTTCCATGGTAGATATAAAAATAGTCACAAGAGTTTACCCACCGTTCAACCGGTGGCTGGGCATTACGTCATTTTTAACTACCACTATTCAACCGGTGGCTGGGCATTAAGTCATTTTTCTCTACCACTGTTCAATCCGTGGCTGGGCATTAAGTCATTTTTCTCTACCACTGTTCAATCCGTGGCTGGGCATTAAGTCATTTTTCTCTACCACTGTTCAACCGGTGACTGGGCATTAAGTCATTTTTCACTACCACTATTCAACCGGTGGCTGGGTATTACGTCATTTTTCTCTGCCACCGGTAAAGCAGCGGGCAGGGCTCAGAGATTTAACTGGGTTCGATCTACAAAATTTGATGCCGGACAGAAATATCCAAATGCCTCACCCATCAAAATCACCTAAGATATTATACTAGCTTATCTTAGTCTTGCCGAAATCCAAGTGGGCAGGAATTGCAATGTAGGAACGGTGCAACTATTTCGTCTACCAAACATGACTGTTTACGAATACATTTAAGATATAAAATTCAAAGATATTCGCATAAGGACAGCTAAATGCGGCACAAGGCTAATGCTCGTGAGTACCGATTACTGACGCCGGCGGAGAAATTTGTAACTGCATCACCGACAAAGACAGTCTTTTCTGAAACCCTATACTAGGATTCGCGGTGCATAATTACACGGCAACCTATTCAACCAGATATCATAATGGATGCGCAAGAAGGCTGAATATTGTAAGTACATGATCAAAACATTTTTCTTCGTTCTATGCTCGCACATAAATAGCAGAATTTCCGTCGGCGTCTTTGCACGACATTCCGAAAAGAATTGAGCTTTCGCACGAAGACGCTTTCGTTATACCCTCAATACATTTGGATAGAACTGGGAATAGAAAAAAAAAAAAGCACACACTTTTTTTTTTCTTAAGATAATGGAGCAACTGACTTACTATTTATTTATTATTACCGGATTCAGTTGTGGGATCTAATATTACTAGAAAATAATTATTTATAACTAAGATCAATATTTTATCTTTCGTACACTGTGTATTGTGCGTTGAAGTGTAATGGATATCGGCTTGGGATGTGAAATCGGAGAGGCGAGTTCGAATTCAATTCCATTCACTTATGTATAAATACCCTTGGGGAAAAGTTTGTATCCATCGCTGCCCCCCTCAGCAATGGGTTAAATAGCAAGACAGTCTATAACCTTGGCTATAGAACGTGGACTAACATTTTCCGCTAACATGAAGTGGAACGTTTATATCGAATCAATTGTTAGATCTGCAGCTATACAATCTTTTTTTATTATCTAGAATCTGTTTTATATATTTATAAGTCTACCGTTGGTCCATACTTTGCTTATTTGCTGCCACATATAGTAGAAACGGCAACCTAATGCAGAAAAATCAAGATTTTCGGCCATTGTTATCTATGCTGATTATACAACTATTTACTCCTGTCTCAATAGTATTCTGATCAGTTCGATAAGGTCAACTTGACGTACAATCTGCTGTTAACTGAGATAAGGAACGGCATGTTAATTTTAACGCTGCAAATCAAAACTGCTCTCTATCTGAGAGACATTTTATTGCCTTCCATCAGCATGGCTGATGCTAACCTAAAGGAAAGTGATTCTTTGCGCCTTCTCAGAATAACATTTCCCGCTGACATGAAGTGGAAAGATTATATCGAATCAATTGCTAGGTCTGCAGCTAGACAACGTTTTTCTTCACAATCTGTTTTATACATTTATACGTCTACCATTGGTCCACGCTTTGACTATTTGCTGTCACGTATTGTTTGGTGATCCTGCTATGCATTCAGAGATTCTTGATAAAACCCAAAGAAGTTCCTGTAATTTTATTGGTCCTGACTTAGTATTTCGTCTTTAGTTACATTCTCACTGCTGTAATGTCGCTTCCCTTGACTTTTATATATAAATATTTTCATGGTAATTGTTCTCATGAACTTTGTCTTTTTCCTTAACTTCATGAATTTAAACCCAATACTTTGTGAATTTAATCCCAGTATTTTGGGTAAAGTGTCATCATTTTGCATATGAAATGGCTAAATATCACCGTAAGTTCTATGCTAATAGTTTTTTATTACTCTTCTCACATATGGACCTCTCTTCTGGCTTCGTGCTTCCCAGTCAACTTTGATCTTCATTATTTAAATGTAATGTCAATTGTTATCTATTGCCCTCCTGATTCTTCTTCTTTATTATTCTTGCTACTTAATATTTTCTTTCTCTTATTCTTTCGCATTCAGTAACGACATGTGTCTTAGTGGCTTTATTGCCTTCTTTGGATTGAAATGATTTTTTTTTTAATTATTTGATTTAGAATAATTTTTATAAATATAAATTTTAAAATATTTTTTTATAAATTTATTTCACTTCCCAAGTAAGTAAGAAAAAAAAATTGACACATTTTATTGATTCATCTGAGACATGAATTTAAACCTAATGCTTTGTGAATTTAATCCCGGTATTTGGAACAAGGTCTCATCAGTTTACATACGAAACGGCTAAATAGCACCGTAACTTCTATGCTAATAGTTTCTTCTTTCTCACTTGTGGAACTCTCTTCTAGCTTCTGGCTTCTCACTCAACTTGGATTTTCAAAAACTTAAATGTAATGTCAAACGCTATCATCTGTCTTAATTTTTGTTCTTTTATTATTCTATCTCCTTAATAGTATTTTTCTCGTATTCTATAACACTCAGTAATCCCTTGCGTCTTAGTGGCTTTATTGCCTTGGCTTGGGGTGAAATGATTTTTAAAAATAAATAAAATCAGTCATAAATTGAAATAGACATGATAGCCCAAGCGTGTATCACGTATGGCACTTAACTGACTGACACAGTGTCGTCCCGTCAAAAGGAATCAATACATCAACTGTCTGGATTTTTATTAGAAATAGTTCGTGAATTTTATGCAGATATTAACGCTATTGTGCCAGGAACTATTTTATTAATTCCTTACCAATAAGTTTCACTGCATCAATATTCGCATTGTATTATATAATAAAATTATTTACAATGAATTTCAATTCTTCTTCTGCGGGTTGTCTCCCTTGAGGACGTTTTTGATCAATACCTCCTCACAAATTCCTTTCTTTGCAGCTCTTAGCAAGTTTATTTTTTTTGCTACCCCCACTTATCTCTGTTCTGTCAACCATTTATACACGCTCGTTAGGTAGGTTATTCGCTGCATTCATCACTCCCTCTAGCCTTCATCAAAAAGTGTGTGTTGGGGGAAACAAATATTCGTACACATACAAATTTTTAACTTATTGTATTTCCAACTAATGAATAAACATACTATCCATATAATTAACGGTAAACTGATGTAAAATAACTAAATATGCATAGAAAACAGAAAAAGAAAATAGTTTAAATCCCATTCATCCTTTTAATGGGTGAATAAAGTATTCGTACAATACAAATTTTAGATTTTAAAACTTTTAAATTGCTTTAATACTCTAGATTATTCAAGTAGAATATTCTAGAATATTTCAATAATGGTATCAGTAGTTATTTTTAGCGTAAAATACAAACAGAATATTCTGTAACTGATACTCGTGCAAGAAGGTTATCATCATGGCAATAGGCAAAGAATTGACAAATTCGCAAAAGGATCTGATTTATTAAGAGCTACAAAGGACATGAAATTGTGCCATGATCAACAACATCCTGAAGGAACTCGACACATAAAAGAAGATTGGACTTCTTGCAGACTTCCCTAAATTCCCTGTAACGGTGCGAAAAAGATAAAAATAATCATACCGTGCTAGAAATACCCTTATTACGACTCCAGCATTCTATATACTCCATTCTAAACTGTATAACCGCCGTTATTCAGTAGCTACGCGTGATTAGGTTGCTTTCTCTAATTTTAGGTCACTGCAAATAATAGGGCCGATCAGACATTATTCCAGTCCCATAATTTTTGGGGACTCGAATAATGTCAGTTCGACCCTATTATCTCACAATCTCAGTCAAAAGATTATCTACATTATTTGCTTTCAGCCTATTATCTTCATTTTTGTTGTTGTTATCACAACATTTCAGCCCTTGTACAGCCGACCTTGCTCAGGTGCAGCTCAATCCTGGTAACCATCACATAATTTCAAATTGAACCTTTTATTTAATCGACGGGGTTAGAGTGTTCTCGTTCCACTGACTATGCTTAGAAATATCTCGTTCAGTTTTATTCTTATATCCAGCAACCAACACAAGACTATTTGGTTTGCGAACTTTCGCAATGAAATTATTGCGTAGCGAACACCGTATAAGCCAAGAATCGAACTCGATTCACCAATTCTCCGTTGATAGCCGGTACACTCCTCCAGTCATAGGCCACTTGGAGAACTGCCATGATTTGCTCTCAGTCGTCACAATAAATTTGGCGAAAAGTCGAATTAGATTACCAACTCCTCAACCTGATAATGGCGTCTCAGTGTTGGTTTCGAACAATTCAATTTATTAATTGCTTGTAAAACAATGATAGAATCTCATAAACTCATTTTAGATAACTGAACTGACAAAGCGGTTAATATAGAAAATGAATAATAACTTTAAACTGACTGAAATCACTGCAGTATAACCTCACAAACAATGCTACAAATAGTTCGAAACGGCATCGTCTAAAGTTATCTAAACTTCTCAGATAATAAATTCATTATAATTTTTCACTATTTATCCTATTTTTACTCTGTGCTCTATTGCCTAGTAGTAGCCGTTATACACCCTTGTGCAAATTAATCGAAACAACCGCTTTAATTTCCTTCTTTAACCATACGGTCAGTTTTAAACCCACTGGAGTGACAGGGTGTAATCGATTTCTATTTTTTACTCAGATGAGGTCATTTGCAGTGATGTGCAGTAATATAAATCTAATTTCTGTGTGTGTGGTGAAATTTGTTTGGGCTTGAAAAATATTACGTCATCCGTGATTGCATCAGATTTATATCACGCCCAGACACTAATTTCTCGGCTGTCGATTAGTTGTCCTACGACCATTGTCTGCGATGGACATTACTCCAAGGTGCGTATGAAAATTGTAACGCTGCACGAACTCACTGGCAAGCCTAATCAGTGAGCAAATAAAAGTAATATCTGTGGTCAGCCTGCAAGGAACAAACTTCGTGGAATAGACATACGAAATACAAACATGTGCACTGGGTCATGTTTCGTTGAAAACATACGAAAAAAAGTTTTAGACCCACTGGAGTGAAAGGGTGTAATCGATTTCTATTTTTTACTCAGAGTAGTTCATTTGCAGTGGTGTGCAGTAATATAAATATATTTTATGTGTGTTTGGTGAAATTTGTTTGGGCTTGAAAAACGTTACGTCATCCGTGATTGCATCAGATTTTTATCCCGCCCAGACACTATTTTCTCGACTGTCGATTAGTTGCCCTACGGCCATTGTCTGCGATGGACGTTACTTCAAGGAAGTGTACGAAAATTGTAACGCTGCACGAACACACTGACAAGCCTTACCTGTGAGCAAATCATAGTACTATAGACTGGCCCGGAAATTCGCCTGATTTAAATCCAATCGTGGAATGGACATACGAAGTACTAACATGTGCACTGGGTATGTTTCAAAAGTAATTAATAACGGAATTATTCGTTTTGTTTCAGTTAATTTGCACAAGGGTGTAAGAGTCGGTCCAACGCCTTAATTAACTACCGTAAATTGGGTCGTACAAGTCGACTTGGTGTTTAAGTTGACCTATGGCCACATAGATAAGGGCAATAGTCCGATTAATGTAAATATTGTACGTAATACCTCATCTCAGAAATATAGACAGATACTGAAGAAGTCCGAAGCGTACAACGGCCGAAACATTGTAATAAATATGGCGACATACAAGAGGGCAATAGTCCGAATAATGTAAATAGTGTACATAATACCTCATCTCGGAAATATAGACAGATACTGAAGAAGGCAGAAGCGTAAAACGGCCGAAACATTGTAATAAATATGGCGACATAGATGAGGAAAATAGTCCAAATAATGTAAATAGTGTACATAATACCTCATCTCGGAAATATAGACAGATACTGAAGAAGGCTGAAGCGTACAACGGCCGAAACGTTGTAATAAATATGGCGACATAGATGAGGTTAATAGTCCAAATAATGTAAATAGTGTACATGATACCTCACCTCAGAAATATAGACAGATACTGAAAAAGTCCGAAGCGTACAACGGCCGAAACTTTGTAATAAATAAGGTGACATTGATGAGGGCATCAGTCCGAATAATGTAAATATTGTACATAATACCTCATCTCAGAAATATTTGACAGATACTGAAGAAGTCCGAAGCGTACAACGGCTGAGACTTTGTAATAAATATGGCGACATAGATGAGGACAAGAGTCCAAATAATGTAAATAGTGTACATAATACCTCATCTCAGAAATATATAGTCAAATCCTATGATACAAAACAATAATCGAGTAAAAAAGAATGCCTCTACATGACTAAATTTAACTGAACTCAATGGTTAGCATCCGTATGCTAATCTAAATACCGGTCTGTGAGAAAATAGTTCAGATCATATTTAAACGTTATGAAGATTATCTATTAGTGATTCTTGATAAAATACAAAGAAGAATCTGCAATGTTATTTGTGCTGACCTGAAATCTCGGCTTCAATGACTTACCTACCGCCATATCGTAACTTCCCTGTGCCTTTTCTATACTTTCATAGAAATTGTTCTGATGAACTTAGCTCTATGGTAGCTAGACTCTATGAATTTAAGTGCAGTACTAGATTGGCGGCAAAATCTGGTCATTTTACAATTGAAATGTCAAGAGGTAACCGTAAGTTCTATACTAACATTTTCTTGTATTGCACTTCTTGCTTGTGGGACTCTCGTCCGTCTCTCTTGCTTGCCAGTCAACTTTGATCTTCCAAAATTTAAATGCAATGTCAGTCGCTATCTTCTGCCATCTTAATGATTGTTATTTTATTGTCCACTCTCTTTAATAGTATTTTTTTTCATATTCGCTAACACTCAGTAACTCAGTGGGTCTTAGTGGCTTTATTGCCTTGCTTGGGGTGAAAAAAATAAAGTTTTGCAAATTAAAATTCAAAATTGGAAAACTGAAATTCAACGATAAGCATTTCGGAACTCATTCTAAAAATATAAAATATACATAATTACGTCATTCACAGAGAGTACTGCTTCACTATATCACAACTCCTCAGTGCGACTAGATATCTGAATGCCACAAGCCAGGATTGAAACCCAATTGGTTTGGTGTCAGTCAGAGTTTCTACTACTGAGCTATCTTCATTTGACAGAATGAGCGAACTCTAGCGTATTGCTTTTACAAATGTAAACAAATGCCAATCAGCCATACTGAAGCGCCAGGCATTAACGCAGGAGGGTGTTGTTTATAGAATTAGCTTGTCGTTCAACAGCGCTCAATTGAAATATATTTTCAAGAGTTAAATTATGTCATTCGCAGACAGAAATGTTTCGCTGTATATATATATATATATATATATATATATATATATATATATATATATATATATATATATATATATATATATATATATATATTGTGTGTGTGTGTGTTTGTGTGTGTGTAAGGCAATAACCGAGGAATTATCGATTCGTTATGTAAATATGCTTTTAAATAATCATATTAGCGCAAAATCAAGGTTTATGGGAAATTAGATATTACAGTTATGTTTGAAACGATTTTCGAGAAATATTGTTTATGTTATCTGCCAATCCTTTTTAGTTTATCTATATCGATTTATTGATCTGTGTAGCGTAACATCTGTGATATAACAAAAATCAGTGTTAGCGACAGGGAATTTTTCACTAGCATAGCCGAAATCCCTTGATCGGATGGTAACTGAAACTGCCAACCCACCGGACAGCATAATAATTGGACAATCATTTGAAGTGGGTGGGGGTATCAGCTGGCAAAGAAGTTCTTAAAGTTAATGTTCAACAATACAACTAAAATTGTCTCCAGGTAGTATTTGATTATGCTTCTAAAATCTGATACGTTTTGAAGTATTTTTGGTTTATTTCTGCTAAGAGTAATTATTTTATATATATACAGGGGTTGGACAAAATAATTGAAACACTTGTTAAATTCAAAGACAATTTATTTAATATGGAGTTGGTCCTCCTTTAGCCTCACAGACAGATTTAATACGTCTAGGAATGGAATCATACAGCTTCCTGACTTCATCCAGAGGGATTTTCAGTCATTCTTCCATTAACACCTGCTCCAGCTCTTTAAGACACGACGGTGGAGGATAGCGGCTCTTAACTTGTCGCTCCAAAATGAACCACAAATGTTTAATAGTATTGATATCTGGAGATTGGGGAAGCCACTCCATATGTTCTAGCTCACTTTCATGCTCTTCATACAAATTCTTAAACACTTGAGCGGTATGTATTGGAGCATTATCGTCTTGGAAGATGCAGTCACCATCGGGGAATAAAGTCTGGGCCATTGGATGAACATGATCTCCCAAAATGTTCAGGTAATCTTTGCTGTTGATTCTACCATGCAGGGCAACTATTGGACCAAGACATTTCCATGATATGGCGGCCCAAACTATCACAGATCCACCTCCATGCTTCACAGTTAGAAGAAGACAGTCAGGGTTGTAAGCTTCTTTTGGGCTGCCTCCGCACATAAACTCGGCCTGAAGTTGGAAAAAGAGAAAAACTGGACTGGTCTGAGAATATGACTTGCTTCCATTGGTCTGCAGACCAGGCATTGTGATCTCTGCACCAATTCAACCTCTTCTGAATGTTGCGAGTGGAGAGAAGAGGTTTCCTGACAGCAGCTCTTCCATGATATCCAGCCTTATGGAGCTCACGACGAACAGTTTTAGTAGAAACTGGACTATTCAGATGATTATTCAACTCAGCAATCACTATGGCCGCAGTAGTCCGATGATTGTTTGCTACACTGCGTTTCAATGCACGTCGGTCCCTGTCAGTAACTTTGAAAGTCCAGTCCGAATTGTTACGGTTGCTAGAGGTTTTGCCCTGTTTATCGAATTGCGTCATAGTTCTTGATATGGTAGCTCTTGAAAAACCAAACAGTTCAGTAACCTTAGTGAGCGAGGCTCCTGCCATGCGAGCTCCAACAATTTGCCCTTTTTCGAACTCGGAGAGGTCACGCATTTAGCTTAAATTTTACTAAACTGTTTAATACAGTAAATTAGATAAATAAATGTATTTACAATAGATATAACCTGCAATTACAAAGTTTTAGTTAAAGTTCTTAATATAATTGGAAATATAGAAGGAAATATAGGAGTGGAATTTGCACCTGTTCCAATTATTTTGTCCAACGCCTGTATATATATATATATATGTGTGTGTGTGTGTGTGTGTGTGTGTGTGTGTGTGTGTGTGTGTGATAAAATATAGTACCGACTGTTCAAATCGCCGGTGGTCTCCATTCTCCTATGTGGATGTGAAACGTGGACACTGTTGGCATAAACAGAGAAAGGGGTCCAAGTTTTTTTTTTGCGGAAAATGGTTGAAAGTTTTTGGGAATACCAGTAACCTCTTCTCGCCACTGTCAAACGGAGAAAAATGTCGCGGTTTGGCATTGGCGAGAAGAGGTACCTGATGGCCGACAAATCTTTCATCCTTTTTCCGCACAAACTCATGGGTTTTATGTTCCGAATAGAAGATACCAATGAGTTTTCCCATTACAGTTTAAATGACTAGATGTTACCGTAAGTTCTATGTTAATAGTTTCTTCTATTGCATTTCTCACTTGTGGAAATCTTTCCCGTTTCTTACTACCCTCTCAACTTTGATCTACTAAAATTTAAATGCAGTTTTAATCGTTATCGTCTGTCTTCTCAGTTCTTGTTCTTTCTCTGCTTAATAGTGCTTTCTTCACATATTCCCAGTAACCCCTTGCGTCTTAGTGACTTTATTGACTTGCTTAGATTAAAATGATTTAAAAAAAGAAAATGAAATTATTGAATTAAAAAGTGTTCACCTGTTTCCTTTCGGCAGACGCTCTTTTGGCCCAACTTTTCTTCTGGCATTATTTGAGCGCTTTTTACAATAAAGGGCCACATTTTCTGGCCCACTAGCCTTTCCTTGATTCTGGGTCAAAATTCTTTAAACGTGGCCAATGGAATATCTAACTTTCTTTCTTTAAAAATGTTTAATCTTCCAAAATATCAGACCTTTATGTAACAGAACGGTTACTTTCTTATAAATTACAACTGCTTGCTTCCTTAATTTGGGAAGCGGTAATCAATGCTAAAATAGATTATGTTATCTACAAAAGAAAGAACTATACACATTCCTACAAAATATATATTGATGTTTCAAAAAGTACCTCAGTTGATTAATGGCGTGCTAGCAAAAGCTACACCGATTACTAGTTAGACCTGCGTTTGACACAATCTTACCAACTCGCGTCGCAAGCAAACCATGACATCTTATCAGCTATTCTGACTGCTCTCTTTTTTTTAGCCCAGGTATTCGCACGGTCTAGGAAATAGCGCTATCTATTATACCCCACTTTTCTCCACCTACTTCTATCAAACGCCAGTATTTACCCATGTAGGGTCATCAATTTTACGCACTGCAACTGTTATACACTGCGTGTATCAGTGATTCTTGTTAAATTGAACCAACACGTTTTTTTCTGTTTAATTTTCATTGGACTTTATCAAATTTTGAATATAACATTTTTTCTTCCGGGGACAAATTCTGTGATTCGTGATCCTCTTCCTTGATTCTGAAAAATTCTATTAACATGCCCAATAGAATATCCTATAGACTTTCTTTCAAATTCATTTTAATGATAAACAATCTCTGACCTTTACCATGAAGTGACAGAATATTTCATTTCTTTCGTGAGGAGGTTATATGCTTCCTTACGGAAGTTGAAAAGCGGAAACCAGCCCTAAAATAAATAGATAACTATCTAATTAATTCTAAAACGTAAAAATATCAATCGTGCTAACATGCATACGAGATCGAAGAAGCTGAAGTAATCGATTTTTCACTTCATTTGTAAATATCGAAAACTCAGGCATTTTAAAGAATTTTTAAGCACAAATGCTATGCATCAAAATCATATTCTGTAAATTATCTGCAGAATTAAACACGCTAAAACTGATTCCTGATCAGGAAAATAATCTGTGATAAATTTTTTACATGAAGCAAAGGAAATTTCGCGAAAATGGATAAAAAATCAAGAAAAAGAAAAAAACTTGAAATTTTTTAAAGAGGCAAATGAACAAAGCAAAATGAAATGACTAGAGAAATTAGATTTTAACAAAAAAAAACCCTGAATTCCATAAAAAAAGTTTTATAAGAGAAGGGAAAAATAAAAGATTTTGCAGGTGTTAAATTCTATATGTTTAATATTATGCGCGTTTTATATTATTTTAATCCTTTTTTTTTTCTATCTTTGATTGGGAGAGTATTTATTCCTTCATTTCCTGTTCTTTCATCGAGACGCATTCCAACTATTTGTAGCGATCATTTGTGATTCATGCCCTGACTGTTTTGACATCTGTTAATTCGAATCTCTCTATTGTCATGGGTTTTTGCTTTGTGAATTCTAAGTGTTATGTATTCGATACAGGATTCTATTCAAATGACTTTGCTAGAGTTCTTCGCTTTAATCAAGTTTTCGTTCTTTGAAAATTCAAGTTTTAATTCAATTTGAGATTATTATTATTATTATTAGTAGTAGTAGTAGTAGTAGTAGTAGTAGTAGTAGTAGTAGTAGCAGCAGCAGTCGAATTTACCACAAGCAAGGCAGAAAAGCCACTATGACACAAGGGATGTGAAAGAATTAGAAAACAAAATATTAAGAAGTTAGCGAGAACAATAGAAAAGTAAATAGAAAGACAGTAGATAACGATAGATACTATTTACATTACTCGGACTATTGTCCTCATCTTTGTCGCAATATTTATTACAAGGTTTCGGCCTTTCAGTATCTGTCTATATTTCTGAGATGAGGTATTATGTACACTATTTAGATTATTCGGACTATTGTCCTCATCTTTGTCGCTATATCTATTACAACTTTTCGGCCTTTCAGTATCTGTCTATATTTCTGAGATGAGGTATTATGTACACTATTTAGATTATTCGGACTATTGTCCTCATCTTTGTCGCAATATTTATTACAACGTTTCGGCCGTTCAATATGTGTCTATATTTCTGAGGTGAGGTATTATGTACACTATTTACATTATTCGGACTATTGTCCTCATCTTTGTCGCAATATTTATTACAACGTTTCGGCCTTTCAGTATCTGTCTATATTTCTGAGATGAGGTATTATGTACACTATTTACATTATTCGGACTATTGTCCTCATCTTTGTCGCAATATTTATTACAACGTTTCGGCCGTTAAATATGTGTCTATATTTCTGAGATGAGGTATTATGTACACTATTTACATTATTCGGACTATTGTCCTCATCTTTGTCGCAATATTTATTACAACGTTTCGGCCTTTCAGTATCTGTCTATATTTCTGAGATGAGGTATTATGTACACTATTTACATTATTCGGACTATTGTCCTCATCTTTGTCGCAATATTTATTACAACGTTTCGGCCGTTCAATATGTGTCTATATTTCTGAGATGAGGTATTATGTACACTATTTAGATTATTCGGACTATTGTCCTCATCTTTGTCGCTATATCTATTACAACTTTTCGGCCTTTCAGTATCTGTCTATATTTCTGAGATGAGGTATTATGTACACTATTTAGATTATTCGGACTATTGTCCTCATCTTTGTCGCAATATTTATTACAACGTTTCGGCCGTTCAATATGTGTCTATATTTCTGAGGTGAGGTATTATGTACACTATTTACATTATTCGGACTATTGTCCTCATCTTTGTCGCAATATTTATTACAACGTTTCGGCCTTTCAGTATCTGTCTATATTTCTGAGATGAGGTATTATGTACACTATTTAGATTATTCGGACTATTGTCCTCATCTTTGTCGCAATATTTATTACAACGTTTCGGCCGTTCAATATGTGTCTATATTTCTGAGGTGAGGTATTATGTACACTATTTACATTATTCGGACTATTGTCCTCATCTTTGTCGCAATATTTATTACAACGTTTCGGCCTTTCAGTATCTGTCTATATTTCTGAGATGAGGTATTATGTACACTATTTACATTATTCGGACTATTGTCCTCATCTTTGTCGCAATATTTATTACAACGTTTCGGCCGTTAAATATGTGTCTATATTTCTGAGATGAGGTATTATGTACACTATTTACATTATTCGGACTATTGTCCTCATCTTTGTCGCAATATTTATTACAACGTTTCGGCCTTTCAGTATCTGTCTATATTTCTGAGATGAGGTATTATGTACACTATTTAGATTATTCGGACTATTGTCCTCATCTTTGTCGCCATATTTATTACAACGTTTTGGTCGTTCAATATGTGTCTATATTTCTGAGATTAGGTATTATGTACACTATTTACATTATTCGGACTACTGTCCTCATCTTTACCGCCATATTTATTACAACGTTTTCGGCCGTAGTACAATCCGGCCTTCTTCAGATGGTTGGAATGTCAACATGAAGAAGGCCGGAGCGTACAGCGGCCGAAACGTTGTGACAAATTTCGCGAGAAAGACAAGGACAATAATCCGAAATCATGAACCTGGAAGGGAGTTCCCGAACCGAGGATAGGAACTGTCAGCATAGAACTTACTAGCCAATTCAACCGCAAATTGATGAGACGTTGCCGCCAGTCAAGGCAGTCCTTCATGTGCTATACGTTATACACGTTTAGTCTTTCGATACATGACTGAGGAGGCAGATTTTTTCCCTGCAGTAGGTTGCCATTTCTTTCTGCGGTAGACCATTTGTCATCCAAGACGATCTGTCCTGCTATTTACTCATAGGTGGAAGGGGGGAGAAAAGGATTCATACCTTTCCCTAGGGTATTAGCACGCAAGTGAATCTAATGGATTCGACTGGAATTCGAACTCGGCTCTCCGATTCCTCAATCCGAGCCGCTATTCATTACTCCACATTGCCGAGAATACTTTGACGAAAAGAGGCAGGAGACTAACTCAGCGATAGTTAGAAGGAGTCAGAAGGTTCTCCCTAGTTCTTGAAAACAGGTACTACAGAGGAATACTTCTAATACGCTGAAAAGCAGGAAGCAGCGAGTTTGAAGAGAAGTCTGTCTGTCCTGTTATTTAGAGTGTGAGTAAAGAGTGTGAGTTCAATACCCGGTTCAGGCAGTGGAGAACTTTCAGAGGGAAAATTACCAGGAGATAACTGATAACTGACATCCATCAAACATGGCTCGTGGAACGAGAACAGTCTACCCCAGTGATCGAAATAAAGGGTTCGGTTCGAAATTCCAACCACCTGAAGAAGGCCGGAGCGTACAACGGCCGAAACGTTGTGACAAATATGGCGACAAAGATGAGGACAATAGTCTGACTAATGTAAATACAGCTAACCTACTATAATTATTTTGCTCATTAAATGCCTCCCACGAGTATTAACTGGTGATTTATAGTGAAGAATAAGTGACAGCAATTCTCTTTACGGCTCTGACAACCTATTTTATTATTCTGGCCAGTTTCTCCCCAAGTTAACAGAAGACAAATTTATGAATTATTTTTATATTTAAAAAAATATTTTTTAAAAAGCTATACACCAAGTACATCGCTTCCATGTCATATCTTTCTGATCTGAAATCATAAACCGGATGCTAAATTCTTTAATATTTGAGAAAGAATGGATAATCCTTTCCTTTTTGCCTTACACAAGGCATTATATATAAGGTCTTACATTAAAAAAAAGTGAAACCAAATGAAGCATATGTTTCATACAAGCATAATTAAATTTAATAATCTTAAAAATAATTCTTTATTTCAGGAGGTTTCTTTGTTGTCTTCCTATTTTCAAATTCCATGACTAATTTTTCTTTCTTAAAATTCAAAGTGTGTCCCAGAGTTTTAGTTATTTTACAAGTGCGCTCTTATGTGAAAAATTGTTGAGAAACACTGAGCTAGCTTGTTTCCGTAAAGTTGTCCTTTCGATTGACTCTACTATTCTCATTTCCATTTTCCTCGGGAAAATCAATAGTGCTCTTGTGAGGAGCGGAAAGACTGTCACTTTCAACTTATTTATTATTATTATTATCATTATTATTATTATTTAGTTGACAAAATAAATTGCATTAACAAACCACCACACTCATTATTCTAAGAGATATTTTTTCCTTCTTTCTCTCTTCCTTTCCTTCCTTCTTTCCTTCTCTCACTATCTCTCGTTCTCTTTTTCTTTCCTTCTTTCTCTCTTTCTTTCTTTCTTTCTTTCACTCATTCTTTATTTACTTATTTATTCTTTCTCTCTCCCTATTTCTTTCTTTCGTTCTTTCTTTCTCTTTTTCTTTCCTCTTTTTTTATCTCTCTATTTCTTCCTTTCTTTCTCTTTCTTTCTTTCTTACTCTCTCTCTTTCTTTCTTTCCTTCTTTCTTTCTCTCTTTCCTTCCTCCTTTCTCTCTCTTTCTTTCTTCTTTCTTTCTTTCTTACTCTCTCTTTCTTTCTTTCCTTCCTTCTTTCTCTCTTTCTTTCTTTCCTTCTTTCTTTGTTTCTCTATCTTTCTTTTCTTCTTTCTCTCTCTCTTTCTTTCTTTCTTTCCTTCTTTCTTACTCTCTCTCTTTCTTTCTTTCCTTCTTTCTTTCTATCTTTCTTTCCATCATTCTTTCTCTCTCTCTTTCTCTCTCTATTTCTTTCTTTCTTTCTTTCTTCCTTTCTTCTTTCTTTCTCTCTCTCTTTCTTTCCTTCCTTCTCTCTTTGTTTCCTTCCTTCTTTCTTTCTCTCTTTGTTTCCTTCCCTCTTTCTCTCTCTCTTTCTTTATTTCGTTTTTTCTTTCTCTTTGTCTTTCCTCCCTTTTTATCTCTCTATTTCTTCCTTTCCTTCTCTTTCTTTCCTTCCTTCTTTCTCACTTTCCTTCCTCCTTTCTCTCTCTTTCTTTCTTCTTTCTTTCTTTCTTACTCTCTCTTTCTTTCCTTCCTTCTTTCTCTCTTTCTTTCTTTCCTTCCTTCTTTCTCTCTTTCTTTCTTTCCTTCTTTCTTTCTTTCTCTATCTTTCTTTCCTTCTTTCTCTCTCTCTTTCTTTCCTTCTTTCTTAGTCTCTTTCTTTCTTTCTTTCTTTCTTACTCTCTCTCTTTCTTTCTTTCCTTCTTTCTTTCTATCTTTCGTTCCATCATTCTTTCTCTCTCTCTTTCTTTCCTTCCTTCTCTCTTTCTTTCCTTCCTTCTTTCTTTCTCTCTTTGTTTCCTTCCTTCTTTCTCTCTCTCTTTCTTTATTTTGTTCTTTCTTTCTCTCTGTCTTTCCTTCTTTCTTTCTTTCTTTCTTTCTTTCTTTCTTTCTTTACAGTGATCTGTATTGATTGGTCCATTTCAAATTCAGCCCATAGAATTGTATTGTTTCTGTTCTGTAGGAAAGCTTCTATGTTTTTTTGTAATACAGTTTGTCAATATATTATGATAAATACCAGTTATTGTGTAAAAGAGCAACACGGCAACAAAGTGACACTGGGATAAAAATATACGCATCCCACCCAGTTGATACGGGTTTGCCAGGCGATGCATCACAGTAAAAAAATATTGCAGCTGGTGCCCAGTTAGAATTACCTTCCTTGAGGGTGTTCCCTTATATCTAGATGTAACTGCCAAGCCACTTTGACTGATTCATCATTAAAACAAGACTCTCAAAACATACCCATAATACTCTCCTATTATACCTCGTTCGTGAGCAGATATACACAATACCCGGGGGTCAGGCTAGGCAACTGACAAGCAAATCAGCGGTATTGAAATCTTCTGGCCAGTTTTAATTCACGAAGGTAAAAATTGTACATGTTATTCCTCCAAACAATAAAGATGAAATCCATGAGAGATATACCCAGCGAAGCATCAGGTTTTTTTATTTTATTATTATTATTATTATTATTATTATTATTATTATTATTATCATTATTATTATTATTATTATCATTATTTTTATTTTCTTTGATATCTGGCGTTTACACATTTCTTTCCGGGTCCCGCCCAGGGACCTAAGGTTAGAAATGGTATTACATAGATAAAGCCCTTCGTAAAGTGTGGGCTGTACTTGTCAGAATATTTTTTGTATCTCTTTGAGGCATGGAATTCCAGTGATCCCTTCAATTAGTCTACTGGAATCTTTTCCAACCAACCGTAAGGCTCCAACTACAACAGGGATTGTTGATGTTCCCATGTCATTATTATTATTATTATTATTATTATTATTATTATTATTATTATTATTATTATTATTATTGTTGTTGTTGTTGTTGTTGTTTTATTTCTTTTGATTTCTAGTGTGTACTCATTTCTTTCTTTCCCGGTCCCGACCACAAACCAAAGATCAGAAATGGTCTCATGCCATTTTCCACTAAGAATTAGAACGTAGTTTACATAGATAATGCCCTTTGTAAAGTGTGGGCTGTATTCGTGAAAACAATATTTTGTATTTCTTTAAGGCATGGGCTACCAAGAAACCTTTCATTGAGCCTATTGGCATATTTTCCAATCAATTCGAAGGCTGCAACTACAACAGGAATTGTTGATGTTCCCATGTGTCACATTTTTGAAATAGCGATTTCAAGTTCCTTGTATTTTGATAGCTTTTTTTTATTGCCTAAACAACCATTAGATTGTTTTTCGACATCCTGATGTTATCACTTTTCGAGTAAAACAATATACACTTGCGTTCAGTGTTATTCAGAGGAAAAAAACGAAGACCAGGGCTTCCTCCATTAGTGCAAGTTCCAGTTCTGATTCGTGCGACCTGACATTTCGACTTCAGCTATTTTCCCACCGCCATAATATATGGTGATTTTCTATAAATATTTTAATGCCAATTGTGCTGATAAGCTTTACTTTCTGGTACATTTATTCTATTCTATTAGCCACTTCTGGTTAGTATGTCTGGAGATACATTTTTTCGCAAGAATTGCTTCAATGGTTCAATGGTTCCTAGATTTGTGATTTTAACCGTTGTACGAGATTGACAGCTGCGTGGTTCCTGGAGTAGGTAGAGATGCCTTGGCTAGGTTGTTTACTTTTAAGGATTTGGAGTAATTCAGGAGTTGATTTGATGCTACAAATTGGTAGATAGATATACAGTGGTGATACTGAAGATACAAGGTATTTAAAAAAAAGTTACTAAACCCAAAATATATATCCACTATGTAGATGATATTTTTATTTTAGCCACAGTATTTTGTCACTCGTTTTTAATGAAACTTGTACAAAAGAGAGATTGCTTCCCAAATAAACAATATATATATATATATATATATATATATATATATATATATATATATATATATTATTATTACATATATATTATACATTGCAACATGTTTGACAAGCAGGCACACTCTACACCTTTCTGAACATAGCTCAATTAGATGTCGTCTAAATATTCATGGAGACCTACCGGAAACTATTCAGAACATACTTGTTGGCAACACTAATATAATAGCATCATCTACATCAAAAAAAGACTAAAAATAATGAAAGCCTTACTAATAAAAAAAAAAAAAAAAAAAAACACTTAATAATATTAAGTAGGAACATGGACACAAGATCTTGACCGTGTTTTGAAAAATGAAAACTTTTTCTAAAACAAACATACAACAAACTATTTCTTATGTAACAGTTAAAATATTTAATCCTTGAAAATAGCTAAATGTATAGCCGAAAGCGTTCGGATAAAAAGAACATTCGCTGAGTTTTTATATAATTTATCATCCGAAAATAAAAAAAATTATTAGATGACATGAGAACTTGTATACAAAACTAAAGGAAAGCACCTTGTCTGTCGTATTCAATGAAATGTGCATGAAAGAAGGATTGCTGCCTAAATATACACACACACACATATATATACACACATATATATATATATATTTATATACACACACAAATATATATGTGTATATATATATATATGTATACAGACACACACATATATATATATATATATATATATATATATATATATATATATATATATATATATATATATATATATATGTGTGTGTGTGTGTACATTGAGGTCAACTCCCAACGACAAGAGACTATTCCATGCTTAAACACAATCTTCAGGCGATGCTGTGTGCCTGAAGATTGCATTTAAGCATGAAAAAAACTGTCGTTGCTGGGTTTTGACCTCAATGTTTTTAATGAAACATATACATACACACACAAACACACACACACACACAGATACATACATATATATTAATGAAACTTGTACATATATATATATATATATATATATATATATATATATATATATATATATATAAAACAACTAACAAGTTGTAAATTAAAAAATATATAATGTTTTTTATGAAAGTATTTATTTAAATTTTTTTATATATGTGATTTCATATTTTAGATCGACCTCGATCTTTCATCAGAAATAACTGGTTTTAGAGGTTTGTTTACAAGTAGCGTCCGTCGCGAGACGCGGACGTCACGTGATATGGAATGCAACTGTGTTCAAATATTTTTTAACGTAAATCTAAGTGTAATAATATTTTCAGATGTTGTGTAATAAAATTTTTAACTATACTAAAAAAAATGTTTAAGTATTGAAATATTTATAAAGATTTCAAATACCCAAGTCTTTATTTAACCCTAGTTTATATGCATTTAATTTTAAAATCCAGTATTTTTCTTTTTTTCTGCGTGTGTATATGGAACTGAAATCAGAATCTATCAATAAACATTTACAGTTGTCTAATGAGTGTCCTGATTGATTAAAGTGCTCAGCTATGGGGGAATAAGGATTGCTTTGGCGTATGGTTTGTTTATGATTGTTGAAGCGAAATCTAAAGACATATTGTGCAGAATAAATAGTAGATTATGTTATGTCACAGGTGAGGCGATGTGGGTATATCTTGATATTGGTGTTGGGTACAGAAAATACAGTATCGATTATTAAGTGTCTGCAAACTAAGCAACGAGGTTTGTTACATTTGTAATTTCCTGATTGGTTTGTATTGTTTAGATATTTGGTAGAGGTGAGGATAGCTGATAGGTTAGGTGATTGTTTCTTTGCATTTATGGGTGGTGTATCGAAAATGTCTTTAATCTTTTTGTTTAACTGGAGGTTCTTGTAATCCTTTTTTAAATTGTGAATAAGTGTGTGGGAATATTGATTGTGGTTAAAAACCATCAGAATCCGATTGTTTTTTTTTTCTTTTCTTGTATGTGAGAAGTGTTACGATTTATGTGGATAGTTTTATTTAGTGCTTCTTTTATTATGCTTGTTGGGTATTTACATTTTAGTAATTGTTTTGTTAAGTTATTAATGTTGTGTAGAAAATCTAAATGATCTGAGCATATGGGTTTGATACTTAGAAATGAGCTGTATACGATAGATTTTTTTTTTAAATTAAGGGGATGACAGCTGTTAAAGTGTAGGAATTTATGTTGGTTTGTTGTATAGACTGGTAGAAAGTGTATGTTTGTTTAATTTTATCATAGCATCTAAGAAAGGGACGGATGTCTTTGAGTGCTCCATGGTAAATTTAATTGTATCGTGGAAGTTGTTGCAGAAAGTAAAAAAAAAATTAAGTTTTTCTGTTCCATGAGTCCATAATAAGAAAATGTCATCAATATATCTAAAATAATGTAATTGTTTAAATTCAGAATTGTCTATTATCTTCCTTTCTAGAATGTGCATAAAGATATTGGCATATCTAGGTGCCATTTTCGTGCCCATTGCTGTGCCACTAATCTGTAAATAGTGTTTGTTGTTGAATTTAAAATTATTGTGCATTAAAATGAAATTTATTAATTAGCATATATCTGTGATTTGGTTGTTAGGTAATTTTTTGTTACTAAGGAATTCATGGCAAGCTTATACTCCATCAACATGTGGAATGTTCGTGTAAAGGGACGAAACATCCATCGTTACTAGGATTTTATCATATATATATATATATATATATATATATATATATATATATATATATATATTCATTTATATGGAATAGATTTTTTTACCCTAGGTTTCACGCTTTTGCGATCATCTGACAAAGTGGTGTATTTTTTTTAAAATTGAATCTGTTTATGTTTGTTTGTGATTGATTATGTTTGGTGGTGGGTTAGGGGAAATCGTCCTCTGTGTCCGTTTTGGGATGACACTCTGACACACAGAAACAAACACATACAGGTGAAAGCAGACATACCCACACAACCGATTTGAATTTGAATATGTTATCTCTATCACTGATATTGAGCACTTTCCAATAAGTACCGCGCATGTATAATATACATAGAAAATTATATATATATATATATATATATATATATATATATATATATATATATATATATATATATATATATATTAATAAACACAATGATATATATATATTATTTAGGCATCTGTAAAAATGCAATTACATAAATAGATATATATATATCATTTTTTGAGAGTACTCTGAAGTAGTTACACGCAAGCTATATTAATTATTACGCTTTGAACATAATTGCTTCAACAAAAACAGCACAACTGATGCAATCGTCACGCATATGCGTACAATGCTCATTAATTTCGACACGTATTCATGCAGACACGGGTTTGAAGAAATAGGATGTGAATAGGGAAAGAAACAGTTGTTAAGAAATAGAATGATTAAAAAATAAATTAAATTATTCGGCCGATGAAAACTTTAGGCAAAAAAAAATAAATAATTTAAGAGTTCTGACTTAAGTTTTCTTAATAAAGATGAAGCATTATGCGTCAATACAAATATTCCTGTCATTGCAAATTCAATGATAATGGCGAAGAGAAATGCTATGACAATGGTAATTTGTGATGATAATATAATATGCACGCGCTCACACACACACACACACATATACATATATATATATATATATATAGTATATATATATATATATATATATAGTATATATATATATATATATATATATATATATATATATATATATATATATATGTGTGTATATATATATATATATGTATATTAAAGAAAGACATTGGAATGACCAACACAAAAACAGAGAATGTCTCATATAGAGAAGATTTAACATTGAAAAAATAAAGGGAAAAAAATTAATTATTTTTAATAATTATTTTTAATAATATCTCCACCCTTTACCTGAAACGGGCGTAAGACCAGAAACACGTGTTGTAAAACTATGTAAACCTATGAAAAATAAAAAATAATATTTTTTTTAAAAACCCACATTACAACCCAAAAATCTCTTCTTTTTAATATACACACTTTTCTCTCGTTGGAACCATTATAACCTCTTCATTTCATTTATATATATATATATATATATATATATATATATATATATATATATATATATATATATATATAATTGTATGGATGTGAGTTTGTAACCCTAGGTTTCGCACTTTTCCGTTTCTCAGAAAAACTGATTTATTATTAAAATTTGAAGTACCGCACATATATAATATATAAATAATATATATATAAATCACGCACACGTATATATATATATATATATATATATATATATATATATATATATATATATATATATATATATATATGCATATATATGTATATATAAACATACACAAACACATACACACACACACGCACATATATATATATATATATATATATATATATATATACATATATGAAAAAATATAGTCTTAAAGTGTGCTATATTGATCGGATAAAGTGCTCAATATCATAGATAGAGCGTATGTAAATATAATATAAAAGTGAACATCGAAGTCCATACTACTCAGAGGCGACAGGCTGTTTCATGCTAGACGCAATCGTCAGGCGGCCTGACGATTGCGTCTAGCATGAAGCAGACTATCACCTCTAAGTGTTGACTTCTATGCTCACTTATATATATATATATATATATATATATATATATATATATATATATATATATATATATATATATATATTAAGCATTTCAGTCCAAGGGAGGCGCGAGTGGCATTAGCACGTAAAGGGTTACATGAATAAAGAGGGGTGTTTGAGGAAATGATATAGACATGGCCGGGGATCAACATCAAGGCATCAGATGATGTCGATTGGCATTACATTTGAATATTTGAAGATTATAGTTATCAGGGAAGCAAGTAGGAGGAAGGGAATTCCACTCTCGGGAAATGCGGCATAAGAATCTGTTGGACTAGAAGATATATATAAATATGTATATATATATATATATATATATATATATATATATATATGCGGAAGCGAATTTAAGTTTAACGGGGTACTATATACATACATAATTACATACATATTCATATTCCGCATATTCAGTTACCCACAAGCAATTGCAAAATAATATATATATATATATATATATATATATATATATATATATATATATATATATTTCACTTAATAATGTTCCAAAATTACGAATGATTTATATATATATATATATATATATGTGTGTGTGTGTGTGTGTGTGTGTGTGTGTGTGTGTGTGTGTGTGTGTGTGTGTGTGTGTGTGTGTGCGTGTATAATGGACTCTCCCCTCGGTTTCGACGTATGAGGATCTGACAGGTTAATTGATTCAGTTATGAAATTTGTGGTTTAATCTCAAGTGAAACTTAAGACCCGCTAGTTATTTACAAAGAACACCACATATGGAGCAAGAGTGAGGATAGTGGGATGAGATCATCGTTAGATTGGCTGACCTTTTAGATCCTGCTCTCGCTTCTTGAAGACGATTCATATATATATATATATATATATATAAAACTTGAAACGCCTAAACTAGTATCCAGATAAATTCTTGAACCATAAGACAACGCTGAAAAAAGAAAAAGAAAAAAAGACCTTCATCAAAGCCTACCTCCTGAGTAAAGTGATGTGCTCGAAGCCTAGATAGCAACATAGCAAAAAACATAGCTATTAACAACGTTGAATCTTATGAAAGGATGGCCATTTTTGTAACCTGTGTTTCTTGCTCACGCAAAGAAACAAGTAGTATGTGTAAAACACAGTCATCTTCAGCAGTTTTAGTATATTGGTTATTTGTGTTTTGCTTTTTTTTGTTTTCTTTTTGTTTTTCCCCGACTGAACTCGGAACTACTGTACGACAATTAATTGTTTTGCCCACCAACAGAAGTTTTTGGTCTATTTTCTTTTCTTTTTTTCTTTTTATTTTTTCTATGAAGGTGTGGTTATCCATGTTTTTTTAAATAGCATTATATTTATTTTTTCCCGTGATGCTTAGGGTGATTTATGGTCATGTGTTATATAAAGATCGTCCTCCCCACAGTTCTTTCGTCTGCGTTCAAGCCTTCTGAAGATCGCATGATCGTGAAGCTCGTGATACGACTAGGTCCAACCTTTCACACACACACACACACACACATCTACCCATCCCCATATATATATATATATATATATATATATATATATATATATATATATATGAAGAAATATAGTCTTAAAGTGTGCTATATTTATGGGATAAAGTGCTCAATATCAGAGATAGAGCGTGTGTAAATATAAAAGTGAACATAGAAGTCAACACTTAAAGAGGACAGTCTGTTTCATGCTAGTGCAATCATATATATATATATATATATATATATATATATATATATTTAAAGGTTTGTTTCTGGACCGCTAGGATTTTTTATACTCTGCTCTAATTAATCTATTGTCCACTTTACATCTTTTCTTATATTATTCGTTTGGGTATTTTTTTCTTTTGGCTAGGTATTACGGTGTTGAGTGATTTTATTGGGATAGGCATTTTTGGTGTTGGACGATTTTTTAGTTAAGCATTGCGGTGTACGGTGATTTTTTGTTTAGGCATTGCGGTATTGGGTGATTTTTTTGGTTAGGCATTGATGTTGGGTGATTTTTTCAACCAACTAGTTTTTAGTCTTGTTCTTTTTTCCAAATTTTTTACCCAGATACCAGATTGTTTAAATATATTTTTACTTGTGAATTGTACTATCCGTGTTATTTTATACCAATCGAGTATAGCTATTAAAATAAAAATAATATATATATATATATATATATATATATATATATATATATATATATATAAGTAACGAAAATCTTGGTAATCCGTATGGATATTCCCCAGGAGGAGGAAAACCTGAGAGCTGAATGTTAAGTCAGAGCGAATAATTTAATTTAAAGAAAAACAGACCACTTCAAGGATCCATTAGTTATAATTTATTTCACCAGAGAATTTTATTTTTCTCTGGATCTTCAGACTTCCCTTTCACCTTTGAAAGTGAAGTCTGAAGATCCAGAGAAAAACAAATTCTCTGGTGAAATAAATTATAACTAATGGAGCCTTAAAGTGGCCTGTTTTTCTTTATATCATATATATATATATATATATATATATATATATATATATATATATATATATATATATATGTTTACTTGATACTTATTTTTTTCAGAATTTATTATAGTTTTCTTTTATACCTACCATTGTCTTCTTTTCAGGCCTGAATGCATGTCAAAATTGTTGTATTGATGGAACCCAGAAAAGAAGGTTGTAGTCAGTATCTAAGAAAAATATATTAGTTCTTTGCCAGTCTTGAAACAGTGTCACCGCTCACGGATTCCGTAAAGATAAGAATACTGAACTATTACGTGACATCTGTCCTTCTTTACGGCAGTGAATGTTGGGCGATTTCCTCAAAGACGAAGAAAAGACTCGAGGCGACAGAGATGTGGTTCTACAGAAGGATGCTAAGGATATCATGGACCGAGCGTGTGAGTAACGATGAGATCTTAGAGAGGTTGCAAACAAGCAGGAGGCTTATACTTAACAGCAGAAAGAGGCGGCTGAAATTTCTGGGATACATAAAGAGGAAGGAGGGCCTGGAGAATCTGATACTCACGCGTTGAATAAAGGAAAAGAGAGTCAAGGAAAAAACAACGCGTGCCATACCTGGCGGACTTAAGCAAGTGGATGACAGAACATGGTCTAGGGGAGGTGGCAGAGCGAAGGAATTTGTTGAGAGCTGCAAGGGATAGAGGGAGGTGGAGAGCCGTGATCGCCTACGTCCTGAAAGGACATGGCACATAAAAAGAAAGGACAGGTAAAACAGCACGTGATGATGAGACTTTGCCTCTTGTTCTCGCCTCCTTCTAGAAACGATACGACGACTAATGTCCTGCATCAAATAAAAGCGAGTAAACGGAAAACGGGACCGTCGCGGATGCAACCAGTGATGTTACGCGTGTTTGGAAGACAAAAACAACGCGAAATGCAACACTTTTCTCATTCCAAATGCTTATGCTGTTGACACCACATCAATTTAATATCTTTATATGCCAACTGTTTTTTTTCTTTGTGCATAAGCGGCATTTCTTTGCCAACAGAAAAAGAGCAGGTTGAAGAGAAAGATTATACGAAAATAAATGATTCAAATGAACGAGAAGTCAAATAAAATAAATAAGACGAAGAATTAATGTCAGGTTAAAAAAAAATAACATAAGAAACACTGGAAATAATTTTTAGAAACCCCATTGAATTCTATCAGTAAATATGGCGCATCGGATGTCAATGTAAATTTTCTCATCATCCCAAATGGAATAATGATATAAAAGTTAAATCTTATAAAGAATAAAATAAAAAGTCAGATTCGCAATAATTATAATATAATATTAAAAACAAGTATAAAGAATAAAAAAACAAATTATCCGAATACATAAAATGCTATTTTATGGTTATTATTATGAACGAGTTCTAGTAATAAATTATATGATAATAATCTGGATCTTGCCAGATATCGATTTCGTTTTATTTAATGCAATAAAATGCAGACATAAAAAAGGACAAGAGGAAATCTTATACTAGAAACTATAGAATGAGATCACCGGCTATTTCCCCCACCCCCGCCTTGTCATGTTTTGATCGAGGAAATTGTGTAATTAAGAAATATACGTGTGTAGGTGGGGGGTTATAACTCTGAGTAAATAATTATAAACCCCCTAATATTTATATATACAAAAATACTCATAAAAATGAGAAATAACAAGACGGAGAGACAGCAAAACGACTATTATTTATTATCTGGTTGTAATGTGATGTTAGAGAAACGAGACACAGTAATACTGAGTAGATCAAATATGGGTCGGAATCCGATAGGATAAGATAAAGAATAAGTAAAATGTATTCAGTCTTTCTCGTATGATTATATATATATATATATATATATATATATATATATATATATATATATATATATATATATATATATATATAACAACTGAAAAGTTGCAAATTAAAAAAAAAATTGAATTTTTTTGTGAAAGTATTTATTTATATTTTTATATATATATATATATATTTGATATTTCAGATCGACACCGATCTTTCATCAGAAATAACTGTTTTCAGAAGTTTGTTTATATATATATAGATAAATTTAAATAAATACTTTCACAAAAAAAACATTCAATTTTTTTTTTTAATTTGCAACTTTTCAGTTGTTTTTCTATACATACACATTAAAAAAGTATACGTGGCTTCTCATTTTGCTATATATATATATATATATATATATATATATAGAGAGAGAGAGAGAGAGAGGGGGGGGAGAGAGAGATAGATAGATAGATAGATAGATAGATAGATAGATAGATAGATAGATAGATAGATAGATAGATAGATGTGTATAATGAGTGTCCAGATAATTTAGTTGAAAAAATACATATTTCTGGAGTTTTCTTACCTCGAATTTTTGTTGAGTGCTAAAAGATAAATGCAGAAAAAGGAAAGGAAATTTTTGTTGACGCACGTGATAACAACCTGTCTGTGTGAACTGCTTTCCCGATAAACAGAATGTAACGTGTTTGTGTGTGTAGAGGAGAAAAGTGGTGCTGATTCTCATTGGTTTAGAATGCGTGAATTAATGATAAATATAATTGTTATAATTATTTTATTATAATTATTTTTTACACTATAATTAATTTTGATTTATTTACTTTTTATGGACACAACACCGTGACAGTATAATTATTTTTTTATTTATGTATTTCTTTATGAACACGACACACGTATCAAGAATACATTCACACAGGAATATCTATAAACAGATCATATTAAGTCCTAACAGCCAATCCTTTTGTTTGCATAAGGATGGTTGTCTTGATTTAATACAAATCGTCTGAAGTACTTTTGTGATATTTAGAAGATGCTCTCAAAACAGTGAACATGCCCTCACAAAAGAATAACGCAGATTTCGAATTTTTAATAAGATGTTCCTAGATTAGGAATTTCTGATATGAAAGCAACAATTTTTGTTTGTTTGTTTTTAGTTTTTAGTTTTTCTCATTGCAAAATACCGTGGTACAGATGAGCCGAAAGCTTGTAGGATTAACAGTCGAAAGGAAGGCCTAATCTGCTAGTCCTAATCTGCCAAGAGCCACCGACCTACGCACCTAGAACAAGCAAGTCAAGCTTGTATTAATTCGGCGAACACGGTTGCATTTCTTTCCATAAAATCATCATCATCTTTCTGGTCATCTTGGCAAAGAGTGATGTCATGAAGTTTTTGTATTCTAAGGTAGCGTAGGAATTTCACTTCCCACAATTCGTATTTCGACTCGTCTCCGTCAAAATACAGTCGTAATCTGGGCTCATAACCTTTGTTGACCATGTTCACCATACTCTATGAATATAGAATCCAGCGCAGTACGTAATCTGTTCAATGAAACAACGTTAAAGATTAACACTCACGAATCAGACACTCTACTGAATCTGACTATATCGCCAAGACCGGTCTTCGATATCAAGGCTGGCAGTGAATAAACATGGCCGCCTTTATACACGTCGTATTGAATATTTTGAGCCTTCTGATTGATTAACTATTCTATTAGTGAACTATAAAATGAGTCAGCTCATTTTGGCTGGCTCACTAGTACACTAGGGTACCCAAAAACTCCAACAATTAACACGGAAATATATTGGTTCCAATTCTCTTTTCATGCCGCTGCATTTATTTTCACCGTTTTATTCTTGTGAGCGTGTAGTGGACCTTTTCCCAGTTTTTTCCAACACATCAACACAGGCATAGATGGAGATGCAACTTTTCCACGCGACAAATGTGTGGTGAGCCACGATCGCCTACATTCTGAAAAGACATAACATTTTTAAAAGCAATATAGAAATATAATAATGCCATAACGAAGTATATTATTATAATAATAAAGTAATATGAAAATCGTAGCAATAATGCCGATAATTGTAGCATTAGTAAAATTAATAATCGTTGACTCTATATTTTGAAAGTCAATTTTTATTGTGAAGCTTTTTCTTTTTTATTATTTTCCTTGTTTTGCTATCAGCATAAAATCAAAATTTTCAGTATTGCCAGCAGATAAAACTTTGCTAGTATCTCCCTATTCTATCGCTAATTTCATGGCCGTTGTTCGGGTGAACTACATAGCTTGGTTCTACCAGGACAGACCTTCACAGTCAGGACCCAGCAAGCCACGTACACTGAGCCAGCTTATCCCCCGTTCCTTTCATTTTCATTTGCTGAAAAGAAAGATCCATTCAGGAGCTTTTTTCTTAAAAGTGATCCATTGTACCTCTCCTGAGGGGGTGCTTCTCTATACTACCATCTTAACCTCCTCAAATCGATGGTCAACCTTTTATCTATCCTTCATATCCTCATAATATGCACATTGTGCTCCCACTTTGTATGACCGTAAATCAACCTCGTTTAGTAGCCCTCTATGTTGAGTGACGCTTGGGTTTTATATTACGTGCCCGCCAAAAGGAGTGCGAAAAGAATGTTTTCCCATTGACACCGCAATTGCTTTAACTACCTTCACACCTCGGCAATGTTTATTGTTTCAAAAAGCGATGATTAGAATCGTAATAAAATCTAAACATATGATGAAAGTTAATTTATATAATTTCTTGTTGTTAAGAATTGGAAAAAAATGAAAAACATTGTTTGTTTATTAGATTGTTTTTACACTAATTATTATATTATTTGTTGGAATCGGCTAATTACTAAATGATTCGAACTTTATGAAGTAGTAAATAATAATGATTTCCGTACAGTTGGTTCACATATTTTAATAATTTATGAATATTTATGAATATCTGTCTATATTTCTGAGATGAGGTATTATGTACACTATTTACATTATTCGGACTATTGTCCTCATCTTTGTCGCCATATTTATCACAACGTTTCGGTCTTTGTACTCTCTGGCCTTCTTCAGGTGGTTGGAACGTCGAACTGAACTCTTTATTTCGCTCACTGCATTAGACTGTTCTAATTCCACGTGCCATGTCTAATGGATGTCAGTTACCAGTTATCTGCTGTTAATTCCCCTCCCCAAGTTCTCCAACTTAAACAGGTATTTAACTCACATTCTTTGGGTCCTGTCACTGGATCTATCTAATGACTTTATCCACAGTGCCATGTGTCCTTAAGGACATCTGTATATGAATTTCTGGGTATTATAAACCAAATGTCTTCAGCAACCATTTTGCCAGTGCTTATATTGCAATTTTTGCTGTAATTACATCATTTTTTACCAGAGCTCATATTGCCATTTTTTTGTTATTATCTCTTTTCTCTGGCACTCCTTATTACTGGTTCCCATATTGGATTCATTTCTATCCTTGGTCGGCTCAGGGGATTTTTGTGGCTTAGCATATGTGCTGATTCTTTAAGTTTACGAATTTTTTAAATGATTTCCTTTGTCTATGATCTCAACCTGATCTTACAGAGAGCGGCGATCTCCCGTTTCTCACCATAGGTGGTCAGCCACGCCTGATTTTTCCACTTCCCCTCGTGTTACAGCTTCCTGGTGTTCTTGAAGCCTTACCTTAAGGGGGCGGCCTGTCTCCCCTTTATATTTCTTTCCGCAGCTGCACGGGATAGCGTATACACAGTCTTTAGTCACGTTCTCCTCTTTGGGGGGGTCTTATTCGGGAGAGATATCTGCGAAATGTCGTCCAGCTTTTGAAGGTTGTCCTGATGTTATATGAACCGCAGATCCTTTGTATTTTCTCTGATAACCCCTTCACATAAGGCAGGGAGACTGTTTTCTGAGTGTTATTGTCCTCCTCCTCTTGTACCCGCCTATCCCAGTTTTGGGATGGGGGCTGCTGCCATGTACCCAGAGTAGTTGTTACTTTGTAGGGTACTACTTATACTGACCAATTCTTTATCTAATGTCTCTGGGTCGCCACTTATGACTTTTGTTCGGTGTTGTAAGCAGCGGACGATCCCTTTTTTACGCTGTATGGATGGTGGGAGCTGAAATTGAGGTACTGCCAAGTGAATGTCGGTTTACAGTATACGGATGTCTTAAACCCATGCTCTGTTCAATATTAGATATTAGAACATCCATGAATGGGAGTGTGTTGTTACTCTCTTTCTCCATCGTGAACTGTATCGATGGGTTTATTGAGTTCACATGGTCCAGTAGAACCTGAACATCTTCCTGGTGTCATAGAGTTGACTTTAGAGATATAGATTCTAATGCCATTTCTTCAAAGTATTCCATGTATGTATTCGCCATTGCTGATGATAATGGCGAGCCCATTGCTAAGCCCTCATCCTGTCGATATATGTGTGATCCCATTCCGAAGTGTGTTGTTTGTGTACAGAAAGTCAACATTTGCATCAGATTATCTAATGGAATACTGGTCCGTTCTTCTAAGGATGAGTCAGAGGCCAATCTGTCTCTTACTACTGAGGGTGCCTCCTCTGTGGGTACCTTGGTGAACAAACTCACCACGTCCAAGCTCACCATCTGGTTAGATGGGATGGTAGCATCTTCGATTATTTCCACGAAGTGGGCAGAGTTTTGGACATATGAAGGAGACTTTCCGATCAATGGGTCAATTTTATCTACAAGGAAGCGACTCAGAGGGTGGCACACAGAGCCTTGGCAACTAACAATCGGCATGAGCGGAATACCGTCTTTGTGAATCTTAGGGAGACCGTATATGTGAGGTAGCTTGGTGTAACGCTGCGATAATTGCCTATACGTCTTAGGTGCGAAGTGATCCTTGTTTTTGATTAGTATCTGTGACAGTTTGCGTTCCTTTTTCATTGTAGGATCCTTTTTTTACTTTGCTGTAGCTACCAGTGATAATGAGGACTTTCAGCTTTCTTATATACTCTGATTTGTCCATCACTAGAGTTGCATTGGCTTTTTTATAAATTTATGAATAAAATATTGTTTTCATATTTATTTCTTTATAAATAGGTAAATGATGTGTTATTACATTAGTTTTAATGGTATTAGGTCTTAGAATGTTGTAAATATATAGTATCCTTGTAAATAAACAATCTAGTAAATAGTGTTTGATATTTTTGTTTTAAATTGTCAAGAACAAAAAATATATAAATTCTCTTTCATCATATTTTTTAGGTTTTATTACAATTCTAATTATCGCTTTTAAAAACAATAACCATTTCCAAGGAGTGAAGGTAGTTAAAATAATAGCGGTGTCAAGGGAAAAGCCGTTCTTTTGGCAATTCCTTTTTTTTCTGGCAGGAAGGTTCAAGTTTTCGAAAAATGTTTGATTCAAAATTCATTTTAATGAAAATGAATGGCTAGTCATAGAAAAATGGAAAAATATTTTTATTGAATGAAATGGAAACAAATAAGTCTAAAGCAATATAATCGGCGAAATGAATACTAATGAAATTATATGACCAATTGATCAATAGGCAAGCTGAAATGTACACTAAATGAATTACCATTCATTTAAGAAAAGTCTTAGAAAGAAGGGGAGAAAACCAAAATAATAAGGACATTATTACAAATAAGTGTCCCTTCAAAGTTTCGACGATCATGGCCCTCCACAACTTCATATTTTTTGTAGTACTTAGCAATATTTGTCTTTTTATTATTCATCCCAATTCCTATTTTGTAATCCATTTACTTGCTTTTTCCTTCTGTCCATCTTCCTTTCAATACGTTCTGTGAGTATCAAATTCTCCAGACCTTATTTCCTCATTATGTGACCTAGAAATTTCAAAATCAATGTTATTATTGCAATGTTATTTATTATTACGGTATATAACTCTGTTCTAGATTGATTGTGCTCTCTCTCTCTCTCTCTCTCTCTCTCTCTCTCTCTCTCTCTCTCTCTCTCTCTCTCTTTCTTTCTTTCTTTCTTTCTTTCTTAGACACTGGGACTAAGGCCCACTTTAGAAGCATTGCATATAAGCCGAGTGTTAGGTTTTTGGTTGTTGAATCATCACAAATGCTGGATTCTCGTTGCCGACTTTTACTATTAAGTTTTACTCTGCTATTCATTCTTTAAATATATTTCCCTCTACATCTTGATATTTACATCTGGATATTCACATCTGGGTATTTACATCTGGATATACGCTTAACGATATCAATATAAACCCATCAGCTAAATACTGGTGAATTGTTTCATATCCTCCCAGAATTTCTGAGTTGCAAGTTTTGATCGGCCCGATTTCCAGCCTCACTCAGGCATTGCAAGAAGAATAAATCTACCTTAACCAGTTTTTTTCTTTATTTGGTTTTGTGTTTTTTTTCTGTTTTTTTTTTGTTTTTGTTTTTGTTTTTTGTGCAGTATAGTGATTTTTAATGTGATCGATTATTTTTTTTGTTTTGTTTTACCAGCAAGAACAAAACAAAATCAGACCAGGAAGTATTGTAAACATGGCCAGTAGAAACGTCGTTGAGGAAGGCTAGGAAACCCACCAGTTGAAGATATATTAATAGCAGAAATATTTGAGCAAATAAAGAAATATGCATGTACTGAAACATGACGTTCTTTATCTCCTGCAACATGATTTCACTCCGCCCCCTGTCTCCACCTGTAATTGAATCAAAATCCTCCCTATCCTAATCGATACAGAATCAATATCCCAAACATTATTCATTTCCGAATCGTCTGTTGCTAAACCACACAGAAATCGAATCAGTTCAATGAGTTCGGCATCTATCATTATGATGAATGTCGGAAAACAATGGCAGCAATGTTGTTTCAGAACTTAATAGTGACCACGGAGGTTTATTGAATTTTAGCCATTTTCCATTCCCTTTCATAAAAAAATATCGCTCAGCGTCGACATTCCGCGTTCAATATTATCGGATTTACTTTTCAGTGTTTGCCTATAAAATAAATTAAATACTCTTGCAATCAATGAAACCAAAACAAACATGTATCGGTATTTATCAGGCATATTTTTGTTTGCTATCACATCCTGCAGGTCATTACGAGGTTTTATATATTCGAAACGCACAACACCATCTACTTTTGTGGGATTATGCCAAATCAATGCTGAGTACGATCGATGATTTTTTTTATCCGTTTTCTACGGCTTATCAACCCTTTATAGGTTATTTAAAGCCAGAAAATTGTAAATTTTTTTTAGCTAATATTGGTTTAGCGATACCAGTCTTACTAATTAACGTATTAATGGTATTTGCGCGTAAGGGAATATTACGACCCCAACAGGAATTTGAATTCCACCCTCCGTTTAACAATTCTCAGTTATTATCACTAAACCACCTGCACAGACAAATTTATAGTTTGAAGCCAAAATTATGTTGAGTACAATCGATTACTTCGTTTCCTACTGCTTATCAACACTTTACAGGTTATTTAAAGACAGAAAATATATTTAGGTTGTAAGAATTTACTTTTTTAGAAAACAATGTCTCAATTATATATATCTTACTAATTAACCCATAGCTGGGGGAGAATAGGTGAAGTCATACTTTTCCCTCTGCGTGTAAGTGAATATAACGTATAACAACTCTGAGCCATTATCCATCACACCAACTGTACATCCAAGATTAAAACACCTGTTATTTTAAAGTGGTCACTCATCTAGGTACTGTGCCGGCTCGACGTTGCTTAACATCCGTGATCGTACTGGAACTTGTTTTTGAACGTGATGTGACCGTATGCTGTTACGATCGATGAAAACAGCTTTGTGTTAAACCTCTGAAGGAAGAGAATTTATTTTCACGTCTTGAATAAAAAGATATTTAGAATAATCAAGGCGGGGAGTTGAAAATGTTTCTAAAATCTAAGAGGAAGTGGATGGAATAAACGGGCGAGTTGGAATATATTACAAAATCTAAGGAAGAAATAAACGTGGAGGTTGGCCGCTTTTTTTTTTTTTTCTAAAAATTAATGTTCGGGACGTTTTTATATGCTGGTTTAGTTTGATTTGGTTTGGCTTACGGTATATCAACCTCAATGGGTTATTTAATGCCGACAACATTTTAGGATAGATTCGTATGAAAAGAATATGTATTCTTTGGTTTAGATTGGTTCGGTTTATTTTGTTTTACGGCATATCAACCTCAATGGGTTATTTAATGCCGACAACATTTTTAGGATAGATTCGTATGAATAGAATATGTATTCTTTGGTTTAGATTGGTTTGGTTTATTTTGTTTTACGGCATATCAACCTCAATGGGTTATTTAATGCCGACAACATTTTTATTGCTGGTAATATGTTTTTCTTCAAAAATCTATTTCTGGGAATATTTTTCCTTGAAGAAATCTATTGCTGGTCATATTTTTTTCAAAGAATGTATAACTGTTTGTATTGCTGGTATATTTTTTAAGTATTGCTGATAATAATTTTTCCTTCAAAAATTATTGCTGGTAATAATTTTTTTATTACAAAGTATTTCTGGTATTAAAACCTATTTTTACACAAGTATGGGTGTTAACTATTTGCCCATAGCTGGGACCCTAACAGGCGCTACCACCCCAGGTCAGGGTGGACCTGGGAACACCAACAATTAAGAGGTGGGTCCACGCTCCTCAAAACCTCCTGATCAGAGGCCTTGCTGCTGGATGTAGTTTATCGTCGTACCCAGGACGGGTTCAGAAGCTGGGGATTCGGAAATATTTTTAAAATTTAAAAAGCGGTGGAGTCAGAATAAACGGGAAGTTGTATTTTAAATTTAATTTCATTATAAATTGAAATTTTCACATTAAAATTAAGTTAATACCTATTTCAGGTTATGGATTTTTGATTCATCTGGAATATATATACATGCATACATACACACACGCGTACACACACACTCACATAGATATATGTTGATATTTTTAATCAAAAGCTGCTATTAGCAAAATACCGATGAAAGAAATTTACGAGCAAACAGCAAGATAGCTATATTAAACCCTCCGACAATTTGTTTCTGGTATGACTGTCTTTCCTTTTAGCAATTATGTTTTTTTTTTGTAGCAGAAGCAAGTTCAAACGATAAAAATTGGTTAGAATCGAACGAAATAAAAAGGAAACAATATGGCGGCGATAATGCCAGACTTGGTGAATTGAAAATTTACGGAAATTAAAACTGAAAAGAAAATGAAATGATTAAAATGAGTTTTGGAGCGCTAGTAATGCTGCCAGTTAAATGGCCGATATTGTTTGATCGGGTTATACGAATCAATCGACAAGCACTCACAACTCTATAATGACATCGAGTACATTTAAGATAGATAGATAGATAGATAGATAGATAGATAGATAGATAGATGTGAACAGAGCGAGATAGATAGATAGATAGATAGATAGATAGATAGATAGATAGATAGATAGATAGATAGATAGATGTGAACAGAGCTAGCTAGCTAGATAGATAGAGAGATAGATAGAGAGATAGATAGATAGATAGATAGATAGATAGATAGATGTGAACAGAGCGAGATAGATAGATAGATAGATGTGAACAGAGCGAGATAGATAGATAGATAGATAGATAGATAGATAGATAGATAGATAGATAGATGTGAATAGAGCGAGATAGATAGATAGATAGATAGATAGATAGATGTGGACAGAGCGAGATAGATAGATAGATAGATAGATAGATAGATAGATAGATGTGAACAGAGCGAGATAGATAGATAGATAGATAGATAGATAGATAGATAGATATGAACAGAGCGAGATATATATATATATATATATATATATATATAGATAGATAGATAGATAGATAGATAGATAGATAGATAGATGTGAACAGAGCGAGATAGATAGATAGATGTGAACAGAGCGAAAGAGAGAGAGAGATAGATAGATGTGAACAGAGCGAGAGATAGATAGATAGATAGATAGATAGATAGATAGATAGATAGATAGATAGATGTGAACAGAGCGTGAGATAGATAGATAGATAGATAGATAGATAGATAGATAGATAGATAGATAGATAGATAGATAGCAAAATTATCACGTTTATGTATACCCTGACAAGAAATCGAAAGAAGTCACTTATCTGTTTTGTGTTTTTTTATTGTTGTTTTTTTTTCCTTCTTTTTTTTTTTGTTGGTATGAGCTAATACCAATTTGTTACAAAAATATATCGAAAATGAATTCATCCAAGAATACTCAGAACATCTTCGCATATATTACCAATATATGCATTCGAATTCTCTAAAAAAGAAAAAAAAGAACTCTGAGAAATAGAAAAAAATAACTTTTGAAAAAGCTAAAAAATAAGAAAACCAAAGAATCTGAACTGGAGGATTGCCACATGAACGTTTTGTCGAAATGAGAAGCTGACTATTTACGACGCGTAATAAAACCTGTTAAGAGTAACCAATTCTAAAGTCTAATATAATTCAATCTGTAATGGAAAGACGACAAGAACTGATAAAAAAATTATCTAACACAAAATTATTCAACACAAGATTCGACTCACATTTACTATAAAAAAGAAAACAATAAGATTTTAGTCGACACAATAATTATGAAACAGAGACAAATTGCTACATATTTTTAAAATGGTTTCATACAAGGAATAATTGCCGCCAATTTAGGATCAGACGACAAAGTAACATTACGACAACGACATATAAAAGCACAAGAAATAGTAATGGTCATATTACCAGTTTCCTTATAAGAAAACATTCACTGTTTATTGACTTGAGCAGCCGTTTCTTCTATCTTTTGAAATTCACAGAATCTTTATCTTAAAACAATTTTTCAGGAAAATAGTTTTCTCAAATCCAATAACTGTTCATAGCTCTTTCTTTTTCGTGTGAGGGGGGTCCTTTCTAAGCTTTTATTTGAAGTAGTGTGAAATGTCAGCATCTTGATTATGTCATTGTTTTCCCTTCGAGTTACATGTGACATCCATCTCAGTCGTTGCTGCTGTCGAAATTCCTCCCGTGATTTAGTATCTTTTATGTACGAGGTTCATTTAATAAATAAGGTGGATTTTTTGGTATAAGCACTTCTAATACAGATAGAAGCTTACTTTTTTTTTATTTTTCAACGTAGTCTCCCAGCACTGTCACACACATTTCCCATCTGTACACAAGCTTCCGTATTCCCTCAGTGTAAAAATCTTGGGACTTATGTCTCAGCCAGTCGCTCACAACACTTTTGACTTCATCGTCACTTTTAAACTTCGTGCCTCTTGTGAACGCTTTCAAGGGACCAAACAGGTGAAAGTCTGAAGAGGCAAGGTCTGGGCTGTAAGGGGGATGAGGGAGCAGTTCCCAGCCCAGCTAGTTGATGGACTGCACCGTTTGGGCTGCTGTGTGAGGCCTTGCGTTGTCATGATGCAAGATGACTCCATCTGACTGATGACCCCTGCGTTTGTCCCAACAGATAAGCTCAAAGTCCTTGCAATGTCATCCACTGTCACCCTTCTGTCAGACAGAATGAGGTCATTGACTGATTCGATCACCTCAGGAGACCTCACTTCTGTAGGCCTCCCAGGCCTGTCTTCATCCTCAACACTGCTCCGTCCTTCTTTAAACAATTTAGCCCTCGTGTAGACATTTTTTGGCTGAAACATGTGGCACCATACACAGTTGACATTCTCCTATGAATTTCAACTGGTTTGCACCCTTCAGCAACCAAAAACTTGATAACTGACCGCTGTTCAATCCTGGAGCATGCTTCTTGGTCGGCCATCTTTGTTAATCGCCAAAACTCTCAAAGTTTTTTTTTAATCAGCACAAGAAATTAAATCCATGTGAAAAAGAGGTAAAACAAAAAAAAATAAAAAAAAGTAAGCTTCTATCTGTATTAGAAGTCCTTATACCGAAATATTCACCTTATTTATTGTGTGATCCTCGTAGTACAGTTCTTTGTTTTTGATTATGTAGCGTCAGCCCACAATGTTCGAAGTATAGTCTTCGCCAAGACCCACAGGCCTCACTAGCTCAATGATATTTTTAACTATAGAAAAAGCGGTTGTCTACAGAGGATAGTTTAGATATTTCTGAACGGGTTTGGCGCCATGCATGGCGTCCATCTAAAAGCCTCGATCTGACGAGCCTATTTAAGACCATAAGTTTTTAGGTTAATACAGCTTAATCTATGTCCATTTTTGTTATCTCTTATACTAAATTTATTATAGTCGATCCATACAGCGAGATTGTTGGGATTGCTATGAAATCAATTTGTAATCAGAAGGTTTTTTGTTTTAAGATGATGAATTTGAAAGCATGTTCTTCGTATTAATCACAACAATATAAAGCATAGACATACAAGTTGAATAAATCTCAAGGCAAAATTGAACATGAAACAACGGTAGTCGTGAATTCAATTAGAAAATATCGAACATTTATATACAATTAATACAATTGGAAAAAAGCTTGTGTTTTGGTTATATGAAAGTTGACGAAGTGTGAATTAAGTATGTTAATGAATTACAGTTCAGCAATGTTCAATTGCTGAAGAAATATTCAAATAGGATAAGAAAGGAAAATTTATCAAAAAGATAATTTAGGTAGTAAATATGCGAGATTAAAGTAAGATTTGTTTTTCTTATTCTTCCAGAGTTGTTTACCTTGGACTCTCTTTTGTTTGTCTGTTGTTGAAATTACAATTTCTATTTAGTAGTGTGAATGAACACTTTTTAAGAAAGTTGTAATGGACTTAGAGAGAGAATGATGTTGGTGGTTGAGTCAGCAGTTGACGCGCGAAAAGTTTCTTAAGTCAAAATAGTGACACGCGTGGATTCGTGTGGCATCTCTCTGAAGCTAAGTGACTGACTGGTAAATTGGACTAAAATTTGTCCTTTTATCCGTTTTGGGAAACCAAAGTAGGCTCCAGTGAGCGTAAAAAATAGATTTTTGACAATTGATACACATTTTGGTGTTGTCTCGACCAATAAAAGTCGAGATTTGCAATGTGAGGTGTTGATTGGTTAAAACTGATTCTGATGGAAGAGTGTATTTTTTACGGGGGTGAGTAGAAAATATGGACGATTCTATAAGTTATTTGAAGTATTTGGTTTTTACTAGTTGCATATCCTGAATTTTTAGGATGGATCCAGGACATGTCCTATCTCTGCTTTTATTCCAATTCCAAATCATTGTTTCTGTTTTGGAAAGGTTTATTTTGAGTTTTATTTTCGGGAATAATTGATAGAGATATTTTTTGTTGTTCATGAGAATGTATCCCAAAATAAGAACATGTCTATCACCGCATCGGACAAAGTCGATGGGAATGTTATAATGAACAAGTTTAACTGTGATAGAAAAAGAAAACAAAGTATCGATCGACATAAAATACGGAAAAAAAACTTTAGCAAATCGATTATGAAGTTAGTTACTAACGAGTAAAAGTCATAATCAAAACTGGTAGAATACTAATCCAATATATTCAGTTAACCAAAATCCCACCAACCAAGCAACCCTATGAAACCCATCATATGTGAAACTGAATGTACTCCTTATGGATTGGGGAAAACTATAGAAAAACTATTTGGAATAATTAGCCATTGTCATAAATATATAAATTTTAGTGACGTTATCGAAAGCCTAAAAGACAAATATGAAAAATAAACTTAAGTCTCGTTTAGGGAGTAGATTTCTATACGCCAGAGTACCTGCTGACAATATATATATATATATATATATATATATATATATATATAGAGAGAGAGAGAGAGAGAGAGAGATGAAAAGATTGAGATAGATAGATAGATAGATAGATAGATAGATAGATAGATAGATAGATAGATATGAAAAGATTGAGATAGATAGATAGATAGATAGATAGATAGATAGATAGATAGATAGATAGATAGATAGATAGATAGTGAATAGACTGAAATAGATAGATACGGAACAGACTGTGATAGATAGATAGATAGATAGATAGATAGATAGATAGATAGATAGATAGATAGATAATTTACATTGCTCGGACTAACATCTCCATCTTTGTTGCCATATTTATTACAACGTTTCGGCCGTTCCGGCCTTCTTCAGGTGGTTGGAATGTCGAATTGAACCGTTTATTTCGCTCGCTGGGGTAGAATGTTCTAGAATGTTGGATGTTAGTTATCAGTTATCAGTTATCTCCTGTTAATTCCCTTTTCCAATTTCTCCACCGTCTTAACCAGGTACGGAATTCACACTCTTTGGGTCCTGTCACTGGATCTAACTAACGCCTTTATCCATTGTGCCATGTTTCCTCAAGGGTACATGGCACAACCACCTGAAGAAAGCTGGAGGGTACCACGGCCGAAACGTTGTGATAAATATGGCAACAAAGATGAGGATGATAGTCCGAGCAATGTAAATAGCGTACATAATACCTCATCTCAGAAAGATAGATAGATAGATAGATAGATAGATAGATAGATAGATAGATAGATAGATAGATAGATAGATATGAAAAGACTGAGATAGATAGAGAGATAGAGAGATTTGAACAGACTCAGATAGATAGATAGATAGATAGATAGATAGATAGATAGATAGATAGATAGATATGAAAACACTGAGATAGATAGATAGATAGATAGATAGATAGATATGAAAACACTGAGATAGATAGATAGATAGATAGATAGATATGAAAACACTGAGATAGATAGATAGATAGATAGATAGATAGATAGATAGATATGAAAACACTGAGATAGATAGATAGATAGATAGATAGATAGATAGATAGATAGATAGATAGATAGATAGATAGATATGAAAAGACTGAGATAGATAGAGAGATAGATAGATATGAAAAGACTGAGATAGATAGAGAGATTTGAACGGACTCAGATAGATAGATAGATAGATAGATAGATAGATAGATAGATAGATAGATATGAAAACACTGAGATAGATAGATAGATAGATAGATAGATAGATAGATAGATAGATAGATAGACATGAACAGACTAAAATAGATAGGCAGATAGATAGATAGATAGATAGACATGAACAGACTAAAATAGATAGGCAGATAGATAGATGATTAGAATCGCATACTTCTTCCATATATTTATAAAATTGTTGTCATCGCGCAGATCCTAAGCCCATATTTCTTTAATGTTTGAAACTAACCTTTATACAAACGCCAATCGCCTTTGGCCTTTTGCTCTTGTAAGTGATTCACAAAACGAAGTCCAGAATGCAACCCTTTTTCAATATTGATGAATAAGTCTAAATGAGCAACTCAGCAATGTATTGCCAATTTAGCCTGAGGTAAGCCGTCTTCAGTCTTGGACAACGGCCACAAGGCGACGTTACATTCAATAATCGACTGGTGAACGCGATCGTTAAATTCAAATAGCAGCAAATGAACCATTAGCATATTATTTGCAGCAATCTTTTTCTCGTGTAATATTTTCTTTATAAAAGAATAAGAAACAAACGAACATAAAAGACTTTTCGTGGAAGTTCGTGTCAAAATCCCACATTAATATCAGGCTTTCCAATATATTAACCAGGAGTTTCTTCTTGGTTTACATTGTTATGTAAATGTGTTTGGCCTTTCATATCACGACGTTTTGCCTTTGACGATTCAACAAAATTCGATTAAAAAATATTTTTAAACAATTCCAGAAAATTTCCAAATATAACATTATGTGAAATGTTTAAGTATAATGGTTATTATTCTGAATGCAATGTTCCTTTATAACGTGGGCCATTATAGGTCTCCACAACTTCCTATCTTTTGTAGCTCTTAGTAAGTTTTGTCTTTTTACCTTCCCTCCTATTCTCCGATCTTTCGACCATTTGTTAGGCAGGTCATTCCCTTTTTTCCCCTCTTTCCTCCATTATGCCCTGTGAATATCAAATTCTCCAAGTCTTCTTTCGTCATTATATTCTTTAAAACAATGACGTTACTCATATTTTTATACCGACGCAATCATAGTACCCTTCTGCTGAACTACATTTCTGTTACCTCAAGTCTCTTCTTCATCTCTGATGAGAGTTTCCTACATTCAGTATAGGAGGACCAATATTGTATAAGAATTCAACACTCTACTTTTTGTTTCTAACGAAGTTTTATTGTTCTTTGCTTAGCTTTTGAAATGCATCCTTCAATTTTAGGATTTAGGTGTCAGATTCCCGTCTCCGATATTCAAATCTTCGTACTTTCTTGATTTTGGTGATGCAATCATTTGTAAATAGTTAGAAAGAAAAAAAAAGAATCTCCTAACTAACTGTTATGGTAATTTACCCACGAACTCATGGACTCTCCCAGCTATAAATAGGAGCATGTACTGCCTTTTGGAGAGAGAGGTTTCCAGCAGTCAGCTCTGACAGTTGGACCGAACATTCTTGCTGTAACACTCTCGTTTGTATATGTTTGTATTACTGGTTCTGTTAATAAATTTGTTTAACTCAATTCCTCCCTTTGTGCCTTTATTTCTGGCCCTAACAAAGTCAGAACATATATATATATATATATATATATATATATATATATATATATATATATATATATATTGTTATGGTAATTTACCCACGCACACATGTACTCTCCCAGCTATAAATAGGAGCAGGTACTGCCTTTTAGAAAGGGAAATTTCCAGCAGTCAGCTCTGAGAGTCGGGCCGAACATTCTTGCTGTAACTCTCTCGTTTGTATATGTTTGTATTACTGTCTGACGGTCGTAACATATTGCGATAAGGGCATATGCCTTAATTCGGAATTGGCATCAGTCATCATAAAATAAATCCATTTCCAGCACTCAGAGTGTAAGCATTGCTCACTATGCAACTGGTCCGAATTTTTTTTCTCGGAAATTTGTTTGTTTTTTGTTTTGTTTTTATCAAACAAGGCGAGAATGCCACTAGTGCGCAGTTGTTTACAGGGACTGAAAGTGAAAGAGACGACTGATTATAGGGAGATTTGAGGAAAGGACAAAAGATGAACGGGATTCAAGAAGATAGAAGATGCCGTTTGACATTGCATTTAAATTTTTAAAGATATTAGTTATCAGGAAAGCAAGTAAACGGAAGAGTGTTCCACAGGCGGGAAGTGCGAGAAAAGAAACTGGATGTCTCTTTTTTTTCTTCCTTCAACCCAACTCACTAATTTTTTTCTTCACCACTGCTGTGACCAGGTACTAAACTCACAACTCTTTAGGTCTAGTCACTAGATCTAATCAATGTCTTTGTCCACCGCGCCATGCGTCCTTGAGTTCAATACGAGGCCACAGCAGTGGTGAACCAAAAACTTGAAGAGCTGAGTTAAAGGGAAATAACTGAGGCATCCGTAAGAAGCGTGGCATGTGGAACTAGAACAATCTACCCCGGGGACCGAAATAAAGGTTTCGGTTCGAAATTCCAATCACCTAAAGAAGGTCAGAGATTATAACGAACGAAACTTTGTGAATATGGCAATGAAGATGAGGATAACAGTCCGAATAATGTAAATAATGCAAGTAAAAAAGAAAAAAAATATAACATTTTACCTTTTTTGATATTGTATTAATTTAAAATGTTACCGATTTAAATTTAAACGCCTACAATAAATTGACGCATGAAAACCATCACACAACAATAAGATATTATCTGGAATCATTTTTTTTTCTATGCACGGTGTCCATTCAAGGAGATGGCGATCATGCTCTCCACAATTTACTGTCCTTTGTGGCTCGTAATAAGCTTTGTCTTTCTATTATTTTTCCTTATCCCAGTTCCGACATCTCTTTGCAAAACCCCGATAGGAACATTAAGCGTTCTTTTATTCTGTCCACCTTGTCTTCTGTCTGTTCCTGTGAGTATCAAATTTTCCAGTCTCTCTTTTCTCATTACGTGCCTTTTTATTTCAATTGTCTCTAAAAAATTTTTCATTGCTCACATGTTCAGTTTATGGTATGCTCATCATCCTTCTGTAGAACCACATTAACGTTGCTTCAAGTCGCTTCGTCACTGCCATATAGGAGTAATGATATTACATTAGCAGTAAATGTAATATTCTTAAATGCATTCAAATTTATAGAAACTAATGCTTCAATAAAATTTTCTTTCTAATTGGTTTGTTTTGTCTTGTTTTGTTTTACGTCATATCAATCTCAATAGGTTATTGTTATGGGAACTTAACAATAACGATTGAATGAACTCTTCCTGACACTGCGCCTCTCAAGAGAGACGTGAACGAGTCGAGACAGAATCCAATCGAGCCAATAGTAGTTCACTCCAAACCAGACTGACAGTCATACTCACACCTTCAACATCTTGTATTATTATTCCGTGTAATATATCTTTGTTATTTCTACTCTTGTGTTCGTGTTGTTCTTCCTTGGTCCTAACCTTGGACCATAACAGTGGCGACGAGGATATTGGACCATAGCAGTTATTTAATGCCAACAAGATTTTAACTTCTGGTAATAATTTTTTCCAAAATGTATTGCTGCTAATATATTTTTTTCTAAAAATGTATTGCTGGTAATATTTTTCCTTCAAAAATGTATAGCTGGTAGTAATTTTTTCCTTCAAAAATTCATTGCTAGCAAAATAGATTTTACAAAAATGTATTGCTGGTATTAAAACCTATTTTTACAATTTCATAGTGTTTTAACCCTAATCTTGGGGGGTAACTATTTGCCTATAGTTGGGACCCTAACAAGTGCTACCACCCTGGGTTAGGGTGGACTTAGGAACACCAACAATTAAGAGGTGGTTCTACACTCCTCAAAACCTCCTGATCAGAGGCCTTGCTGTTGGATGTAGTTTATCGTCTTACCCAGGACAGGGATGTAGTTTATCGTCTTACAGAAGACGCCCCATTGTGGGGTATACTGCTTGCTTAATGGTTGTAGAATAGAAAAACAACATGCAAGTTGCAATAATAAGCAACATAAATACGATGAAAGAAAAATATTATGAATGGCAATGCTTTATCTCAATAAGTTTAAACAATTAAGAATATATTTATTTTGGCTTATCTGGTAAAAATTAACATATACAGTTCAAGCGATACAACAATTAATCTGTGACTGCAAGGAATAGAAATATTTAGATGTTAGTTTTATCAATTTGCATCTGAAAATTTGCTTAAAAAACAAGCGCATCGACCTAAATGATGAATCTTTGAAAGCTGTATTCGCAAATGATTTGCATATTTTTTACTATGCTGTTCCTTGATCTAAGCTTTCGGTTTACATAACAACTCTGAAGATGGCTCATCTGAGTCGAAAGCTTAGATCAAGGAACAGCATAATAAACGTTGTCCAAATGTTGGACAATTTTGTATTTATTTTCTCCCGAAATTAAAGCAACCATACAAAGTTTAGAAGGGCTCATGATCAAACATAATAGACATTCGTTGTCTGTTATATTTAACAATATATGTTTGAATAATGATCTGCTGCCCAATTACTATACGTATATATATATATATATATATATATATATGTGTGTGTGTGTGTGTGTGTGTGTGTGTGTGTGTGTGTGTGTGTGTAATTTGGCAGCAGCTTTTCTTTTAAACATGTTGTGTTGAATGTCAAAGACAACATAGTCCTGCATATTCTCTTTTGAATTTTCTCATATTTTCTAATGAGACTTTTTATTTGAAAATTATATCGAAATAAATATTGTCCGTAAGATAACCGAGTACTTTCGAACATCATTGTTCATCTTCAGGGTCAACATTTTTTAACAATGTCTTATATATATGTAGAGTCAAATTTTCAAAAACATTTGCAAATTGTCTTGTAGCGGAATCATGTTGCTACATTTTCTTTTTACAAACTAAATAAACGTTACAAAATCATTTTAATTTCAAAAGACGCGGTGATGTTATCACGTGCATGGCGAAGATTTTTAATCATGTGATTAAATATAATCTGTAAAAAATGTTATAAAGTTTAATGTACCTAGTTTTAAGTATAGCTAAAATAACTAATGTGATTTCAGGCATTACAGTAAATCAGTTGGCAAATGTTTTCCGTGAACTGCAAAATCGTATTACCCTTTGTATTGCTAATGATGGAGGACATGTGGAAACTTAAATAAAATTTCAATAAAACCTTAAAAAATATAGATTTACTTCTTTCTAATCCTTTTTACAAATTATTTCTATCGCAAATACAAATAAAGTTATACATTTTTTAAAGTGCAAACGAACTTTATGTACACCCTGTATATAACATTATATGTTTGAATATATATTTAAAAATATATGTGTGGGGGATGTATGTGTCTGTGTGTGTTTTGGGGTTTTGTGTGTACTGTGTTGTGTGTTAAATTTTTGAAATTATTTTCTTATCTGCTTGCCAATATTAATAAGGAACCAACAGAAGTTACAGTAGTAGTAGCTTTCCGTTAATCTCGCGAGATAAAGGTAGCACCTTGTTGGTTAATATTCAGTCATTTGTGGTGAAACTGGCGTGATCTCTCCCGGGTGCAGGTCTAACCACTTGGCCACATCCCCGTACGTATGTAAATACTGCCTGGTGTCTCAAAATACATATTTACTTATTCTGATCGTTATTTTAAATATTCAGTTTTAATTGGGAATTACTTAAGACACTCCAAGTTTTCTTGTGTGCGTGTTTCTTTTCACTTATTCTTTCTTCTGGTTTTCATAAAAAAAAGGTATTTTATTTGCATGAGACAGCGATTTTAAATAATGGTAAATTAGTTCAAGACAGATGTTGCATGTCTACCTCACGTAGCTTTTTCTTTTTCTTACTTGAAAATCTTTTTCCATTGCTAATCTTTCCTCAAAAATCATCAATTTTCAAAACAAAATAATTAAAACTAATTTATTCATATTTTTTTTTAATTTTTCCACATTGAACAATCAATTTTCAGTTTTCACTTTTCTTTTGTATTCATCTTACGTTTTTTTGTTCCTATTTAATGCATATGGTAGTCGATTAGTTTAAAAGAAACGTCAAGATGGAGGCTATCGTGACTACAGTTAGGTATATTTGATGGCAATGTTTTGTTTCAGGGTTGTGAGCAGATACAAAAATAAAGCTACAAAATTTCCTAGAGGTTGTGAATGGAAATGCTAAGAAAGTATTAAACCTCAGTTGCAAGAAGACAGAATGCATGCTTGTTAGCAAAAGGATGAGCCCAAAGTACGAATTTCAAATCGGAGAATCCAAACAAATGAAAAAATTTAAATATCTGGGAAGTGTTTTAACAGAGAACGGAAAGTGTAACATTGAAACCCGAAGCTATATTGGCATAGCCAAAGATACATTCCAAAAGCTAAGAAACACCAAAAAAAACTTCGCTAAAAACAAGGAAAAGACTACTAAACTGTTGCGTGATACCTGTCCTCCTGTATATGGCAGTGAGAGCTGGACGATCTCCTCAAAGATGAAGAAGAGACTTGAAGCAACAGAAATGAGGTTCTTCACAAGAAGACATGGACCGAACATGTGAGCAACGACGAAGATTTAGAAAAATCGAAACTTATATTTAGCATCAGGAAGAAACAGTTGATGCTTCTGGGGCACAGTATGAGGAAGGAGGGCTTGGAAAATCTGATACCCACAGGACAGATAGAGGGCAAGAGGAACAAAGGAAAAATACTTAGTGAGCTTGAGTAAATGGATGGCGGAACATTGTTTAGGAGAAATAACCGAAAGATAAAATTTATTAAAATCTACGAGGGATAGGAAGTTGTGGAGAGCCTTAATCGCCTAAGTACCTAGATAAACATAAAGAACTATCACAGAATTTCATTTTAAAACAAATCCGCCCTGAGCAACTTCTAGCGAGGGAAACCTGTAGTTTAAAATACAAAAATTGTAAAAGCTTAAATCACCGGCAATATTTTTAAAGTATTTTTTTTTAATTATTTATTTAAGTGATTTGTGTTGGTAAACATACACTTTTGTTGATACTGCAATAAAGTTGCTTATCCCTCTGAGCCCTGACCACCGCTTTACCGTGAAAAATTATATACCAATTATTTGCGAATTTGACTCAGGAGCTCAGACAGAAGGGTTTAAATTGTTCAGGAACGCAGGGCTCAAAGGGTTAAAAAAAATATGAGCAAATTGAGATTTATTTACCGGTGGTAGAGAAAAATGACATAATGCCTAGCCACCGGTTGAAAGGTGGGTAAATACTTGTAACTATGTTTTATATCTACCGTGAAAAATTATATACCAATTATTTGCGAATTTTGACTCAAGAGCTCAGGCAGAAGGGCTAAAATTGTTCAGGAACGCAGGGCTCAGAAGGTTAAAAGGTCAGTTTTATGTTCTTCGCAAACTGCCTGGATACGGACAGAAAATGAATAGAGTAGTTAAACACAAATAGAAAGGGGCATGAGACAAGGATGTGTCTTCTCCCCAGATTTATTTACATTTTATGTATTTACGTATTTATATATAATATTTATATATTTATTTTTATATTTATTTATTATTAACCCTTGGAACCCTGACCATCGATTTACCGGTGGTAGAGAAAAATAATTTAATGCCCAGCCACCGATTGAACAATGGTAGAGAAAAATGACTTAATGCCCACCCACTGATTGGACAGTTTTAGAGAAAAATGACTTAATGCCCAGCCACCGGTTGAAAGGTGGGTAATCACTTGTAACTATTCATATATCTGTCGTCGAACATTACATGCCAATTATTTGCGAATTTGACTCAGGAGCTCAGACAGAAGGGTA
>OZ038477.1:141382983-141435483 GCA_964036315.1 Acanthosepion esculentum | reverse complement strand
AGTATCTTTTAGATACGAGAGAACATAAATTGGTTGGTTAACCGGAAAAAAATACGGCTTTTGCAGTAGTAATAAGAGAAATGAGGCGGAGGTGAATGTGGCGGTCAAGCGTGATAGCAGTAAGGGCCTAGTTAGAAACAGGGAGGGGTAAGTAAGCAGTAATAAAGAGAAGACAAGGCGTGATATCCCTAGACATGAGAACAATGTGCCACTGCAGATTAATTGAAGAGTTCAGCTTACACACATACACACACACACACACACACACACATATAAAAGAAGAAGAAGAAAAAGAAAAGAACGAGAAAGAAAACACAGACGTTTCTCGTTCTTTTCTTTTTCATCTTTTTCCTTTTGCGTTACTTTTGTTTTGGTCACGTGGTCATGATTTGGGATTTGTAGGCGATATATTCCGTTCTCACATTACCTCTTTAGCCAGCGATTCCTGACGATCCGTTTAGGTGAAACCGTGGTAGGTTTGTCTGGTTTTTTAGGTTTAATTTAGGTTTGCTCTACTTAGCGTATCGAGCACTTTATTTAGTTATTTCACTTACTCGTATCGGTTTTTTTCTTCTTTGGACTCTGAACTTGGATGCTGAAGAAGGCCGGAACGTACAACGGCCGAAACGTTGTAATAAATATGGCGACAATGATGAGGACAGTAGTTCGAATAATGTGAATAAATTTACTTTTTAGTATTTCAAGATATTTTTGTGTAATTTTGGTAAATATATCTGTTAAAATGAAATGCCAGTGTTATTTTCATTTTTGCTTTATTTAGACGATAATTTATCCGTCGCAACCTGTATATACATATATAGAGAACCTTTTATTTAACACGCATCATTTATTAATGTACATAATGTAATTTTATTCTGTAAACGGCATTTTAAAACTATTATCCTTGCCCTACGTACCAATAAGCATTGAACCAACCGATTTCACGTGTATTTATGAATAACTCTGTTCACATAAGCTTCATTTAACTTCAATCTTTGCCTGAACTTTAAATATTTAAAAGCAACATTTTAAAAAAAATATCAAATTTTTACTTCAAACATTTCAGTGAAATGTCCACCATCATTTTCTATTTCCTTGAATCCAGTTCTTTCCTTTGCTTTTTCTACTCAATAATTTTTTCTCAGTGCTTTTTCACTATTGCGTGCTAATCGTTTTATCGCCTTGTTTGAGATGAAATGATTTTTAAAAATCTGACGAACTCTAAGATTATAAATTACACTTATATACGGGCGTCCTGGGTATGACGATAAACTACGTCCGCGTCCTGGGTAAGACGATAAACTACGTCCGACAGCAAGGCCTGTGATCAGGAGGTTTTGGGGATCGTGGAACCACCTCTTAATTGCTGGTGTTCCCAGGTCCACTCTGACCTGGGGTGGTAGCACCTGTTAGGGCCCCAGCTATGGGCAAATAGTTAACACCCAATCTTGTGTAAAAATAGGTTTTAATAACAGAAATACTTTGTAATAAAAAAAATATTACCAGCAATAACATTTGAAGGAAAAATTATTATCAGCAATACTTTAAAAAAAAAAATACCAGCAATACAAACAGCTATACATTCTTTGAAAAAAATATGACCAGTTATAGATTTCTTCAAGGAAAAATATTCCCAGAAATAGATTTCTTCAAGGAAAAATATTCCCAGAAATAGATTTTTGAAGAAAAACATATTAACAGCAATAAAAATCTTGTCGGCATTAAATAACCCATTGAGGTTGATATGCAGTAAAAGAAACCAAACTTATCTACGGTTGATAGATTTCTGTAACACCACCAGGTATTTTAAATCCCATTTGGTGATAGTGGGGGTTCAATTCCTACACTAAGTAATATCGTTGACTTACGCTGCAAAACAACTGTAAAAATAAATTACTAATACAATTTCATTAGTAGAACTCTTCTTAAAATTATTAACAAAATTAAAAGAAGAATCTGCAATGCTATCAGTCCTGACCTGGCATCTAGACTACAATGCCTTTCCCACCACCGTGACGTAGATTCCTCATGAATTTTCTATAAATATTTTCATGGTAATTGTTTGACGAATTTTTCTCTTTGGCACCTTAATTTCATGAAATAAGCGTATTACTAGATTGAAACATAGGTCTCATGATTTGACTGTTGAAATTGATAGTTGTGCCCGTAAGTTCTATGCTAACGGTTTCTTCTCTCGCACTTCTCGCTTGTGGAACTTTCTTACGGATTCCTTTCTTTCCTGTCAAGTACGATCTTCAAAAATTTAAATGTAAGATCAATCGCCATCTTCGTTCACTTTAAGCTCTTTACTTTTATTATTCTCTCTCTTCAATAATGTTTTTCTCATATTATTTTACTCTTACGTCTTAGTGGCTTCATTCCCTTGTTTGGATCGAAATGAGTAAAAACAAATGTATATTTAAGCAATGCCAGAGAATATGTCTGCTGTTAACGATGTCTCATGAGCTGGAAATACGAAAGCACGCGTAAAAAAAAACATGGAGTCAATTACTTGGCCTACAATGATGATAATTACGAAATTATGTTATTTTAATTTCAAAAATTCGCCAAATGTTATGACAATTTTCATTCTAATTAATAATTGAATAATTGTTTACATTGATTTAAATTAATTATCCACGTTTGGATGCCGTTATTAGATTAATTACCGCATTGCAAAATAATCAATAATTATAGGCATTTTTGTTGTTAATATCGCTTAGATAATAAAATAAGGAAATCATTTCTGATCGCATTATTACAGAAGACCGTACAAGTATCTTGACGTCAATCCTGATATCATTAAGTCCCGTGGGGGTGCCGTTCTCCTCTGTAGATTTTACGGAGCAAGTAGTTCTTGTTCACATGTAACCATTAATTAGAAAGAATATCCAACATGAGTTGATTGATTTGTTTCCTTTTGTAGATTATTTGAAGCTGAAACATATTTTTTGAATTTTAAGAATAACCCTTCATTTCTTTTTACATGTGAATATTGTACTTGCAAGTTTTGGGAGATCTGAATCAATAAGCATTTGCTTAGTTCGGAGATATGTATATATTGATCGATTAAGCATTTACTTGATTCGGGGAGAGGTAAGTACTGGTCGTTAGTATTTGTGTTTACTAGCCGTTTGTAAGGTAAGTGGTTCTGTTTATGAGGATGATCTTACCCCTTTGCATGGGATACAGTTAGATTATTCTTGGCCCCGTTCTACCATTGTCTGTTGTTTGGTTTGTTTTACGGCACATCAAACTCAATGGGTCATTTAATGCCGCCAACGTTTTTTTTCCTGGTAATACTTTTGTTTTGTCAAAAATCTATTTCTGTCAATATTTTTTCCTCAAAAATGTATAGCTTGTAATGTTATTTTTTCAAAAATGTATAGCTGGTAATAATATTTTTTCAAAGAATGTATAGCTGGTAATATTTTCCAAAAACGTATAACCGGCAACACTATTCTTAAAAAAAGAAACAAAAAAACGTATAACTGGTAATAGTTTTTCAAAAACGTACAGCTGGCAACATTATTTTTTCAAAAACATTATCAGAGGCCTTGCTGTTGGACGTAGTTTATCGTCATACCCAGGACACGGATGTAGTTTATCGTCATACCCAGGACGCTTGTCTGTTATTGTAACTTTTTCTTAGAAGAAAGCAAACCTTTAAATGCATTTCCTGTTCCTAAGATGCATGGTGTACGCAGTCAATAGAACAGAAATCGGAATGATAATTGATTTAGTGTTCACTATTTACATTATTCGGACTATTGTCCTAATCTTTGTCGCCATATTTATTACAACGTTTTGGCCGTTGTACACTCCGGACTTTTTCAGATGGTTCGAATGTCGAACTGAACCTTTTATTTCGCAACAGTCCGAATAATGTAAATAGTGTACATAATACCTCATCTCAGAAATATAGACAGAAACTGAAAGGCCGAAACGTTGTAATAAATATGGCGACAAAGATGAGGACAATAGTCCGAATAATGTAAATAGTGTAAATAATACCTCATCTCAGAAATATAGACAGATACTGAAAGGCCGAAATGTTGTAATAAATATGGCGACGAAGATGAGGACAATAGTCCGAATAATGTAAATAGTGTACATAATACCTCATCTCAGAAATATAGACAGATAATGAAAGGCCGAAACGTTGTAATAAATATGGTGACAAAGATGAGGACAATAGTCCGAATAATGTAAATTGTGTACATAATACCTCATCTCAGAAATATAGACAGATAATGAAAGGCCGAAACGTTGTAATAAATATGGCGACAAAGATGAGGACAATAGTTCGAATAATGTAAATAGTGTAAATAATACCTCATCTCAGAAATGTAGACAGATACTGATTTCGAGTTGCTATTCGTAACTGATATAGATTTTAACACATTTTTTAGTAATAATAATGTTCACGTAATAGTAGATTCGAGAGACATTCAAGGTAGAGGGTTATTATTAAATTGATTATGATGAAAGAAGTGTGATATGAATAAAAGAAGAGATGGTAAGAAGTGAATATTATGAAGTTAAAGAGAATAGGTATTTGTTGACCTTTGATTTGAAGAGGTGAACATTGTGGTGTTCAAAAATGTATCCTTGCGGGTATCCGTTCCAAAAAGAAGCAGATCTTGCTAAAATCTGTCTGACTGGAAATTTTTCTTTACATTTGGAATACGGAGGAAATGACGGTGATTCGATTCCGTGGAAGTAGCATTGGTTATTCCAATCATCTGAACTGGCTGAACTAAAGAATGGAGCTCATCTGAGCATTTGATATGGAAATAGCCAAAGATTAACGATAAACTATCTATCAGCATATGTTCTCCTCTCTCTCTCTCTCTCTATATATATATATATAGGTATAAATTATCTTAAAAATAAACATTGATTTTTCAAGTTAAATACTAAAATGTATGTTTATGTTTGTAACGATGTATGTGCATATATATATATATGCGAGTGTGTATTTAATATATTTTCTAATTATGTATGTATACATATTCTATATGTGTATATGTATATATGTGTGTATATGTATATATATATATATATATTTATATATGTGTCGTGCAGATATATATGTTTATAGTATATGTTTATAGGTTTTTCTTTATTATTATTTATTTTTCTTTATATTTAATAATATATATTTTCATATTATTATATTTTTATATATTATATATATATATATATATATATATATATATATATTATTGTTGTTGTTATTATTATTCTTTTTTTGTAATTTTTAAAAATCTTTTCACACCAAGCAAGGCGAGAATGCTACTAGTACGCAAGAGGCTACACAGCATGTTACTAAAGGAAAAGACTGAGTATAATGGATGAGGAAAGGATACAATAAAGATTGAAGGAGGATAAAATAAAGAACGTGGATCCAGGCAATCGATTGACATTACATTTATTTTTTTGAAAATTATACTTAACGGCGGAGGAATTAAAAGTAAGAGAGTTCCACTGCCAGTCACGTGTTGAGTTGGATTAGAATTTCCGAGCAAAGCATTCCGCCTCATCAGGTCTGGATGTTAGAACTTGGAATTGATTGATTAGAGGATGCTTTTAGGATTTGCTGTAGTTCTGCACACTCTTGCAGAACCACCAATGATCTTTAGAACCAAAACTTGCGAGATGCAATACGTTGTTTCATTCCATCAGCAAACAGTAACTCTGCTTCACTGAGAACATGCTTTCACTCATTATGAGCAGAGACAAAGAGACGTCTGTTGCAATCAGACGTGTCACTCCGGTATATAGGGAAGATGGGATTCCTATAGACTATATAGCGGCAGAACAAAAGCAGGTGATAACCAATGAGATGATCGCGATTTAACTTGGTATTTTCTTGTTGGTATGAAAGCCTCGATGCTTGTTTTCATCCAAGAGGAGACCCCCAGACGCGCGTTTTTATACGGGACGATTAACAACCACATTCCAAGGGACGTCGCAAAGGAAGTCACAGAACGAGTCCCAGTCTGCCCGTTGATAACAGAAAAATATTTCGTTAATAGGAGGTTCATGGTTGGAGGGGAAGTGGACGGAGATTTTAACAGACAACACGGCGTGATCAGAGTTGCCAAGAGGGCAGAACTACTTAGCCCGACAAGAATCAGGGATGGAGATAAAACAGAGATTGAGAAAGGGAACGTTACCGCCCGGGTTACTGTGGAAACGCGTAGGAAAATCAACCACCGGCGTGAGGGCTTGATTGATTGAAAAGTTAAGGGTTTGGATGCCAGTGAGGTCAGGTAGAGAATGCTTAAGTCACATGGTATGGTGGGCATTAAAGTCACCGAACACGAAGATGTTTGCAAACGGATGTAAATAGATGTAAATTGTGTATATTGTCAGAAATGCCATCGAGTACACAGCAGTTTTCAGTGGAGGAGGAACGGAAGAGAAAGAAGGGATAGTTTACTGAATTGGGGAGTGACAGACGGAGTCACATACACGAATGATCTGGAGATTCCAAAGAGAGTTCTCTAACCAGCGGGAGATGATCGCAGACATACATGAACAGCAACATCGATTCCATTTTGTAAATTTTATTGGATACTTGTTGTAGCAAAAGGTTTACCCATAAAATCTCACCCTACCTTCCCTTACTCTAATATACAATCTTCTTTCTTCTTTTTTCGCCCCCCACTTCTGTCTCTTCAATAGTGTAAGCCCCCAACCTAGACCCTAATTTTATGGTCAAGTTAATTTCGCTACTGCTCATTTTATTTTTATTGTTCATTTTATATATATTTTTTTAATTTTTATATGTCTGGTTTATTATTACATTGTCTGGCTAAATTTATATCATTTAATAAAATGTACCCTGCGTGATAAGGCAGGTATATATATATATATATATATATATATATATATATATATATATATATATATATATATATATATATAATGAAGAGGTTATAATGGTTCCAACGAGAGAAAAGTGTGTATATTAAAAAGAAGAGAGGTAACGCAAACTTTTTGGGTTGTAATGTGGATTTTTTAAAAAAATATTATCCTTTATTTTTCATAATTTTGCAACACGTGTTTCTGGTCTCGCGACCGTCTTCAGGTAAAGTGTGGAGATTTCCACATATTATTAAAAATTAGTTGTAATTCATCACTTCTCAAACCAACCTTAATTGTTTTATGACCCTTCGCGCAGAACTCTTCAATGCCATTTCAAGAAAGACATTCGTATTACTAACACAAAAACAGAGAATGTCTCATATCGAGAATATTTAACATTAAAAAACATAAAGAAAAAATTAATTATTTTTAATAATATGTGGAAATCTCCACCCTTTACCTGAAGACGTTCGCGAGACCAGAAACACGTGTAGTAAAATTATGAAAAATGAAGGATAATATATTTTTTTAAAAATCCACATTACAACCAAAAAAGTTTGCCGTACCTCTCTTCTTTTTAATATATATATATATATATATATATATATATATATATATATATATATATTGTGTGTGTATTTAGGCAGCATTTTTTCATTCATACATGTTTCATTAATTAATATAGATAAGTGTTGTCTATATATTTTATGTAAGTTTTTTTCATATAGTCTGATAAGCTTAATAACATTATCATTAAACGATGAAAGAAAATCACAATATTGATACATATTTTTTAATCCAATCTAAGCTTTCGGCTTACATAAGCCATTATCAAAGATGACAATTACACAATATATTAAGTAATACACGAACAAGAAATTGATGATAGTCTGTTTTTGTTTACATGGATGATTTCCAAGCAACGATAAACACGTGCATATAAGACGCTGAAAGCGAAAATCGCACAACAGCTCATGACGTCACACATGACCACGAGAGAGTGAATCCGATGAGTATTGAGTATGGAAAGCCGTTGGTATGAACCAATGGCTTCTGTTACTAATTATAGGCATTTAAGGATATTTGTGGAGATTTCATAGTTTACTTTGTTCAGGTTAGGTTTCAACTGTTTTATGTATATAACTTCAAGAATTTTTAGTTTTTGTTTATTGTTTTCATGTTTAAGTATAGTTGTGTTTCGACGAGGATTTTCCGGAATTGTGTATGCGGCCAGGCATGTTGTTTTAAATGCCTAAAAATGTTAGAGTTATCATTCAAATGTAGTGTCAAGCGTTTTGAAAGCTTATATATATAAGTGTGTGTGTGTGTGTGTGTGTGTGTGTGTGTGTGTGTGTGTGTGTGTGTGTGTGTGTGTGTGTGTGTGTGTGTGTATCTGTTGAAATAAATTTATAACCGATTATATTATGAATATTTAATCTTTTCCTTATTTATATTGTTCCGTATATAAATTTATAAATTGAACCCTCATCATAGATTCAAGTTTTTAATATTTTTCCCAAGACTTCCATGGACTAATCCATACAATAAACAAAAATTAAAAATCCTTGAAGCTATATACATAAAACAGTTGAAACCTAACCTGAACAAAATAAACTACGAAATCTCCACAAATATTCTTAAATGCCTATAATTTATAACAGAAGCCATTGGTTTATACCAACTGCTTCCCATACTTAATACTTCTCGTTTTTCACTCTCGCGTGATCATGTGTGACGTCACGAGCTGCGACGCGATTTTCGCTTCCGCGTCTCGTATATACGAGTTTGTCGTTACTTTGAGCTTATTCAAGCAGCAAGGGCGGACTATCATTGTATTTTCGTCTGTGTGTTGTTTGATTTATTGAAATTGTCATCTTTGATAATGGCATATGTAAGCCGAAAGCTTAGATTGGATTTAAACATGAGTCAATATGGTGTTTTCCTTTTGCCTTTCAATGATAATGTTATTAAGCGTATCAGACAATATGAAAGGAACTTACTTAAAATAAATAGACAAACCCTGTCTATATTATTTAATGAAACATGCATTAATATATATATATATATATGTGTGTGTGTGTGTGTGTGTGTGTGTGTGTGTGTGTGTGTGTGTGTGTGTGTGTGTGTGTGTGTGGAGATAGAGAGGTAGATCTATATATCTACAGTGGAGACTTTCGGGCATCAGTGTTTGTCGGGCTCATTACAATCTTTGACAAAATATACTATTGGTATAACTTGCTAAAATAATTCCTTTACTCAGTCTAAAATAAATAACTTTTTAAAATCCCCATACATGATATAACAAAACATATTTTTCTATTTTAATATTAATTCTAATAATTCTATAAAAATAAGCATTTATTTTTTTAAATTTTCCAGATAAGTAAGAAAAAAACGTGCCTTTGATATGTTTGTCTTTTATTGTTCACTTTTCATTTTTTTACCGTTTTATTGCCTGGTTATCAAGACACCGTTGGTATAGTGTATATTTGTATATATGTCTATGCATTAGTGAATTTATGTATCTCTCTGTGTATTTTTAATTTAATTTATTGTACGTTTATGATTGTTACTGACAGATACCCTAGCCACAATCCTCACCCCAAACTTCCAGTCGACGAATCAAGGGTGCTTTTTTTTTATATTTTCGCCGAATTTGTGTCAGGCTAAATTAAATTCCCTCTTTCCCAAGAGATACATTCCGATAAAAAAATAACTTATACTGTACGGAATAAATTAATTAAAATGGACATTTGAAAACAATGACAGAGCATACAAGTCATTAGAGATTTTTAAAAGATTATTTATAAATTAAAGCAAGAAATACATTGCCTATTAAGTATATCTCCAGCTTCAATAGGGCTCAGATCTACACAGCCCGACTACCCAAGATAATTTTAATTCATTCCTTTTTTAAATTACTTGGTCTTTCTTTCTTCTTTATTATGAACAATATCAACGAAATGTATTTCGGTCAATATTTTGAGATACAGAGTTGAAATAATTAATTTTGTTGAAGCCAAGAATGAAAACGACGCACTACGAAAGATTTTTGTTATTTTGTAATTGATATATTTCAATGTTGTCTCACTCGGGCAGAACCCGAAAAGCTCAAACAGTGGAATCACCACAGACCTATCTATCTATCTATCTATCTATCTATCTATCTATCTATCTATCTATCTATCTGTCTGTCTGTCAGTATATGTCCTGATATCTATCACCTTCTGATCATACCTATCCATCTATCTATCTATCTATCTATCTATCTATCTATCTATCTATCTATCTATCTATCAGTATATACTCTGTTGTCTATCACATTCTGTTCATATCTATCTATTTATCTATCTATCTATCAGTATATGCTCTGTTATCTATCACATTCTCTTCATATCTATCTATCTATCTATCTATCTATCTATCTATCTAGCAGTCTATTCATTATCTATCTATCTATCTATCTATCTATCTATCAGAATATGTTCTGTTATATGGCCTAAGTCCGACACCCGGTGTTGCCACTTATCTATCTATCTATCTATCTATCTATAGATATACTAAACATAGACATATACTGAAAGGCCGAAATTTTGTAATAAATATGGCGACAAAGATGACGAAAATAGTCCGAATAATGTAAATAGTGTACATAATACCTCATCTCATAAATATAGACAGATGCTGAAAGGCCGAAACGTTGTAATAAATATGGCGACAAAGATGAGGACAATAGTCCTAATAATGTAAATAGTGTTCACATTTTTAATATCTTTTTTTCAATATTTGAACAGATTAAGGATTTTTCATACCGAATTAAAAAATGTTATCTTTCGGCACATCTTATGTATTCGAGGAACCAATGATTTTATTACATTTTTTTTTAATTTTATCTGTTTGGTCGTGTTTGTTTCTGCGCATGCGTGCGTGTGTTTGTCTTTATGTGTGTAAGTGTTAGTTTCTGCCACATACATAAACCTACATTCAAGTCTTTACTATGCCATTTACATTCGTGTCTTCTGCCACTATCAATGTTCATGAGTCCTTAAAATATGCATGAAAAGTTTGTGATCAATTATGTGTGAATGAAAAGGGTCCTATGATCTCTTTCAAAAAAAAAGGAATCGTCATACTTTCGAGAACAGGAAAAAATTGATCAATATATTGATTAAATAAAACGAGAAAAATCGATCTCACTTCTCAAATTTCAGGAAGTTATATCCTAGGTTTTTATTGACCTCCTCATAAAGGTTTGATCTAATATGGGGTCGCACAAAGATGTTCCTGTCCTATCCGTAGTTGCTGTAAGTTTCAGGCTCGTTTTATTATCATTATTATTATTTTTTTTTTTGCAAAAGAAATACTCAATAGTTGAGTTTCCAGGAAACAGTGTTATACAGAATTTTATCGATTATTCAGTCCGCTTGGGACAATGGTTGAAAAATATGTACGGACAACTCAAAATTCAAGAAAATTGATTACCAAATTTATCGAAAAGGAATGAAGAAAATTCATTTTCTGAGAGAAATTTAACGCCTATATCAAGGACTTCGAGGTGGTGTAGTGGCTAGCAACCCTGTCTTTCTAGAACATTTAAGACTGAGTTTTTAATTAGATCCTCACTGGGCGTTCCATACTTTCGGCCTTGTGCCACATCTAAGCTAAACTTAGAAAATCATTTGGCCACTTCCACTTGGTGTAATGGTTAGAAAGTTTGTCTCGCTAGATCAATTACGACTGAAAAGTGAGTTCGATCCTCGGTGGGTGCTCACACTTTCGACCTTGTGCCACATCTAATATACACTTAGAAAATCATTTGGCCACTTCGACGTAGTGTAAGGGTTAGAAAGCTTGTCTCGCTAGATCAATTACGACTAAGTCTTAAATTCGATCCTCACTGGGCGCTCCATATTTCGGCCTTGTGTCACATCTAAGCTAAAATTAGAAAATCGCTGTATAATCAACTGACATTTTCAATTGTTTTGTCCAGTTAATATATTTATGAAATCAATGTGCCAATCTTTCTCTGTCTTTAGGTTGCCGTCGCGTTTTTCTACAGTAAAGTTCTGAAACTGAATTAAAATAGATGGATTTGTAAGGCTAACTTCTGGTTGAAAGTACAACCGACTTAAATATTTGTCAAACAAAATTATTGCTTCGTTTTTTAAATTGTGCATTGGGACTGCTGATTTTCAAAATGGACAATATCATTATTCTCCTCCTTATCCTCCTTATCCTCCTCCTTATCCTCCTTATCCTCCTCCTCTTGAACATTTTCCTGCTCGGGTGTTGTCTGGGGGTAAAATCTCTAACTTGCTTTTTTCTTTGGATGAAAACAACGATGAAATTAACAAGAATTAATTGAACTGGTTTTATCAGCGTTTTTTATTAAACGTTGAGTCGGCTTTTCTGAAATCTCAAAATGCTTCTCGGATAATGAAAATTTAGAAATGTTTTAGTTCGGATAAAGGAAAAAAGTTTGCATGATTTCAATTTTTCTCTTCATTTCACGTCCGGATAATCGAATTCCGAAAAATCGAAAATACAAATTAAAGATCTGTACATTTTTTTAATCATTTCACCCCAAGCAAGGGGGAAGGTCACTCGTACGCAGAGTGTTACTGAGAGTGAATGTGAGAGAAAAGACCGGATAAAGAGGGGAAAGAAGAAAGAAGAACTGCTGAAGAGTGTTCAAGAAGATAGAAATGACAATGATGAGCGTGGCATAGTCATGATATTATATATGCATAAGCAGATGTCTTGAACTTGTTTTGGGTGATTACGGCAGTTACTTAGTGGCCGACTCGTTTGTGTCACCGCGTTAATCTCCACAGTTGTCCTCAGGCGAATGCATTAAAATCATTCTGTCAGTGTTTCTAACTAAAGTTCAAATCACAAGTGAAAGATTTTTGTAGTATTAGATAGCGCAGTGCATATAGTCTATATTGCCTACTATTATTGTTGCATGTAGAGAAATTTTGCCGACTACTTGTCGGTGACAGAGCGAGAGGATATTTATCAGGAAATCTCGCTTTATTGCTAAATGCTGATTCATCAATTCACGGACTAATGAAAAATTCATAAAGTTTTGTTCGTGTTGGCCGATATATTCGTCGACTTTTTGATGTCTGGAGTTCTGAAAACAGTAGCGTTAATGTCGTTTATGTTGTTTTGCAAAATACTTTCTAATGGAAATATAATGGAAAAGACCTGAGCAATATGTTCAAAACTTAATATGTATAATGAATATATTGGAAATAACGGAAAGTAATTACATTTTACAGAAAGGATATAAAAGTGTATTGTCAGCACACCATCACTTTTTGTTACTATAATTCTATGAAGGCACAAACACATACACACACACAAACACACATACAGTGTAACCCGGATATAAGAGACCCGGATATATGAAAAACCCGGATATAAGAGTGATTTTCTCTGGTCCCAAATTAGAGCCATACTTACCTAAACAAAATAGACCAAACCCGGATATAAGAGAAACCCCGATATAAGAGACGTCTTCTCCGGTCGCGACAACTCTCTTATATCCGGGTTATACTATACATATATACATATATATATATATATATATATATATATATATATATATATATATATATATATTATAAATTAACAGATTTAAAATAAGCGAAGAAACCATATTTTAAATCAGTTAATTTATAATATTTATGCTCTGTAAATTTACATTGAGCACTGTTTTGTAAAAATAAAATATTATTAAGAACACCGGATGACATATCTTATTGTTCTTTCTTTTTATTATAATATATATATATATATATATATATATATATATATATATATATATATATATATATATACATATATACATATATATATATATGTATATATATATATGTATATATGTATGTATATATATATATATATATATGCATATATATATATATCTACATGCTTTGAACGCATTAATATGCTAAAGTATATACATATATATATATATATATATATATATATATATATATATATAGTTTAGGAAATTAAATCGTTCAAAGCATGTAGGTATTTGTAAACAGAATCCTTAATTAGTCGGACTATTGTCCTCATCTTTGTCGCCATATTTGTCACAACGTTTCAGCCGAAACGTTGTGACAAATATGGCGACAAAGATGAGGACAATAGTCCGACTAATGTAAATACTGTACATAATACCTCATCTCAGAAATATAGACAGACTCAGAATCCTTAATATTCAAAATTAGAACAACAATAGTTAATTGAATTTTAAAAAGATAAGCCTTTCGATTTTATTTATCTATTAACTATATATATATATGTCTGTGTGTGTGTTTGTATGTGTGAGTGCGTGAGAGAAAGAGAGAGAGGGCGTGCATTGAAATTAAAAAAACATGATTTCCCTAAAATATATAGTAAAAATAAAAAAAATTAAAAAATGAACCAAAGTTTTGTTTCCGCAAGATAACGCTTTTATGGCAAGCATGTTTTTGAAATCAAATTCTAAATATAAAAAATGTGACATTAATAACCACCAATAAATTAACGTTAAACTTATCTGTCCCTACAAGTAGTTTTTGGATATGTTATCCACTAGTCAGGGGCTTTTGATAATGTTATTTAATATAAATAAATAGTATATCCGCGAAACTTCGAGTTGGAACAGATAAGTTAAACATTTTATTTTATTTGTTGCTCTCAATCTCTTTTTTCTTTCTTTCTCTCTACACATACATACCTACATATACATATCTATATTATGAAATATGCCATATTTATTATAACGTTTCGGTCCTTCAGTACCTGACTATATTTCTGAGATGAGGTATTATGTACACTATTTACATTATTCGGACTATTGTCCTCGTCTTTGTCGCCATATTGATTACAACGTTTCGGCCATCTGGTTGTTGGAATGTCGACATTCCAAACACCAGAAGAAGGTCAGAGCGTACAACGACCGAAACGTTGTAAGAAATATGACAACAAAGATGAGGACAATAGTTCGAATAATGTAAATAGTGTACATAATACCTCATATCAGAAATATAGACAGATACTGAAGGGCCGGAATGTTGTAATAAATATGACAACAAAGATGAGGACAATAGTCCGAATAATGTAAATAGTGTACATAATACCTCATCTCAGAAATATAGACAGATACTGAAAGGCCGAAACGTTGTAATAAATATGGTGACAAAGATGAGGACAATAGTCCGAATAATGTAAATAGGGTATATACTACCTCATCTCAGAAATATAGACAGATACTGAAAGGCCGAAACGTTGCAATAAATATGGCGACAAAGATGAGAACAATAGTCCGAATAATGTAAATAGTGTACATAATACCTCATCTCAGAAATATAGACAGATACTGGAAGGCCGAAACGTTGCAATAAATATGGCGACAAAGATGAGAACAATAGTCCGAATAATGTAAATAATCTACATAATATCTCATCTCGGAAATATAAACAGATCAGTCTTCGTATATAAACAAACACCTGCATATTATATTTCAAGTTTTCTTTCTGTGAAAAAATAATAAATATGCATAATACATTATAACTTCATTATTAAATGAATTTAAATTTGCATAACACAACATATACAGTTCATTACACTACATTCGAACTTCTTTAGAAAGAAACATTTCGGATGCTTAGCAAGCACTTCAGAGATGAAGGCGCTAAGTAGGTGTGTTGTTGTAAAACGTCATCTGTATGGCTGACAAAATGCGTCACATCACTTGATGATAAATTAAGAGATGTACACTGGTTTGCCCCGATCCGTATTTTGAAATAAATGTGAAGACGCAAATATGTATAATAAAAAATAGAATAATTTAGAAAAAAAAAATACCTAGAAAAATATTAAAATAGGAAGACAAAATATAGGCGTCCATACTTTACGTTATTTCAATAAATATGAATTTCCCTAAGCAGGCGATAGGTTTCTGCTTGTTTTGTTTTTCTAGGGGTGACTTTCATGTCTTCCCCTTTCTGACAATTTAAGTGCTGTTCGTGGAATATATGAACTGTTAAGACTTTTACATTTATTTCAATGATATCATATTACCAACTTTTTTCTGTTGTTCTTTGTATCAGGGAAGGGATATTCCCCAAATTATAAAAGCCTTTCCATTTATTTATTTATATATTTATTTATTATTGCGTTTGACTTCAGAGATATTGCATTAGATAGATAGATAGATAGATAGATAGATAGATAGATAGATAGATAGATAGACAGATAGATAGATAGATAGATAGATAGATAGATAGATAGATAGATAGGGAAGAATATATTGTGATAGATAGATAGATAAGGAAGAATATATTGTGATAGATAGATAGATAGATAGATAGATAGATAGATAGATAGATAGATAGATAGATAGAAAGGGAAGAGTATATTGTGATAGATAGATAGATAAGGAAGAATATATTGTGATAGATAGATAGATAGATAGATAGATAGATAGATAGATAGATAGATAGATAGATAGAAAGGGAAGAGTATATTGTGATAGATAGATAGATAAGGAAGAATATATTGTGATAGATAGATAGATAGATAGATAGATAGATAGATAGATAGATAGATAGAAAGGGAAGAGTATATTGTGATAGATAGATAGATAAGGAAGAATATATTGTGATAGATAGATAGATAGATAGATAGATAGATAGATAGATAGATAGATAGATAGATAGAAAGGGAAGAGTATATTGTGATAGATAGATAGATAAGGAAGAATATATTGTGATAGATAGATAGATAGATAGATAGATAGATAGATAGATAGATAGATAGATAGATAGATAGATAGATAGATAGAAAGGGAAGAGTATATTGTGATAGATAGATAGATGAGGAAGAATATATTGTGATAGATAGATAGATAGATAGATAGATAGATAGATAGATAGATAGAAAGGGAAGAGTATATTGTGATAGATAGATAGATAGATAGATAAGGAAGAATATATTGTGATAGATAGATAGATAGATAGATAGATAGATAGATAGATAGATAGATAGATAGATAGAAAGGGAAGAGTATATTGTGATAGATAGATAAGGAAGAATATATTGTGATAGATAGATAGATAGATAGATAGATAGATAGAAAGGGAAGAGTATATTGTGATAGATAGATAGATAAGGAAGAATATATTGTGATAGATAGATAGATAGATAGATAGATAGATAGATAGATAGATAGATAGATAGATAGAAAGGGAAGAGTATATTGTGATAGATAGATAGATAAGGAAGAATATATTGTGATAGATAGATAGATAGATAGATAGATAGATAGATAGATAGATAGATAGATAGATAGATAAAGTGAACCCAAGACATATAGAAAAGTATTCAATCTATATTTTCTCCTCAGCTTTTACTCATTGTTTCCCACTTTTCAGCAGAATAACCTTCCACTGGAGGAACATAATATCCATAAACGCTTTCTTTAGTTTTCTCCTAACTGGAAAAGCTTCTTTCCTCTAACAAAATGATTTACGTGCTCGGCAGAAAGAAGGCAGCCAACAGAAGTGAGATCTGGTGTCTAGGTAGAAAGCAATAAACTCTCCATTCTTATACGACGTTCATAACCACTTTTTGCAACTTGAACATAGCTGGAAACCCAGCGCCCTTAACGTGAATTTTGAATATCCTGTTTTATAGATAGCCTCTAAAATAAAACCAGCCCGGCTTGCTTGGCAACATTTATGGTTGTTATAATACAGAAAGGCACTCCCGTTCCAATAACCGCTCGCTATAACTAATCGAGGAGGATAAAACCGTGCCTGTTCATGATTCAACTTCTCAGCCGTATCCAGCCAGTGTGTAGATATTTTTTGGTTATTATACAATCTTATTTTTCATCATAATAAATGACGATGCAATGTAAAAATGAACCACTGTTTGCATATTCAATTTTAAAATATTTGACATCAATCTTTTGCCCGTCCTGGGTAAGACGTTAAACTACATCTGCGTCCTGGGCAAGACGTTAAACTAAGTCCAGCAGCAAGGCCTCTGATCAGGAGGTTTTGAGGAGCGTGGAACCACCTCTTATTTGCTGGGGTTCCCAGGTCCACCCTGACCCGGGTGGTAGCACCTGTTAGGGTCCCAGCTGTGGGCAAATAGTTAACTATTACTAATTTTTTGAAAAGAAATTATTACCAGAATACAATTTTAAAGTAAATATATTACCAGAAACAGATTTTTGACAAAACAAAGTATTACCAGCAATAAAAATTTTTGTCGGCATTAAATAACCTATTGAGGTTGATATGCCGTAAAACAAAATAAACCAAACCAATCTAAACCAAAGAATACATATTCTATTCATACGAATCTATCCTAAAAATGTTGTCGGCATTAAATAACCCATTGAGGTTGATATGCCGTAAAACAAAATACACCAAACCAATCTAAACCAAAGAATACATATTCTATTCATACGAATCTATCCTAAAAATGTTGTCGTCATTAAATAACACATTGAGGTTGATATGCCGTAAAACAAAATACACCAAACCAATCTAAACCAAAGAATACATATTCTATTCATACGAATCTATCCTAAAAATGTTGTCGTCATTAAATAACACATTGAGGTTGATATGCCGTAAAACAAAATACACCAAACCAATCTAAACCAAAGAATACATATTCTATTCATACGAATCTATCCTAAAAATGTTGTCGTCATTAAATAACACATTGAGGTTGATATGCCGTAAAACAAAATACACCAAACCAATCTAAACCAAAGAATACATATTCTATTCATACGAATCTATCCTAAAAATGTTGTCGGCATTAAATAACCCATTGAGGTTGATATGCCGTAAAACAAAATACACCAAACCAATCTAAACCAAAGAATACATATTCTATTCATACGAATCTATCCTAAAAATGTTGTCGGCATTAAATAACCCACTGAGGTTGATATGCCGTAAAACAAAATAAACCAAACTAAACCAATCTTTTGCCCCTAACTTCAAACAAAACTGAGACAATTTATTGAGATTCTTTTCTTGCTAAAACATCTTGAATGGTTTGAAATGATTCTAATCAAGCTATTGATATTTTCTGTGATATACCCGAAGTTTTCCAATCTTTGCATATTATAAGCTTCAAATTTATTGTTGGTTTGTGGTGCCATCAAAAGTTTTCTTCGATGTTAAAACTGAAATTTTATCTTGAACATTTTTAATAGAAAGATTTTACAATTATAGTTATATTTCTTGCCTTATTTGTTGATAATCTATTTTCCTGAATTGCTATTCTATGATTTCAATAGATATGCCGAAAATTCCAGCGAATTCTCTGGGAAAGGTTTATGGAGCATTTTCTGTCACAGCGACCAAATTCGCATCGTGATAGTTTCCGCTGTTTTTCTTTAGCATGCTAAATGCAGATCACCAGCGATTATTTTGTGCTTAACAGTAAAGAACACCGAGAAAATATCAGCACTTTAAAGATCATATGCAGGTTGAAAGATGATATAAATAATAAAGCCTTCATGTAGCAATGCGTTGCAGTAAACGACCGTGGAGTTTGGACAGAAGATTCTTCAACATTCTGTATGTCTTTAAGATCTCTCATTTCCATAATATCATTTCTTTCTCCCCAGGTCATATTCCTTTTGTGGTCAGCAATTTCAAGATATGGAATTATCCCTTGCAGAATGAAACAAATAAAACACGGAATCGTACGATTAAAACGAAATACACTAATGGATAAAAATGCAAAGATATATCATTGAACGCCAAGGAAATACGTTGATAAATGTATAAAGGTGTCATAGATTAATATGTATGAATGAATGAATAAGTTGTCAAAAATATGGTGAGAACTTTAGCATCGAACCTATACCAGAAGATATCAATTCGCATGCATTTTCACAAACATAGATAGATAGATAGATAGATAGATAGATAGATAGATAAGGAAGAGAGTGTGATAGATAGATAGATAGATAGATAGATAGATAGATAGATAGATAGATAGATAGATAGATAGATAGATAAGGAAGAGAGTGTGATAGATAGATAGATAAGGAAGAGAGTGTGATAGATAGATAGATAGATAGATAGATAGATAGATAGATAGATAGGGAAGAGAATGTGATAGATAGATAGATAGATAGATAGATAGATAGATAGATAGATAGATAGATAAGGAAGAGAATGTGATAGATAGATAGATAGATAGATAAGGAAGAGAATGTGATAGATAGATAGATAGATAGATAGATAGATAGATAGATAGATAGATAGATAGATAGATATGAACATACTGAAATAAATCTATATAGCTAGCTATCTAGATAGATAGGCCGATATATATATATATATATATATATATATATATATATATATATATTAAATAAAAATAAAAACAGACCACTTTAAGGTTCCATGTAATAAATTATTTCACCACAAGGATTTTAAAGGACCGCGGATCATCAGACTTTACTTCCAAAGGTTGAAACGAAAAATGAAAAGAAATTTACACATTTTTGACGGATTTGTTTTTTTAGTACATCCAGCTAATAACAGGACAACGAAAGATTAGATGTGAATCGAAATGTGTTTTTTAGGAAATGTGTTATTGTTAACGGTAAAAAAATTTGGAGCGTGCGGTCGCAACGCTAAGGTTGAATTTTTTGAAAATTTAAAAGATAGTGCATTTTTTTTACTAATATGGTAATTGGAGAATTCTTTTTCTGTAGTAGTTTTCTTTCAGTCGATATGGCATTAACTAAATTGTTCAATAGAGTAATGTCGCATTACTACCTGGATGAACTAAAAAAACAAATCAATTTCCATGCCTGATGATGTCTGTATGAACAGAAGAAAGTACTAGCAAAAAGAGACATTATACAACTGGAATTTATTAAAAACAGGGATCATAACATTCAACTAGAGGTTCGTGGGTTAATGTATTTTAATAAATTTGTTTGCAAAGATATTTCTCGCCATTTATATCATTAACTTCACTAATCTGCTTTTTGTATGAATGATTCATGTAATATATATATATATATATATATATATATATATATATATATATATATATATATATATATATATATATACAGAGACAGGCAGAAAGAGAGAAAGACAAACATACGGAGATACATTTGTACAGATAGATAATGAGAAGGCAGATAGATAGATAGATAGATAGATAGATAGATAGATAGATAGATATGAGAAGATCGATATATAGAGAGAGTGAGAGGATATAGAGAGAGGGGGATAGAAAGAGATAAACATACTGAGACACATTTGTGTAGACACAAAGATAATGAGAAGAGTGAGATATATAAAGTGTGTGTGTGTGTTGTTGTTGTTTTCAATTTGCTGTATTTACGTGGAAAGACTTCTCAGTATCGGCTAGACGGCATATAGATTTAGACAGGGTGAACATAGAAGACTACATGGTGGTTGTCAGTTTAACGCCTCGAGCGATCTTCATACCATATGTCACTCCTCATTTTGCTGGCTTGATCGAAAGCTGGCGGGAAACATGATCTGAGGATCCCTTGCGCTGTTACACTGACAGTCACCATATAATGTAGATTCATGTCTTTATCTATCTATCTATCTATCTATCTATCTATCTATCTATCTATCCTTTACAGACTTTACATCTATCTATCTATCTATCTATCTATCTATCTATCTATCTATATATATATATATATATCCTTTACATTCTATCTATCTATGTATCTATCTATCTATCATTGAGAGTCTTTACATCTATCTATCTATCTATCTATCCTTTACAGTCTTTACATCTATCTATCTATCTATCTATCTATCTATCTATCCTTTACAGTCTTTACATCTATCTATCTATCTATCTATCCTTTACAGTCTTTACATCTATCTATCTATCTATCTATCTATCTATCTATCTATCCTTTACAGTCTTTACATCTATCTATCTATCTATCTATCCTTTACAGTCTTTGCATCTATCTATCTATCTATCTATCTATCTATCTATCTATCTATCCTTTACAGTCTTTACATCTATCTATCTATCTATCTATCTATCTATCTATCCTTTACAGTCTTTGCATCTATCTATCTATCTATCTATCTATCTATCTATCTATCTATGTCTGTCTGTCTGTCTGTCTCTCTCTCTCTCTCTCTCTCTCTCTCTCTCTCTATATATATATATATATATATATATATATATATATATATATATATATATATATATATATATATATGAATGAAAAGAGAGAGAGTTTGATATGTGGACAGATATAGAGACGCAATGTCTTGTATATAAAATTTTGTCATTTTTATGTCAACTTTTTCGTATCTGTGTTTCATTAAAAGTAAGAATGTTAAAAGGAACTACACCATACATAAATCTCTCTCTCTCTCTCTCTCTCTCTCTCTCTCTATATATATATATATATATATATATATATATATATATATATATATGAAGAAATATTCTCTTAAGGTTTGCTATATTTATGGGATAAAGACTCAATATCAGAGATAGAGCGTGTGTAAATATAAAAGTGAACATTGAAGTCAACACTCAGAGGCGACAGGCTGTTTCATGCTAGACGCAATCGTCAGGCCTGAAGTTAAGGCTGAGAGTTATAATAATTATCTGTATGAACTTTCATCTCTTATATACCAAACTATTTTAAGACATTTTATTTTTTAACATTCTTTTTATAGATCCAAATATTTAAGTAAATGCTCTGTTTATAATAAACAGTATTAACGACATTTACCGGCCTGAATGTCCGAGAAATTTTCATAGAAAATATGCGTCCTTCGACAGGAATCGAACCTGTAGCCGATACGGAACCATCATGTAGCCTGACGTGCTTTTACCGATTTCGCCACAGAGCAGCGTTCGGCTAGCAGGGTCGATTTTGCTGTTTTTAAACTACAATTTTCCATGATTTTCTCACCTACATTCATATCTGATCGATGCGTATCCAAATATAAACAAATGACGTCACACATTATGAAATGGACAAAGTCCAACAAATATTTTAAGACATTTTTATGTTTATATATTCTTTTTTTTTATGCATACAACTATTTAAGTAAATGCTGTGTTTATAATAAACAGTATTAACAACATTTACCGGCCTGAACATCCGAGAACTTTTCATAGACAATATGCGTCCTCCGACAGTAATCGAACCTGTATACTCTAGGGAACCGTCATATAGCCTGACGTGCCTTTAACCGATTTCGCCACAGTGGAGCGTTCGGTTAGCAAAAAAACAGTAAAAATCGACTTTGCTAACCGAAACGTTCCTCTGTGGCTCAATTGGTAAAAGCACGTCAGGCTATATGACGGTTCCTTATAGGATGCAGGTTCGAATCCTGTCGGAGGACGCATATTTTCTATGAAAATTTCTCGGACATTCAGGCCGATAAATGTTGTTTAATACTGTTTATTATAAACAGAGCATTTACTTAAATATTTGTATCTATAAAAAAAAGAATGTATAAACATAAAAAAAATGTCTTAAAATACCAAAGTATATATAATGAATTAATTTTGGAGTTGGCTGATATATTGAATTACTAATTCTCTGAATAAGTCAGTGAATGAACGAGTGACTTGATGAATGCGTTATTTAGTGAGTGATTGAATGAGTGAGTTAGTTAATGAATGAGTGAGGGAGTGAGTAAATGAATGAGTGAGGGAGTGAGTAAATGAATGACTGAGGAAGTGAGTAAATGAATGAGTGAGGGAGTGAGTAAATGAATGACTGAGGGAGTGAGTAAATGAATGAGTGAGGGAGTGAGTAAATGAATGACTGAGGAAGTGAGTAAATGAATGAGTGAGGGAGTGAGTAAATGAATGAGTGAGGGAGTGAGTAAATGAATGACTGAGGAAGTGAGTAAATGAATGAGTGAGGGAGTGAGTAAATGAATGAGTGAGGGAGTGAGTAAATGAATGAGTGAGGGAGTGAGTAAATGAATGAGTGAGGAAGTGAGTAAATGAATGAGTGAGGGAGTGAGTAAATGAATGACTGAGGGAGTGAGTAAATGAATGAGTGATGGATTAAATAATTTAGTGAGTGGGTGAGCGATCGAGTAATTCACTGATTGATAACGTCATTGAGAAAGCCATTGAGTATGTGACTGATTGTCAGTGGTCAAAGGTTAACGATGCTAGGGGAAGTGTCGGTCAACCTTGTGTGGACTGGTCAACCGTCGTATGCATAGTGTATTCAGCCAGAGTTCACTTAGCCACTTACGTCTGGGTCAAAACTCACGGCATATAAATGTAGAGATATGATGTCAATATATCGGGATACAGGACAGGGCGCAGGGAGAGCTTGATTCATGCCTTTGCTAATACATTCCTAAAAATGTATTTGCATATGTATGTATTTTGTCTGTGTGGGTTTGTGTGTATGGTGTTGTGTGTGCGTGTGCGTGTGGGTGCGTGTGCATGTGTGTGCGTGTGCATGTGTGTGTGCGCTTCTGTTCGGGTTTGTTTATGGTGATATGATTACATTGTTATTTACCAATGTTGACTAGAATTTGGTAGGTGGAAAGGATGGTGTCAAATATTCTGGTAAACAGATCGATAAAGTGTAAGAGAGAGAGAGAGAAATCAGACGGGTGTATTAATAGTGAGAGAGAAACGTGTATATATATATATATATATATATATATATATATATATATATATATATATATATATATATATATATATATATATATATATATATAGCTGTGTGTGTGTCTTTGCTTGAAAGGAGAACGCTACACCAGAGCAAACTGAGATAAACTGATACATATGAACATATAGATAGGTATAAACAGAGTGATAGATAGAGACATGAACAGATAGATAGATAGAGAGAGAGAGTGTGTGTGTGTGTGAGAGAGAGAGAGAGAGAGAAAGGGAAGAACAGATAGATAGATAGATAGATAGATAGATAGATAGATAGATAGATAGATAGATATGAACAGATTGATAAAAAGAGAGATGAACAGATTAATATAGATAGATAGACAGATAGATAGATAGGAACAGATTGACATAGATAGATAGATAGATAGATAGATAGATAGATAGATAGATAGATAGATAGATAGATAGATAGATAGATAGATATGGACAGACTGAGATAGATAGATAGATAGATAGATAGATAGATAGATATGGACAGACTGAGATAGATATATAGATAGATAGATAGATAGATAGATAGGAACAGATTGACATAGATAGATAGATAGATAGATAGATAGATAGATAGATAGATAGATAGATAGATAGATATGAACAGATTGATAAATAGAGAGATGAACAGATTAATATAGATAGATAGACAGATAGATAGATAGGAATAGATTGACATAGATAGATAGATAGATAGATAGATAGATAGATAGATAGATAGATATGGACAGACTGAGATAGATAGATAGATAGATAGATAGATAGATAGATAGATAGATAGATATGGACAGGCTGAGATAGATATATAGATAGATAGATAGATAGATAGATAGATAGATAGATAGGAACAGATTGACATAGATAGATAGATAGATAGATTTGAACAGACTGAAATAGATGTGGTCAGACGTTATGAAATAGACTGATTTCTTCTGCCTCAAGAGGAGAAACGCTATAATTAAATGTATGCAAGCCGGACTTGTTTTGTGTATCAGTCGGTCTACTCTTCATTAAATCACTGTCCAGGGTTCTGCTCTGTAAGCACACTAACTTAATAATATTTCAAAGCAACCGTGTGCGCTATTTTCCTTTTTATTTCATGCTTTTTTTCATCATTTACTTCCTTTTTTCATTTTTGTTTTTTTACTATTTTTTTTCACAAGAAACACTCGTTACTGATTAAATATCGTAGAAACCAATCCAACGATTATCACCATCATCGCTATCATCAGCAAAACTGACGCTACATGATCACTCATTTTTCTAACTGCCTGAGACACCTAACAGGCACACACTCTTGTCAATACCTTCACTAAACGACAATGATTTTATATTATGCCATCATCTTGTGGTCAGTGTTAGAGAAATCTTAGAAGTTTCTTTAAAGTGCCAATGGCGTATTAATATCATATCACATAGTTAAGTCACCGGATAATTGGAGTGTTAAGCGAGAAAGGATTATTCCCAGTTTTCAATTTCACCCATTATGGGAATTATTATGTTTAGGATATAATAACATTTTATTTTTACGGACAAAAAGCTGAAAGAAGAAGAATGCTTTGTTCTCAGGGAGAGTTTTATACAGTTAGGACATACACGAAGTTATATTTACACGAGTCCCATAGAGAGAAACTATAACACATGTACACTACACAAGCATTGTGAAAATATAGGGGGGCTCATACTTTTGATATGGGATCCGAGTGCACCTTTACGCAATATCAAGGAATGCACTGTATGAAACCAAGCTTCATAGTGACTCTTCAAATAAATAACACGCACTATGTGAACTTCGTGTCAAATGAAATGTGAGAGAGTCAATTCGTTCAAATTAAACATTTCTGGAACCGACGGGGTGTGTTTTTAGCATGGAAAAAGCCTGTACTCAAGTTGCAAATACGACGCAGCAAATGATGACAGATTTAGGCTAGGAATTTCTTCTCCCTCCAACATCAATTTTGTTTTTCTGCATACACCTGTCCAACTATTTAAAAATTCCTGTATTCGCCCGAAGAATTTATCAAATGTAAACCGGAAACTTTTTTTATAATGGAATACACAATTAAGTTCAAAGTAATAGAATGTGAAAGCAGCTCAGTTCCACATAAATACCCTCGGTAAATGTATGTATCCGTTTCTTCCAGTACGAGCTATAGGTTAAATAATTGGATACACCGAGATCTCTAGCCGTGGTTAGCAACCAGTCAATGACAAGAGCAATAGTGAATTCAAAATATTATGTATCTCTGGCTAAGCACATAATATACAATGTTGGAAATGATATAGTGCCGTTGCCTTGTTAGGGCCCAGAAATAAAGACACAAAGAGAGGAATTGAGTTAAAAAAATATATTAACAGAAACAGTAATACAAGCATATACAAACGAGAGTGTTACAGCAAGAATGTCCGTTCCGACTGTCAGAGATGACTGCTGGAAACTTCCCTCTCCAAAAGGCAGTATCCTATTTGCTCCTATTTATAGCTGGCAGAGTTCATGCGTGCGTGGGTAAATTACCATAACATATAGTAATTCTCAATTAACTGTCGTACGGGGTTGCGGAGTCTGTGATCTTGATTACAATTGATGATTTTGGGCTACGAAAGGCCGTTATCTCCCTTTGAATGAAATGAAGTCACGTGAGTTATAAGACAGCGGCTTAGTGATGTCACTGCCTAGTGTGGAAGTCAATCAGTCCTACAGCCAGACAATGTAGTTGCTTTTTTGTCCGGGCCACTTGACCCGGTCAACTTGGCTTGGATTTAGGTTAAATCTACCTCCTCAACCACGTGATGCTCCTTACAAGATTATCGTGCCCGTTTTCCTATGGAAATATATCTTCACCAGATACAGAACAAAATTCTGGCTTGCAGTTTTCATGTTGGAAAAACCTAGGACTCACCGTTTCCCTTTAGCGGAATATGTCGTCGCCAGGGACATAACAGATACATCCGCCTATCTCGAATCTGGAATCCGAAATATTGCTCTCCCCAGAAACACAGAAGAATCTCTTGCAGCGCCAGTTCCCGTTGAGAATTATTTTTTTTTTTATTTTTACAACACTCTGCTTGTTGTTGCATACATATTATTTTTTTTCTTCGTGGGACACGTGTAAATATGTACATATAATTTTTTATTGTGTTGTGCACCTCGGCTTGGTGTAATGATTAGCAATCTTGTCTTGTTAGATCAGTGACGACTAAAAAATGAGTTCGGCCCTCACTAGGTGCCCCATACATTCGGCCTTGTGCCACATCTAAGCTACGCTTAAAAAATAATTTTGTGTATGACTTAGTAGAGTAAAACACTATCTGAGAACAAAGCATTGTCATCCTTTTTCCTTTTAGCCATTGTTTTCCATTCGTTGAATAAGATGTTATTATATCATGAACATAATAATTCCTATATTGCAAAAAGGAGAATAGAACTTTCTCCCATAGCGCTGCCAATATCGGGGTCAACCCGACGTGACATGAGAGTATTTACTTCCATTAAAGATGTAGGGTAATAAAACATAAGGTAGGGTAATAAAAACAATATTAATGAGGTACGGTAATAAAAAATGATCTAGAGTAAGAAACAAATGTAGTGTAATAGAAATATTAATGAAGTAGGGTAATAAAAAATGTAGGATAATAAAAATATTAATGATGTAGGGTAATAAAAGATATTAATGCTGTAGGGTAATAAAAATGATGGAGGGTAATAAAAAATTATGTAGGTAATAAAAACATAATAATTCCTATATTGCAAAAAGGAGAATAGAACTTTCTCCCATAGCGCTGCCAATATCGGGGTCAACCCGACGTGACATGAGAGTATTTACTTCCATTAAAGATGTAGGGTAATAAAACATAAGGTAGGGTAATAAAAACAATATTAATGAGGTACGGTAATAAAAAATGATCTAGAGTAAGAAACAAATGTAGTGTAATAGAAATATTAATGAAGTAGGGTAATAAAAAATGTAGGATAATAAAAATATTAATGATGTAGGGTAATAAAAGATATTAATGCTGTAGGGTAATAAAAATGATGGAGGGTAATAAAAAATTATGTAGGTAATAAAAACATAATAATTCCTATATTGCAAAAAGTAGAATAGAACTTTCTCCCATAGCGCTGCCAATATCGGGGTCAACCCGACGTGACATGAGAGTATTTACTTCCATTAAAGATGTAGGGTAATAAAACATAAGGTAGGGTAATAAAAACAATATTAATGAGGTACGGTAATAAAAAATGATCTAGAGTAAGAAACAAATGTAGTGTAATAGAAATATTAATGAAGTAGGGTAATAAAAAATGTAAGATAATAAAAATATTAATGATGTAGGGTAATAAAAGATATTAATGCTGTAGGGTAATAAAAATGATGGAGGGTAATAAAAAATTATGTAGGTAATAAAAACATAATAATTCCTATATTGCAAAAAGGAGAATAGAACTTTCTCCCATAGCGCTGCCAATATCGGGGTCAACCCGACGTGACATGAGAGTATTTACTTCCATTAAAGATGTAGGGTAATAAAACATAAGGTAGGGTAATAAAAACAATATTAATGAGGTACGGTAATAAAAAATGATCTAGAGTAAGAAACAAATGTAGTGTAATAGAAATATTAATGAAGTAGGGTAATAAAAAATGTAGGATAATAAAAATATTAATGATGTAGGGTAATAAAAGATATTAATGCTGTAGGGTAATAAAAATGATGGAGGGTAATAAAAAATTATGTAGGTAATAAAAACATAATAATTCCTATATTGCAAAAAGGAGAATAGAACTTTCTCCCATAGCGCTGCCAATATCGGGGTCAACCCGACGTGACATGAGAGTATTTACTTCCATTAAAGATGTAGGGTAATAAAACATAAGGTAGGGTAATAAAAACAATATGAATGAGGTACGGTAATAAAAAATGATCTAGAGTAAGAAACAAATGTAGTGTAATAGAAATATTAATGAAGTAGGGAAATAAAAAATGTAGGATAATAAAAATATTAATGATGTAGGGTAATAAAAGATATTAATGCTGCAGGGTAATAAAAATGATGGAGGGTAATAAAAAAATTATGTAGGTAATAAAAATATTAATTATGTAGGCTAATAAAAAATGATGTAGGTAATAAAAAATGTAGGGTAATAAAAATATTAATGGTGTAGGGTAATAAAAATATTAATGATGTAGGTAATAAAAATGATGTAGGATGTATGGTAATAAAAAATATTAATGATGTAGGGTAATAAAAAATATTAATGATGTAGAGTAATAAAATGATGTAGGTAATAAAAGATATTAATGCTGTAGGGTAATAAAATGATGGAGGGTAATAAAAAATTATGTAGGTAATAAAAATATTAATTATGTAGGCTAATAAAAATGGTGTAGGTAATAAAAAATGTAGGGTAATAAAAGTATTAATGGTGTAGGGCAATAAAAATATTAATGATGTAAAATGTATGATAATAAAAAATATTAATGATGTAGGGTAATAAAAAATATTAATGATGTAGAGTAATAAAAAATTATGTAGGGTAAGAAAAATATTAATGATGTAGGGTAATAAAAATGATGCAGGTAATGAAAAATATTAATGATGTAGGGTAATAAAAAACAGGGAAAATATGATCATTGAATGTTCTAAATTTATAAATATAAAAGAATTAGTCCAATAAATTTTATTATCCTTTTAATTTTAATCTTTTATTTTAAAACAGTTTTTATTCTATGACAGTTTGCACATTCAGTAATTTTTTCTAGAGAATATATGATAATATGGTTTTCAATTTTTTAGTATTCTCCTTCAATTTACCATTTGAGGTATTAAGCAATATTTTATTTTCTATTGCTGCCAGTCTTCTCCGTGACCAGCTTCTTAAATATCATTGTACAATACATAGCTGCATTCACCTTATACACAAAAGTCTTGTTTGTAGCTGGTAAAGAACAGCTACGATAAAAAGATATTTTCGGCTGCAAGTAGTGGTCTTCCTTGAGGATTATGTTCCTGATACGAATTTAGATTTCAAAATAATTCTACAAACATATAATTCATATTTTGAGAATGAATCGCCAGTCTTTCAATAACGGATTCTATTCAACAGACATGAAAACGGATCAAGCATATTTTAAATTAGAAATGACTCTCTTTGTGTATGAAACAAGATATGAAAATATTTCTTTACGCAGTCTATTGATATGTCCTAAGGATCTTCTCGAACTTATCTCTGTGTTACACATTTTTTTTAAATATTTTGGCTGTCTTCTTTGTTTCTCCCCTGGGAAAATATCTCCTCAACGTTTTTTTTTCTTATCTTTTCTCACCACTCTTTCTCCATGATGAGCGAATTCACCGAAGTATTCTACTCACACTGGGACAAGGTCATACACTGCCTTGCAACGTACCGCATGGCCACTTCCTGTAATTGTCCTGACGTAACTTCCGGTCTTCCGGCTTCAGGGGAATTTTTTTTCCTATTCTGTCGACTTGTATATGTGCCAGTTGACCTTTTGTCTGGTAAAAATATCTAACTTGCTTAGGATAGACATAGAGTTGCCTCTCAGTTTGTAATTTCTGTAAAATTCGTTTGAATATCAGATAATCCTTACAGTGAAGACTGCTTAACATATACGACACAAGAGTAAACTATAAACTATAAAATCTGCAAAGTGAGTTTTAAAATTCGCATATTTTTTTCCATCCATTATGAATATCATAACCTCTAAAACTACATTAGGTGCATTATTCGGACTATTGTCCTCATCTTTGTCGCCATATTTATTACAACGTTCCAAGGACACGTGGCACAGTGGATAAAGGCGTTAGTTAGATCCAGTGACAGGACCCAAAGAGTGTGAGTTCAATACCCGGTTAAGGCAGTAGAGAACTTTCAGAGGGAAATTAACAGGTGATAACTGATAACTGACATCCGTTAAACGTGTAACTAGAACAGTCTACCCCAGTGAGCGAAATAAAGAGTTCAGTTCGACATTCCAACCACCTGAAGAATGTCAGAACGTACAACGGCTGAAGCGTTGTAATAAATATGGCGACAAAGATGAGGACAATAGTCCGAATAATGTAAATATTGTACATAATACCTCATCTTAGAAATATAGACAGATACTGAACGGTCGAAACGTTGTAATAAATATGGCGACAAAGATGAGGACAATAGTGCGAAGAATGTAAATAATGTATATAATACATCATCTCAGAAATATAGACAGATACTGAAAGGCCGAAAAGTTGTAATAAATATGGCGATAAAGATGATGAGAATAGTCCGAATAATGTAAATAGTGTACATAATACCTCATCTCAGAAATATAGGCAGATACTGAAAGGCTGAAATGCTGTAATATATATGGCGACAAAGATGAGGACAATAGTCCGAATAATGTAAATAGTGTACATAATACCTCATCTCAGAAATATAGACAGATACCTCTAACACTGTTGCAAAATTCGTAAATCATTTAAATATATTGTAAATGTTGTATTTGTCGTATTGTCTAGTCGTTTGTAGACAAATTCCTTTTCTTTTTTTCAAACTACACGCTCACCCCACATCGGATCTCATAATCACATCTCATGTTACATAGTCATCCATCCATCTGGGCCGGTGTCACTCTCTTTGCGATCTCCTCAGTGTTTGGGGCTGAACCTCATGCGTTCTCCTATTGACCCCATCATTCTCTGAATCCTCCTGAATCACTCTAAGGTCAAGAACATGTCTTGGCATACCATCCACCTCAATTGGTATGTGTAAATTGTTCTGTGCGGCACAGTGTCTTCACGTTGGTCAGATTTAGGTAACACATTATACCAAAATACCGCTTCGGCAGGCGATATCCCTCCATATCGTCACGGCGTTTATAACAGATATATACGCCGAAATAGCGTGTAGTTATTGTATTCCTTTTCTTTTTTTTCAAAATACATATATTCATATCCATATATACTTATTTAGATATACTTATTAAGCGCAGTCTGACACAAGGCAAATGTAATTGAGCACTGAATTAAAAATAAATAAATTATACAATCGAAATGATCTACAATATTATCATACTTATCTTTGAGTTAAGGCAGATGTTCCCAAACGGAGCGGTGCGCCTCATAGATGCGGCGGAAGAGGATAGCAGGCGGGGCGAAAGAGGATTGCGGGTGAGGCAGGAGAGGATAGCAGGTGAGGTGGAAGAGGATAGCAGGTGCAGCGGAAAAGGATAGCAGGTGGGGCGGAAGAGGATAGCAGGTGAGGCGGAAGAAGATAGCAGATGGTGCGGAAGTGGATAGCAGGTGAGGCGAAAGTGAATGGCAAGTGAGGCGGAAGAGTATAGCCGGTGAGGCGGAAAAGAATAGCAGGTGCGGCGGAAGAGGATAGCATGTGAGGCGGAAGAGGATAGCAGGTGAGGCGGAAGAGGATGGCAAGTGAGGCAGAAGAGGATAGCATGTGAGCCGGAAGAGGATAGCAGGTTTGCCGGAAAAGAATAGCAGGTGAGGCGGAAGAGCATAGCATGTGAGGCGGAAGAGGATAGCAGGTGAGGCGGAAGTGGATGGCAAGTGAGGCGGAAGAGTATAGCAGGTGAGGCGGAAAAGAATAGCAGGTGAGGCGGAAGAGGATAGCATGTGAGGCGGAAGAGGATAGCAGGTGAGGCGGAAGAGGATGGCAAGTGAGGCGAAAGAGGATAGAAGGTGGGGCGGAAGAGGATAGCAGGTGGGGTGGAAGAGGATAGCATGTGAAGCGGAAAAGGATAGCAGGTGGGACGGAAGAGGATAGCAAGTGAGGCGGAAGAGGATAGCAGGTGAGGCGGAAGAGCATAGCATGTGAGGCGGAAGAGGATAGCAGGTGGGGCGAAAGTGGATTGCAGGTGGGGCGGATGAGGATAGCAGGTGAGGCGAAAGAGTATAGCAGGTGAGGCGGAAGAGCATAGCATGTGAGGCGGAGGAGGATAGCAGGTGAGGCGGAAGAGGATAGCAGGTGGGACGGAAGAGGATAGCAGATGAGGCGGAAGAGGATAGCATGTGAGGCGGAAAAGGATAGCAGGTGAGGCGGAAAGGATTGCATGTGAGTCAGAATAATTGAAAGACGATCAAACGTTTAGAAACAGTTTCTAATAATTCATATACCAAAAATAAATATGATTTCAAAATTTAAAATATTATTATCCATTACTTGTAATTACATTCATGATTCCCAACATAAATAATCATAAGTAATTACTGACCAATTTTATCATTGTGATATTTTTGCATTATATCAACTATTAAGAATTTAGTAAGTTGGGTCTGCAAATTGGGGGAGAGAGTTATCAATGAAAATGTTCTGACTTCTGATGATGTTCTGAGATAACCGCGGTGATATCCGTTTAACCCTATTTTTGTTTATTCTTTTTAAATATTCTTTTTTATCACATAAAATTTGGTGATGCGTGAGCAAATTTTAATTCCGAAAATGCAGCCCAGTTTAACTGAGTTTAGGTATTTTTGTTTTTATCAACTAATTTTAATGCCAATCCCTCCAGGACGAATGCGATGGAAACTTCCTTTTCTTTATTATTTGTGAATTTCAATTCAGTTTAGGGAAAGGAAACGCCACTGTAGTAATATTATGTGAGACAGGCTAGCTATCCATTGCTCGCCAGTGAGACGAGCAGTAAAAAGGATGAGGTTTCAATGAAGTAAATAGGTATGAAGGTTTCCATGCTAACTTTCACAATAATTTATCATAACGTCCTCTTGAGATCCAGTATCAGCGTGGCACAATGGTTAGCAAGTACAACAACAACTACTACTACTAATATTATTATTATTAGTAGTAGTAGTAGTATTCTATTTGCGATATCCCTGTTGATGTTAGCTGATTTGGTTTAATATATATATATATATATATATATATATATATATATATATATATATTTGTATATATATATATATATATATATATATATAGAGAGAGAGAGAGAGAGAGAGAGAGAGGGTGTCCATAAAGTTCGTGTGCACTTTAAAAAATTTATAACTTTATTTGTATTTGCGATAGAAATAATTTGTAAAATATGTTATAAACTTTAATGTACCTAGTTTTAAGTATAGCTAAAATAACTAATGTGATTTCAGGCATTACTGTAAATCAGTTGGCTAATGTTTTCCGTGAACTGCAAAATCATATTACCCTTTGTATTGCTAATGATGGAGGACATGTGGAAACTTAAATAAAATTTCAATAAAACCTTCAAAAATATAGATTTACTTCTTTCTAATCCTTTTGACAAATTACTTCACTCGCAAATACAAATAAAGTTATATTTTTTTAAGTGCACACGAACTTTATGGACACCCTGCATATTGTTGGTCATTTTCCATTAAGAATCTATTGTTGATCATTTTATTACAAATATTTATCGTTGGTCATTTTTTATATATAATAATATATTACTGGTATTTTTACTATAAAAATATATTTTATACTTTCATTAGTGATTTTTTTTTTATTGGGGTTTACTGTTTGCCCATAGCTAGGACCCTAACAGGTGCTATCACTCTGCGTCAGGGTAGACCTGGGAACAACAGCAATTAAGAGGTGATTCTATGCTCTTCAAAACCTCCAATCTCCCGGTCAGAGGCCTTACTATCAGATGTTGTATATCGTCCTATCCAGGATATCTCAGTTTAGGGGTATCTCGTCTTGTGCTTTTTTAGTACTGCTGAGTTATTACTAGATATGGCTAACAGAAAGAGAACTATCTACCTCCGTGGATAATATAAAGGGTTCATTTCCTATTTCCGCGAAGAGTAGCGGATTGATAAGCACATGACAAAGGTCGGAGTTCACAATAGCCTAAATGTTGTGATAATAGCAAGAAAAACGAGAACTGCAATCCAAATTAAAGTAATGTGAATGACGATCGTCCCTCATCCCAGAAATTCAGACTGGAATTAAAATTTACTGTATGACGAAATTCCTGTTGCTTAGTTTCTGAAATCAGATAAAATATAGAAATTGTAAATACTTCACGTTTAAATAGCATAGTTTTGTTGTGTTTTACGGCATAACTGTTAACCATGTTCACCATAGTCTATGAATATAGAATCCAGCGCAGTGGAAGCGTTCTGGGCTCATAACCTGTGTTGACCATGTTCACCGTAGTCTATGAATATAGAATCCAGCGTAGGACCTAATCTGTTCAATGAAACAACGTTAAAGATTAACACTCACGAGTCTGACACTCTACTGAATCTGACTATATCGCCAATACTACCAGCAGCTGTTCCGTAATTCTTCAGTCTTCGATATCAAAGGCTGGCAGTGAATATTCCGGAAAAGACATGTCCGTCTTTATACACGTCTAATTGAATATTTTAAGCCTTCTGATTGGTTAACTCTTCTATTGGTGAACTATAAAATGAGTCAGCTCATTTTGGCAAGGTACCCCAAAATTCCAACAATATTTTCAAAAAATGTATTGATTTGGTTTCGTTTCGTTTATTTTGTTTTACAGTATATGAACCTCAATGGGTTATTTAATGCCGACAAAGTTTTTATTGCTGGTAATATTTTGTTTTGTCAAAAATCTATTTCTGTTTTTTTCCCAAAACTTTATGCTTGTAATATTTTTTTTCTTCAAAAATTTATTGCTGATAATTTATTTTTATTTTTTTTTACAAAGTATTCCTGGTATTAAAACCCATTTTTACCCCAGTTTAGGTGGAACCCTAACAGGTACTACCAACCCGGGTGAGGGTGGACCTGAAAAAACCAGCAACTAAGAGGTGGTTCCACGCTCCTCAAAACCTCCTTGCTACTGGACGTCTTATCGGCAAATAGCATGAGTTCCCCCACTCCCCATGAAGAGAGTAACGGATGTCGATGAGTAACCCGAAATTACCGAGCTGAGTTCACGTTCCGACTGTGTTTATTGTGTCCACTTCTGCAGTAAAGCACTTGAGTTAGGCATAAGACCCGTACTTCATACTCGCTTTATTTTATATACCTATTTTTTTCGTGCTTATCCACAGTAGAATTACGAATTTCCTTTCGATAGTCTTGCCACTGATACGGAGATCCATTGCCCTTTCACGGACATTCTATTTAATTACAATTATTGTAGTCAATGATTTATTAAAAGCGAAAATCAGTAATAAAGAATTAACATTAAACGAAATTTTAAATCTAGTTCCACACCTCGTCAGCCCGTCTTTCATTCACTACGCTTTAACCAATTCAGTCGCAAAAACATCAAAGTGTCGAAACTCATTCGTTCATTTCCGATTTTTTAGGTGGGGACTTCCAGCATGAGGACGATTCCCCGGCTGTCGTAATCACCGGTGCCTCTATATTTTTCGGCACATTCTTGTCATTGGGTTTACTTGCAACTTAGTCTTGCCAATCTCCGTGCTACGCACATATCGTTCCTGGACTAGTTTTTTCGGGGTTGATTTTCCTCGTTTACTAGCTTTCATTTTATCCGAGGGCCTGTCTTAGAGGCAGACCCCAAAAAGGTCCTTTCTCACAGACCGAATGTTTTGGTCGGCCATTTTGAGAAAAGAATATTCAACCTCACTAAGCCGGTCTTATTATTTTTTTTTTCATAACAACATTGTGTTTGATATACTGTTTCCACTAAAAAGCAAGAAAACATGAAGGAGCAAAACATGTCATAAAATCATAGATACGCTTTAATTTCATTACAGCTATAAAGGCCAATATACCTTTTGTACAGAAATGCTGATCTGATCTATAATGCTAATCATCGAAGCAGGATCGAAGTCTATGACTGATCGTTAAATACTTCTCTTAAACAAATTAGTTTTTTATTGACCGCTAAGCGAATTATTACAATTTCTGTAGGATGGCTTTCTTGAAGTATATTTAACATCCAAGGTTCGTTATTCGCTAATATAACGCAAACTTTTCACAACTTCAGATCAAACATCACAAGGTCTTGGCTCCCCAAATAGCTCTGAAGATATACGGTCATTTCCCGCGCAGATAGAACCACCTCTGAAACAAGGTTAAAAGGCTTCGTTACTGACACATGCAGATAATTTCTCATCATATTCTCTCTACCTCTCTGTCTCTCTCTGTCTCTCTTTCTCTCTATCTCTCTCTCTCTCTCTCTCTATATATATATATATATATATATATATATATATATATATATATATATATATATATGACCCAACCATACAGCGAATCTTGTTAAGCTCGCAAGTAGCAAGTCAAAGATTTGTGCAACTAAATATCTTAGGCGATTTTGATTGGTGAGGCATTTGGATATTTCTGTCCGGCATCAAATTTTGTAGATCGAACCCAATTAACTCTTTGAGCTATGGCCACCGCTTTACCGGTGGTAGAGAAAAATGACGTAATACCCAGCCACTGGTTGAACAGTGGTAGAAAAAAATGACGTAATGCCCAGCCACTGGTTGAACAGTGGTAGAAAAAAATGACGTAATGCCCAGCCACTGGTTGAACAATGGTAGAAAAATGACGTAATGCCCAGCCACTGGTTGAACAATGGTAGAAAAAATGACGTAATGCCCAGCCACTGGTTGAACAGTGGTAGAAAAAAATGACGTAATGCCCAGCCACTGGTTGAACAGTGGTAGAAAAAAATGACGTAATGCCCAGCCACTGGTTGAACAGTGGTAGAAAAAATGACGTAATGCCCAGCCACCGGTTGAACTGTAGATAAACACTTGTAACTATTTTTATATCTACCCTGAGGCATTATATATTAATTAATTTGCGAATTTTGAGTCAGATGTTCAGGAAGAAGGGTTAAAATTGTTCAGGAACGCAGTACTGAAAGTGTTAACCAATTCATTACCGCAACCGACCCTGTGTCATTCCCAAATGAAGTCATATGCCAAATTTCTCAACCCTTAGTAAATATCTATAAGACTGACCTAGATATCTACTCATTTCCAACTAGGATCACTGGTTGGCGTTCAATCGCATTTAAAGATATGATTTTTATTATCGATTTTCGAAGCAAGCTTGCCTAAATGTTACGATTTAAAAGGAACATTATCTGAAGATAATATCTTAATTTGGCGATATGCCTGGCGAAAGATATATCAAAGTAAAATTGCATATGTTCAGTTATTTATTATTATTATTTATTGCCCCAAGCAGGGCAATAAAGCCACGAAGATTCACGGAGTTAGTAAGTGTGAAGGAAGATGAGAAAAAGGAAACGTTATTTAGGAGAGAGAATAATAAAAAAAAACAGGAATTAAGAAGACAGATAGACATTTCACTTAACTTTTTGAAGATCAAAGTTCGCTGGAAACCATGAATCCGGAAGTGAGTTTCACAAATGAGAAGTGCGTGAAAAGAAACTTTTAGCATAGAACTTCCGATTACATCTGTAAACAACTGTAAAATGGTAAGACCTATCTGCCAATCTGGTACTGCGCTTAAATTTGTAAAATCAACGTACCAAAGAGACAAAAAAACTTACCAGAACAATTACCATGAAAAAGGCTCAAGGAGATTACATTATGGGCGTGGGAAAGTGACAGAAGCCTACATGCCAGGTCAGAACTGATAACATTGCAGTTTCGGCTTTTGGATTTTATCAAGCATCTCTAAATACATAGTAGAAACATCCGGTCCAACATGTCAGCAATATTCAATGCATGGAAGAATAACAGACTTATATGGAATAAATATTTTGGCCAGAGTAAAATTTTTACCATAGAGCATATGGTTACAACAAGCTATAAAATGGCCTTGCTACCAATATATATTATGTTTAAATTCGTAAAGGCTATAATAATTTATCTATGACTATATAAATTCGTAAACTCCATATAAATATATCTGTATAACTTCAAAGATTCGCTAAAAATCAGCATACATGATGAAAAAATGCCCCAAACATAATACATACCTACATATATATATATTATGAAATGAACAAAGTCCGACAATTATTTAAAGATATTTTTATGTTTAATATTCTTTTTATAGATACAACTATTTAAGTAAATAACATTTACCGTCCTGAATGTCGGAGAAATTTTCATAGAAAATAGCTTGACGTGCCTTAACCGTTTCGGCCACTGAGGATCGTTTGGTTGGCAAGGTCGAATTTACTGTCGAGGACGCATATTTTCTATGGGAATTTCTCGGACATTCATGCCGGTAAATGTTATTTAATACTGTTTATTATAAACAGAGCATTTACTTAAATACTTGTATCTATAAAAAGAATGTTAAACATAAATATGCCTTTATATATATATATATTAATATACTTTTAAGATGTGCTATATTTATGGGATAAAGTATTTATACACACACACACACACACACATACATATATATATATATATATATATATATATATATATATATATATATATATATATATATATATAGTCATCCACAGACTGACTGCTTCGCTGTATCACATCTCATCAGTGTGGCTAGAATTGAAAACCGGCTGAATTCGCGTCAGTCGGAAATTTTACCCTGAAACCGTTGGCGCACGGCAGAAAAGAAGGTGAATTTAAGCGTATTTATTTTTAGATAAACACACAGTGACTGAGAGAACTCTATTCGATTTACCGAAGAGACTTGCATTATTAGCTGTAATAGTCACTGTTTACAAACCCACACATCCTCCCCAGAGAGCTCAACCGAAATAAATTTTTCAGGAGCATATACAGTGTAACCCGGATATAAGAGAAACTCGGATATAAGAGAGATTTTATCTGGTCCAAAATTAGAGCCTGTGTTAATGTATATATAATAGACCAAACCCGGATATAAGAGAAACCCGGATATAAGATACTTATTCTCAGGTCCCAACAACTCTCTTCTATCCGGGTTACACTGTATATTGTCATCCACAGATAGACTGTTTCGCTGTATCACAGCTCATCAGTGTGACTAGACGTCCGGGTGCCTCTGGCGAGAATTGAAAACCGGCTGAATTCGCATCAGTCGGAAATTTTACCCTGAAGCCGTTGGCGCACGGCAGAGAAGAAGGTGAATTTAAGCGTATTTATTTTTAGATAAACACACAGAGACTGAGAGAACTCGATTCGATTTATGTCCCAAACTTTTATCGTAAAAATCCTTGTTATTAGTAAGAGGAAAGAGGAAACGATTTTTTTATTATTAACATTTTTTTTTTCATTCTTTTTAGGAAGATCGAAATTTTGCCTAAAAAAGTTGCTTTATCTTGCCTCAGCGCGTGACCATAATTTATTGTGTAACTTTATCGTCTTCCTAACGGTGAAAAATACATTTATTCAAAAATTCTGGCAAAAATCATATAATTGTCATATTTCAATTAAATTGTTAGGGATTATTCACATAGGTATTACATTTTTTAGAACCGTTCCTCTTATAGAAAATATTAGCAAAAACATTTTTACATCTGTCAACACCCTTCCCACTTTAGTTTATGACATTTCGAGAAATTCAATCTTTTGTGCGTCTCAATGTACGTGTTAGTTATCGACAGAACTCCTTCATGATTTGAAATCATCATTTATTTCTTTTGTAAAACAGGAACCACAGTTACCGAAAATCGTAAAATAAAAATCCAATAATACTAGGACTTTATTTAATCAGAAGAGCTTTTATTGCTTTTATGGATAATATATATTATGGACCAGGGGTGGCCAACCTTTTGTTTCCATGCGCCAATATTTTGCACGATTAAATTAAATGCGCCACACAAACATTCACTTCCTTTCAGTACGTGTTTTAATATGGACATATTTTAAAGTTATAAAATCTATTTATTGAAGCTACGATTCAGCGAAATGTAAATCATGAAATTATTCTTACCTTAATTTAACGAAATCCAGACACAAACGCTCTCTCCAATGCAGTGATAAAGAATGACAAACATTTTAGAACACAATCCAGTCTATCAGTTAGTTATGCACTCAGTCAACCAAAAGGACCACGTCAGCATTTTTAACAAAAAGAAATGGGATAAACACAAACCAAACTTTTAGCACTTTCGCAAAGGACGTGCAATAAATATAAAATCACTGAAATGAATGAGTAGAAGTGGCTTAGTTTCTTTTCATCAAAAGGATGCAATGCGCCATTTGTAAGCATCCAATGCGCCACTTATGGCGCATGCGCCACTTACGGCGCATGCGCCACAGGTTGGCCATCCTTGTTATGGACGGAACTTTTTTAAGAAATTTTTTTCGATAATCAATTTTTACAAGAATCATTATTTCATTATTTTTATTTTAATTAAAATAATTTATAAAGTTGTAAAGTGGGTTAAAGTGATATTGTTATTAAGTAAAAACTATAAATACTAATTATAAATGGAAAACCTTACAACAATTCACCGACTCTCAGTATTTTTTAAGAATGTTTGTTTATGTGTATAAGCGCACAAATTCTTGTAAATACGGACGTCCATACACAACATTGTTAGAAAATAAGGGCGATAAATAAAATAAATTTAAAGCTAAAGTGCCTAAACTTCAATAAAACATTAGATTACGAAGAATAGTTTCGTAAATTTTTAAGATTACTTAATAGTTATATGAAAAAGGCGCTCACGTTGTGTTCATGAAGTCATTTGTATAGATAAGACCCCCGTAGGAAAAAAATAGTTTCCGGCTATCGATAAAGCTCTTAGGCTGTCAGTAAAGCGTTCAAAACCTTAAATAAACGCCTACATTCGTGTAAAAAATGCATTTTAGCGATATTTTAAACTAAAAATAATATTCGACTTAAATCAGATGAATTCAACTTTGAATCAGCTAATATTCCTCAAATTAACTTTCAGAAAAATATATTTTAATTTTGAAAGAGTTTTTTTAATAAATAGAATTACATTGTGCTGTCAGAGGGGCAAAACTGGCTAAAATTAGCCATTTTTAGACATTTCAAAAGAAAATATTTCTAATCAATTTAATTATTTCTGGAATGCAGCAAAGTTTTTTGGTTATTAGAAATATTAATCTGTCTATATTTCTGAGATGAGGTATTATGTACAGTATTTACATTATCTCCTGCTAATTTTCCCTCTGAAAGTTCTCCACTTCCTGAACCGGGTATTGAACTCACACTCTTTGGGTCTGTCACTGGATCTAACCAACGCCTTTGTCCACTGTACCATGTGACCAGGAGATAACTGATAACTGACATCCATCAAACATGGCTCGTGGAACTAGAACAGTCTACCCCAGTGATCGAAATAAAGGGTTCGAATCGAAATTCCAACCACCTGAAGAAGGCCGGAGCGTACAACGGCCGAAACGTTGTGACAAATATGGCGAGAAAGATGAGGACAATAGTCCGAATAATGTAAATACTGTAGAAATATTAAATTTAATCTATATGCTTGAAATTAAAACTAAAAAGTTTGAAGAAATATTTTTTATTGTAAAACATTCATTTTAAGCCTTATGTATCGTGTTTCTTCAAAGGTACTTAAATGTACCTATGACTATATAAATTTAAGGGTATAAATGTACATAAATGTATCTATGACTATATAAATTTAGGGGTATAAATATACCTAAATGTATCTATGACTATATAAATTTAGGGGTATTAATGTATTTTAATGTATAAATGACTATATAATTTTAGGGGTATAAATGTACCTAAATGTATCTATGACTATATAAATTTAGGGGTATAAATGTACATAAATGTATTTATGACTATATAAATTTAGGGATATAAATATACCTAAATGTATCAATGACTATATAAATTTAGGGGTATAAATATACCTAAATATATCTATGACTATATAAATTTAGGGATATAAATGTACCTAAATGTATCTATGACTATATAAATTTAGGGGTATAAATGTACTTAAATGTATCAACGACTGTATAAATTCAGGGGTATAAATGTACCTAAATGTATCTATGACTATATACATTTAGGGGTATAAATGTACCTAAATGTATCTATGACTATATAAATTTAGGGACATTGCTCTGTTTATTGAACAATTTAGTTCATGCTACATCGACTGAAAAAAACTACTACAACAAAAGAATTCTCCATTACCATATTAGTAAAAAAAAACGCACACTCTTAAATTTTCAAAACATTCAACCTTAGCGTTGCGACCGCACGCTCCAAAATTTCTTACCGTTAAAAATAACACATTTCTAAAAAAAAACATGCTTTGACTCACATCTAATCTTCCGTTGTCCTGTTATTACCTGGATGTACTAAAAAAACAAATCAATTTCCATGCCGGATGTTGTCCGTATGAACAGATGAAAGTACTAGCAAAAGAAAAAGACCTTATACAACTGGAATTTATTAAAAACAGGGATCATAACATTCATCTAGAGATTTGTGGGTTAATGTAATTTTAATAAATTTGTTTGCGAAGATGTATTCTCGCCATTTATATGATTAACTTCACTAATCTGCTTTTTGTATGAATGATTCATGTAATGTATATATATATATATATATATATATATATATATATATATATGAAGAAATTAAAATTAACATCAAAAACCGAAAAGAATAAATAAGAATAATACAAAATGTAAATGAAAAACAAATAAAATAACCCAAACAAATAAATAAGTAAACAAACAAGCCACTGCCGCAAAAATAACCGCCAGAATAGATTTAGCACTGAGTGTTGTCTTCAATATTCACTTTTATATTCATATATATATATATATATAAAGTATCTTTTTTATATATGTGTTTGTGTGTGTGTGCGTGTGTAAGTATATTGTTTATAAAATTTATATATTGTGTGTGTACTCTTGTACATACATGCATACAAACACACCCATCCGCAAACACACATATGCACACTCACCCGCACGCACACGTACATACACACACACACATATTTATATTTATATATATATATATATATATGTCTGAATGTATGCATGTATGTATAAGTTTACACACACAAAATATATAAATTTTCACTCGCGTATATACATACATACATATATATATATATATATATATATATATATATATATATATATATATATATATATATATACATACATATATATATATATATATATATATACATACATATATATATATATATATGTATATATATATATATATATATATATATATATATATATATATATGTGTGTGTGTGTGTGTGTGTGTGTGTGTGTGTGTGTGTGTGTGTGTGTGAGTGGAAATTTATATATTACAAGCCTCCGCTTACATTTGAGATAAGTTGCGCCTCGAAACATAATATTAGCTATGACGTTATCGCGAAATCTCTCAAATATTCTAAATTAAATTACATTATAAAATACTTTATCTTTTTTTCTTTTCCAAAAACCTATTTTTGAAAACATGTCATTCTTGTTCTAATCTCCCTTTTTTTAAGTTTCAAACCTCATTTATTTTCAATTTCATTCTCAATTTGATTGTCTCTGAGTTTTTTTGTTTTGTTTTTTACTTCCATTATTTAGAAGTTAAGACGATCATTTATTCATATCTGAAATGGAGATCGCGTTCTGAATCTCGCACGTCTCTTTTGGTAATGTTCACATGTCTTAGAGATTTCCAGGCGTTAGCCTCGTGAGGTACGTTGTGTTACGCCTGTAAGGATTGAAATCAATGCTGGTCTAGTTTGTTAAGTAATAGGATCACATTGTAAATATTTAAACGATTGTTTAGTCGATTTCAAGGATACAGTAGATAAACACTGGACTATCTATCTCTAACCTGCAAGACTGCAAACCATCGTTCAACTGTTGAAGCCTTGTACAAATATTCAGTAAACATTGCTCTCCACAACTTCCTTTCCTTTGTAGCTATATGTAATATCTGTTCCCTTACCATAATTGTTATCCCGCTCTGCCATCCACTCACACAAAATCGTTAAGTATTTCATTCGCTGTTTAGACTTGGTTGACAACAAATCTAGTAAGACAACTCTGAATTAAAAATCTGAGGAGGGCTGTTTGAGGACCTCAGTTTTCCTGAAAATTGTGGATGATTCTGCAATAGGCTTCCCACTTAATCAAACCATACGTGTGGGATAGAATCTGGCAGTACAGTTCGAAGACAGTCAGATGGTACATCATATATAATCGCCTGTCACTATCGTTTTTTGAGCACAACCGGACTTACCTAAAGTTTATCCAGCAACTATGCTGAGCGGACCTTACTTACAGTTTCTGGGAATGAAAACGAATAATCTGTCTGCATGAGAAATTGTATAAAAAACTAAATAAAAGCACCTTGTCTGTCGTATTCAATGAAATGTGCATGAGAGAAGGATTGCTGCCTAAATACACACACACACACACATATATATATATATATATATATATATATATATATATATATATATATATATATATATACATATATATATATATATATATACATTTTCATATATATATATATATATATATATATATATATATATATATATGCGTGTGAGTACGTGTGTTTGTATGTGTATGTGTTTATATATATATGTGTGTGCGTGTGTGTGTGTGTGTGTGTGTGTGTGTGTGTGTAAATAATACCGATTACCATAATTCTTTGAACGAGAGGGACCAGTGCCAAAAACCCTTTAGCAATAAATAGAAGCAATCTTTCTAAAAGATTATGACACAGCCAAATACTAAGAGAAAAAAAAGTGACGAGAATCAGAAAACTTGATGTCATTTAACCTTCAATGTTCCCCGACAGAAAATATTTTTTAGATGAAAAATTTCCATCGCTGATTTTGCACAATATTAGGAAAATTTTAGAAGTGTAAGACAAGATTTTGGCGAGAAAAATTATCTAGCAGACCCAGCAGTTGATTCAATAATCTTTTCACTTCATGTCAGCTGAGTAGGTGCACTGTGTAATTCTCCACCACCATCACCACCACCACCGCCGCCAACACCATCAACACCACCAACACCACCACCACCATCACCACAAGCATCACCACCACCACCACCATCAACACCTACCACCACAATCACAATCACCACCACCACCATCACCACCACCACCACAACCACCACCACCACCACAACCACCACCACCACAATCACCACCACCATCAGCACCTACCACCACAATCACAATCACCACCACCACCATCACCACCACCACCACCACAACCACCACCACAACCACCACCACCACCATCACCACCATCACCACCACCACCACCACCATCACCACCATCAGCACCACCACCACCATCACCACCCGTTCCCACGACTACTCTCACGCTAACATCCCTCTTTAGTGTAATGAAGGAGGTAGTGCTGCAGCGTTGGAACACCAGAGACTAGGCATCCCTTAAAGCTTTTTCGTCTGGAAACAAAAATATGACAGGGAAGTGAAAAACAGATATTGCACTTGGTAATTACCGCCCCAACCCCCTGTGACGAGATAGGGTACAAGGCCCGTTTAAAGTGGGGAGCCCAGAGTCCAAAAGTTGCTTAGCCCTAGCAACCAACGTTGCGTAGGCGTCGATATTCCACTGACTTTCCCTAGTTGCTACAATTCGGGCGATGCTGTCGCAGGGTAGGAATATCCCAAGCATCCCTCATTCATTTGTTGCGTTCTGTTTCTAAGACAGAAACACAATATTGTGTGATAAAATACAGTCGGCCCGAAGGCAGACACTCTACACTTGAGGCTCGGCTTCTTGTGAACACTGATGGTGATCTCCATTGCGTGCACCATACAAAATTCGACATTAATTACACGACAACTCCTATAAACAATCAAGCGCAAAAGATCAGAAGAAATCGGCGCCTTACACTGGAAAGTAAGTGACAACAAGTCTGTTTATTATTCATGCCGTTTTCAATAACACTACCAACTGATCGGTTCCTCCTCTTACTTCAAATTTAGCTTACGCCACTCCTTTCCAAGTGCCCCAAGAACGATTGACACTATTTTCATTTTCATAGCCAACAATTACCCTTTTATTTCTAGCTATATCTGCCAAACGAGAGGTTTTAAAGTATAGAATTAAAATTAAATTAACAAGAATCGCCTCCAGGCATAGCCTGATTTTGTCTGGAAAAATCGGATAGAATTACAAGACCTTAAAAAAAAATTCAGATACAGCGGAATGCTGATCGCCCCATGGGATTTCTGTGCCCAGACATTTTAGCGTGTTCTTTATTCCCGTGCATGTGTGTTGGTCTGGGCGAGGAGGTGGTGTGTGCGCTACTGTGTGTGTGTGTGCCTGTTTTTGCTTGTGGTTGTGTATATGAGCGTCCCAATTATTATCATTACATGAGTAATTAGTTTCATAAAATAACGATTAAATGATATATAATAAAAATCCAATTAACAAAAGTTTTCTAATTGCACCCTAATTATCTTCAACCGAAATAAACAGCGCACCGATATTTATTTATGCATAACTTATCAACTTTGTTAGAAACCTTTCTTTGAATGCTTTGAAATCTAAAACAAAATTAAAATGACAACAAAGCATTCAAATTTAATCCTTAAGAATTCTTAAATTTCTTTCTAACGTTATTTACATTGTCATTAAATTTGTTGCTGTTATCAAAAAACTTCCAGCTGTTGGGCCCGCTGGATTTCATCAGGTGTATGTCGATCCGGGTTGCAGGCATCTTGGAACGGAGCGCTGTAATCAGTAGATTGTTCTCATTCCACAGCACATGCTTAGGAATATTCTCGTTGTGTTCTTATTTTTAGCATGTCTCAGTTATTGCTCATCCCGTTTTCACTGGGTCCATTTACACACAGCCTGGGCCAGGGATTGAACCCATAATTACGATGTCACCAATTTCATGTTTTAAATCCGATAGTCTATTTTTTCCCGTGAGAAAGTAAACCTAATTCTTCCTAACCTTTCTTCTTTATTAAGAATAAATGTCACACACAAATAATCACTTATTTCGCTCGAGACAAAAGTTATTTTTTTTATAAGGAAATTCATGTCGCACTCAGACAATATTTTTTAGGTCTATCATAGAATTAAAATATACACGAGAACATACAAATATTCAACACAAATGATTCGAATGAAAATGGAACTGAAATGGATATATGTGGCGTGGGGGTGGGGGGTCATTTCTATTTATGTCTGGCAAAAGAGAGAGGGAGCAGAGACCGAAAAGTGCGGCCCTTTGAAATCATTTTTTATGACTCCTTCTATATTTAAACTGGTCGTCATCATCATCATCATCATCAGCCCCTCGACTGCTTCCATCGTCGGGGGCGGAGGACCTGAAGGCAGAAGAAACAGACTTTGATTGTTCTTCCTCGTGCTCCTTTCAGTGGTCTTGGCGGCGCCCATCTCTTCTCAAGCTCTTGACCGACAACCGATGACAACGGAATATGGTGTGGGTCACACTCATGTTTGAATTCAAAGTTGTCCTTCTCCTAGACCGACTGCCACCCAGTCTTATCTTGCTTTTTTACCCATAGCTGCGGGGGGGGAGAAGAGATGTACACATACCTTTCGAATGTAATAAACTCGACTGGAATTCGAACTCGGCTCTCCGATTTCTCATTCCGAGCTGCTTATACATTATTCCTCACCGAGCCTCGTCTCTGAATATATTTTCTAATAAAACTAGTCTTTTAAATGGAGAAACAATTTAGGATACTAATTAAATAGAGTTGTCCCGTCGTAAACAATAAAGAAAAACATTTAGAAATAATCTTTACAGATTAGCAGTCTTTAGTTCAAACAAAGGCCACGTAAATAGTAAGAATAAAAAACATTTGATTCATTATTATTTTGGAAGCGGAGTATTGTTTATAATATCGATGCAACGTCAAATCATTTCCTGACTTTTACAGAATTATTGCGTTTTACGTCCGAAAATATACATTTTTTTAGCAGGTTACAATAAGATATATTCTAAATAAAAAAAGGGATATATACATTTTTAATGAAAGAGCAAAAAGCTCCACAAATTAATAGTTCTTTTTTTTTTAAAGCATTTCATCCCAAACAAGTCGGGAATGCCACAAGCACGCAAGGGGTTACAGAGAGTGAGAACAAAGAGGATTGTTTGAGGAAAGGACATAGAGATGGATGAAGATCAAGACCAAGGCGTCAAAAGATGTCGATCCGCATTACGTTTGAATATTTGAAGATTATAGCTATCAGGGAAGCAAGTAAGAGGAAGGGAGTTGCACTGTCGGGAAGTGCGAGAGAAGAAGCTGTTGGAGTAGAAGAGGCGGTTACATTTAACTGTTTCGACGGTGAAAGGGTGGGACAGAGATGCCAACCTAGTAGCACTCTTAAATTCATGCAGTTGGGGTACCAATGAAAGTATCTCGTCACAGCAGTTACCATAAAAAAAATTTGTAGAAAAGACAGAGGGAAGCCACATCACGTCTGTAAAATAGTGACTGTAGACGAGATGCCAGATCAGGACCTATCACATTGCATATCCGTCTCTGGATTTTGTCGAGGAACTGGAGATGAACAGCGGAGACACCAGACCATATATGACAACAGTATTCAATGCAAGGACGAATTGTTGATTTGTAGATTTGAAGGATGGCCTCAGGTGAGAAAAACTTTTTGGCGCCACACAGAGAACCAACTTTCCTTACGGTAGATGATGAACCTCAAATGTTATGTTAATCCAATACAGAAAGCGATTTAAAAAGGTTTTAGAAAAATCATCAACTTAAAGAAATAATTATAATAATGTTAGCACATTTCAAAAATTGATATTTGCAAATAACAGCTAAGTGACTTACCTTAAGTCCAGTAAACATTCAAACATGTTGAGAATTTCTAAAACTATATTTATCGCTTGATAAAAAAAAAACGAAAAAAAATCTCTGATGAAATCAGTTCAAATAATTCTTGTAAATTTCCTCGTTGTCTTTAGACAAAAAAACAACGCTTTGAATGACCACATCTTGATCACGCCACAGATTATGTCATACGCAACTCTCAAATAAGCCATCACAAATATGTCTGATAAGTGTTTAAGTATGGTTGTGCTTTCAAACAGAAGCTCTACCCTTATAAATCTATCTACTTTAATCCGTCTTCGTGACTTAGGAGCAGAAAAACGCGAGTCCAAACCAGAGACAGACAAAAACTGATACATTTTTTTTCGTAAAAATGAAACTGAATGAAACTGAATAAAACCTTGAACGAAACGTATAAAAATGTTATTTGATGACAAAAATGTTAAACTTATTTCAAAAACTGAATTTTTTCTTCATTTCTTTTTGTTGATTTACGTATTCAATTATCTGGAATATTGTATTATTCGAACAATTTACTCGCGCGATTTCTAAAAACATGAAAATGATATAGCAAAGAACACACAATACATATTTATATTCAAAACATTATCCATAGAATTTCTTTATGTAAACCAAAAATAATTCAGACACCGAAGAAATTATATTCACATTCTCGGCAAAAAAATTGAAACAAAATCAGGAAAGTGACCCGAATTATAAAAAGGCATTAAAAAAAGTCTTAACAAAGAACATTCATTGTTATTTAACCCTTGTAGGTTATACTCTGTTCGATGCAAAAGTGTAGCTTCTGTTTTATATTTTGTTCATCTGCAAATAATTCAAAATAAAGAAGTTTTGTTATATGATTATATAATTAGAATTTGCGTTATCTCCCTTGAAAAATCATTTTTGTCTTTTTCCAGTTGCTCAAGAATGTAGATGGATCACATAAGATAAATATTCGCGTTTTTTTTAAAGTTTGCCTATTTTAAAGGTATATCTGTAGTAGATATAAAACGTCTGGCTAATAAAAACCATTTCAGTTACTTAGAGATTACATAGATACAAATTCTGATTGTCCGTATTATTTAGATAGATAGATAGATAGATAGATAGATAGATAGATAGATAGATAGATAGATAGATACGAATAAGTTGAAATTTATAAATAGATAGATACGAACAGACTAAGATAGATAGATAGATAGATAGATAGATAGATAGATAGATAGATAGATAGATAGATAGATAGATAATATGAATAAGTTGAAATTTATGGATAGATAGACACTAACAGATAAAGATAGATAGATAGATAGATAGATAGATAGATAGATAGATAGATAGATAGATACGAATAAGTTGAAATTTATAAATAGATAGATACGAACAGACTAAGATAGATAGATAGATAGATAGATAGATAGATAGATAGATAGATAGATAGATAATATGAATAAGTTGAAATTTATGGATAGATAGACACTAACAGATAAAGATAGATAGATAGATAGATAGATAGATAGATAGATAGATAGATAGATAGATAGATAGATAGATAGATAGATACGAATAAGTTGAAATTTATAAATAGATAGATACGAACAGACTAAGATAGATAGATAGATAGATAGATAGATAGCTATGAATAAGTTGAAATTTATGGATAGATAGACACTAACAGATTAAGATAGATAGATAGATAGATAGATAGATGGATAGATAGATAGATAGATACGAATAAGTTGAAATTTATAAATAGATACGAACAGACTAAGATAGATAGATAGATAGATAGATAGATAGATAGATAGATAGATAGATAGATAGATAGATAGATAGATAGATATGAATAAGTTGAAATTTATGGATAGATAGATACGAACAGACTAAGATAGATAGATAGATAAATATGTATAAGTTGAAATTTATGGATAGATAGATACGAACAGATTAAGATAGATAGATAGATAGATAGATAGATAGATAGATAGATAGATAGATAGATAGATTATAACAGACTGGGATAGATACAATTTCTCTATATCAAGCGTGGAGTCATTTCATATTAATGGAGTAACGGCCTACTTAGTATAACGGTGCCTGATTCTCCTTCGGATTCTTCTCAGGCCTTCGCACACATATTGCCACTGATCCATCAATTATTCGAAATTGTCTGTAAAGCCCTCCTTAA
>OZ038477.1:141290483-141377983 GCA_964036315.1 Acanthosepion esculentum | reverse complement strand
CTCATTCTTTTCCTTCCTCTTTAATTACACTCTTTTCTCTCTTCGCCCCCCCCACTTTACATATCTCCTTTCCTACATTCCACCACTAAAGCTAATATTACCTCAAATTTTATATTCCCTCCAATAATTACCGCCATTATATGACTGTCAAGTCCCGGAAGGCAGCCTCTTTTCATTTAAAAAAAAAAGAAGTCTTATGTCATATTTTCACAATTTTAAAATATTTATTTTACACTTTTCTTCTCTTATTTCGCCTTTCAATTTTTTCCTGCCAAAAAATGGTTCAATAAAAAAAGTTCATTGTATTTATTTTATTTTTCAGTTGTGTCTTATTCCGTCTTCGATTTTCGTTACTAGTACATCGTCAATATTTCATTACGCAGGCGCTTGCAAAAACAAACCGTCACATAAAACCAACCTACCTACCTACCTACCTACCTATCTATCTATCTATCTATCTATCTATCTATCTATCTATCTATCTATCTATCTATCTATCTATTTTCTCTTGCTTACTTTTATCTATCTATCTATCTTCCCTTGCTTACTTACAGTGATTTTCCAAGTGTAGCTTAAATGTAGCACAAGTCCGAAAGTATGGGGCACCCAGTGAGGATCGATCTCACTACTCATTCGTAATTTCCTCTAGTGAGACAAGCTTGCTAACCTGAAGGTGCCCTAGTGATTTTCCAAGCGTAGCTCAGATGTGGCACAAGGCCAAAATTATGGGGCACAAGTGATGATCGAACTCACTATTCAGTCGTAATTGCTCTAGCGAGACAAGCTTGTTAACCATTACACTGCCTGAAGGTGCCCCTAGTGATTTTCCAAGTTTAGCTTAGATGTGGCACAAGGCCGAAAGTATGGGGCACCCAGTGAGGATGGAACTCACTATTCAGTCGTAATTGTTCTAGCGAGACAAGCTTGTTAACCATTACACAACCTCGAGGTGCCCCTAGTGCTTTTCCAAGCATAGCTTAGATGTGGCACAAGGCCGAAAGTATGGGGCCCCCAGTCAGGATCGAAATCACTACTCAGTAGTATTTGTTCTAGCGAGACAAGCTTGTTAACCATTACACCGCCTCAGGGTGCCCTCACTTGCTTACTTCTATCTCTCTATCTACCTACTGTATCAGCTAATAATGAGAACGGCACTTTTTTACCCTATTCTTCCCACAATACATGATATTAGGTTAAAGAATTAAATTGTTTTATGGACGTAAGAGGAGGGGGCAAAAAGTAGAGATCAGGAGGATATCTAGGATAGATAACGGTTGACCATGACTTCAAATTAATATTGATGTGGTTGTAGCGGACCGTGGGGGTGAAGATGAGAAGAGATATCAGAAGGTTAAAATTTCCTGCTGGCCGGTCCAGCTACATGGGAATGTCAGACTTTAATTAAGTCCAAAGAAGACAAATAAGACCGATATGCATGGGTAAACAAATATATATTAATAACGAGTTACACAAAGACATGAACAGTTATATAGAGTTTGTATGGAGAAATTATGTGCGTGTGTTGTAGTGTTCGTACGTACGTGTATTGTTCTTAGCGCGTTCTCAGAATTTGGGAAACGCTGTATCTGTGAGAGGTCACATATTGGCCTAAGTGGAAAAAGAGAGATTTTACCTCACCTCCGCGCGAGGTAGCGGCCCATGGCCTAAGTCGAAAAAGAGAGAGAGGCGAAGGGCCAGTCAGTATTTATAGCCAGGGGAGAGAGACCCCTGTTGAAGGATTAAGGAACTAAGGAGGAGCTAACTGCGACATGATCGATCAAGTGTCCTCCCGGGTGTCTGTTCCTCATAACAGTATACCAGATTGTTATAGAAAATTACTTTTATTCAAAACAATATTTAATTTTTCCTTGTGGGACATTACACGATAAAAAGCGATAGTAATTTGTTTTTATTTATTACCAAAATCTACTTCATAGAAATTACGCTGGAAATATCAGAATAAAATGAGTATATGCCGATTAAAACTCTTTTCTAAATCAACTTTAGTGTGACCGCCCTTATTTTCCATTACGGCTTGTAGTGCTGGCGATATTGACTTCACTAGTTTTACAAACGTCATAGAAATGTCGTCTGCCCGTCCCGACATTCTTTCAAATCTGTTTTGTTCAATCGCTGTCGTCCTTCAACGGATGTGCAGGTGGTGGAAGGGATAGCGGCTCGTAAGAAGAAGCTAAAGAGGCGAGTTCAAATTCCAGTTGGTTTCCCTAAATTTACTTACGACCAAATAGGCTTGGGAATGGAAAGAATCCATCTCCTCCTCCTCCTTCCAGGTACTGATTTAAATAGTAAATATCATTGTTATTCTCCAAAAGGTGATAGTGCTATATTCCCTCGCAGAACAAAAAAAAAACATACTTACAATCCAAAATATATTCCGGCTTTAAATAACCTAAAAAGGGTTGATAAGATATAAAAAACAGAATTATTCTTACAATCCAAAATATGTTTGGGATTTAAATAACCAAGAAAGGGTTGATAAGCCATAAAATACACATCAATTATTCTTCTTATTACATTCCAAAAGTACTTAATTGGACTGATAAACAATGACGTGATTGGCTAATCGATCTTTTTTTTTTTTTCACCCCTTTTGCTTTTTGTAACCTTTGCTTGTTTCCTGGTGAATGTTCCGGCTCATCGTCACTCTGAAACATTCCTCTTTTTTTTCAAAACAAAATGAAGAGTTGTTTTATTTTAAATTATTGTCAACTTCAGCAATCATCATTCCGTTCATGAGATGCAAATGACCGATGTCAGTGGATCTCGTGCAACCATTTTTGTTTTTAATTAAATGTACACCCAATAGTATGCCTATAGGCCACTCAAAGTTAATGGTTACTGAACGATATGTGTGGCATGGAGCAACTAAATGTAAATTATAAGGATATGTCAGATTGATGACAGTTAACTCTACGCATGAAGAGCTAAGAGATTATAGTGATCGGTGAAGCATCCACTCGGGAGTTCCACGAAATGGCGCTTCACAGAGAGAAAATTTCTGAATGAAACTTCCTCCTTACCAATGGAATACGAAAGGAGTGAGGATGCGTCGACGCTGTGTACGTGACGTGGTAGATTTTAGCTGCAAAAACTGAACTGATAAAAAAAAGAAAGGTAGATTATCTGAAAATTTGCCATGCAAATTGCCATAGGGTAGCAGTAGGTTAGCGACATTGCGTTTGCGAGAAAGAGGCCGGATGGTTAAAAAATAGCCCATCGCCCACAAGGCCGTGTAAACATTTTTAAACTCAAGTCTAGGAAGTGAGCACAGATAAGAGTGTAATATTCCATTTTTGGTCTAGTTCAGAGTATATTAAATTATTTCTTTTATTATTATTATTATTATTTTTTATTTTATTTCCTTTGATTTCTGGCATTTACACATTTCTTTCCGTGTCCCGCCCAGAGACCTAAGGTTAGAAATGGCATCATGATACTTTCCACTGACAAAAAAAAAATATATATATATTTTACAGAGATAAAGCCCTTCGTAAAGTGTGGGCTGTACTTGTGAGAACAATTTTTTGTATCTCTTTGAGGCATGGAGTTCCAGGAATCCTTTCAGTTAGTCTACTGGAATCTTTTCCAACCAATCCTAGGGCTCCAACTACAACAGGGATTGTTAATGTTCCCACGTGCCACATTTTTGAGATTTCTATTTCAAGGACCTTGCATTTTGACAGATTTTTGAATATATTCAAAAATACATTGCAGTCTGCAGGGACTGCCATATCAATAAGGAGGCCTTTTTTGTTTGTTTGTGGTCTTTAATAACAATCTCTGTGCGGTTGGCTTTGATTGTTCTGTCAGTGTGTATTGTGTAGTCCCATAGAATTGTAACAGTTCCTATCTCCGTAACCGGGTCAGGGTGGTGTTCGTACCAGTTTCTTTCAGTTTCCTTCCCGTAGGAGTTGCAAATTTTCCAGTGCACTCTGTCATGCCGGGTTTTATATTCAGTCGGTGCCAATATCGTGCATCCTGATACAAGATGATCAATGTTTTCTGGATATTTATCACAGAATCTGCATTTTGGGCTAACACAGTATTTTAGTATATGTGCTTGATAAGTCCTAGTTAACAAGCATTGGTCCTGTGCAGCAAGGATAAAACCTTCAGTTTCAGCTTTCAACCCTGCACTACGTAGCCACTGATGGGTTCGGGTTTTGTCTACGTTATTATTATTATTATTATTATTATTATTATTATTATTATGATTATTTTCATTGAATTCTGTGGTATACATATTTCCTTCCGGGTCCTAACCAGAGATCTAATGTCAGAAATAGCTTCATGATATTTTCTGAGCATTTCTGTAAAAAAAAAGAAAAGAAACCTAGATCACACTCATTTTAAATAGGTAAAGCTCTTCGTAAAGTGCGAGCTGTACAATCTTTCGTATTTCTTTAAGGCATGGGCTGCCAGGAAGCTTCTCAATGATTCTATCGGAACCTTTTCCAATCAATCCGAGGGCTCCAACTACAAATGAGATTATCGAAGTCCTCATGTCCCAGATTTTTTTAAAATTTTGACTTCAAGACTCGTATTGAAGATATTCAAAAACGCATTAAAATCTTCAGGACTGCCACGTCAAATAATAAAGCACATTCTGTTATTGTGATCTTTGATCGCGATGTCTGGGTGATTAGCTTTGATTATTCTGTGTGTGTATTGTAAAGTCACATGAAATTGTTACATATGCTATCTCTGTATTCGGGTACTGCAGTTTCCTTCCCGTAAAAGTTACATATTTTCCAGTGCAGATATTGACCCAATCTATCATGCTTAATTTTATATTCAGTGAGTGCTAGCACCGTGCAACCTGATACAAGATGGTCTATTGTTTCTGGATATTTATCACAGAATCTCTGTTTCGGGTCAACTCAATTTTTCAGTATGTGTGCCTGGTAATTTCTAATGAGCCAGAATTGGTTCTGCCCATCAAAAAATAAAAACTCCAGTTCCAGCTTTTAACCCTACACTATATAACCACTGATGAATATGGTGTTTTTCTACATCATCCTGTTTGCTACGGGCTGACTATTGACCATGAAAAGGTTTATCGTGTCATCGTTTTTGCATTTGGTGCATTGCATTTGCTTTCACTTTCTATTTTAAGTTCTTTGCCGTTGCATCAGCTGCATTATGGTTTATTATTGTTTTTATTGTTTTTATTTCCTTTGATTTCTGGCGTTTACACATTTCTTTCCGGGTCCCGCCCAGAGACCTAAGGTTAGAAATGGCATCATGACATTTCCCACTGGAAAAAAAAATTACATAGACGAAGCCCTTTGTAAGATGTGGGCTGTACTTGTGAGAACAATTTTTTGTATCTCTTTGAGGCATGGGCTTCCAGGAAACCTTTCATTTAGTGTACTGGAATCTTTTCCGATCAATCCGAGGGCTCCAACTACAACGGTGATTGTTGATGTTCCCATGTGTCACATTTTGTAGATTTCGATTTCAAGGTCCTTATATTTTGATAGCTTTTTGAAGATCTTCAAAGATACATTGCAGTCCGCAGGGACTGCCATATCAATATGGAGGCACTTTTTTTTGTTTGTGTTCTTTATATTATTATTTATTTATTTATTTCCTTTGATTTCCGATGTGTACACATTTCTTTCCGGGTCCCGCCCAGGGACCTAAGTTTAGAAATGACTTCATGACATTTTCCACTGACAAAAAACAAACAAAAAAAAACATATTTTACATGGATAAAGTCCTACATAAGGTGTGGGCTGTACTCATGGGAACATTTTTTTGTATTTCCTTAATGACATGGGTTTCCAGGAATCCCTTCAATGAGTCTACTGGAATCTTTTCCAACCAATCCGAGGGCTCAAACTACAACGGAAATTGTTGATGTTCCCATCTGTCACATTTTTGAGATTTCGATTTCAAGGTCCTTGTATTTTGATAGCTTTGGTCCTTGTATTTTTTTTTTTTTATTATTATTATTATTATTATTATTATTATTATTATTATTATTATTATTAAGCAAAATAGAGAGAAGTACTTCCCTATTAAGGTTTCTCACTACACAAAGGTGAAAGAAAGAGAAAATAATTCCTTTTCAAACACGTGTTTTTCTAGTTAACTGCTGCTGTTACTACGTATATCCTCTCACGCCAATCGACTGGGTCTCATGCTGCTATTCTTTCTCAAAATTACTTAAGGTTCAATGCAAAATTTTCGTAGACACCAATGTAAGCTTTGTCCTAAAAGAACTGTGTAGCTTGAATTTGCCTCTCAACTATACATTATATGGAAAGGATTTTTTCGGTCAATTATTGACACGGTTCCATTTCCGTTAACGGCTTTCTTTGTACTGTGTTTATTTAAAGTCGCCAAAGGGATAACCTTTAGTTCAGAGGAGATGAGAGAGACAATATTCGTGACACCGAAACACATATTAAATCAACCAGTAGACGAAAGAAAGGAACACACCTTATAAAAGGAAATATTTACGTGTCTATCTGACGATAAAAGAGATGGGCTCGTTTATAACTATATACGCTTACACTTTATGTATCAAGGTACAGGGTAGACCCAGAGCTATCATGTATATTTATTAAACTTACATATGTTTTCTAAGAACGTAAGCTAAAATGGCGAGTGCAAGCAAATAGAGAATACTTTATTTGAGTCGCTTAAAAACTAAATTTCTCCAGATCAGGTTTTATTGGAAATTTTTTCTAAGAATTTACTTTTTCTACTCAGGCCTCCATTTTTTTAATGGTGCATGAGATATTTTAGCTAATTTTGATTAATTTGGGGATGCTGAATCCAAAAATAATATTTATTTTTCGCCATTAACTTTAGTTTTGCTTCTCCAGAATAGTATACTATACGGGAAAATGGTTATGATTTGGTTAAGTTACTGTAAATGTAAAGAATAAATAAATAAATGCTCATCATTAAACACAACCTTAGATTGAATAAAACATATCTTACGTAATGTTTTTCGATTTCTGTTTTATTTCACTCGAAAAAATAAAGAAAATAATACTGAGCTATTACGTGACATCTGTGCTTCTTTACGGCAGTGAATGTTGGACGATTTTTCCAAAGATGAAAAAAAGACTCGAGGCGACAGATATGTGGTTCTACAGAAGGATGCTAAGGATATCATAGACCGAGCATGTGAGCAACGATGAGGTCTTAAAGAGGTTGAAAACAAGGAAGGAGCTTATACTTTACATCAGGTATGATGTTTCTGGGACACATAACGGGGAAGGAGGGCTTGGAGAATCTGATACACACGGGTCGAATAGAGGGAAAGAGAGACAAAGGAAAACAACTCGTGACATACCTGGTGGATTTAAGCAAGTGGATGACAGAACGTGGTCTGGGGGCGGAAGCAGAGGGAAGGAACTTGTTGAAAGCTGCAAGGGATGTAAGGATGTGGAGAGCCATGATCGCCTATTCCTGAAAGGACATAGCACGTAAAAAGAAGGAAAGAAAGAAAATTGAAAGCAACTGGTCGCCACGGCAAGAACTTTCGCTTATTTGATTTCCGTGTATGATGAGTAGATTTGTCATGTTGTAACTTCCAAGTGTCGTCTGCCATCATTCTTTTAACTCACCTTCCTTGATAAGGTCCTTCCATAACTTTAATGTCCTTATGAAATCTTTCACCTTGCTCTCCACTATTTTTGAGAATGATGAAGAGATTTTTTCCTGTTGTAAGTTATGTACAAGCCCACGCGTGAATGACTTTCTCGATTGCAATCAATGCGTCTGAAGACACTCTCCTCCGATGAAGCTGTATTCTTTTCTTTCCTTCAAGCATGATTCACCCCGGAGAAAAGTCTCTGTTTCTTATCCCCTCCCGCTCCAACCATTGTTGTAAATCGTCTCTCCAGCCTGAGCGAATGTTGGCGACGTCTTCCCACCACTCAATATCCATGTCCATCGCTGTCATGTCACTTTTACAAGCGTCCTTCAAGAGAAGATGCGGCTGCTCTCTTGCTGTTGGCCAATTCCCGGTACAAAATGGTGAAGACAGTAGACAGGAGATATCCAGAATTAATTTGAACATTATGCGAAATTTGCTATAAATATTTTTTTTCATTCTAAAGCAAAACGTGGAGGCTAAACAATAAAAATTAACTTGATTATTTGAAATCAGCAACTCAAAGTTAGCTAAGAAAAAATAAAAGTTAGCTTGCAGCAAAACGTGTAGGTCAGTGTGATTGCAATAGAAACACTTACGACTTTTACACATTTTTGAACTCATTAACAACATTCAGAGCTGATTTTCCTCGGGGCTTCATTGGCTAATCTTCTCATAAATTGAATGCACTTTGTTTTCAGCTGGCTATGTCAAACTCATTGCTTCTTTACTCCACTGACATTTGCACTTTTCTTGGAATTTGAACAACGTTATTTTTATCCAACGTCATCTTCGTAAATAATTTTGGTAGTCATTTTTTCTGTTTTTGGATTAAATAAAATGTTCCTTCAAATCGAAATAGAATTCTTATTTCGTTACCAAGTTCCATTATGGCTGCATAACCGATTCCCGAGAAAGATTAGTTTGGTTTGGTTTGGTTTTTTTTACAGTATATCAACCTCAATGGGATATTTAATGACGATAAAATTTTTATTGATGGTAATATAATTTTCCAAAAATGTATTGGTTTGGTTTATTTTGTTTTACAGCATATCACCCGCAATGGGTTATTTAATGCCAATAAGAGTTTTATTGATGGTAATATCATTTTCCAAAAATGTATTGGTTTGGTTTCGTTTCCTTTCGTTTATTTTGTTTTACAGTATATCAACCTCAATGGGTTATTTAATGCCGATAAAATTTTTATTGATTGTAATATTATTTTCAAAAAATGTATTGTTAGTAATAATTTTTTCCTCAAAAATCCATTGCTGGTAATAATTTTTTCCAAAAATGTATTGCTGGTATTAAAATCTATTTTTACACTTTCGTAAGGTTTTGACCCCAGGTTTGGGGTTAAGTATTTGCACATAGCTGGGACCCAAACAGGTGCTACCACCCCGGATCAGGGTGGACCTGGGAACACCAGCAATTAAGAGGTGGTTCCTCGCTTCTCAAAACCACCCGATCAAAGGCCTTGCTGCTGGACGTAGTTTATCGTCTTACCCAGGACGCGGATGTAGTTTATCGTCATATCCAGGACGGGGCTCTGATAGAGAACTCGGAGAACCGAGTTAGGATTATTGTTGGGTTCGTTTCTCCCATTTACGCAAAATATCCTTGGGAAAGTTACGAATAGATCTCTTTACTCCAGCTATGGGTTAAATATTAGGACTTCTATTTGTAAAAAATCAGTTTTATTCTCAAAAGAATTATTAATGCTACATTCCCTTACATATTATAGAATTGTTCTTACAATCAAAAATATGTTTTGGCTTTAAATTAAACCGACAAAAGGTTTATTAAAAATCAAATAATCGAATTCTTTTGATATTAAAAATACCCGGAATCTTTTTCAGGAATCACGTATAAACGAGAGAGAGGGGGGCTAAACAGTTTTAATTGTCTCGGAGTTTAATGTTTGTCCTTATACACGTTATTTAGCACACTGTCTCATACTTCATCCCTGGGGTTGACGTCTCCCTAGACTCATCTATCAGGAACCGAGAAAGGATCAGTTCGCGACCGAAATATACTTTGAACGTCACATGCACAGATTCGAGAATTTTCGCCTTAAATTACACAATTACAAAATAATGCATTATTGACTAACTCCACGCCAGACCCCACACACCAAATGCCAGACACCCATCACGTTTGTCACCTCATTCTGTACATGTCACTGACGCCTTTTTCTCTTTTTTTTTTTTTTAACATGAAGATTGCTAAAGCATTAGCTTCGTTTTAAATACTTCCGTTACGAGGTTGGCGTCATTGTTAGGAGGATAATGCGACCAGCGCTGACTGAGGCAGGCCAATGGGAAACTGCACAGCTAACAATTCCAAAGGTCGTCGTTGTTGTCTGCGTCTGTTCATACTCACGTAGATACGGGTCAGCCATTTTTGCCGTAACATCAGCACCTTCTAGCGATAGAGAAGAATTGGCGAGCCTGTCGTTACGTATGAAATCTCGTGAGACCGAGAACAGACGACCATGACGAGATTTCTCTTTTATTGTTTATTCTATCCATCTGTTGATATTAAATTCAATAATTCAATATATTGGACGTTGAAAATTTTCATGATATTATGATAGCTCTGACCTAAGTGTCATAAAGTAATCTTTACCGTCGACTATTGATTTACCGTAATTCCCCATGTATAATACGCATTTTTTTCTAAAAACTAATAAGCAAAATCAGGGGTGTTTATTATGCACAGCTACAAAAAAATCTTTAAAAAATGCTGTAAAATAAGAATTATCATAAAACTAAATTAGAATAACATAATTCTATGTTTAAACCATTTTTTAAAATAAGAGTAGGACACGCTGGCCCTAATGAAATTGGAGAGGTACAATTTATAGGGTTTGATTATCAAAAAAGGTGCGTATTATGCATGAGTAGAAGAATTTCCACACACTTACAGCACAATTTTAGATGTGCTAGTAAATCATAAAATAAGCAAAAAAAAAAAAAAATAGACGATGCGCGCAAAAGTTTGGGGCGTTTTTTTTTTTTGTTTTTTTTTTCTATTATTAAAAAAGAAATCCAGTTTTCTTCTGCATATGATATAATGGTAGTGTAGTACTCGTCGAAGCAGGATATGAGATCGGCGTGCCGGGTTCAAGTTCCGCCTTCGTCTACTACGTTCGCTTTTCGGCGAATTCACTTAGACATGGATCCTTTTCTTCTCTCAGCAGCAAAGTAGAAAGAAGCTCCCAGATTTCGAAATCAGCTAGTCTATGAGAAAGACAACCCTGAATTCCCAAACCGGAGAGAAACGAACGCGAAATAATTCCACCATCTTTCCCAAGAAGCTTTAAAATTAATTTTCTTTTACTAATTTTCACTCTATAAAAATCCCAAGAGGCATTCAAGGTAGAGTCGCTAAAATCATGAGGCAAGTGGCGCAGTTTATGAGAATACGTGGAAAATATAACGGTAAACCCTAGCCTTGAACAGCCTAATATAGTGGTCGGGTAAGCGTCCTCTTGGGAATCGGTTCCACAAAGTAGCAGCTCATTGGAAGCAGCCATTCGAGTAGAACATCTTCCTTACTAATGGAATACGAAGGAGGTGAAGGTGGTTCGAATCAGTGTCAGTGACGTGGCGGATCTTATATGGAAGTAAGGAATGTAGCATTTCGTGACATTTTCAATGTTATACACACACACACAGACATATATATATATATATATATATATATATATATATATATATATATATATATATATATATATATATATATATATATATATATATATATAATTAACAAATAGCTTCCGAAGTCTCCGATTAATTAATTATTACTTGCTTCAAAAAGCCGTGACTTGGCTTTCTGATGTCTCCGATTTTCTAATTAATCATTACTTGTTCTGTTTATTACATTGAGCTGTCAGGATTTATATCCTCCCTCGAATTATCCATACGGATTACCATTTAACTTTATATATATATATATACATGTACCTACGTTTGGAGTGCGACTTATGACTTGGCAAACAATGAAACTTAAGTCGCACCCCAAACGTAGGTATATGTATATTTATTAATATATATTTCTTGTGTCTGTCTAACCATATCGGGCACTTTTATAGTTACTTCATAATGAAAATTTGTTAAATATTTATTTGCTTTATTGTGTATGTACGTTAGCGCGCCTATATATCTAGTTGTTAATATCTAGTTATTTGATTTATCCTCCACTATATATATATATATATATATATATATATATATATATATATATATATATATATATATATATATATATTAAGAAATATACGTTACGTTAATTGTCAATTGCTGGAATTATTATTATTATTATTGTAAGGTCTTATGAATATCTCTTAATATATATATATTGAATAGCCTAGTTACTTGTTTTTCTTACACTATAGAACATTTATATGTATTTATATACAAACACTCACTCGTGCATCTAACTGTATTTACCCATTTGTTTTGATATATATATATATATATATATATATATATATATATATATATATATATATATATATATATATATATATAAAGTGAACATTGAAGTCAACAGTCAGAGGGGACAGGCTGATTCATGCTGGACGCAATCGTCAGGCTGCCTGACGATTGCGTCCAGCAACAAACAGCCTGTCGCCTCTGAGTGTTGACTTCAATGTTCACTTTTATATAGATATATTTACATACGCTCTATCTCTTATATTGAGCACTTCATCCCATAAATACAGCACACCGTAAAACTATATTTTTTCATATATATATATATATATATATATATATATATATATATATATATATATATATATATATATACCCGAGTGATATGACATTTATAAAATACACGTCAGTAAACAAATATAGTAAGTTGGCTTTGAGGTAGTGAATAAAATTATGTACACTTGAATGGGTAGATAAATTCATTGGGAAATATACAAATGACATACCAAGATTTGGTTATAAAAAACAATATTTCTATAATCAAATCACGTTTTTTATTTGTATTATATTTTCGGTAAAATATATGACTTAAATGAATCTGGGATTTTGAAATTTAAGCCGAGCACCCAACCCCACGAAAAAGAACAGATTTTGTCATTACACTCAAGAAAAAAAGGTTCATAGCCAATAGACATGATTGTACCAGCAAACCAAAAAGTAAAATTGGAAGTAAGATACTTCAAAATAAATACCGAGACCTTGCAAGAGAACTGAATATATGGTAAGACATAAAGGTGGCCATTTGATTCATCAACATTGGCACACTTGAGACAGTCTTGCGTAATCTTTCAGCAAAACCGGAAAACTGCGGAAAAATCAAAATAAAGCAGATGGAAGCTTAATCTAAAATCAGCTAGATTATAATCTAGTTAATCCAATAAATCCATTGTCTTTCGAATAGCCTTGCTGTCACTTGATCTCTAATGAAAGCCACAAATTAAAATTAATGATGATGTGAGAATATGGACAATCATCATAAGAAAATGGTAAGGACATCATTCTGGAACTGGCACTTAAAGGAAATTAAATTTCTTGGAATTAAAGATTAGAAAGAAGCTAAAGCGGTTTATAATCAAGCAAAAATAGATTCGACAAAATAGCAAATGTGGCTCCGACGAAGACAAAAATAAAACTGTCACTAATATGAGAAAGATCCTGGAAATTCTTGGAGAAAACCAAGAAGCCCTTCACAAAAAAGGTTTTTTAGTTATTTGTTTAAATATTGGGAAGTCGATATAGCTGATACGTTTTCAACAGCCCGCTTAAATTCTTGACGTAAGTTAACTTAAAAGAAATGTAATAGTACACATGAATGGGTGGGAACTGTACTACACCAGGATTATGCAAATGATCTGTGTTGAAGAATAGAAAAAGTAAATTTCTGGTCATCACTCTTGAATAGAAACCGGAGGCTACATTTGAACAGCGCAAAAATAATTTTGAATATTTGCCGTATAATCAACAAATTTTGTCATTGCAAAAAAAATAAGAAAAATATCTTTTGGTTTGTGGATTCTGCCGATAGGACAAATCAACGAAAATGAAGTACTCCTGCTATAAATGGGCAAGAGGTGACGTGTCTTCATTTTCTAGTTCCAGACCCCAAACGCGTCTCCGAATGTGGTGAATTACTTTCCACTCTGCAATCTCTTTCACAGAGACGAATCCCTCACTACTCGATCGCTATTTCCATGGAAAGTATTCAGACGAACTATATTCCTTAGTACCACCAGTTCTAACTTACACGTCTAAGACCCGCCATGCCACGCCCATCGTAACCAACCACCCTCATTTATTTTGTATTCCATTGGTCAGATGTAAATTCAACACGAGCAACTTCTTCCCACGAAACGCTGCTTTGTCAAACCGATTACCAAGAGGAGACTTCTCCAATCACAATAATCTTACCTGTTCACGTTTAGGGTAAACCGTTATCTTCCCACATATCCTCATAAACTGTGCCTCTTGCTCTGTAAGCCTTGAGTGTCTCTTAGGACTTGTAATGCTAAAAGAAATTTCAGAGATTGCCTAAACGGGAGTGAAGTGCTAAATAGTTGGACCTTGTTAGAGAATGGAAGGTAAAAAAAAATGTCGAACAAGGTAATGTGCATGCAGCAATTGAAATGCAAATTATTGAAGCGTTTGGAGCAGCACCAACCCTAAGAGCAATAAGAATAAGGTGCGTGCTTCACTGTGACAGATGGCTTGCTGCCACTTGATCCCCAATTGGAAACACCAACTATAACTGATGTAAGATCTGAATGTGTATCCAATTACTAAGGATAAATCGAAACGGAGCTCAATCAGAAATACTGTTATGGTGGGTGTTTGGAACGCTTAACTCAACAGAGATTTACATTGTCTCTACTCCTTTAGCTGCAATGGGGAGGTGCTGGAACAGAGCTATTATAACTGAAATGGATATACAGTCACTGAAAAGACTTGGTCAGTTAAACTCCAAAAATGATGAAATAACCTGATAGAGCCCAGGGCGTTTCAGGCTAGATTTTGAATTAAGTGTTGTCTTTATCCAGACCCGGAACACATTTGGGTTGTATGAGCACCATATGTACTGCAGCCGTAGATTCAGAGGTGTGTCTAGGACAATATAGCCTGATAGAGCCCAGGGCGTTTCAAGCTATATTCTGATGCCTTTCTCCAGGCCCGGAACACATTCGGGTTGTATGAGCACCATATGTACTGCAGCCATAGCTTCAGAAGTGTGTCTAGGACAATATAGCTTGATAGAGCCCAGGGCGTTTCAGGCTAGATTCTGAATTAAGAGTTGTCTTTCTCCAGACCCGGAACACATTTGGGTTGTATGAGCACCATATGTACTGCAGCTGTAGCAGCGGCGGTGTCTCAAGAACACGATATCCAATGGAGACCTTCCCGTGCTTGCTAGTTTTGAATTCAGTTGTCCTTTTCCTTGAGTGATTGGTACCTCTATACAAGAGAGACCAGTCATCAATTCTATCTAAACTAAAACTGGTGGACGGCAAAATTGATTCACACCTTTTTCAAGGGTAATCGTGCTAAAAGGAACTTAACGGAATCGACCAGAAATTGAACACTGCAGAGCGATTCCACATGTGAGTCACTAACTATTACACTGCCGCTGCATCCATTTACAATATTAACGTATCACATAAGCTCGCAAAAAATCAAATATTTAAAGAATGAAAAGATAGCTTGCATTACTTCTCTTAAGAAATAAACTCTAACGATTATAAAAAATGATACCCAAATTTTCAAATAAAGCAATTTTCACACACACACACACACACACACACACACACACACACACACATATATATATATATATATATATATATATATATATATATATATATATATACCCTGATTTCTCACCCGCACAAGACAGACGTGCTTACAGAGGTGGTGAGGTCTCACACTTATACACACTCATACCAATATATATACGTACACACATCATACACACTTCCACAGAATTAAAAGTTAACTTACACTTAACACCCACCCCCATCCCAGCAACCAATAAAATTATCAAAATGACCAAGAATGGAATTCTGCGACATATGAATCAACCCAGTCTCTATCTTAAAAAAAAAATTGAATGAGGCCGTCTGACCAACAGAAGGACCGACCAAAATTAACGATAAAAACAAATGAAAACTACGGAGAAATTTCATATTCTTCATAAACAGTCATTCATTCCTGTAGTTCACTGCTACTAACAAACAGGGATTTTTTTTCTCTCCTGATGATGGCCATAATGGCTAAAACTAGTCGTGGAAAGTAATTGAAATAATAAAAAAAAAATATTAATATACAACCCAGTGTGTCTGAATATTGTAAGAGTTTTTATTGTTCAAAACATATATATATATATATATATATATATATATATATATATATATATATATATATATATATATATAAAGAAAAAATTATGCATACGCACAAAGCGAATAAAATAACAATCTTTCCGAGGCCAATCCCATTCACAAAATTAATGACTTTCGCATCCGGTCACGTGTTCGCGTCGCAAGAAAATGGCCGAATGTGGGTCGCTCAGCTGGGACTCGCTAAGGAATACAAACCCGCTCTAGACTACACCACTTCGCAGCAGGCTTTTGCCTTTCCCTGGTAAATAATATGCATATCTCTAAAAAAAAAAAAAAAAAAAATAGCGTGTGTGTGATTTGCTCGTCAAAAGAAAAAGCCACAACAAAATGAATCAGACAAAAATTAATCTTACACATAAAGCCGAGAAAAAAGTACCTCGCTACGGTGACTTTTACAAGTATGTTTTTTTTCCGTGTCGATGTTATAAAGAACTGATTTGCTTTCCAGTCAACATAATTTATACAAGGGTTGCCTTCCATAAAGTTTATTGATGTATAAATATCAGTATATTTTGTTCCTGATGAAACGTTTCTACATTTAAATTATTTGGGAATATTACTATATAGAAATAAACTAAAAAAATGCAATGCATTTCTATAGTAAAAGATTAACAGCGAGCATTATACATATAATAGCTCTATTCTATTAGTAATGCTTTCTTTAATTTACGACTACAATCATTCCTGTGGATTGGATTTTTGTTTTTTAATAAAATTATTAGTAACCAATTTAATTCCAAAAGCTCAGTTTTGTCAGTTACCCTTATTGATAATGATTTTCGGTATTTATATAGAAACTTCATTTATGGTGCATTTATATAGTGAAATTATTAGCAATTAATTTAAGTTCATTCCATTCAGTAATGTACTCGTCCTGGGTATGACGATAAACTACATCTGCGGCCTGGGTAAGACGATAAACTACATCCGCGGCCAGGGTATGACGATAAACTACATCCGCGGCCAGGGTATGACGATAAACTAACTCCGCGGCCTGGGTATGACAATAAACTACATCCGCGGCCTGGGTAAGACGATAAACTACGTCCAACAAAAGGCCTCTGATCAGGAGATTTTTGAGGAGCATAGAACCACCTCTGTAGGGAAATAGTCAACATCCAAACTTGTGTAAAAATAGGTTTTAATACCAGAAATACATTGTACTACTCGGTTACAGTAGCAAAAACCACTTAGTTACTTCGAACAAATATATCCCTTTCCGGGACATATCATCTGAGACTCGTACATCGAGGGCAGAAAAAATGCCAAAAACTCGATTCGCAGGTACTATTTCACAAATCACAATGCACGCAACCAGTCAAAAAAATAACTCACTCTCCGACAAACACGGTAGCCAAAATACCCGAATTTTGCCTCCCCGATTCGAGAACACCAACTGCTTTTATCGGACGAGCATTTTTCCATTCGTCGACAGCTGGGAGATGACGTTCAATTTTTGCATATCAAAATACTTTTATAGCGACTTCTGCGACGGACTTGTTTTAGTTTACATATTCCGTCTTCAGCATGTCATGCTGAATATGTGTCTTTTTTTTTTTTTTTTTTTGGTAAGTAATTTTCTTTTTCGACACATTTTCCGTCATATGATACACGAGACGCGCTGTCGCTTGGTTTGACGAGGTTGTTGACCATGTTCACCATAGTCTATGAATATAGAATCCAGCGCAGTACGTAATCTGTTCAACGAAACAACGTTAAAGATTAACACTCACGAGTCAGACACTCTACTGAATCTGGCTATATCGCCAATACCACCAGCAGCTGTTCCGTAATTCTTCAGTCTTCGATATCAAAGGCTGGCAGTGAATATTCCGGAAAAACATGGCCGCCTTTATACACGCCGAATTGAATATTTGAAGCCTTCTGATTGGTTAACACTATTGGTGAACTATAAAATGAGTCAGCTCATTTTGGCTGGCTCACTAGTATACCAGGATACCCAAAAACTCCAACAGAGGTAACTCGCCGTTTTCTTCGCTATAGATTTTAAAACGTCAAACAAAGTCTGTCGTTTGGTAGAACAATAAAAAATGAATTAATTAAAATGAAATTAATAATGCTTAATTTTCTTGCGTTCTTGTGTTTGATCTGTGAGGCGTTAAGGAACACATACAAAAATAACCGAAGCTGCAGAATTTTTAAATTTTTTTATTTATTTTGGCCCTTCGATTTATAATGCAGAATATAAACACCATATTTACTTATTCATATTGCCAACAAGACTAAATGAAATGTACATTAATTACTTTAATAAACAGCGTCTCACCTACCTAGCAAGCTTGAATAAATGTATGGCGGAATAAAGTTTAGGAAAGACAGTAAAAATACAACATTTATTAAGAGCTACAAAGTACAGGAAATTATGATGCGCCATGACCGGAAGTAACCAACACATAGAAATGTCGATAGAAAAAGAGAAGTCCAGGTGAAATTATTTTTAGAAATAGGGCGTTTGTCAAAATTTAAAGTCCGAACGAATTTTACTCCGACCAGAATCCATGTCGTAATGTACAATAAGCAAATACTTTATGTGTCGGTAGAAATCTAGATGCAGAACTGTAACGAAGAACCAAAGCCGTGATAGATCTACACGTTCCGGTAGAATGATAATGCTACACAAAAGAAAATAGTTATGACAATAATTATTGCATTGAATCTTGTTCTGGTTTTCGTGCTCCTGTGATCACAGGTCAGATTGCTTCCAAACGGAAACAATTCACAAACAGCAAAATTCAATAATTGAGAAAGGAAAGTCGATGAAAACCAGCTCAGAAATAAGAACGAATCAATAAATGAACGTAGTTCCAACAATAGAAAATAAGTCACCAATTGATAGATTGGAAAATAATGTAAGTGCACGATTCCAACTCAAAAAATACGTATCAATCTCTATTATAATAAAAAAAGATGGCTGTATGTCCGTCAAACACTGGCTGCGTAGGACTTTACATGCGATTATGTATATACAGGGTGTCCATAAAGTTCGTGTGCACTTTAAAAAATTTATAACTTTATTTGTATTTGCGATAGAAATAATCTGTAAAAAGGATTAGAAAGAAGTAAATCTATATTTTTTAAGGTTGTATTGAAATTTTATTTAAGTTTCCACATGTCCTCCATCATTAGCAATACAAAGGGTAATACGATTTTGCATTTCACGGAAAACATTTGCCAACTGATTTACAATAATGCCTTAAATCACATTAGTTATTTTAGCTATACTTAAAACTAGGTACATTAAACTTTATAACATTTTTACAGATTATTTCTATCGCAAGTGCACACGAAATTTATGGACACCCTATATATAAGCGCGTGTTCGAGGCATGAGAACTTTCGATTTACGTCCATAAGACCTGGATTGGAATAACACCATCGATTCGTCAAGGTGATGATTTTTGGAAAGATTTTTTTTTTAAGCATTTCGCCCCAAGCAAGGCGGGATGCCACTAGCACGCAAGGGGTTACAGACGGTGGAACCGAGATTAAATAGGGGTGATAGAGGGAAGGGTGAAGAGAAGACCGGTGAATAGATCAAGGCGTCTGGAGATGTCGATTTACATTACATTTGAATAGTTGGAGATTATAGCTATCAGGGAAACAAGTAATAAGAAGGGAATTGCACAAGGCGGGAGGTGCGAGAAGTGAAGCTATTGGTGTAGAAGATACGGCTACATTTAACAGTTTCGACAGTGAAAGGGTGGGACCGTCATGCCAGCCAAGTAGCACGCTTAAATTCATGCAGTCTGGGAACTAGCGAAAGGAGCTCGTCGGAGCAGTTACCATGAAGGTATTTGTAAAAAGGACAGAGGGAGGCAACGGCACGTCTCTGAGAGAGCGACTGTTGACGAGATGCCAGATCAGGGCCAATCACATTGCATATCCGTCTCTGGATTTTGTCGAGGACCTTAAGACGGACAGCGGGGGCACCATACCATATATGATAGCAGTATTCGGTGCAAGTGCGAAAGTACATGAAAAAGATACTGCTGGTTGACTCAAGCCTTGCGGTGGAAACTGGGTAGACGGTACAATACGGAAGCCTCGATGATTGAGCTAGTACGAAGTCACAAGTCATCGTGCCGGAGGCTTTGAGAGTACTGGCGTTGTTCAAACTGCTAACTATGAGAGATAATACTCTCCGTCTTAGAAATTGTAACTAAGATCCGCTAAGCATAGCTGCAGTAGAAATCAAAGGTGAGACCTCAGGGTGTTGAACAAATACAGAAGTGCCTGGGCAGTTTTCTGCCACAGAGGTTGGCTCGCCTCCATAGCATACGAGGGTGCTTCGAAAACGAAAGTAGTTGGCCGTGGGATACATATATGCATATGTCAGTGTTGTGAGTGGGTGACTAGTGCCATTTAATACATACACATGCAATTTATCTAATTTTTAAATCTTCATCCTAATCAGTCTGTGCAACCCTTACCTTGGGCTGAGAAATATAAACGATAAATTATTAGACTTTTCAAAAATGATTCATTAATAAATAGAAATATTTTTAAAACATAGTTTTAAATTCTGTAAGAATATTTTTATAATTTGTTTATATTTCTGACATGAGGTGTTTTAAATATTTACACTATTTACATTGTTCGGACTGTTGTCCTCATCTTTATTGCGATATTCACGACGTTTCAGCCGTTGTACGATCCGGCCTTCTTCATCATCTGTCTCTATTTCTGAGATGAGTATTGTAACTATTTAAATTATACACATTATTTGGAATGATGTCCTCATCTTTATTATCATATTCATGACGTTTCGGCCGTCGTACGCTCTAGCCTTCTTCATCTTATATACATTAGAATTTCGAACCGAATATTTTTACGTTTTTCATTGAATTAAAACATCTATGCATACACGTACATACGCGCACAATCTGAATGAAATTGAAATGTATATCTATGCCGCGATGGTTAATTTCCTTTTCCGTCTGGCAAAAATGCTCGGTAGACGGAAAATCGTACAAAGCGAAGTATTCTGCCCTTGAAGTCATTTTATAACTCCTGTATTTAAACCGAATGCAATTTCTAATAAATGTGAATACTTTGATTTATGATGTAATAAAACGGGGAAGAATATAAGGAAAGAGAAAGAAAAAGATGGAAACAATTATTATATTATGATCGCTAAATCGTTGTCTCTTCACAAGCTGAAGCGGTTAAGGCAACGTCCATTAATTATTTCCAGATATAAGGTGCAAGTTCATATTTCACTTGAAGCTATATTTAAAGCCGATCTCTTAACCCAATCAGTCAGACACCGAAATCTTAATAAGCTGGTGATAGGTTTCAAGACACCCAGAGATGACCGGAAACTGAGATTAACAACAAGTAATATTAAAATAGAACAATAAAATTTACATGACGGATAGAAGAATCCTTCTTGGCGTAGATCGTATTTGGTACAACGAGAGATTAACAACAAAAGATAATAACAAAATAGAACAATTATAACAATACGAGTGTAGCCGTTCCCGCCAAAATTGACACCAAGAAGGAATGTATTATATGAAATATGTATTGTATTGTACGTAAGTTTCGATTAATCGAATTATAATTTTGAAATTTAACATAGTTCATTGTTAACGTTAATAAATGAAAAGTGTACAATTTATAAACACTTAAGGAAAGATTTTGTATATAGGTATTTATATGTGTGTAGGTATTTATATGTATGCGCTCGGATGTGGGTGTACTTATATATATATATGTGTGTATGTATATCTGGATGTGTTGATATAGGTATTTATATATGGTTATATATTTATGTATATATGGATGTATGTTCGTATGTCGTAGTATGTGTATTTGTATGTATGCCTTAGTGTCTTAGAGTGTATCATAGTTACAGAGAAGAGCATAAAATCCCACATTTAATAACCATTGGATTGATGTCGACAAACATTTGGGCAAGTTTTACTTCTACATATTCTATGATAATTTTGAGTTATAAGTTATATTTTTACTCTCACGTGTATTCATATTTACCTCAATGATTAACCCCCAAAGCAAATGGCAAACATTAATATTTACATCAGAATTTACGATGCCTTTTTACAAAAAGCAATGCAGAAAATAACGTGCGGATCTTTGCACAAACTTATTTGTATTTTGCTTCACTGTACAACATCAGTTCTGAAAAATCAGTCTGAAATGCTCGACAAACAATCAGCTTTGTGGCGTCATGCTATCATCTCCCCAGATCGACAGAGGCTCGACTCACATGGAGAGCAGATCATCAGGTTTCCATCGTGTTTCTCTGTCATTCAACTGCCAAATTTTCTGGTAGAGAATTATAGCAAATTAAAGCAATATAGTGAAAGCAATCATCACCGAGACCTCATTATGTATTGTTTGTAACAGTTGAAACTTTGGGAACCAGAGATTCTGGCTAAGTGTAATTGCTTACGATCCTTGCTATAGGATTTAGCAGTACGATGGGCACCTGGCGAGAATCAAGCCACTATTCCGAAGGCTTTTCCCTTCAGTTAAGGCAAAAATGTACCAATTTGAATCGATTTATTTGCTTCCGAGATTCATATAAAATGTTCCTGACTCTCTTTATCTCCCTCTCTCTATATATATTTCTCTTCTCGTCTTCCTCTCTCTGTATATGTCTCTCTTTATCTTCCTATGTCTCTTTCCTATTTCTTTCAATTTTCTTTTCTTTCGATCGCTCTCTCTCTCTCTATCTCTCTCTCTCTCTTTCTTCCCTTTATTTCGACCTCTTTCCTTTTTTCTCTCCCCTATAAACTGCTTCATTTCTGCTTTTATATCGTCTTCCTCTCTCTGTATATGTCTCTCTTTATTCTTCCTAGAATTTTTCTCTTTCTTTATTTGTCTTCCTATCTCTATTGAATTCTCTCTTTATCCCATACGACCCCTCCCTATATTTCAATCTTACTCTCTGTCGAGCGCTCTCTTTTCCTTTTCTAGACTCTGTCTTCACTTTCCCTTCACTTTCTCTGCCTCTCACCAGCCCTTTCTTCGCCCTGCATCCTCATTTGCCTTTCGTTCAAATTATTTCGTTTTTTCTTCTACACATCTTCTCCCTCTCCCGCTCTCTCCCTCTCTCTCCCTCTCTCTCTCCCTCTCTCTCTCTCTGTCCCTCCCTCTCCCTCTCCTTCTCTCTCTCTCCCTATACATCTATCTACCTCTCCCCCTCTCCCCATCTCCCCCTCTCTCCATCTCCCCCTCTCTCCATCTCCCCCTCTCTCCATCTCCCCCTCTCTCCATATACATCTATTTCCCTCTCTCTCTCCATTTCCCTCTCTCTCTCCCTCTCCTTTCTCTCCCTATACCTCTATCTCCCTCTCTCTTCCCCTCTCTCTCCTTCTCTCTCCCTTTCTCTCCCTCTCTTTCCATCTCTCTCCCTATACCTCTATCTCTCTCTCTGTTTTTTCTGCTTTTATCTTCATATGCATTCAGTTTTTCACTATCACCAATTTCCCAAGTACTTTCATACTTTTAAAATCGGTAACACCCAAACTAAATGTGCAACGGCTTACCAAATATCGGATTTTCCATTTATATAAATTCTCTTGGGGAAAGGCATGAATCCAACCTCTTTATATGGCACCAGCAACTAGTTACTGATACCATATAAGCCAGTCTTATGAAATAGCATATTTCCGAACAGGCAAACTCCGTTCACTAGAGAATCATTTTATTATCTGTGAATTTTGTTATATTATCGTTCATCCAATGCAAATCCCAAAAGCCACTCAAGTTAGAGGGTTGGGGAATGAGGTCGTAAGAGGAGAAAGTAAAAAGATAAAAATTACACTGGTCAACAAAAAAATTGAAATGCTGGCGAGATACAAAACATCTTTCTTAACTAATTTGAGGGCGTTGAAAACATTTTTTCGAAAAAAAGCAGTTTTTCATTTGTTTTCTGTATATATGTTATTTACCGATGTCACTATTTCTCAAAATAAAATCGTAGAAACCTCTCAATTCGTAATTTAAACCAACAAATATTGGTCTGCTTATTGAGAAATATTATTTTTGCAATAAAAATCAGACCCTAAGTCCTTAAAAATAAGACGATTAAATATACCAAGACCAACAAATATTTTCGTGAAATCATTTAATAAACTAACAGCAGAAATAAAACCTTCGTTAACAAATGAACTATGGTAGATATTTTCTCTTTCTTGATTGTCTGTCATGTTCAATGTTATTTAAGTCCCTTTTGATACTCCAGCAGTATCATGTCCAATGGAATAGGTGCAGTCAATTGGGATGTCTTTAGTTGGAGTTTCTTTTCAACTGTGAAATCAAAATGCTCTCAACGTGTTTGGTTTCCTTCCGTAGTGAAGAGAGAAAGGTGATGCGATAAATTTATGAATATCAAACAGAAGTTTTTAAGGTTTCATTTTTTTATGTCAACTTAATTATCAGGTTTACTAAAGTGTATAATTCGAGGTAGATGGTTACTTAATGAGATCGTAAGAGGGGAAAGTAAGAAGATGAATATTTCGAACGATCTACTTTTTATATTTATCCAACCTTATTTGGTTTTAAACACAAATGGGCAAGTATTTTTTTAGGGAGGAAGTGGATAAGTGCTACACCGACTCGTATTCAGATCCAGGTAAATTGGATTTCCGAATATCGGGGAAAGCAACGTCCTCTCCCAATAAAACATTGTAAGCAATTTTCCTGTTCCAAAATAGTATATGGGGTGTACATATAAAATATGGGTTAAATATCTGGGTAGACCAGATGCGCTCTACTCCCAGAGAGTCTAGAAGGAGGGGGATGTTCTGAATTCAGACCCGTGGAAGAAGGCAACGGGAATCGACCTGCCTACCTTTCCAAAGAATCTATGGCAATTCACAGGAAGAGAGAACTGGTTGCTTATATATGTGTACTTCTAAAATCAGCGATACTTAATCTGTTTCTGCTTTTCGAAGTAATCATTTGTCGCAAAATGTTACAGATGTCCTTGATCTTTGTCTGTTCTTGACGACATGATTAGTGCTTGTCAATATCTGGGTTGAGATTTTCAGGGGAGCGGTGGGCGGGACAGGCAAGACGAAGGAGACAGAGATGTCTTTTATTTTTTTTTTTTTTTTGCTGTTCATTGCTTTCGCTACCTTGCAGAAGTTCTTATCAGTCGCGCTAAGAAGTATCGTTATCTGTCGTGGCTTCACGTTTGACAGTAATTGGAGTCATCATTTGAAAATGTACTCGCATGCTAACCGTCAAAAATGACAACGTCATTTATGTATAAATCGGCACTTCTGTCAAAGAGCAGCGTAGTATCTGTGCGTCTGGCCCTTGATCCAAATATTACTCTCCGGCACTTAGAATTTGTAATATCCATATTTTTTTTATGATTTCACTAAAAATAAAGGCAATAAAGCCACTAAGATTCAAGGTGTTACTGAATGTTAGAGAATATGAATAAGAAGTCCACTATTAAGGAGATAGAATAAGAAAGGAATAAAAATTAAGAAGACATTAGATAATGATTGACATTGTATTTACTTTTTTAAAAGATTAAAGTTGACTGGGAAAGCAAGAAGCCGGAAGAGAGTCCCACAGGAGAGTAGAGCGGGTGAAAAAATTATCTTCATCTCTTTATTACGTAGACGATCATGGCCCTATACAGGTTCATTTTCTTCCTGATCTGTGAATTTCCATGACTTCTTGGGAAAAGTAATAAAGTACTTCTTTCTCGGATTTTGAATTCAGACTAGGTTTTCTCCTAGACTAGCAGCCAGCCAAGGCTTAAGATCCCAGTCTGTCCTACTAGTTATCACGGAGATGAAGTGAAAAAAAGAGAGATACATGCTTTTCGCAAAGCGAGAAGTGCAAGAGAAGAAACAGCATATCACACACAATTCCATGTTGCCATTTCAACTCTAAAATGATGAGAACTTGCCGACACTTAAATTCATAAAGTCTGGGCACCATAAGGAAAAACTCACCAGAACAATTATGATGAAAGTATTCATAAAATGGTATCAGGGAAGCTACGTTACGACGATGGGAATGAGACTGACGGCGAGATGCCAGATCAGGACGAATAACATTTCAGGTTCTTCTTGGCATTTTATAAAGAAGTTATATATATATATATATATATATATATATATATATATATATACATATATACAAGTATAGGATTGGTATATACGAAATAAACTCCAATAACCAACAATTATTGATAAGATACCAGAAATGTTGAAACAAAATGGGTATTTTTGTAGTGATTTTATAACATATTTATGTTATAATATTTAAATAAATAATTATATATATATATATATATATATATATATATATATATATATATATATATATATATATATATATATTATATATATATAAAGAAATATAGTCTTAAAGTGTGCTATATTTATGGGAAAAAGTGCTCAATATCAGAGATAGAGCGTGTGTAAATATAAAAGTGAACATAGAAGTCAACACTTAGAGGCGACAGTCTGTTTCATGCTAGTGCAATCGTCAGGCAACATATACATACAAGGTATACATAGGAGTAACCGAAGGACCCTGGAAACAAGAAATTATGTACACAAGATCGCAGCTATAAACGTATGAAGCTTGATATTACTAGATATATTAAAAAGGGGCGAAGCAACCGGTTTCGCTCTCACTCATCAGGCTTCCAACAGGAGATTTAATTTAAATTAAAAAACACAGAAAATGTACAATGAAAAGGAAATGTGGAGGAAGAGGAAAATAAAATTATGAGCAAAAGGAGCTAGAGGCAAATGACTGCGAGCCCCAACAAACACTCAGGTTGTTTGCACAAGGAAGACCTGCGGGACCCGATGTAAAATGCCTCCGGCACCTTAAGGTGAAATAACGAGTGATGAGCGGGAGCGAAACCGGTTGCTTCGCCCGTTTTTAATATGTCTAGTAATATCAAGCTTCATACGTTTATTGCTGTGATAAAATTTTGTACCTTCAAAAATATCTTTAAATATATATATATATATATATATATATATATATATATATATATATATATATTTATATATATATATATATATATATATATATATATATATATATATATGCAGGTATTCAGAAAAATAGGAAAGAACACGTTAGGTATATATATTATAATATTTAAAAAAAAAAATGAATCTTTCGCTACATAAGAGTCCTCATGTTTCAAAAACGGGAGCCGAAATCCTCAATATAATTATTGAAATTAAGTTGAATTTAGGTCTCGAGTCCCGTTTCTTCCTCAAGCGAAAATTTAGGAATAAGGTACCTTGTGGTTTGCGCGTGTTTATAAGTATGACCTCAGAAATATAGACAGATACTGAAATGCCGAAACGTTGTAATAAATATGGCGACAAAGATGAGGACAATAGTCTGAATAATGTAAATAGTGTACATAATACCTCATCTCAGAAATATAGACAGATACTGAAAGGCCGAAACGTTGTAATAAATATGGCGACAAAGATGAGGACAATAGTCCAAATAATGTAAATAGTGTACATAATACCTCATCTCAGAAATATAGACAGATACTGAAAGGCCGAAACGTTGTAATAAATAAGGCAACAAAGATGAGGACAATAGTCTGAATAATGTAAATAGTGTACATAATACCTCATCTCAGAAATATAGACAGATACTGAAAGGCCGAAACGTTGTAATAAATATGGCGACAAAGATGAGGACAATAGTCTGAATAATGTAAATAGTGTACATAATACCTCATCTCAGAAATATAGACAGATACTGAAAGGCCGAAACGTTGTAATAAATATGGCGACAAAGATGAGGACAATAGTCTGAATAATGTAAATAGTGTACATAATACCTCATCTCAGAAATATAGACAGATACTGAAATGCCGAAACGTTGTAATAAATATGGCGACAAAGATGAGGACAATAGTCTGAATAATGTAAATAGTGTACATAATACCTCATCTCAGAAATATAGACAGATACTGAAAGGCCGAAATGTTGTAATAAATATGGCGACAAAGATGAGGACAATAGTCTGAATAATGTAAATAGTGTACATAATACCTCATCTCAGAAATATAGACAGATACTGAAAGGCCGAAACGTTGTAATAAATAAGGCAACAAAGATGAGGACAATAGTCTGAATAATGTAAATAGTGTACATAATACCTCATCTCAGAAATATAGACAGATACTGAAAGGCCGAAATGTTGTAATAAATATGGCGACAAAGATGAGGACAATAGTCTGAATAATGTAAATAGTGTACATAATACCTCATCTCAGAAATATAGACAGATACTGAAAGGCCGAAATGTTGTAATAAATATGGCGACAAAGATGAGGACAATAGTCTGAATAATGTAAATAGTGTACATAATACCTCATCTCAGAAATATAGACAGATACTGAAAGGCCGAAACGTTGTAATAAATAAGGCAACAAAGATGAGGACAATAGTTCGAATAATGTAAATGGTCTACATAATACCTCATCTCATAAATATAGACAGATACTGAACGGCCGAAACGTTGTAATAGATTTGGCGAGAAAGATGAGGACAATAGTCTGAATAATGTAAATAGTGTACATAATACCTCATCTCATAAATATAGACAGATACTGAAAGGCCGAAATGTTGTAAGAAATAAGGCAACAAAGATGAGGACAATAGTCCGAATAATGTAAATAGTGTACATAATACCTCATCTCAGAAATATAGACAGATACTGAATTTAGCTTCTATCTTACAAATTTAAATTCAATGGGAATGTCGCTGATTCGGCCCTATGGAATGCAGCAAAGTGGATTTTATATGTAAATGTTTGAACTTGTAGAAGTAAAAAGGAAAAATAGAGTTGAAAAGGGGTCGCTTGGTACCGAACAAGAAAATAGACAGAGACAATTGCCAAACAAAACGTGATACAAATGTTTATTTAACCGGAACATTTTCGTGTCCAGAAAGCTTTAAGGATATTTCCTGGGAGAAAGTGCGAATTTTACGAATTAAGAGTCTCTAGAGAATAGCATGAAGAAAAAACTGAACTTGTATAATCAGTGAGTTTAGACTGAGTAATGTGTATTGTCAAAAACATGGGCGACTAATAAAGAAAAGCTGATTTTAGCGCCCTCTCTCGACCATAGCCCGAAATGAAACTATTAGCATAATTAAGAAAACATGGCTATTCATATTTCACCATTGACCACCATATATAATAAGTAAACCAAAGCACAACACACATGGCCTGAAGATTGTGCACGCTCAAGTATAAAACAGGTCGTCGCCATTAGGCGTTGACCACGGTCACCAAATTCATATATATATATATATATATATATATATATATATATATATATATATATATATATATATATATATTATTTAAATATATACAGGTTGTCCATACATTTCGTGTGCACTTTTAAAAAAATTATAATTTTATTTGCATTTGCGATAGAAATAATCTGTAAAAAATGTCATAAAGTTTAATGCAACTAGTTTTAAGTATAGCTAAAATGATTTTTCAGGCATTACTGTAAATCAGTTGGCAAATGTTTTCCGTAAACTGCAAAATCGTATTACCCTTTGTATTGCTAATGATGGAGGACATGTGGAAACTTAAATAAAATTTCAATACAACCTTAAAAAATATAGATTTACTTCTTTCTAATCCTTTTTTCAAATTATTTCTATCGCAAATACAAATAAAGTTATAAATTTTTTAAAGTGTACACGAACTTTATGGACACCCTGTATATATATATATATATATATATATATATATATATATATATATATATATATATATATATATATATATTTATAGAGATATATAGATAGATAGATAGATAGATAGATATGTGTGCAAACCAAATCCAAAAGTGGCCTCAGCATGATGACTTTTCCTATGAAATAAAAGATTTAGAATCATTAAAAAACAACCTTGCATAATTCTACAGTTAAGAGCGATCCTGTGTAAGACGATAAACTACATCCAACAGCAAGGCCTCTGTTTGGGAGGTTTTGAGTAGCGTGGACCCACCTCTTAATTACTGGTGTTCTCAGGTCCACCCTGACCCGGGGTCGTAACACCTGTTAGGGTCCCAGCTACGGGCAAATAGTTAACTTCTAAACTGGGGTCAAGAGACCATGAAAGTGTAAAAATAGGTTTTAATACCAAAAATACTTTGTAAAAAATATTATTACCAGAAATACATTTTTGGAAAAAAAAAACTAACAGAGATACATATTTGAAGGAAAAATGTTTCCAGAAATCGATTTTTTGAAGGAAAAAATATTACCAGAAATAAATTTAAAAAAAAATTACAGCAGTAAAAATTTTGTCGGCATTAAATAACATTTTGAAGTTGATATGCTGTAAAACAAAAACAAAACCCAAAACAAACATTTAGGTGTTTATAAATAAAATAAAATACAACTTCATACACCCAAGTGTTCAGCTTATCGTAAAGAAAACTCTTCATCACACGTTTTCACCAGACGGTGAAATACATAAGTAGCTATGTTTTCAAAAAGGCGTAACTGGGGCAGTATGTCTTTTCGAAAACATATCTCATCTAAATGGTTTCTTGGAATATTCCGAGCGTTTAGAAAAAGTTCGGCAGATCCCCGTCCGTGCACCTCTTCATCTCTGCAGACTTTCTTGCTTTCATTTTACGATTTATATTGACGCGAAGACAGCAAATGGCGGCTTTCTCCATGAATAACATGACGAGTTCGTAGCTGATAAGAGTCATCGTCGCGATTGTTTAATCCATGCTGTCTGCGAGCGCCATTTATCAGTACAATGAAAGTATCTGTTGATTGTCGGTTATCGTGCCATGTGGCGTGCTTGCTATTTTTCTTACGTCGGACATGCTTCTACATTGGTCCCTCGTAGACATTTACGAGGTCATTCAGCTTTGTTATTCCCCTGAAGTCTGGGGAACAAAATTGCCTTGGGTAAAAACACATTGAATTATAGTCATCGAAAATGGGTTTAATTCTAGTGTGAGTGCGTGCGTGTGTATGCATGCGTGTGAGTATGCATGCGTGCGAAATGAGAATAACTTTAAAAAAAACTGCTATTCATCTGCTATCTACCGCGTCCCTTTCAGAACAAAGGCGATGATGACCCTCCACAACCTCCTAACCGTTCTAGTTCTTAATATTTCTCCTCTTACTATCTCACACACTTTACGAAAATTTCGTTAGTTATGATAATTGCTGTTTTCTCTGCCTCCTCTTGCCTTTATCATCTCCTCTGGGTATGAAATTCTCCGAGCCTTTTTTCCTTGTTATGGGTCCAAGAAATTTCAACTATTCCTTTATAATTTTAAGTATAATTATTGTTTTGTTTGCCTTTTCGTTAAAACGTCTTTGCTGTTCAAACGCACCGTCCTCAGCAATTTTCCTGTAGACCCACATCACTGTTGCTACCGGCAACGTATTTCACCTTTACTGGGCGAGGTGACTATCTCATGGACATTGCTACTGCTACTTTTATTTCTCGACTCGGTTGTCAATAAACTCAATGACGTGGATTCAATCGGCAAAGGAGACAATGTTGACACCATTGTACAAAGTGCTATCATTAAGTTCTCAGATGATTTGTGGAAACAAGTGATGGGTTTATGCCTTTTCCAAGAGCATTAGTGCGAAATCGAACACAACAAACTAGCATGGAATTTACATTCGATTACCCGGTTCGTTCCGTGCCCATAACGTTGCACAAACCGTAAATCAAACCTAATCTTAGCCTGGATTTGATCTCCCAGTGTAAGGGACGGAATGAAAATTTAATTCACTACATGAGCCAAAGGAGTTTGCTAACACGTATACTACGATTGTCGCCTCCGAAGTGTTCATAATAGCAGTGCTTAATAAGATTTGCTCTGTGGTTGAAACATAGATAGATAGATAGATAGATAGATAGATAGATAGATAGATAGATAGATAATGAAACCACTGAGATAGATAGATAGATATATAGATAGATAGATAGATAGATAGATAGATAGATAGATAATGAAAACATTGTGATAGATAGATAGATAGATAGATAGATAGATAGATAGATAGATAGATAGATAGATAGATAATGAAAACACTGAGATAGATAGATAGATAGATAGATAGATAGATAGATAGATAGATAATGAAAACACTGAGATAGATAGATAGATAGATAGATAATGAAAACACTGAGATAGATAGATAGATAGATAGATAGATAGATAGATAGATAGATAGATAATGAGAACATCGAGATAGATAGATAGATAGATAGATAATGAAAACACTGTGATAGATAGATAGATAGATAGATAGATAGATAGATAATGAAAACACTGAGATAGATAGATAGATAGATAGATAGATAGATAGATAGATAGATAATGAAAACACTGAGATAGATAGATAGATAGATAGATAATGAGAACATCGAGATAGATAGATAGATAGATAGATAGATAGATAATGAGAACATCGAGATAGATAGATAGATAGATAGATAGATAGATAGATAGATAGATAGATAGATAGATAGATAGATGGATGGATGAAAACACTAAGATAGATAGATAGATAGATAGATAGATAGATAGATAGATAGATAGATAGATAGATAATGAAAACACTGAAATAGATATATATGAACAGGTTTAGATAGATAGATAGATAGATAGATAGATAGATAGATAGATAGATAGATAGATAGATAGATAGATGTGAGTCTGTGTTTTACATATAGGATACTCAAACAGGATTACTCATATACATTTATAGGTTTGTTTGGAAAAGAGTCAAGCTATTAGAGGTTAGAACTGACAGCTGCTACTAATAGTCGCAGAGCAGAATTCTTGACGACCTTTCAATAGTCTTTCTCTCAATTACAGATCTCATTTTAAAAGCTAGCAAACCGTCACTATTTGATACCAGGCCAAATTCAGGCACTCTTTCTGATTTCAGGCTTCGCAGACAGGATTTGAAAGAGAAAAAAAGTTCTTTGGTCGAACAAACGTTTTGGAAGAATCGAAAAATCTATTTTTGGAATTTGCAGAGGGGCAATAGATTAACGGATATAGAAGAATTATTTCGTAAGGTCCCATGAGGAGCACATCGTTATGAATAATCAAGAGTAGTCTTCCCTTGTTTTGTTACTTTCCTCTCCTGAGAAAGCTATTCCTGGCAACTGATTTTAGCTAATATTTAATTTAATTAATGAATGTTTAGTGATAATCCCGTAGATGGAATATATGAGCAAACGAGGAAGATTTAGTTTAAAGTCAAATTAAAAGGACATTAGTAATGAAAACCTAAAATTTCCGGACATACTAACTTACTATGGCGTTTAGAAAATGGCCAGGGAAGAGCTACGTTACGGCAGTGAAAAAGTGATTGAAGTCGAGATGCCAAGTCAGGACCGATAACATTACAGATTGTTATTTGGGTATTGTCAAAAAAATATACATAGCAGAAACACCAAAGCGGTCTCTTTTTTAAGGAATAGTGTTCTACTCATTTATAGTCGACTAGCAGCATGTCCCGGCGTTGCTCGTGCTTGATTCAAAAATCGTACGACTCATACAGCAATGGCGATCACTTGACTTAAAATATCTTAGCCATTCCTTGCCTTTAAAGGAGTGCCCTTTGCCGTGCTGATGTTGCTACATGCCTTACTTCTTGCCTATCTCACACTGCGAATTTTTTTTAAGCTCTATACTAAACATTAAATCTGTTACGAAAAAAAATCTAAACAAAATGAACACAAAACGATCAGCTTTATAAAAGGACTCCTAACTGGAAAAACCGGATGAAAAAAGAATGTTAACAACAAATACGTTTTCACACCCAACCCAGTTCTTCGGAATCAGATTCAACGTTGATTTTAAGCAAGCGAATGAGCCAATTGGAGTAAAGTGCCATGCAGATTTAAATTTTTCCCACGTGTGACGAATGCAGCTATTGATTTTTTTGCATGCTTGCATGCTAGCATGCCAGTTAACATTCGCGTCAGTTAGCTGTTGGCTCTCACGCTGGCCAATAGAATCTTCCTGCCTATTTGTGGCAGCCAGCTATAGGCTCTCACTCTGCCCAGTAGAAAATGGCCGCAAACTACATGAAAACTACCGTAGAAGCATGAAAAAATCGATTATTTCCACTACCGATGGGAGTTGGGAAATGCAAAGTCGGTCTTGGCCTTCCCTACCACTAACTTGGAGCATGTGCATGTAAATTTTGGTTCAAATCCGGCGAAAACTGCGGCCGTGCATTCGTCACACACACACACACACACACACACACACACACACACACACACACACACACACACACACACACACACACACATCCTGCCTTTTATAGATAGAGATAATATCATTAAGGGTAAGTTCTTTGAAATATTATCTTTTCCAAACTGTCCTGATATTTGAAAGTTAAATAGATGCTCTTTGCAGACCCTTCTCTGGCCATCACCAAAGTTTCAAATGATCTATCGCTTGTCAGGAAACTGAGAAACATTAAGGCATTCTTTCCATTTTGCTTCTACATCCGCCAAGAACCTGTCAAATTCCACACCAACTCATATATTTCTTTTTATCTAACACGTCCGTATTCTCCGTATCTAACTCTAGGTCTTTCAAATATTGGACAGAATTGCAATCTTATTTTTCTTTTCAATTACTGGACTCTTTCTGAGGGTCACGTATAGTCGACAGATTCTGATATAACATTCTTTTGAAATAAACTCCGGCCAGATAATGTTGTTGTTGTTGCTTTCACGATTTATTTTTATTTTTCAAATTCTGAATAATACCGACCATATTTGTCTACGGATTAGTTACCCATAAACCCTGGGTTTCCGGTTCCTTCTAAAGTCTACTTCAACTCTATACTTCTAATATCTCCACCCAAAACGCTAACTTTTAGTTACTGTTGATATACCTATTTTTTTCATTCTTCAAGAGTAGATAGGTTCGACTATCACCCGGTTCACACTGCACCCCGGCCTTTTGTACAGGAGTGGAGATTTACCACTTATTTCCTGTTCAGAATTTGGTTTCCGGTCCTTTCTAAAGACTCTCTTTCACTTCCGGTAGCCACTTACGTCTTGGGCGGAGGTATTATCTTCTTGCTTGGGGCGGTGTCTACGACGCTGTGACCCCCTCCCTCGAGTAGCTGTTGGTCCTTGTGCAGGGGTAAACTTCAATGTAAAATATATAAATATTGCAGTTATAGATATTATGATAGATTGACCGCGAATTAATGGGGTCAGATTGATTGTAAAGTATGGGTTTCAGGAAACTTTTACTTATTTTCTACCCTTTACTTTTTATTTTGATGTGTTTTTCTTTTTTTCTTTAGAATATATTCAAATATATTTAAAAGAATATCTTCTTTATATTCTGAAAAATATATTCTTTATCTCTATCTATAAAAGGCAGGATGTGTGTGTGTGTGTGTGTGTGTGTGTGTGTGTGTGTGTGTGTGTGTGTGTGTGTGTGTGTGTGTGTGTGTGTGTAACGAATGCACGGCCGCAATTTTCACCCGATTTGCACCAACATTTATATGCACATGCTCCAAGTTAGTGTAAAGGCCAAGACCGACTTTGCATTTCCCAACTCCCATCGATAGTGGAAATAATCGATTTTTCCATGCTTCTACGGCAGTTTTCATGTAGTTTGCGGCCATTTTTCCAGAGTGAGAGCCTATAGCTGGCTGCCACGAATAGGTAGGAAGATTCTATTGGCCAGCGTGAGAGCCAACAGCTGACTGACACGAATGTTAACTAGCATGCTAGCATGCAAAAATAAATCGATAGCTGCATTCGTCACAAGTGGAAAAATTTAAATCTGCATGGCACTTTACTCTAATTGGCTTATTCGCTTGCTTAAACTCAACGTTGATTCTGATTCCGCAGAACTGGATTGGGTGTGAAAAAGTATTTGTTGTTAACAGTCTTTTTTCATTCGTTTTTTCCCGTTACGAGTCCTTTTTTAAAGATGATCGTTTTCTGTTCATTTTGTTTAGTTCTTTTTTTGTAACAGATTTAATGTTTAGTATAGAGCTTAGAAAAATTCGCAGTGTGAGATAGGCAAGAAGTAAGGCCTGTAGCAACATCAGCACGGCAAAGGGCACTCCTTTAAAGGCAATGAAGGGCAAAAATATTTTAAGCGATTTCATATTTATAGCGATTGCTGTATGAGTCGTACGATTTTTGAATCAAGCACGGGCAACGCCGGGCCATGCTGCTAGTATATAATATATAAAAATTTTGTCATGCATGTCGTCAATTCATTCAAAAATGTCTGACCTCTTATCTGTATACAAAAAAGAATATATAATATACTTTATGAATTTAAGCGTAGTACTATATTGCCGATATGTCCTCATCACTTTACATTTGAAATGGCTAAATGTAACCGTAAGTTCTATGATAACAGTTTCTCCTATTGCACTTTTCACTTATGTAAATTTTATTCCAGGTTCCTAGTCAAGATTTATCTTCTAAAATTTAAATGCAATGTCAATCACTATCTTCTGTCTTCTTAATTCCTATTCCTTTATTGTCCTCTCTCCTTAATAGTAGTTTTTCTCATATTCTGTAACACTCAGAAACTTCATGCAGTTTAGTGGCTTTACTGTTTTGCCTGGGGTAAAAGGATCAAAAAAATAAAAATCTCAATCTTTTCTTTACATTGCGAAATGTGCGAAAGAACACACAAATTTCAATTTTTTAATGCAGTAGAAAAATGTAATCATAATATAATTGTGTCTGTTTAGTCGGTCATTAAGCTTACACGTTCATTTGCGCCTGCCATTGATTCGGACTAAATAATGAACCATTCCGATTTGATTGCAAGAAAAGATTAAAGGAAAAAATATATACATATATATATATATATATATATATATATATATATATATATATTTTGAACGATAACAATTATTTTTAAAAAATATTTCAAAAAATTAAAATCTTCAGACATACTGGGTTGTAGATTAATATTCTTACGTTTTTATTATTATTATTTCATTTAGATTCCTCGACTAGTTTATGGTCATCATCAGGAGAAAAAATATTTCTGCTTGCTGGTAGCAGTAAACTACACAGAAATGAATGTCTTGATGGAGAAAATGAACTTTTGTCTTTAGTTTTCATGTTTTTTTATTTGTTTTTTTTTTATCTTTTTAACATGAGTTTATTAACATTCCTTGTGTTGGTCAACCAGTCTCTTTTAAGTTGTCATTTGAGATAAGAGCTGGATGGATTCATGCTAGTTTGAATTCCCTCGGTCAGTTTGGCAGATTTATTGGTACCTGGAGAGGGGATGGTCAGTGTGTGTGTGTGTGTGTTATTTAGTTTAGTGTGTGTGTTATTTAGTTATTTATATATATATATACATATATATATATATATATATATATATATATATATATATATATACATATATACATATATATATATATATATACATATATATATACATATATATATATATATATACATATATATATATATATATATATATATATATATATATATATATATATTTTGAACGATAAAAATTATTAGAAAAATCAATTAAAATCTTCAGACACACTGGGTTGTAGATTAATATTCTTATGCTTTTATTATTATTATTTCATTTATATTCCTCGACTAGTTTCGACCAACATGGCCATCATCGGGAGAGAAAAAATGTCTCTGCTTGCTATAGCAGTAAACTACAGAAATGAATGTCTTGTTGAAGAAAACGAACGTTTGTCTGTAGTTTTCATTTGTATTTTTATTGTTTATTTATTTATCTTTTTAACATTCCTTGTGTTGGTCAAACAGTCTCTTTTAAGTTGTCATTTGAGATAAGAGCTATATTCCCTTTTTTTTTTATATACATATATACATATATACATATATATATATATACATATATATATATATATATACATATATATATATATATATATATATATATATATATATATATATATATATATATATATATATATATATATATATATATCTGATGATCCAGGGAAAAAGAAACTCCCTGGGGAAATATATTATAACCATGGAAACTTAAAGTTGTCTCGTTTTCTTTAAATCAAATTTAGCCATTTCGCCAACAAATCTTGTTGCCATTGTCAATTCAGAAATGTCTGACTTTACAATGCCAACATGAGACTTGTCGGTTGAACCAGCTATTCTGACGAGGTAAATTTAGATTTCTATTTTATGTAATTTATATGTTTTGTTATAAAATACATTGAGCCCTTTTTGTGGATCAGTTTTAATATTTTATATTATTAGGATTCACTTGGATTATATACCAACGGATTATTACCTATAATATATATTTATGTATTTTGGCAGCAGTCCTTCTTTCATGCACATTTCATTGAAAACGACAGACAAGTTGCTTTTATTTTGTTTTTTATACAATTTCTCATGCGATCTAATAATGATAAATTATATAAAAACTGTCCGAATGTTCTTTTTATCCGAGCGCTTTCCGCTATCGCTTTAGTCATTTTCAAGGATTAAATATTTTAACTGTTAAAATAAGAAATAGTTTGTTGTATGTATGTTTTACAAAAAGTTTTCATTTTTCAAAACACGGTCAAGATATTTGTTTTTCTTAATAAGGCTTCCATTATTTTTAGCATTTTTATGCATGTAGATGATGATATTATTTTTCTTATTTAACAGTTAAAATATTTAATCCTTGAAAATGGCAAAATGTATAGCCGAAAGCGCTCGGAATAAAAAGAACATTCGGACAGTTTTTGTATAATTTATCATCCGTAAAGAAAATATATATATATATATATATATATATATATATGTGTGTGTGTGTGTGTGTGTGTGTGTGTGTGTGTGTGTGTGTGTGTGTGAAGAAATATAGTCTTAAAGTGTGCTATATTTATGGGATAAAGTGCTCAGAGATAGAGCGTGTGTAAATATAAAAGTGAACACAGAAGTCAACACTTACGGGCGACAGTCTGATTCATGCTAGATGCAATCGTCAGGCCACGAGTGCTGATATTTATCTCGGCTCTTTATATATACGGGTCAGTGCTGCATTGTGGGTAGTCTATTTTGGCGGTTATTTTAACGAAAATCGTTTATTTGTTTATTTATTTTAAAATAACCGCCAAAATAGACTACCCACAATGCACCACTGACCCGTATATATAAATAGCCGAGAAAAATAACAGCACTCGTGGCCTGATGATTGCATCTAGCATGAATCAGACTGTCGCCCCTAAGTGTTGACTTCTATGTTCACTTTTATATTTATATATATATATATATACACACACAGAAATATACACACCCACACATATATATATATATATATATATACAGAAACACACACACACACACACACACACACACACATATATATATATATATATATATATATATATATATATATGCACACAGACATTGCTTAAAATGTACTGTATGAAAATGCTTATAATAATCGAAAATAATCGAAAATATTTTGAAGCGATTCCTCATACACAACTAGACTTTATTTTGCTTTTTATAATTTGTAAACAAATTGTTGCTCATTCTTTTGTTTATTATTTGGTAAACAATTTGACTAATTTTCATGTGACAGAAAAAATTATAAAAAACAATCTCAAAATTATCAAACTCTCCGAAGTCACGTATTTTTGACAAACTTCTCAGATAACATTCATCTGAAATAAGATCTAAATAAATACTGTCAACTTCATAACAATTCTCACTGCATCTGTCCGTATGTTATTTCTACTCTGAAATATTACACCATTGCTTATGCATGAGAACCGGTGAGTGGAATAATTTCAAAGATGTACATACAACGAAAAATAATCCTGACAAGATTATATAGCAGATTGGTGGACGCAAATGTATGTAACTTCGTCGCCGTCCATAAAATATGACACAGAATTTAATTATGATCTTCCAATTATTATTTAATATTGGCCAAAGATGATTTATTGTTTTATTCTAGTCAAAGCACAAAATATGTTTATGCATACCGTCGAGAGCATCAAGTACGACCAGATTATGACGTAATCAAATTGATTTGGTTTGGTTTATTTTGTTTTACAGCATATCAATCTCAATGGGTTATTTAATGCCGACAACATTTTTAGGATAGATTCGTATGAAAAGAATATGTATTCTTTGGTTTAGATTGGTTTGGTTTATTTTGTTTTACGGCATATCAACCTCAATAGGTTATTTAATGCCGACAACTTTTTTTTTCCTGGTAGTATTTTTGTTTTATCAAAAATCTATTTTTGTTAATATTTTTTCCTCAAAAATGTATAACTGGTAATATTATTTTTTCAAAATCGTATTGCTGGTAATAGTTTTTTCTTCAAAAGTTTATTTCTGGTAATAATTGTTTTACAAAGTATTTCTGGTATTAAAAACTGTTTTTACACTTTTATAATGGTTTTTACCTCAGTTTCGGGGTTAATTATTTGCTCGTAGCTGGAACCCTTAACAGGTGCTACCACCCCGGGTCAGTGTGGACCTGGGAACACCAGCAATTACGAGGAGGTCCCACGCTTCTCAAAGCCTCTTGATCAGAGGCCTTGCTGTTGGACGTAGTTTATCGTCTTACCCTGGACGCGGATGTAGTTTATCGTCTTAACCATGATGGTAATCAAATTGAACGTCGGTCAGTGATGATAGAATAGAACAATTAAACTTACATCCCCGGTATGATGAGTTGTATAAATTAACTTATACTCCTTCGTTTTCCTTTAGCATGTTGGCGATCATGACTCTCCACAGTTTCCTGTACTTTTTTATTTTTGCTCGTCTATTTACTCAAGCTCGCCGGGTAGGTGCTGCTTTGTTTTCTTGTCCCTCTTGCCTTCAATCTGTCCTGTCAGTATCAAATTTTCCAATCAGTATCTGTCTATATTTCTGAGATGAGGTATTATGTACACTATTTACATTATTCGGACTATTGTCCTCATCTTTGTTGCCATATTTATTACAACGTTTCGGCCTTTCACTATCTGTCAATATTTCTGAGATGAGGAATTATGTACATTATTTACATCATTCGGACTTTTGTCCTCATCTTTGTCGCCATATTTATTACAACGTTCCGGCCGTTGCACGCTCCGGCCTTCTTTAGTTGGTTGGAATGTCGAACTGAACCCTTTATTTCGCTCACTGGGGTCGACTGTTCTAGTTCCACGTGCCATGTTTAATGGATGTCAGTTATCAGTTATCTCATGGCATAGTGGATAAAGGTGTTAGTTAGATCCAGTGACAGAACCCAAAGAGTGTGAGTTCTATACCCGATTAAGGCAGTGGAGAACTTATAGAGGGGAATTAACAAGAGATAACTCATCAATGATATTCTCAACATCCTTCTGTAGAACCACATTTCTTTTTCTTCAAGGCCATGTCTGAGGAGATTTCCCAGCATTTACTGCCATATATGACAATTGATATTACATAACAGTTCAGTCCTTTTTATTTGTTTCTAAAGTTATATCCTGTTTCTTAATACTTTGCTTATCTTTTGGATGGCATCTTTCGCTATGACTTATGTCCACTTATTTTGGAAAAGCAAAATATTATCTCTTCAGTCCCTAGCTATAGATAAAATAGTAACGAAAACGGAACACTTTAGCCTTGGTTGGACAACTCTGAATTCAAACGAACCTGTAGTGAAATGGTCACCATTATGCTATCATTATTGTGTTTTGTTAACAGATTTATATTAATAATGATCACCAGAAAAACTATACCAATCAATTTAAATTCGCTTATTTAAAATATTAAATTTATTCTATTAATTTTAATTTGAAGCTAACAGATTGGATTAAACGCTTCAAGAAAGATTTTTCATTTTGCAAATTCCTTTTTAAACGTTAGGTATCGCTTTTTTTGGATGTATCTAGTTAAAGGTTTGCAGTAAAGATTCTCGCGTAGTTGTGAAAGACCTGACCAGTCAGCAATTGAGATCAACACAACAGTCGCTAAGAATGTTCTTGGTGAGGAAGACCGAATTAAAAAAAATTGATAGCAGTGATGTTACGATGAGACGAAGATTTAGTCTGGTTCTCTTTGAAGTTAACCAACTTTAATGATCAACCAGAATTAGTTTTGGTTTGGATTTTGGGCCCAGAAGTTTTGGTTGGCCACTTGGCGATTCGAAATCTTATTTTTCTCAGTTGCAAATGTTTACGTTGTATTCGTCATATAATTTTATCAGATTATTCCCACCATTGCATAAATTAGCCAGACACCAGGCTGTCGATAAATGTGTCACTCCATAAAAACACCCACATTTGTTAAAAAATTATTTTCAGTGATGTTTTAAAATAAAGGTAAAATTTGTTTCAATTCAGATTAAATCAACAATTTTCTTATATAACGTTTCAGAAAAGTATATTTTATTTTTTTAAAGATTTTTGAATAAAGGAAATTATGTTGACAGATTTGTCAATATGGACGATTTCATCGATTTTACTGATAATCAGAAAAAATAATTTCAATCCATTTAAATGCTGGCATCCGGCTCTCACCCTTTCATTGTTGAAACTGTTAAATGTAGCCGTCTCTTCTACTCCAATAGCTTCATGTCTCGCACCTCTCTCCTGTGGAATTCCCTTCCCTTTTCCTGTTTCCCTGATAGCTATAATCTCCAAATATTCAAATGTAATGTCAATCGACATCTCCAGTTGCCTTGATCTATCCACTATCCTTCTCCTCATCCTTTTCTCTAACACTCCTATCTGCTCTCGCTCCAAATCCTCTGTAACCCCTTGCGTGCTAGTGGCTTCCCGCCTTGCTTGGGGGTGAAATGCTTATAAAAAAAAAGTAATCTTTTGTTTCTAGCGAAATTTTCCTGTTACTTAAATCATTGGTTAGTTTCTTGAAACGCATCTTTTGCCCTAATATCTCCAACGCGCATTTGGATTCGAATTGTCCCACTTTCTGTCCTCTGTTAAAACACTTCCCAGATATTTAAATTGTTGGACTTTCTTGCGTCACATATAAAATGAATAAAATAAGCAACCATAAATTAATAACATTCCCTAGATTCCATTGGATAAGCGATCAGCAATAGATCTCGAGAAAAGCGACAATAGATAATATCGCATCAGTTATGAAGTGGTAACAAAAAAGGATTTAGATATGAAATCAGTTATAAATATTTATGTGGGATTGACTGATGCAAAAGGAATGTTTTTTTAATGGTTTTTCTTTTTTGTTTGTTTGTTTGTTTTACCTCTAGTAATGTTAGACAAGAAATATCAAAGTGTGAAGCCCAGTCTCTGGCAATAGTCGTTGATTTTGTCCACGAACTTTCATGCGCAAATCTCAAGCTGATAGAATGTTGTGTTTGAGTGGGAGATGTGGTGACCTTTTCGGCTTGTTAACATTAAGCATAATCATAATATCTAAAGTGGAATGACCCGAAAATAATATGCTTTCACTGAGTAATTCCAAATCAACACATTTATACACACACACACACACACACACACACACACACACACACACACACACATATATATATATATATATATATATATATATATATATATGGTGTGTATGTGTGTGTGTTAATATCGATGTACTTGTGTCATTCGAAGAATTATACAGGTTGTTTGCATTTTGTTAGCAAATCTATCTAGCTGCCTGTGTCCACATCTACTTAATTCATATATCTATATTTATAGATATATATTTTTGCTTCTGCAATATATATATATATATATATATATATATATATATATGTGTGTGTGTGTGTGTGTGTGTGTGTGTGTGTGTGTGTGTGTGTGTGTGTGTGTGTGTGCGATGAAAAATATGGAAAAGACAAAACAAAATCCGAATATGCAAGTTTACTGTTTTAATACTGTTTTACTGTCGACGTCAGACGTTTCGGTCTAATAGATCATCCTCAGGACATGGTTATTGGAAACATACTTAGGATTAGACGATATATATATATATGGACATTTATAAAGTTGGACACACGGAGGCCACAGTCTGCTTTATGCCTAAATGCAATCGATGGCCTGCCGATGAGGTTTAAGCATGAAATAGTCTCTCGCTGTTGGATGTTTACCTTAACGTCCACTTTTCTATTTACATACGCTCTATCCCTGGTATCGTGCACTTTAACTCATAAATATATCATAACATTAAACTATATTCTTATCATATATATATATATATATATATATGAAGAAATATAGTCTTATGGTGTGGTATATTTATGGGATAATAACAGAGCTCAATATCAGAGATAGATCGTGTGTAAATATAAAAGTGAACATTGAAGTCAACACTCAGAGGCGACAGTCTGTTTCATGCTAGACGCAATCGTCCCAAGGTGATCTTGGCCTGATGATTGCGTCTATAATGAAACAGCCTGTTGCCTCTGAGTGTTGACTTCTATGTTCACTTTCATATATATATATATATATATATATATATATATATATATATATATATATATATATATATATCGAACAGTCAAATACGGGTATCCACTGAAAATAACATTTGACGTAGTAAAAATATATCGGAGTTAAAAAATACGATAATTCTTTTATACATTTTGAGAAAAATCGTAAACAGTGAATGTGCTTTAAAGACAACATTCGAACGGTACTTTATTGTGACGATCTTCGTGGTAAAATTCTGAATGATAGACGGTGGTTCTCCTGCCAAAATGCACGCAGGTTCGAATCCTGTTAGAGGACACATTCCATCTATTAAGTTTTCTCGACTACGCAGGCCGTTAGACAAAATAAATACCGTTTAAAATCAACGAAGCACCGTCTTAAATTCTGGTATACATTAAAAATAAACTTTGAAGAAATATATATATATAGTGTGGGGGGAAGTTAATTCGTACACATACAAATTTTTATTTTAATGTATTTCCAACTGATGAATAAACATATTTTTCATATAATTAACTGTATACAGATGCATAATAACTAAATATGCATAGAAAACAGAAGAAAATTAGATTTAATAGAAATAAATCCCATTTATCTATTTTAATGGGTGAAAAAAAGTATTCGTACAATACAAATGCCAGATAATAAAAATTTTTAATTTCTTTAATACTGTTGCGGGGAGTCAAGCAAGTGTGGTTAACACTGCAAGCAGAAAAATTACGTCGAGTAATACGATCGAGGCAAGGATAACAAAGGCGAGGATTTCAAAATCTAAGCCAATTTTTATTTATCAATCTGGCGTAAGTATGTACAGGAACTGTTTAGTGTAGTTCAACCGTGAAGTCGGGGAGTGCCAGTCGAAGGATCGTTTTGATTCAGGGCGGCAGCCCAGAGGCAGGCAGATGGAACAGCTGTATTCGACGTCCGGTCGTTCTTCGGATGTTCGCCCTTAAGAGGACCGCGTTGGCATTCACGAAGAGAGAGGATCGGCGTAGGCAGTTCTGGGGTAGCTTGGACTCTCGCATGTAAGACGGTTAGATAGTCCTTAGAAGGTCGATCGGATAAGATGCGGCTTGGTAGTCCTTAGAAGGACGATCGCATAAGATACGGCTTGGTAGTCATTAGAAGGATGATCGCATAAGATTCGGCTTGGTAGTCCTTAGATGGACGATCGCATAAGATGCGGCTTGGTAGTCCTTAGAAGGACGATCGCATAAGATTCGGCTAGCTTCAGCGCGGACTGCTGCTAGGTTCGGCTGCTTCGTGTCGTCAGCGACGGTCTGCCAGGTGAAGTTGAGGGTGGGGAGCAAGTCGCTCTTCGCCAGGGCCGCGTTATTATTTTTAAAAAATCGGCTGTGTTTATCTCGGCCGCGGTTAGCACCGTTGTCTGGTTAACAAAATCTTTTGGGTGTTGACTAAAAATTACCTTCCACGTTTTTAATGTAGACATGGGTTTCATTTGGACATCATGTGTATATAAATTAGTTTCTGGTCATTATTTTTAGTTAGGAGGACTTGTGTATGTTTATATTTCGTTTTGTTTTGCTTTTTGTGTTTCGATTTCTGAAAACACTGATTCACCGGAAATTAACGGCATTCCTTCTGTTTTCCTTGGTGACCTTTCAGACGTTTGAGTAGCCGGCAGTAACTTCCGGCCGGGTGCGATAATACTCTAGATTATTCAAGTTGAATATTCTAGAATGTTCCAATAATGTTATCAGTAGTTATTTTTAGTATTAAAATACAAACAGAACATTCTCTAATTGATATTCGTGCAAGAAGGTTATCATCATGGCAAGAACTGAAAAATTCGCAAAAAGAACTGATTTATTAAGAGCTACAAAGGACAGGAAATTGTGCCATGATCAACAACGCCCTGAAAGAGCTCGGCACATAAAAGAAGATTGGATCTCTTGCAGACTTCTCTAAATTCCTTGTAACGGTGCTAAAACGAAAAACAATCATACCTTGATATAAATACCCTCATTACGACTCCAGTGCCCTATACATTATCCAGTCTCTGTTGATTTTTATATAAAGTGTTGGGGGGGGGGACAAATATATGTACACTGATGCACAATAACTAAATATGCATAGAAAACAGTAAAATTCTGATCTAATGGAAATAAATCACATTTAGCCATTCTTCTAAAATTGTTCTGATATATTAAAATTCATACATCATTTTCATAGATCAAATACAGTAGATGGTTCCCTTTTAAGTTCCAAGAAATCACCTATTATTGGTGCCTTTGCTTGTCTTTTCCAAGAATCTTTAGAGTAGAGCCCATTTAAACACATCAAACTCCACCTACCTAAGACGGATAGATGACGTTCTTTTATTATATCCTACCCAAAGCATTCTACCCCAGTATCCTCAGAATATATAAACCAAAATACCACGGTAAAGAAGATAAATAAATTGATTAATCATTTAAACTTCACAGCCCACAACATTTCAACTTTAGAAAACGAGCTTCTATAATCCCCCTACAAAAAAAACTGGACAGCACCAACAACACTTCTAACAACAAGACACAATGATGATCCTACCCTCTAACACACTTTCTTCAATACCTGTAAATAAATTAGTTCTTACTCATACTAGGTTATTTACCACCACGTCCAAGACAATTGGGGATATAATTAGGAAGAAAAATAAATACAACACCAACTCAGTTATAAATACTTATCAAATAAATCCCTTTCAATGTAAAAGTATTTATATCGAAGAGACATCACGAGACCTAAAATCTCGTATCTACGAACATAAAAGAGATTTACGTTTAGACAAACATTCAAATTTGCTCGTAATATACAGGAACAAACCAAGCCATAATCTTGATTTTACAAATGTTACCCTAACTGAAAAAGGACAAAATTATTGCCTCGAAAGATTACTAATAACGATATTATCTACTATAAACATGCGTCAAAAACATTTTATTTCATCACGAACCTTTATTGAATCCGTTTTTAAAGTTTATGACGTATGTTTATCTAAAACAAACCGTATGTGGGTAAAAACATTCCCAAATCAACATGCGAAAACCCACTAGACACAATGTCTACTAGACATATACACATACACACTTACGAATATGCATTATCATCAGAATACCACATAGAGAAGTAGAATCATTATGCACTTACATATATCAAACAATATTTACAGTTTTTCAGTTAGGCTTGGAAACCGTTAATTTCTTGGAACTTCGAAAGCACGTATTGTCTCTCCTTGAATTCGGAACGACACAAATTATACTAACGTTTGTTTAACAAGTCGAATGCACTTGAAACCTGATTAATCAATGTAAATCAAACAACGCAGAAGTAAAACTACTAGAATTTAATTCTTGTTTTTCTCTATATGTCATAGTTTGCTGAAGATTTAGTAAAAGGGAAACATATTAGATTGATAAACGTATCATTTTTTCTTTATCTTTTCTCACACAATACTTATATTTAAAATAGACACTATTTATTTTAATTTTAAATAATGTGCATTACGTTTATCGATCTGAAGATTCGATCTTAATAAAGTAAATGTGTTCTTCGGCAAAAATCATTTCTGCTTCCCAATTTTTAGAAAAAAAGCCACATTTTGTTATGATATGCATTACCGGTCGGCCACGAAGCGGTGAGTATGATACTACTTGTATCTTTTATTTGTATGTGTGTGCGTGTATGTAGTAACAGAAGTCTGTTTTCCCAGGCTTTAAAAGAAACTTAAAATTGCACTTAAGATTTGAAATCTGTGAGAGCCTTTAAAAGCTGAGCTGAAATTTTAATTACCTGCCGGAAAACAAAAGAAAACACAATGGGAATATCGAAATTATTAATTTTGATATTTTATTCTCACTAAAATCTTTAGTGCCCTATGAATTCATTTGGAAAGACCACTTTACGTTTTTCAATATGTCCGCCCTATTTAATAAAACACACACACGCACAAACATATATACATACTGCATCGGTCTCTGTAGCCGAGAGGTAAAGACGGTACTTTTTCCCGACAATGGGGGATGATGCTTCGATCCTAGGAGGGCGCATTTTCACACTACACACTATTTAAAGTAAAAGTAAAAATAGGCGTCTATTTGAAATACGAATATCCACTATAATATTGTTTAACGTAATTGTTATGGGTCCTTACCTATAACTACAGAATGAACTCTTCCTAACGCTATGTATACGACGCCTCTCAAGAGAGAGGGACGAATCGAGTCGGGCCGATAGTAATTCACTCCAAACCAGACTGACAGTCATACTAACACCTTCCACGTCTTGTATTATTATTCTGTGTAATATATCTTCGTTATTTCTACTCTTGTGTTCGTGTTTGTTCTTCCTTGGTCCTAACCTGGACCATAACAGTAATATATACGTATATATGTGTATGTGTGTGCTTATGCGTGTGTATGTGTGTGCGTATGCGTGTGTATGTGTGTGTGTGTGTAAAATAAACATACTGTTTTAATAGATGGAACGTCTACTCAAATCCACTAAAAATAAAGTTTAAGTAATAATAGTAATAACACATGCACACACACAAATAAATATATGCACACACGCGCACGCACGCACACATATACATACATACATACATACATACATATACATACACACACACACACACACACACATATATATATACATATATACATATATATATATATAATGAAAAGGCTTAAACACTAATATTCCATGGTTATATTTTATTACTTTGGAATCGTAATTACGATCCAATTCATCAGACCTACAAATTCAAAAAGCTCTTTTTGAATTTGTAGGTCTGATGAATTGGATTGTGGTTAAGATTCCAATGTAATAAATTATAACCATGGAATATTAGTGTTTAAGCCTTTTTATTATAGTTCTACCTGGATTATATCCTCTTGGAAATTTATATATATATATATATATATATATATATACATATATATATTATATATATATATGTGAGTATATTGACCACTAATATTATCTATATATATATGTGTGTGTGTGTGTGTGTGTGTGTGTGTGTGTGTGTGTGTGTGTGTGTGTGTGTGTGTGTGTGTGTGTGTGTGTGTGTGTAGATCAACCTGCAGAGCAGAGTGGGATTAACCTGGGTTGACAACCAGTCTAAATAAAACATAAGTCTTAATTCAAAAATCAGAGATGGCAACGGCAATCTACTTCACTATGTTACCTACGGCCTGCAGTGACAAGACATTAAAGAAAATCAATAGGCAGGCTGCGATGGATAAATTGTCGTCTAAATGACGCCAAAATGAAAATGATACTATTTCATTTTAACAGATATATTTACCAAAATTACACAAAAATATTTTGAACTACTAAAGATTAATCTGTTCTATAAAATCACACCAGCGATTCCATGCCCGAGCATCAACCATGCCCGATGGCGGGTGGGGAAGTTTCTCCATGGTGGTTAAATGAGAGCAGTTTAGTTTTGGAGGCATTAAAATATAGAAGCCATTTTTTGCCATAATAAAACCACTGATGAGAGGTCCTTTTTAAGAGAAGCGGCCTGGTTAACTTTGTATTCAAGGATGGTTTCGGAGATATGGCATCATTACTAATCCAGAGCGTCCTAGACGTACCTCGCAATACCGGCAAGCTTTTTGGACTCTTCGTTCTTTGTGGGAGTATCAACTGCAAGTAGATATAGTCCCTGTACGGAACCTGATGCCCCTTTCATTTGATATCACCCGGAAGTCAGTCAGAACGTTCAAGGTAGACGTGAAAATGGCACCCGAAGATCTGATAAAATGATTAGTATAAATGTGACAATGATGCTAGTCGTTATTGGTGTACTGGAAAGAGTCTCCAATGGTTTGGAGAAAAGAATGAAAGGAATAAAAGATAATGGCAGAATCAATACTATTGAAGAAGTCACTGTTAAAAGAACTCGGATTAGAGTGTCGGAGTTTTGATAAAACTAGCTATCCCGTATTCTTTGTTGAACATTCAACGAGAGGATAAAGGAGTGTACAGTCTTGGGACTTTTTTATTTTCTATTTTTTATTCATGGATATTTCTTTGCTTTTTTTGTTAGAAAAAGTTTTACCCGTGTAGTCTTCTGCGTGTGTTTATTGAGCTGTCAGCCGAAATTTCTCTTTTTTTTACTCGCTCATATGCCTGTTTTTTTTTTTTTATCGTTTACAGATCTGTACGTCCGTCTGGCCGATGGTCCTACGCGATCTTCAGGTCGTGTGGAGGTTAGTCTGGATGGCGAAGTGTGGGGAACGATTTGTGATGACCTTTGGGATAAAGACGATGCGGATGTTGTCTGTCGGTCGCTTGGCTACGTCTGGGGAAATGTAAGTAAAACCTATTCTTTTATCAGGAAGATTTCTCCGGAGGAAAATGGTGTTCAATAACATGAATATATATATATATATATATATATATATATATTACTTACCTCTCTCTCTTTCTCTCTCTCTCTCTCTCACACACACACATAATAAAATTCGAATTGGCATCATTAAATGCGCAGATGACCAAAAACCTTTCCAGTTCCTTTATTACTTGTATGATGGGAAAATATACAGGGTGTCCATAAGGTTCGTGTGCACTTTAAAAACTTTATACAGTGTAACCCGGATATAAGAGATCCGGATATAAGAGAAACCCAGATATAAGAGAGATTTTCGCTGGTCCCAAATTACAGCCTGTGTTAATAAAACAAAATAGACCAAACCCGGATATAAGAGAAAACCGGGTATAAGAGAAACCCGGATATAAGATATTTCTTCTCCGGTCCCGACAACTCTCTTATATCCGGGTTACACTGTAACTTTAATTGTATTTGCGATACAAATAATCTGTAAAAAATGTTATAAAGTTTAATGTATTGCTAAGTTTTAAGTATTGCTAAAATAACTAATGTGATTTCAGGCATTACTGTAAATCAGTTGGCAAATGTTTTCCGTGGACTGCAAAATAGTATTACCCTTTGTATTGCTAATGATGGAGGACATGTAGAAACTTAAATAAAATTTCAATAAAACCTTAAAAAATATAGATTACAGAGAGTTGGAGCGAGAGCAAATAGGAGTGATGGAGGAAAGGATGAAGAGAAGGTTAGAGGATAGATCAGGGCATCTGGCGATGTCGATTGACATTACATTTGAATAGTTGGAGATTATAGCTATCAGGAAAACAAGAAATGGGAAGGGAGTTCCACAAGCTAGAAGTGCTAGACATGAAGCTATTGGAGTAGAAGAGACGGCTACATTTAACAGTTTCGACATTGAAACTGTGAGAGCGAGATGCCAGGCTAGTTGAACGCTTAAATTCATGGTCTGGGAACCAGCGAAAGCAGCTCGTCGGAGCAGTTACCGTGAAAGTATTTGTTAAAAGACAGACACGTCTGTGAGAGAGCGGCTGCAGATGAGATGCCAGATCAGGGCCAGTTGCATTGCATATCCGTCTTTGGATTCTATCAAGGGCCTTGAGACAATTAGAAGGGGCTGTAGACCATATATGGCAGCAATACTCCATGCAAGGGGAATGATTGATTTGTAGATTTGAAGGATCGATTCCGGCGAGAAAAATTTCCTGGCGCGACACAAGGAGCCAAATTTCCTAGCGGTGGACGAAGCTCTTGACTCAATGTATTCGTTCCATCTCAGGTCAGCAGATAATGTGAAATTGAGCAGCCGCAAAGAGGAGCTCTCGAGAAGTTGAGCGTCAGACATTCTAATGGGAATCAGGGATGGTTCTCTCTGGTGAGTACAAGACAAACGGCCAGGTTAGTTTTGTCGTCGTCACTAGATTTATTTTTGAGGCAGGAGTAAATAGTAGTGTCGTCCGCATAAATGCCTACTTGGGAACATATGGATTTATTATATGAGTTATCTTATTTCAACTCAGTATGTATGTTTTTAAACACAAAACAATATTAAAATGACGTATTTTCATGATTTCTATATTACATTTCATTCATTTATATATATATATATATATATATATATATATATATATATATATATATATGATGAAAATGTGGAAAAGACAAAGCAAAATCCGAATATGTGAGTTTACTGTTTTTTTTTTTCGGTCAAATAGACCTTCTTCAGGACATGGTTAATGGAGACATATTTATATTAGATTTAAGTTAGATAAATATGTCTCCATTAATCATGTCCTGAAGAAGGTCTATTTGACCGAAACGTCTGACGTTGACAGAATAAAAAAAAACAAAAACAACGCATATTCGGATTTTGCTTTGTCCTTTCCACATTTTCATCATACCGTCGGATCTACATCCACACATTTGCTTACATATATATATATATATATATATATATATATATATATATATATATATATATAAGAGTAATCATCAAAATCAAATTTTGGGTAGAAATATTCAGGAGCGCTCTGAATCTATGTGACCCTCCAAATCCATGATGCGTCCCCACCCACTCTACACCATCTCAATTTTCATAACATAGTATTCATATAAAATACAAATTTTATTGTAACCTAATTATAATCGATTATATGCAATATAGGTGACCAATTCAATTGGGAAATTTGAAAATAAATACCGTTTTATCTAACTACAACTTAAAGACATGTCATAATCGATCATTACATCTTAAACAAATCAATAATTTTTTGCGTCAATGAAAGAATTTCAACACATTCAAACTCATGGATAAGAAATGGTAAATTTTATACAGAGTTTTTCGAGACTATGGCTGCCAAGGCCTGAGCAAGGGTCTCGTGCACCTTTATTCCCTCTATGATATGTGCACACCGAATCTATGATATGTGCCCACCGAATCTATGATACGTCCCCTTTTAAATTTATGATACAGCCCGCTACTTTGCTCCAGTGCCGGGCCAGGAAATTATTCTCCTCAGAATCGATCCTCCAAATTTACAAATCAACAATCCGCCCTTGCATGGAGTATTGCTGCCATATATGGTCTGGAGCCGCTTCTGTTTACCTCAAGGTTCTTGATAAGATCCAGAGACGGTTATGCAATGTAATTGGCCCTCTCACAGACGCACCGTCGCCTCTCTCTCTCTCTGTCTCTTTTATAAATACTTTCATGGTAATTGCTCCGATGAGCTGCTATCGCTGGTTAACCAGGCTCCATGAATTCAAGCTTCCTACGAGGCTGGGATCCCGTTCCCATCTTTTCACTGTTGAAACTGTTAAATGTAGCCGTCTCTTCTATTCTAATAGCTTCATATCTCGCACCTCACGCCTATGGAACTCCCTTCCTCATTCCTGTTTCCCTAACAACTATAATCTCCAACTATTCAAGTGTAACGTCAATCGACATCTCCAGTTGCCTTGATCTATCCTCTATCCTTCTCCACATTCTTTCCTCTAACACTCCTATCTGCTCTCGCTCCAAATCCTCTGTAACCCCTAGCGTGCCTGGCGTGAAAATCTTAAAAAAAAACTCTTATGAAATACAAGTTTTATTGTAACCTAATTATGTACAATAATTGTTCATATACAATATAGGGGAACAATTCAATTACAAAATTTGACAATAAATATAATGTATCAAATACAAATTAGAGACATGTCACAATAGATCATTTAATCTTAAATAAATAATGTTTTGCGGTGGCAAATTTTAACATCAACGTGAAATTTTTCTCTGTTAAAAATTTGAGTAAATTAACACATTAAAAATAGTGAATTTTATCTAAGTGCTTTTGTGAGACTTTCAAGAGACTCTGAAGAAACAAATTCACGGATTTGGACGAAATAAAAAGAACTCAGAATGACGTCGAAATTTGTCATCCTTTAATAGTCAGTTGGACTTTGTTTAATTTGTAACGTATACAAAGGTAGGTAGAAAAAAGCAAACGTTGATAAGATAGCGAGGGTCACAAGGCACTGCCCGGAAAGCTAATCAAGTTTACTCCTCAGTCGTGAAATTCAGGTGTAGTACATACCTGTAATGGAAATGCTGATCAGAAAAATAAAAAGTTAATGGAAATAATTACACATTTTGTTGCGAATCTGTGCTTCCATACATCGTTTTTCAATTCAACCGCAAGCCATAATTACACATTTTGTTGCGAATCTGTGCTTCCATACACGTTTTTCAATTCAACCGCAAGCCATAATTACACATTTTGTTGCGAATCTGTGCTTCCATACATCGTTTTTCAATTCAACCGCAAGCCATAATTACACATTTTGTTGCGAATCTGTGCTTCCATACACGTTTTTCAATTCAACCGCAAGCCATAATTACACATTTTGGTGCGAATCTGTGCTTCCATACATCGTTTTTCAATTCAACCGCAAGCCATAATTACACATTTTGTTGCGAATCTGTGCTTCCATACATCGTTTTTCAATTCAACCGCAAGCCATAATTACACATTTTGTTGCGAATCTGTGCTTCCATACATCGTTTTTCAATACAACCGCAAGCCATAATTACACTGTTTTGTTGCGAGTCTGTGCTTCCATACATCGTTTTTCAATTCAACCGCAAGCCCGTATCTATTTTTTGCCTGTTTGACATGTTCACATTCTTTCGCTTATCTTTCAAGGTTTTTTTTCTCCCTTTCTTCTTAACCTCTATAGTTTTGCCTTCTCTTTCCCGTGACCCATCTCTAACCTCCCCAATTAGATAATTTTTTCTTTGTTTACGCTTTTGTCCGTCCACTGTCTTCTTCGTCAAAACTGTCGCCAGCCATCGGTAACTAGTCAAGTTATCTTGACTGGTCAGCCAAACAAGATATTGTTTATTGGCTACCTTGGTGTAATTTTGTGCTTGACAGTAAAGAAATAAAAGCAGGACGTTTTATGCGCGTTTCGAAAAACAGGTCGATTATCTTCTTCCCAGTCGCTAATGTAACGTGGCACCCAGTAGACGACGGATGAACAAGGTGTCTGTCTAAAGTGAAGACCTCCTAATTTGGCAGTGAATTCCAATCCCCCTCTCTCTCTCTCATTCTTTCTCTCATTCTTTCTCTCTCTCTTTCTCTCTCTCTCTCTCTTCTTAGTAGGAACGCACAGAAGGTACGAAAATGAATAAACAAGTTTTAAGAATCCAATTCTAGTGTTTAACACAGTCTCCTTCCCAATAAAGTAATATATGGTCTTTATTGGCAACAGATTTATTAGTAGAAAGTTCTTTAGCATAACCACGTAAAACATAGCAAAGCATGCAGAAAAGCCTTTGATTTCAAATCAAGAGTTCTCAGCATAATCTCCTTTTCTCAACATTGGTGTCCCATCTGTAAAGGAGAGAACGTAACCACCACCCCTTGTAGTACGCTTGCATTTTTCCCAGTGTGTCAACTTTCGCTTTCACCTTATCATCAGGTGTCGGCGGATTTTTTTTCTCTTTTTCACGAACTGTGTGAAGACAAGACATTGAAAAGGCACATGTGAAACACAATGCGCTCTACCATAGACACATTTCTAGCAAAACGGCAATAAGTTTATTTGATAATGACTTATGAAACCCCAAAAAACTCAACGAACTTTGGGCAATTTATATTCAGATTCTTCCAAAAAATCAGAAGTGTTCCGAATCGAAGAAAAATCAAATTTAAAAAACAACTTAAACCAAAAACGTTAGCCAAGAATTTCAAAGAAATCCTCATAACACAGTAATATATATATATATATATGTGTGTGTGTGTGTGTGTGTGTGTGTGTGTAGAAAAATAAGAAGGAACACGTTAGGTAAATAATCCGGAGTTCTTCAGCAATTTTGTTTTTAGTTTTAGTTTTAAAAACAGAGCTCCATACAGAAGTAGAGTTAAATTATAATTATTTTTTATTTTTTATTTTTTTTATTTCTTTAAAATATGATTCCTCTTCATATTTAAAAAAAAATATTTATATATATATATATATATATATATATATATATATATATATATATATTCAATGAAAACAGACAACTTTGCAACTTTAAGAGTCCATTGGTTATAATTTATTTCCCCAAGGAATTTCTTTTTCCCTGGCTCTCCCTGGCTCTCCCTGGCTCATCAGACCACACTTCCAAGGGTGAATATATATATATATATATATATATATATATATGTGTGTGTGTGTGTGTGTGTGTGTGTGTGTGTGTGTGTGTGTGTAAACAATAAAATACAAAATTACCGCATATGGAGATTGGCTTTTTGGGCAGAGGAAAATATGGGTCGTTTGCCTTATCAACCCCATTGTGGACTGACTTCCTATCAGAAATAGAAATTTAACTGTGAAAGCTAAAAAAAAAAAATCAACGTGTCGAAAAACTAATATGAAAGGAAATGGATAAATTATGTATTATTTTTTCAACATCTTGACTTTTTTTAGCTTTCACTGTTAAATTTCTATTTCTGAGTCGATCTCAGACCCCACCGGGGTTGAAAAACAGACGATCGATATCTTCGTCTGCCGAAATAGGCTATTCCCCATTTAAGGTGAGTTTGGATTTTATTGTTTATTATTTGCTCTGTTATGATAACAAATACATTGAGTTCTTTTTGTGGATAAGTTTAAATATTTTATATTAGTAGGATCGACTTGTATATATATATATATATATATATATATATATATATATATATATATATATATATATATATATATATATATATATATATGATGGAAGCCTTCCTGAAACTGCTTCTGGGGATAGCGAATAGCTGTCTCGTTGCATTCTCTTGAATATTTTCGATGTCTTGGAATCTTGTTCCTTTCAAGTAGAATTTGATTTTTGAAGAGGAATAAAGTCGCAAGAGGTGTGATGTGCAGAATAGGGTGATTGTTGGACAGGGGGAATGTTGTGGTTGATTAGAATCTACAGCACAAGCCATGGTCACTGATGGAACTTCTGTGGTATGGTTAGACGATCACACTATATACACTTTCCTTTCAAACACTGCTGTGAACAACAGAATCGAGCGAGAACCTTATAACTTAACGTGCCTGTGCAGCAGTGTTCAAGCTCTCTATGTACCCAGCGGCTTCCCTCTGCTTACCTTAGCTCAATTACCATAGAAACAATCCCGGTACATCTTGATCAGTCTCATATTTCTTCAGATGACTGCTTAAGTAATGAATACATCTTGTAACAAAGTTTCGCACAATGAGAAAGGCCGTAGAACATATGAATTATACGGGTGTTAAAACCTATAGAAGACAGGATATCACTCTGAAAATCTAAAAAAAAGTAATGACAATGGCTCATCTCAAAATAACAGGCAGTAAGTAAGGCCGGAGAACAAACGAGTAATCAAAACCCGAATATTAACAAAAAGGAGCTGTCTGTAAAACTATTGAAGTTTATTTGATAATGACTTATGAAACCCCAAAACACCCAACGAACTTTGGGCAATTTATATTCACATTCTTCCAAAAAATCAGAAGTGTTCCGAATCGAAGAAAAATCAAATGTAAAAATATATTTCCTGGCGCGGCACAAAACACTCAACGCCTTGATGTTTGAAAAGGAAATAGTCGCAAGAGGTGTGACCTGCAGAATAGGGTGATTGTTGGAAATGAGAGAGAGAGAGAGAGAGATTGATTCCTTCCTTTTATAGTCCTGTGCAACACCACCAAGTGGATACCTTGGCAGACAAGGTATCCACTTGGATACCTTGTGGTTAGAATGTCGAACTGAACCCTTTATTTCGCTGACTGGTGTAGACTGTTCTAGTTCCACGTGCCATGTTTAATGGATGTTAGTTATCAGTTATCTCCTCTGAAAGTTCTCCGCTGCCTTAACCGGGTATTGAACTCACACTCTGCGTCCTGGCACTGGATCTAACCAACGCCTTTCGCCACTGTGCCATGAGCCCTTAAGGAGATATATCGTATGATACTGGACATACATTTCTGAAATTAATGTACTTTCAATATTGACATCTCTGACGAGCAGACAACGCGGAAAGTCGAAGGCGACAGCAAAAATCAGTAGTTTATCAGATGATGCATTTCTTATAATGATATTCCATTAGCATCTCGTTAGAGAGCGTATTAGAGCATTGCACCTGTTTATTGAAGCAAATACACGTAAAAACCGAACACTGTAACGGCTTTGAAATAATTAACAACGCCAGTAATTAATGTCTTCCGTAATTAAAAAGCATGACAGTTGATGGGCGTTAATCTTTTGAAGAGTTCGTTTAAATTGTGGAACAGGTGTTGATGAGATTGATGGTTGAATTAAATCGACAGCCCGCATCAATTCACAACTGTCTTCCTACCCGTCACCCCAGATATATCGATCTTAAGCAAAAAGGAAAAGGGACAAGATCCCTATGCATTTATTCGTGAGCAAACGATTGAGAAGATGTAAAACTGACGTGTTTCGTTTGGAGAAAGATATTCTTCAAACAAAATAATGCTAAAAACAAGGAAACTTAGAGGGGAAATACATTTCTTTCTGGTTTCAGTTGACATGAAAATGTAGAAAATTCCGGGGATTACCGCTACCTTGTCTGCCAAGGTATCCACTTGGCGGTGTTGCACAAGACTATAAAAGGAAGGTATATCTCTCTCTCTCTCTCTCTCTCTCTCTCTCTCTCTCCCTCTCTCTCTCTGTTCTAGAATACGGTAGGGAAAAACTCCTTTATGGGGGTAGTTAGACACCCAGCCACGTGTTCTATTTCACTCACGCCCCACCACATATACACATACGAACACACGTACCTGCACTGTCGCTAACCCTATAAATATTTTTTCTTCCCGTTTATCCATCCGTGAATTTTTATACTTATATCAAATTTAAATTTTGGCGTTTGGTCCTTGTATATTTGAAAGCCGAGGCTGATTCATTCCTACCTTATTAGGTTTTACCTTTACTGTTTTTAACTTTCTCGCAGTTAACTGGAGTCATTTTACGAGAAAATATCAGCAAGAAATCACGAACACGGGTGTGTCTCTATGTGTAACAGACATCCATTTTGAAAAATCGCGCTGAAATTTATGAAATTATGTGTTAAAGTTAACTAATCAATATGTTAATTTTATGAGTACACTCACAGGTGCGCTCATACAAACAAGCACACACGCGTTTGGATATATGAGCGTGTATGCATATATATATATATATATATATATATATATATATATATACAGTATAGTGTATATATATATATATACACTATTTACATTATTCGTCTATTGTCCTCATCTTTGTCGCCATATTTATTACAACGTTTCGGCCGTTGTACGCTGCGGCCTTCTTTAGGTGGTTGGAATGTCGAACTGAACCATTTATTTCGCTCACTGGGGTAGACAGTTCTAGTTCCACGTGCCATGTATAATGGATGTCAGTTATCAGTTATTTTCTGTTAATTTTTCCCTCTGAAAGTTCCCCAATGCCTTAACATGGCACGTGGAACTAGAACAATCTACCCCAGTGAGCGAAATAAAGGGTTCGTTCAGTTCGACATTCCAACCACCTGAAGAAGGCATGAGTGTACAACGGCCGAAACGTTGTAACAAATATACTGTCTTAACCGGGTATTGAACTGGCACTGGATTTAACCAACGTCTTTCGCCACTGTGCCATGAGCCCTTAAGGAGGTATATCGTATGATAATGGACATAAATTTGCCGGAGAGGATTCTGAAATTAATGTACTTTCAATATATTTCCTTTAATTAAACAGGATCAGATTTTTTGCAATCGAGATTGTGGTGAGAACAGATTTACGATCAGCGGCGAATATTCTGAATGTATGAATGTGAAAGTTTTACGCCTATCCTCATATGTATACGAACACAGAAAAACCTTGGTCGAGTGGCACATTTCCGTTAAGAAGATTTTCGACCGAATAGACATTAGTTTGCGTTTTAAAAAACTAGTATACTCAAACACGTGTACCTACTAAATGTAACATTAATAATAAGAAGAAACACACACACATACATACACACACACACACATATATATATATATATATATATGAGTATATCTGTCTATATTTCTGAGATGAGATATTATGTACACTATTTACATTATTCGGACTATTGTCCTCATCTTTGTCACCATATTTATTACAACGTTTCGGCCCTCCCTTCAGTATCTGTCTATATTTCTGAGATGAGGTATTATGTACACTATTTACTTATTCGGACTATTGTCCTCATCTTTGTCACCATATATATTACAACGTTTCGGCCTTTCAGTATCTGTCTATATTTCTGAGATGAGGGATTATGTACACTATTTACATTATTCGGACTATTGTCCTCATCTTTGTCACCATATTTATTAGAACGTTTCGGCCCTCCCTTCAGTATCTGTCTATATTTCTGAGATGAGGTATTATGTACACTATCTACATTATTAGGACTATTGTCCTCGTCTTTGTCGCCATATTTATTACAACGTTTCGGCAATTGTACACTCCGGCCTTCTTCAGGTAGTTGGAATGTCGAACTGAACCCTTTATTTCGCTGACTGGGGTAGACAGTTCTAGTTCCACGTTCCATGCTTACTGGATGTCAGTTATCAGTTATTTCCAGTTAATTACCTTCTGAAAGTTCTCCTCTGCCTTAAGGGCACATGGCACAATGGATAAAGGCGTTGGTTAGATGCAGTGACAGGGCTCAAAGTTTGTGAGTTCCATACCCGGTTATCTTTTCGTGTGGGATAGGATATGTTTATTTATTAATATATTTACATACATACACACATACATATGTACATGTCTCTGTATATATATATATATATATAGAGAGAGAGAGAGAGAGAGAGAGAGAGAGACTGCCTAAATCTTTTCGGTCACCCTACCGATCTTTCTCTCCGAAATCCTCTCCTCGCTGACGGCATCTTTTATGTAGGGAACTTGATAATAATCTAAATTTATTATCGGCCCCTTGTCGAAAAAAAATTATTTGGCCGCTCGTCTCAAAAAGTTTTAATGGAAAAACATTCCATTTTTAGACTGTTGACAAGATAATTTGTCAACCAACATTTCTGAACAGGTCGTAGTGGAATGAATATGCTGACAAAGTCACCTGTTTCTACCTCACCTATCCTTGTCAGAAAAATACCCAGTCATTATGTATATCGTGTAAAATTTGCCTACTGATATATAAGTCCACCAACCCCACTTATTTAATGGACAACTTTCCTCCATGAGAAAGGCTTTGGCGGGAGAATTTTTTTTTAAAGTATTCAACCCCAAATAAGGCGGGAAGCCACAAGCACGCAAAGGGTTTCAGAGTTGGAGCGAGAACAAAGAGGTGTGATAGAGGAAAGGATGAAGAGACGGTTAGGGGATAGATCAGGGTATCTGGAGACGTCGATTGACATTACATTTGAATAGTTGGAGATTATAGCTATCAGGAAAACAAGAAATGGGAAGGGAGTTCCACAGGCGAGAAGTGCGAGACATGAAGCTATTGGAGTAGAAGAGACGACTACATTTAACAGTTTCGACAGTGAAAGGGCGAGAGCGTGATGCCAGCCTGGGAACCAGCGAAAGCAGCTCATCGGAGCAGTTACCGTGAAAGTAGTTGTAAAAAAGACAGATGGAGGCAACGACACCTCTGTGAGAAAGCGACTGCAGATGAGATGCCAGATCAGGGCCAATTACATTGCATATCCGTCTTTGGATTTTATCAAGGGCCTTGAGACAATTAGAAGGGGCTCCAGATCATATATGGCAGCAATACTCCATGCAAGGGCGAATGGTTGATTTGTAGATTTGAAGGATGGACTCCGGCGAGAAACATTTCCTGGCACGGCACAGGGATCCAACTTTCCTTGCGGTGGACGAAGCTATTGATTCAATGTATTCGTTCCATCTCAGGTCAGCGGACAATGTGAGACCGAGCAGTCGCAAAGAGGTGCTCTCGTGGAGTTGAGCGTCAGACATTCTAATTGGGGGAGGCAGGGATGGTTCTCTCTGGTGAGTAATAGAGAGCAGTTTTGAATTTGAGGCATTAAAGTTAACCAGCCAATTCCTGCCCCAGTCCACAACTGATTGGAGGTCCTTTTCAAGACAAACGGCCAGGTTAGTTTTGTCGGCGACACTAGATTTGTTTTCGAGGCAGGAGTAAATAGTAGTGTCGTCCGCATAGATGCCTACTTGGGAACCTATGACATCAGGAAAATCGTTAATGAAGGTAAGGAACAGAGAAGGGCCTAGGATTGAGCCTTGGGGAACTTGGGCTCCTGAACATATATGGCAGCAATACTCCATGCAAGGCGAATGTTGATTTGTAGATTTGAAGGAGCCCATTGCATATGATCTGTTTGGGCTGCTTTTATTGACCCGAGTAGGTGCACATCCAGAATGAATCTTAAATCCGTACATGTTACTTAGGCACGGTCAAGAAGTGAGAAAGCACATGGTTCTTAGTCGAGACTTAGCAAAGAGTGATTTCTGCTACTACACTCCTTCTTTGGGTCGGGGGGTAATCTGACCGTTTAAATCGAAAAAAAATCACTTCGCAACTGTGTCCAGGCGCTCCTTCTAGGCCAACTTATATTCCAACTTAGAAAGACTTAAAAACAAGGTTAAATTTAGTACCATTAGTATAGTTAGTAGTAAAGAAAGAACAGATTAATACTTAAGTAAATTAGTAATTTGAAACAAACAAACAAAAAAGAAAAATGCACGTACCTGTGGTCTTATGAACTGAAAAATTTCACAGAAATTTCTAGACTAAGAAACTTATTTTTTTATTCGATTTTTTTTTCTGGAAAATCTCGTCTTCTTGCTAATTGCGTCAATTCACGGTTTAATGAACAGGCACTGTCACTTTAATTCTATTGAGAGCTTTCTGTCATCCTTTGATGAAGCTACATCTGATTGGGTCAAGTGAAGGTCTGTGCGTATAAAAAGCATTACAGCCTTTGAGACATCATTGGATCGAACATCTGCGTATTACAATGCAGAATACCGCTCTAAAATTCCTAAAGACCCCGCAAAGGATCCTGTTCCTAGGTTTATATGTGTAATATTGGTTGGATCTGAAGGTGTCCTTCATATATATATATATATATATATATATATATATATATATATATATATATATATATTTCTGAGTTGAGATATATATATATATATATATATATATATTTCTGAGTTGAGGTATTACGTACACTATTTATATTAAACATGACACCTGTAACTAGAACAGTCTACTCCAGTGAGCGAAATAAAGGGTTCAGTTCGACATTCCAACCAGCTGAATATATATAATTTTTTAGAATTGTAGTTAAATAAAACATATTCTAGCCTAAACAGCCCCCCAAAATCTTTAAGTATACAAATAGAAAAAATGCCGTAAGAATTTTTGCCGTTAACAATAATTTTTTTATAAAAAAACCCAGACGACATGCATTTATCGGATGTCAGAATTTGTTGAAAAATACATCCCTACCCATCCCTAAACATAACCCCGCTTTCGAATGTAACTATTAACTGATACAGTGAAAACTGAAATTGAACAAGCTACCACCCCTTGTCTAGATGAGTGGATTTCTCTGTATACTTGGAAACATTGAATTATGAATATTTGCCGTGCCTTTAAAACTGTAAATTTAAAAAAAAAATTACTCCAAAATTCGCTTGACGAGGAAATGGAACGAATGTCTTTAATTTAATAACAACATTAAATTCGAAGCTTTTAATTTCTATTTTTGAAACTTGGTTATTACTGTGTAGCGAAAAAAAACATATTTTAAATCAGTTAATTTATTATATACATATATATATATATATATGTGTGTGTGTGTGTGTGTGTGTGTGTGTGTGTTTAGATGATGCTATTATATTGGTGTTGTCAATAAGTATGTTACGAATAGTGTCCGGTAGGTCTCCATGAATATTTAAATGAGATCTAATTGAGCTATTGTCAGAAAGGTGTAGAGTGAGTCTGCGTGCCAAATATGTTGTCAGGTGGCCTAAATAATTATTTACGAATTTTGATTGATGAGGAATACAATTCCTTAATGGGCATTTAATTTATATATATATTATGATTTTTACATACGTACAAAAATAAATTGCTCATTAGAAAAATGCATTCTGATGCATTCTTGTTTCGATGCAGCCGCATCGAAACAATAATGCATCTTTGTAGTGAGCAAGTTATTTTTGTCCGTATGTAAAAATTATAATAAATAATTATTGTTCTACACTTGTTATTAAATCCTCTTTCGAATTAATGTTGTGAACGTTAGAATTTATATTATTTTATATTATTTTCTTTCTGATTACATTCGGGGATATATATATATATATATATATATATATATATATATATATATATATATATATATGTGTGTGTGTGTGTGTGTGTGTGTGTGTATTGTGAGCTTGTGACCCTGGGTTTCACGCTTTTGCGATCGTCAGAAAAACTTTGTCTGACGATCGCAAAATCGTGAAACACAAGATCACAAACTCACACCAATCCAACCAAATATTTTAGCTCTATCTCTGAAATTGAGCGCTTTCTAATAAGTACCGCGCATATAATATATATATATATATATATATATATATATATACACACACACACTTTTCGCATATACATATATATATATATAAAGAGAGAGAGAGAGACAGACAGAGACTGTGAATATAGAAATCAACACTACAAAGTGACTGGAGCTTTCACACCTTAAGCGGTCAGCAAACCATTTCCTATTAAATATATTAATTTCCAAGCAATATATATATATATATAGATAGATAGATAATAATTGGCCACTCGATATCGAGGACACCGTTGCAATGCACAGCTAGCGCATATTGCAACATTTGCACAGGCATTTTTGCAATTTCCCACCTGGGAAATGCCCACAGAGCCCACCTGCAGTTTATACTGTTATCGGCGTGTGCAGAGCCAATTAACAGTTTTAGAGCGTTGGTGCGAACCCAGCGTGATCATAAATGAACAAGGCTGGCCACCTCAACTCACAATCACGGTGTTTTGTGATATCGTGCTAGCTTTAGCCAACGAGGTCTTCCAACAGTTTCCTCTCCCAAATTCCGTCACATGGTTTTGGTGGACCCGTGGCTATGGAACAGACACTTGCCAAAGGTGCCCTGTGCTTGGAGTCCGATAGCTGCTGAAATTAATTCCAGCCAGGATTCGAACTCGGTGCCTCGTGATTCTAAAGCAACGCCTTAGACCACTCAGCCACACAGCCACACTGCTTACAGTACCAGGTGCTTACAGTACCAGCGTTTCCAAGCGGTCCCCCATCTAAGTACTGACCTGGCTCTACGATGCTTAACTTCGGTGATCGAACGAGAACCGGTGATTTCAGCGTGATTTGACCGTAAGCAGATAAATAGATAGATAGATACGAACATACTAAGATAGATAGATAGATAGATAGATCAATGCAAATTCTTGTAGACTGATAGTCGATTTCAATGCTAGTTAAGGGTAGCGAGTTCCTATTGCTAACCATTATTACTGAGTTGTAATTTCCTTCATTTCATGATAAAATAATTGAAAACTTCAGAACTTCAGAAGTTTAATTCGAGCTTGTCAACATGTGTTTATAACGACTGAAAGTTGCTTCTTTCAAGTGAGCAGATCGACCTCTGCAGGTCTCGAACCCGTTCAATCAGATTCAAGAAATCGATGCAATCGTGGGTTTAGATCCAAACTTCTGTATTATATTTGCATTGGGTCTCTTTCTCTTTCCTTTATCGATTCATATATTATTATTATTATTATCATCATCATCATTATCATCATCATCATCACCATTATTATTATTATTATTATTATTATTATCACCATTATTATTATTATTATTATTAATATTATTATTATTATCATCATCAATAATAGTTGGTATGAACATCACCCAGACCCGGTTACGGAGATAGGACCTGTTACAATTCTGTGGGACTACACATTACACACTGACAGAACAATCAAAGCCAACCGCCCAGACATTGTTATTAAAGACCACAAAGAAAAAACGTGCCTCCTTATTGATATGGCAGTCCCTGCAGACTGCAACGTATCTTTGAAGATCTTCAAAAAAGCTATCAAAATACAAGGAGCTTGAAATAGAAATCTCAAAAATGTCGAATATGCGAACATTCCTGAGCCCTCGGGTTGTTTGAAGAAGATTTCAATAGACACATTGAAGGAATACCTGGAAGCCCATGCCTTAAAGAAGTACAAAAATATTGTTCTCACAACTACAGCCCACACCTTGCGAAGGTCTTTATCTATGTAAATATGCGTGTATTTTTTTTTAATTGCTCAGTGGAAAATGTCATAATGCCATTTTAGGTCTCTGGTCGGGACCCGAAAGAAACGTGTACACACCAGAATTCAAAGGACCTTAGGTCTCTGGTCGGGACCCGAAAGAAACGTGTACACACCAGAAATCAAAGCACCTTAGGTCTCTGGTCGGGACCCGAAAAAAACGAGTACACACCAGAAATCAAAGGAAATAATAATAATTATTATTATTATTATTCTTATTATTATTATTATTATTATTACAATATAATAGAGGCCAGCGAAATATTATCCAGCATTTCATTTGGAGAGAACACTTCATTTTGTGCATCTGGGATGAATTTTGTTAACTTCTTCGTATTTCTGGCTTAATAAAATTTATTTCTCACTTAAAATTGATTACATTGGATTCCATATCTAATAATGAGGATTTATATGTTTTGTTTTTGTCTGTAGCTCTGAGATCATTCGATTGAAATGGTAGAGTGGGACTTCGTATGTTTTTATTTAAATGGCTATGATTTATAAATATTGCATGTGTGATGATATTTAAGATTCAATTTAAACAGTAGAAGCATTCTTTTTTCTTTTTTCTTTTCTTTCTTTTTAGCATTCTTGCTGGTGTCGAACACTCAGCGATAGAGGAGTTCTCACTAAAATCGTAAAACATCGTTATCAATAAATCTCCGATGATGGCACTGAAACTTTCTTAACTAGATACACACACCCGCAAAAATCAGTATTTCGATTAGAATACTGATGATTTATTTCTGAATAATACAATAATTGCGGCACAAGGCCAAAAAGGGGTGAGGTGAGGGTGATCATCATTAACGATCTTATACCTGGCTAATCAGATTCACGACCCATGCATTCATTGCAATTAACTCATTCACCACAAGATGTCATCCTTCACCATTCCCGCCCTGGGTATGACGATAAACTACATCCGCGTCCTGGGTGAGACGATGAACAACATCCGCGTCCTGGGTAAGATGATTAACTGCATCCGCGTCCTGGGTAAGACAATAAACTACATCCGCGTCCTGGGTGAGACGATAAACTACATCCGCGTCCTGGGTAAGACAATCAACAACATCCGCGTCCTGGGTAAGACGATAAACTGCATCCGCGTCCTGGGTAAGACAATAAACAACATCAGCGTCCTGGGTAAGACGATAAACTGCATCCGCGTGCTGGGTAAAACAATAAACAACTTCCGCGTTCTGGGTAAGACAATAAACAACATCAGCGTCCTGAGTATGACGATAAACTACATCCGCATCCTGGGTGAGACGATAAACTACATCCAACAGGAAGACCTCTGATCAGGAGGCTTTTAGGAGAGTGGAACCACCTCTAAATTTCTGCTGTCCCCAGGTCCGCCCTGACCCGGGCTGATAGCACGTATTAGAGTTCCAGCTATGGGCAAATAGTCAACCCCTAAACTGGGGTCAAAACACCATAAAAGGTTTTAATACCAGAAATACTTTTTTTTTAAATATTACCAGAAATACATTTTTGGAAAAAAAAAACTACAAGCGATACATATTTGAATGAAAAATGTTACCAGAAATAGATTTTTCAAAAAAAAACTGCTATAAAAATTTTGTCGGCATTAAATAACATATTGAGGTTGATATACCGTAAAACAAACCAAACTTTCACCATTCACTACTACATATACCACAATACTCCACAGTCACAGGTGATCTAAAACACACCGCATGCCATAAACATTTCTTTATGCATAAATGCTCGTTATACAAATATATATAGAAATCTAATGACGGCATGAAATGAGGGTGAAGGGCTAAACCCCCAAATCAAACTAAAATATTACAAAATATTAAAAGTCAAAATAACAGATGTTAATAGGACCCGTGCAGCCCCGCAAAATAGGTGTGGTCGCTGTATACTGACTTCGGGCTGAATCTAGAATCTAGAAGCTCAATCCCGAACGGAGAGGGAAGGATAACATAAATATCAGAGAGGGAAATTCAAAGGCTGACCCAGTCGAGATGAAAAAGGTGGCCAAAAACAATCGAGGGAGGTTGGGTATCTAGACTCAGATCAGACGAGTAATGGATGGGAGCTCGGATTAAGTGTTTTAAATTTAAGTATTTTAATTTTTAATATTTATTTTATTTTTATATTTATATATTTTTATATCTATATACATTTTATATTTATATTTAAATTTAAGTATTTCAATTTTTAATATTTATATATTTTTATATTTATATATTTTTATATCTATATACATTTTATATTTATATTTAAATTTAAGTATTTTAATTTTTAATATTTATTTTATTTTTATATTTATATATTTTTATATCTATATACATTTTATATTTATATTTTAATTTTTAATATTTATTTTATTTTTATATTTATATATTTTTATATCTATATACATTTTATATTTATATTTAAATTTAAGTATTTCAATTTTTAATATTTATTTTATTTTTATATTTATATATTTTTATATCTATATACATTTTATATTTATATTTAAATTTAAGTATTTTAATTTTTAATATTTATTTTATTTTTATATTTATATATTTTTATATCTATATACATTTTATATTTATATTTTAATTTTTAATATTTATTTTATTTTTATATTTATATATTTTTATATCTATATACATTTTATATTTATATTTAAATTTAAGTATTTTAATTTTTAATATTTAAGTCTTTTAAATTTAAATTAATTTTTAATTAATTAATTTTCAACACGAAATTAATTTGAAACACGAAATTTGGCTCAAATTTGAAAATTTACTATGCATGATGAAACTCAGCTAAAATTACCTGAAGCCTCTAGCAAAATTTGAGACAGTTTATTATCAAATACTGGTCAAAATACACGGCATGCTAGAATTGATATCCAACTTCTTCTCTCTCTCTCTCTATCTATCTTTCTCTCTCTCTCTCTGTCTGCCTCTCTCTCTCTCTCTCTCTGCCACTCTCTCTCTCTTTCTCTCTCTTTATATCACTCTTTCTCTTTCTCTTTCTCTATTTTCCTCTTTCTCTTTCTCTCTCTCTTTCTTTTTTCTCTCTCTCTCTTTCTTTTTTCTCTCTCTCTCTTTCTCTCTCTCTTTCTCTTTCTCTCTCTATTTCTCTCTCTCTTTATATTTCTCTCTCTTTCTCTTTCTCTCTTTCTCTCTTTTTTCTCTCTCTCTCTCTCTTTCTGTCTCTCCCTCTCTCTCTCTTTTCTTCTCTCTCTTTCTCTTTCATCTCCCTATCTCTCTCTACCTCTCTCTCGTTTTCTCTCTCTCCCTCCCTCTCTCCCCTCTCTCTCTCTCTTTCTGTCTTTCTTTCTTTCTCTCTTTCTCTCTCTCTTTTCTCTTTCTCTCTCTCTTTTCTCTTTCTCTCTCTCTTTCCCTTTCTCTCTTTTTCCCTCTGTCTTTTTATCTCTCTCTTTCTTTTTCTCTCTCCCCCTCCCCCCTCTCTCTCTCTCCCTCTCTTTTTCTTATAATCTGTTACGGGTTGAAGTTAACGAGTTCTGAAAGAGGTTCAGCGAGGAGATCCGAAAGTTTTGTCCGCACAAAGGTGCTTCTTTCATCGCCGACGATGTTGTAAAGGGCGTCATTGATAAGAAGCAATCGATGTCAGACGAAACGGATAAATATCATGAAATGCGGGTCAGGCTTGTGACAAATTAAAGTTTATTGGTATTTCGGCAATATTCCAGGCTAGTAAGGGGTTGATAGAAAAAGACACCCGGGTTGAACCTAGCGGCATAATTGGCAAATCAGAACGGTTCTTGTAGAACTTATTTTACGTTTATTTCTCTCATGCCGCGTCTCTCTCTCTCTCTCTCTCTCTTTCTCTCTCTTCCTCACTGACTTTCTCTCTATCTCTATCTATCTATCTATCTATCTATCTATCTATCTATCAATCTATCTATCTCTCTATCTCTTTCTCTCTCTCTATGCCTCTCTTTCTCTCTCTGCCACTCTCTCTCTCTCTTTATATCTCACTTTTTATCTTTCTCTTTCTCTCTCTCTTTCTTTTTTCTCTCTCTCTCTCTCTCTTTCTTTTCCTCGCTCTCTCTCTCTTTCTCTTTCTCTCTCTCCATCTCTCTTTTCTCTCTCTCTATTTCTCTTTCTCTCTCTATTTCTCTCTCTCTATTTCTATTTCTCTCTCTTTCTCTTTCTCTCTTTTTCTCTCTTTCTCTTTCTGTCTCTCCCTCTCTCTCTCTTTTCTTCTCTTTCTTTCTCTTTCTCTCCCTATCTCTCTCTCCCCCTCTCTCTTTCTCTTTCTGTCTTTCTTTCTTTCTCTCTTTCTCTCTCTTTCTTTTCTCTCTCTCTTTCTCTCTCTATATATCTCTCTCTTTTTCTCTCTCTTTCTCTCTCTCTTTCCCTTTCTCCCCCTCTGTCTTTTTATCTCTCTCTTTCTTTTTCTTTCTCACCCTCTCTTTCTCTCTCTCTCTTTCTCTCTCTCTTTTTCTTTCTTTCTCACCCTCTCTTTCTCTCTCTCAAAGATATCGAAAGAAGATGATAGGTAGTTCGGAAGGTTTTTCGGGGGTCAATAAGTAAATTCTTGAGAGCCTCAAATCAATATCCAATAATTCATAAATGTCTCAAGGCTTCTGATAAACTTCGTTTGCTGTAAAGCACTGATTGACAATCTTGCCTCACAGGTCAGTGCATTTGGCCTTGCTTATAATATAGGTAGGCATCGGTCAGTCTCAAGAATTATGAAGTCTACTAAGATGGATAGTTAATACTTTTGCAAACGTAATATGAGGCATTTTTTCTTCGACACCCACAGAGCCAATCTGTGGTTTATATTGCAGCTAGCGGGCTGCATTTTTCTTTTACATTTTCTGGGAGACAGTGTATAATCTATGATCAGTATTTGAACAAGGTCAGTACAGTCAAACCCTCGGTCGCGATGACTTGAGATTTAATGCAAGCACAAATGTCAATGACTTACGAATATTTTTCTCTGCCCATTTTAACTCACTTGGCTTGTGTTTGGTTTTCAAGCACTTCCCAAATGTGGCAGGGTTAGGGTTAGCGCATTCTTGCATTATGTACATTATTCAGACTGTTATCCTCATTTTCATTGCCATATTCACAACGTTTCGGCCGTTGTAAACTCCGACCTTCTTTAGGATCTGTCTATATCTCTGAGATGAGGTATTATGATTACTTGCATTATGTACATTATTCAGACTGTTATCCTCATTTTCATTGCCATATTCACAACGTTTCGGCCGTTGTAAACTCCGACCTTCTTTAGGATCTGTCTATATCTCTGAGATGAGGTATTATGATTACTTGCATTATGTACATTATTCAGACTGTTATCCTCATCTTCATTGCCATATTCACAACGTTTTGGCCCTTGAACGCTCGTAAAACAAACCAAACAAAACCAAACAATACTTTAAAAAAACATTACCAGCAATAAAAATCTTATCGGCATTAAATAACACATTGAGTTTGATATACTGTAAAACAAAACGCACTTGACGTGATATGTGGGAATTTCGAACTGATCCCATTTCTGGATATTTCAATAAATTCCATTTAGTAATTCAACACTCCAAGATTTAGTGACCTCTGCTTCAGCCAGGAATTGAACTCTCAAGTCAGTGTTGGATTACTTTGACCAGCTTTTTTTTTCCACTTGGATACTTGAAGATATCAGTGAGTTAATTTTTGGGACTTATCAACCTAATGTCTCAGTAAAACCATTAGCTACAATACCTCATGTCGGAAATATCGACAAAAAGAACAGATATTCATATGAAAAAAAAAAGTTCTGAAATTCTTGGGACACAAGGGTGAGTCTAACACTCACTGGACATAGGGAAGGCATGAGTGGGGCTGAGATCGAATAACCAACCTAATGAGCTTGTGTAAATGAATGACAGATCAGGGATTAGGAGGGATAGCAAAAACATGAATCTTATTAAAACCTACAAAGAAGAGGAAGATGTGGAGAGCCTTGATCGCCTACGTTTCGAATGCACACGGCACAAAGAAGATCTACTACAAGTTCTACTAATTAATCCATAAGTGGGGAGAGAAGTGATGAATTCATTCCTGTCCCAATTGGAATTGCGCATAAGTGAATATAACGATCCCAACTGGAATTGGAACTCAACTCTCCAGTTTGCAATTTCGAGCCGGTATCCATTACACCACTGTACACCCAAGCTTATAGTACCTGATATTCTTAAGCGGTCACCCTTCTAGGTACTGACCGGGTTCGACGTTGCTTAACTTCGGTGATCGTACGAGAACCAATGTTGCAACCCGATATTGTTGTAAGCCAGAATAGGAATAAAAATAAGAATTAGAATATGAATGTGAATAAGAATAAGAATAAGAATATGAATGAGAATAAGAATAAGAATGAGACTTAGAATAAGAATGAGAATAAGAAAAAATGAGAATAAGAATGAGAATGAAGAATTTGAATTAGAATAAGAATGGGAATAAAAATGAGAATAAGAATAAGAATGAGAATGTGAATAATAATAAGAAGAATAAGAATGAGAATAATAATAAGAAGAAGAAGAATGAGAATAAAAAATAAGAATGAGAATAAGAATAAGAATAAGTGAGAATAAGAATAAGAATGAGTAAAAATGAGAATAAGAATACGAATAAGAATGAGAATAAGAATGAGAAGAGGAAGGAGAATGAGAATAAGAATGAGAATAAGAATTAGAATGAGAAGTGGAAGAAGAAAGATAAACAATGCTATACATATTTATGAAGTTTAATTTTAGCTGCAAAGATCGAGAGAAAATGAACTTTAGAAAGTTTTGCTGACCCTAAAATCATTCAATATCCTGATTTGAACCCATAAACGATCGCCAATGGTGAAATTACAACGGCCTCTCTTACTAGCGAGGCTATTATTTTTTAATATTCGCCCTACTTCGACGACATAGATTTATGATATATTTCCTCAAGGTTTATTTGTAATAATTGCATTTATTTCTCCTCCATAAAAATAACGGAAAGAGGCCGTAGGAAGGCAGATTTGAATAGACTAGTAGTTTATATGGATTCAAGGAAATTTTACGCCAAAATATTAACATCAGTAGTTTTCATTATTCATTTGATTTGCGATTTTCCTCTGAACGACACGAATTTTTATCCTCGAGACAAATGCAAACTGGATTTCGGAGATTTAATATTAGATGAATATTTCAGCCGAGAAATATTTGTGCATTGCAAATTTTCAAATATTTATAGTTATGCTGTATCAAACAATAACGCCTTGAAAAGACGCTACAGTCGTAAAAGGTTTGACTGGAAGCAAAAGCTTTCGTTGTTGAAGATATTGATTCCTGAATAAAACAGAAAATGTGGCACAAGGCCGAAATGGGGAAGGGGAAAAAGGACGGTCTTCTGTCTTAACTTTAAACTTAGCTAGCCACAAACGCTGACCCAATCATACTCACAATATTCCTTACACCAAAAGAACACATTTTTACTTACCTTTCTCACTACATTCACCATAATACCTCAATGTCTCCATGAAAATACTAACTAGTCCCCATATGTACAATGTATCGTCTGTCGGTGGGGGGGGGGGGGGATAAAACAACAATTAAATTTTTTTTTTTAAACTAGCCCCAATGAGTATTTACAGTATGAACTAATAACTATTTACAAGAGCTTTCGTTGTTGAATTCTTGGTAAACAAATCAGTAGAATATATAATGCCAAAAGAAGTGCAAAATAGCGTTATGGTTAACGATGCCTCAGACAAAATTGACGAATCGTGTTCGGGTTTCATCTAAGACTTTTTACGTTTCTATCACGCTAATGATAAAAATTGGAATTTATTTATCTGATCTCCATCTTCAGGTTTAAAAAAATATAAAAAATATATTAATGCAAATAAAACATCTACTCCATTTCTAAATCGGTTATTCAATGCCGACTAAATTTTTATTGCACAATATTTTTTTCGAAAAATGTATTGATGGTAAAACTTTTTTCCTTAAAAATATATTGCTGATAATATTTTTTTTTCCTTCGAAACTGTATTTCTGGTAATATGTTTTGTTTTTCAATGTATTACTGGTAATATCTTTTCCTCAAAAATGTATTGTTGGTAATATTTTTTTTATTCAAAAATGTATTGCTGGTAATACTGTATGGCTGTGAGTAATGTGTTGCTGGTAAAGATTTTTCTTCAAAAAATATATTGCTGGTATTAAAACCTATTTTTAACTTCCACAGTATTTTGACCCCAGTTTCGGGGTTAACTATTTGTCCATAGTTGGGACCGTAACAGATGCTACCACTCCGGGTCAGGGTGGACCTGGGAACACCTGCAATTAAGAGGTGATTTCACGCTCCTCAAAACCTCCTGAACAAAGGCCTTGCTATCGGATGTAGTTTATCGTCTTACCCAGGACGTGGATGTAGTTTATCATTGATATGTCCCGGAAGGGGATATATTTGTTCGAAGTAGCTAAGTGGTTTTGGCTAATGTAACCGAGTAGCACAATCTAGAGCCGTAATGGACTGGTACTCGTCGTAGTCGTAGGAATATGCTTAGGCAATAGACGTAGTCCAATAGGATAGCCATTGGCGTAGTCCAATGGACGTCGTCCCTATACCTCCACATCAACCTATATTATGGCTGACACCAGTCAATTATATCACTGTGAGGGGAACTTAGGTGTATGCATATTCATTACATCAATCCACAGTATTTTGACCCCAGTTTTGGGGTTAACTATTTGCCCATAGTTGGGACCGTAACAGATGCTACCACTCCGGGTCAGGGTGGACCTGGGAACACCAGCAATTAAGAGGTGGTTTCACGCTCCTCAAAACCTGAACAGATGCCTTGCTATCGGATGTAGTTTATCGTCTTACCCAGGACGTGGATGTAGTTTATCATTGATATGTCCTGGAAGGGGATATATTTGTTCGAAGTAGCTAAGTGATTTTGGCTAATGTAACCGAGTAGTACAATCTAGCAGGTAGCCGTAATGGACTGGTACTCGTCGTAGTCGTAGGAATATGCTTAGGCAATAGGCGTAGAACAACAGGATAGCCAATGGCGTAGTCCAATGGACTTCGTCCCTATACCTCCACATCAGCCTATATTTATGGCTGACACCAGTCAATCATATTACTGTAAGGGGGAACCTAGGTGTATGCATATTCATTACATCAATCATCATACCCAGGACGACAAAAAGTCGGAGACGAGTGTGAATTGGATGATAGGCGAACCTATCTATTTCTATTGGTATAAAATAAAAGAAATAAATAGTAAATAATCCGTAATGTGAAACCAGTGTATAAAGACAGGTCCCTTGGTGAGTATAAAAATGCGGTACCTGGCGCTAGTGCAATGCACTAGAACCTGTTGGCAGTGTAACAAAATGGAGAGTAAATCATTGGTCCCACCAGCATAGACCTTCAGAGCTAGCACTTACCAGCACACTGAATCGATTCATTCTCATTCCTTTCATATTACATTGTTGCGGAGGCGGGCCAATCAGACGGTTTGTTCCGCAGAACTGTTACATTATGGAACGGACTTCAAAAAGAATATATCTGATTACTAGAATGTTAATCTCTTCAAGTTACGGTTTAGCCGTTATCCATCCTACATATCCTTACAATAAGCATTTCTTTCTCCCTCTTGTTATTTCCTTACAGCAACCCCATTTAGTCACCCTCTAACTTGAGTAGCTCTTGGGCTTTTTTATTGTGTGAGCCGTTCTGAAAGCCTATTTGATAAATCGGAGTCTTTATCCAGTTTAAACAAGTAGAACTTGCAGTCATGGTATAAGGTGGTACCGGAATTCTGTTTTTTCTTACCTTATTCGTTTTCAATATTTTTTTCGTCGTGGTCATTTTTTCTTTGCTCCACAATGGTTCCTTTTTTTCATTTATTTCGAATTATGCTTGTAAAATCCTTCGCCAAAAGCAAGTCCATATCTTTAGGTGATTCGAAACAAGGTTACAACATTAGGCAAAAAGTGTAAATTCCCTTTTTTTTTTCTTCACAATACATACAATATTATATGCCTGGTTCTGGTGTAAGCCATTGACAGATATAGCGATTTTCCAAGCGTAGCTCAGATGTGGCACAAGGCCGAAAGTATGGGACACCCAGTGAGAATCGAACTCACTACTCAGTCGTAATTGTTCTAGCGAGACAAGCTTGCTAACCATTACACCGTCCCGAGGTGCCCAAGCCATTGACATATATAAAAAGCTAATGATTGTATATAGAAAGGGCTTTTCAATGATACAAATAATAGATCGATGCAAACTATGGCAGATTTTATTATGCAAGTCAACGTTTTCACAAAAGATTTGTTTTTTTTTATCAATCCACTGCAAGCAAGGCGATAATGCCACTAAGATGGAAGGGGCTACTGGGAGTGAAAAAGAGTGAAAAGATCTTACAAGATCTTACCCGAGACTAAACAGGAAACAATGAAAGACTCGCTGGGTATATGAAGCGGACGATAAGCAAACATACTCCTATTTAACTAACCAATATTTTACAATTTTTCAGAATATATCTATATAAGAACACTGAGGTATGTGTTAAAAACAGCCTAAGAGAACGAAAATTCTGAATTACAAAACGTGGAGAATGTAACTTACCCAAATACATTAATATTTTAAAAAATAGGAAACTGGTCGTCTGTACCCAGAATTTATACATGACATTAATGATTTCTATGTGAATTTCAGATAAAATATCTGTTTTTATGGAAAATATTTGCACAAACTTATTTAGCGGTGGGGGATTTTATAATACAATCATCAGCGTCCTATGTACGTAAAAAGTTTAAGAGTTTGAAAATATTAAAATCATTTCATCTTTATTCGACACCTTAATTCGGCATAATCTTTCTTCGTATACGTAACCAATCTTTGTCGTTTGCTTACATTCATTTTGGGCGCGATTTTAATTTCATTTAAAATCACCATTCTTTATTACCCCTTTACATAAAGTCACTCTTAAAAGACATGAGGAAATCTGAACTATGTAATATTTCGAATACGTCACAGGTACGCGTACTAGAAAAAGAAAAAGAAAACCCGATGAGCAACGTACCGTGCCCCGCTTAAGTTTTAATTACGGTTTAATTAGACTATATCAATTGCAGTTGCGACGGAAATTGAAATTATTTAAACGTTTAATAAAGAATTGTTTCTCAAACATTTCACTCTGAACGATATTTAAATCTAACTTTAAATGAATTATTTAATTTTTAATCGGGTGAATATGCAGTAGTTAGTACCTGTTACATCAGGTTGTTTATGATTCGCCGAGTGCGAAAAACGAACGGACGGATATACGTACACATGTACAAAGTACTTTATTCATATAGATTATCATTATTTTCTCCTGTGAAGGTTTTAATTTTCAACTAGAAATCTTTTTCATTATGGTTTTTCTCATTCAAGTCGTACAATCTCAAACAGATAGCACGTTTTTTTACAGAGTATATGCTGCACCACACAACCCCAAAATTATAAGAATTTAGAAATAATAAATATATTTTATGTTTATTCGGCACCTTAATTCGGCATAATCTTTCTTCATATACGCAACCGATCTCCGTAGTTTGTTTACATTTATTTTGCACGCAATTTTTATTTTCTTATAAAATCATCATTATTTATGATCCCTTCACATAAAGTTACTCGGTAGAACTCTCTGCCTTTGAGCAGAGAGGAACCCGGACGAGGCTCCGCCGAAAAGCAGAGTCTCGTTCGGGGAGGTTGATCAACCCGATCCCGGGCATTTTTGGCCGACCCAACGGGCTCGGGTATACCCAACTTCAAACCCGGCCTTGTGCCACATCTATCCCTCGGGGCGGGGGGGCAGTAAATACTGTCACAGTACGCGGGCTAGAAAAAAAAACATATGAGCAACGTACCGTGCCCCGCTTAAGTTTTAATTACAGTTTAAATAGACGATGTCAATTGCAATTACGACGAAAAGCAAAATTAAAGTTAAACCTTTAATAAAGAATTGATTTTTAAAAAAACCTTTCACGATGTTCGATGTTTATATTTAAATTTAAATTATTTATTTATTTAATTTTTAATCGCGTGTAGTTACTTCATGTTGTTTATGATTCGCCGAGGTCGAAAAACGGACAGACGGACACACGTACACTTCGCTTTATTAATATAGATATTGTAATTAAATTGTATAATTATTTATACTTATTTTTAAATTTCCGATAATATAAATTTCCGCATGTGATTGTAAGTACCTTAAAATAATCAAAATATCGGAAATTGTGAGAAACATAGAACATGGATCATACAAAATGTTTTTAAAAATGTGAAAACATTGATTTAAAAAAAAAACTGGCTTTAAGAAAATCACAAAAAAGAAAATGCAAATTAAATTAAATGTCTTACAAACCAGAAATGAGAATTAGCCTGCAAGAAAATATGTGGAAATTTTGAAAACTAAACTGAGATATAAGTTGCAGAATATTAAGAACATTGTCTAAAAAGATATAAGCAACCACTTTTGGTGTCATTGATATCAACTAGGGAGGAGAATTCGGAAATTTGAGTTCAAATTCCAGTCGGTTTCGTTACATTCACTTACGCGCGAATAACCATGGAGAAGGCATGAATAGATCTCTTCTCTCCCACTTATGGGTTAAATAGAAGAACAAACTCAGACCCTATAGCCTTGGCTGGCAACCAGTCTACCACAGAGAAGACGGCGACGTCTTCTCGGTTAGACGGTCGAACTCTCTGCCTCTGAGCAGAGAGGAACCCGGACGAGGCTCCGCCGAAGGGCAGAGCCTCGTTCAGGGAGGTTGACCAACCCGATCCCGTTTATAAGTGATCTACGGGTTATTTATGGCCGAGCCTACGGGCTGGCGAATACCCCACTTTAAACCCGGCCTTGTGCCACATCTGCAACTGTTCCAATTATTTTGTCCAACCCCTGTATTTAAAATTTTAATTTGTTCATGTATTTGGGATATTGTGTTAATCAAATATAGACACACATGGGCAAATGTGCTCGCAATATGACAGAGTGTGAAAAGAATGATTTTCCCATGACACCGCTATTATTTTAAGTACCTTTACTCCTTCGCAATGTGGATTGCTTTTAAAAGCGATGATCAGAATTGGAATAAAACCTAAGCATCTAATGAAAGCGAATTTATACACTTTTCTTGAGAATTTACAACGAAAATATTAAACACCATTAAATTGTTTATTTACGAAAAGTAACTGTATACTAACAATAATTAGAATTATTGCAATTCCGTATTTATCATTTACCAATTTATTGTCATACTATTAAATTGCAAATTAAAAGCTGACATCTTGAGAGATGACACCTATTAGTTCTTTTTCGAACCGGTTTTTTTTTCTAAAACTACTTCCTGGTAAAGTATTAAAGATGGAACATTTTAGAAAATTTTAGAATAATTTGACAGATTCATTTGTTTTTCCAGTTTATCCACCTTTTCTGCAGATCCTTTAAAACCGGAAAATGCTTTTTAGATTGTTAGATTTATTTATGTATTTTGAGATAATAATGATTTACTGATACAAGTCATGCTAATTAAATTATAGCTGGTAGGAGAAGAGGTGGATTCATGCCTTTCCTAACGTTATAAGTGGACATAAAGAACCCGACGGGAATAGGAAATCGACTCTCCAATTTCCAATTCCGAGACGTTATACATTACAGAATATACACATTCATGCTTAATTCACCCGGTAATCCCTAAACGGTCACCCGTCTAGGTAATGAACAAGGTCGACATTGCTTAGCTTAGATTATCGAGTGAGAACCGGTGTCTTATCAAGTGGTGGTGTTGAATGTAGAATAAATTTATTCTACATTCAACGCCCTCACTTGATAAGACACCAGAAGTGTTGAAACATAAGGCTATTTTTGTAGTGATTTTATAACATTTTTATGTTATAATTTTCGAATAAATAATTATATTTTCTCTAATATATATATATATATATATATATATATATATATATATATATATATATATATGCACAGTGTTGTTCAATAAAAGTGACTCACCTGATTTTTTTTACTAAATGTTCTCTTCTCTGAAAGTTGAGCTAAATTCAAAGGGTAAGCGATCTAAAATCCGAAGAAGAAGCTTTGAAAGCTCTTTGAATTTAGCAGTAAGTACTGTCAAGCATCCATTCAGTATAATGTTCTGGGGATGCTTTTCTTTTCATGGAACTGGTTTCTTAAAACCTATTGAAAATACCCTCAGCAGCGATCAGTACAAAAGAATTTTAGAGTCTTGTCTGCTCCCTTCTGCTGAAAGGGTGCAAATCGACCCCACCAAGCTCATTTTATGCAGGATAATACTCCCTGTCACAAATCAAAATTGATGAAGGAATACTTTGATGAGAAGCAGGTGAGTGTTATGACATGGCCACCCCAATCTCCTGACCTCAACCCCATAGAAAACTAATGGAGCATTATAAAGTACAGGCTCTCGAGAAAGCAGCTGTGCAACAAAGAGGATTTGATTGTGAATTTCATATCCGAATGGAATTCAATGCTTGGAGATGAGATTTGCCAGAACCTAATCAAGTCAATGCCAAAAAGGGTTGAAAAGGTTATTCAAAATAAAGGAGGACCCATAGATTATTAAATATTTCTAACTATATTACCTATTATAATTAAATTATACCGCTATTATTCTTTATTTAAGGCTGTTCGGTTATGCTTCTATTGATTACTAGTTGCAGGAAATAAGTGAGTCACTTTTTTTGCACAGTGTTTTTTCCTAAATCTCATTTATATCCAAATTTATAATTATCAATAGAATACGTTAGGGTGAGTAAACTTTTTTACTAAGTGGTCGGGAAGGGGTCTTTATATTAGTAAGATTAAAAATTAGTTTGACCCCAAAAACAATAGGCGAAAAGATTTTTAAGTTAGAAAAATCATCTAAGACACTTTTATCGAACAGCACTGTATGTATATATCTATATCTATATCTATATATATCTATATATATATATATATATATATATATAAGTGAACATAGCTCTATCTCTGATATTGAGCACTTTATCCCATAAATATAGCACACTCTAAGACTATATTTCTTCATATATATATATATATATATATATATATATATATATATATATATATACAGGTAATCGATCCGATATAAATTCAAACACTTATAGCTCTGTTATATTTCATCGAGCACTATTTTATTAACAACAGGACTCAATGTTCGGTATAATATATATATATATATATATATATAACATAGCTATAAGTGAAAAGAAATATAACAGAGCTATAAGTGTTTGAATTTATATCATTTATAATTTGCGATATTTATGGGGGGGGGAGTGATTAGTATTAGAGATATAGAAAGTGTGTACTCAAGAATAACAGTCACTATGCATTACCTGATTTCTATCTCTCCTGCGCGGGTGCTCTGTGCTTGTCTTCCTCTCTCTCTCTCTCTCTGTCCCTCTCTATCTCTCTCTCTATCTCTATCTCTCTCTCTCTCTCCCTATATATATATATACATATATATATATATATATATATATATATATATATATATATATATATGTGTGTGTGTGTGTGTGTGTGTGTGTGTAATGTAAATATGCATTCTACGTTTCAGCAGGGCGGAAGTGTTTTGTCCCTTCATATCAACTTAAGTATGCAACTGACAGAAATTCCTTATTGAGAGCAATAATATAATTTTCTTCGCTTTGTCACTGAAATATTGATTATTTAAAAGCATCCTCGAAAACACATACACGGCATCATTACTCATATGTTTAGGCAGTTAATATTTATTTTATACAAATTGTATTGAAAAGCAACGTCAGATCTTTGTTAAGTATAAATTTATCTATTTTTTTTCTCCCTTTGTCACGTTTCTATTTTGTATTTTAGTTTTACTTTTAAAAAAAATTGTCTTTGATCTTGTTCAGGATTTTGTTCGGTTTCTTGAGTTTTAAATTCGTTTTTAGCTTGTTGTGATTTATTTTTCAAGGAAACATTTACAATCAAAAATAATATACATCAGTCGAAAAAAAGCTTTTAAAAAGGGAATGGAAAGTTACTTGACAAAAGACTTTTATTAGTTTTTGTAACAACTTATGCAGCTAGCCAGGTAGGTCATTCCATATTTAGTTAACCATTTCTCAAAACAATAAACAGATATTTAAGGAATAGATAGATAGATAGATAGATAGATAGATAGATAGATAGATATGAACACACTTATATATATATACATATATATATAAAATGAAATAAAGAGGTTATAATGGTTCCAACGAGAGAAAAGTGTGTATATTAAAAAGAAGAGAGGTACAACATAGCTATAAGTGAAAGGAAATATAACAGAGTTATAAGTGTTTGAATTTATATCATTTATAATTGATATATATATATATATATATATATATATATATATATATATATATATATATATATATATATATATATATATGAAGAAATTTACTCTTAAGGTATGCTATATTTATGGGATAAAGTGTTCAATAGAGATAGAGCGTGTAAATATAAAAGTCAACATTGAAGTCAACACTTAGAGGGGACAATCTGTTTCATGCTAAATTCAATCGTCAGGCCACGAGTGCTGTTTTTTTTCTCGGTTATTTATATATACGGGTCAGTGGTGCATTGTGGGTAGTCTATTTTGGCAGTTATTTTGCCGGAAATCGTTTATTTGTTTGTTTATTTATTTATTTATTTGGGTTAGATTATTTTGCTAGTTTTTATTTAATTTTTTTTTTTTTCTTATCTTATATATTTATTTATTTATTCTAATTTTAATCGGTGTTTTATTAACGTAGTAAAAATTTGTTTGTATCACTTATTTAATAGTTTTGTTTAGGTTTAGGAAGATAATTAAAGCTATTTATTCAATTTTGGGTTTGATTGCTGTAATTTATTCTAACTATTATTTTGGCGGGAGCAGTTTTTAATTTGTTTCTTACTTTATTTATTTGGATTGACTACCTTTATTTGTTTTTTCTAACGATTAATTTATCGGGATCGATTTGTTAGCTTGTCTGTTTATACACACACACACACACACACACACACACACACACACATATATATATATATATATATATATATATATATATATTATTTACACTATTTATATTCGGAATATTGTTATCATCGTTGTTATTGTTATAACAAGGTCTTGTCCGTTGTACCTGTATATCGATCTCGGTAGCATACAGGGAATTCTGAACTGAATCCTTTATTTGTATATATATATATATATATATATATATATATATATATATATATATATATATATATATATATATATATATATATATATGTACATAGTCATCAAACTGATACATATACGTACATCCAAAGAAACGCGATAGCTAATGTTTTAAATGAACTTTTAAAAATGTAAATTTTTCTTAAATCTTTTATTTTAGTTTTAACTTCAATCTACTAGTTTACTGTATTTCAAAATTTATTACAATTAAGTGGAAGGAGTTCCGTTCTTTTAGTCATTAAAATCGCTGATTTTAGCACCATTTTTAGTCATCTGTCAGCACAATGTAAAACTCTTTATTAAAAAATGCTTAAAAATAAAATACGCTTTTCTGAAATTTTATTTGAGTAACATTAGTTGATTTAAAGTTTAATAAATCTGATTTGAAACAAATATTACACACTTTGAGATTAAAATATCGCATTTTTTAACACGGAAGAAGGTGTTTATTTAAACTGTAGAAATACTTACTGAGAGCCTAACAGATTTATTGACGACCTAAAATTTAACTATTTCTCTAAAAGTAGGATATATCTGTAAAAATTATTGATGAATATAACGTGAGCGCCTTTTTCATATAATTTGTAACTACCCAGTAATTTTATAAATTTAGGAAAATATTCTCCGAAATCTAATTTCAGGTACCTTGGCTTAAGATATACTAGAGTTTACCTAAATTTACAGCTCTTAATTTCTAATAATATGTAATATGGGCTCCCGTATTTAAAAAATCGGATCATTTATGTACTCAAGTGTTTCCATTTATTAAAACAATTCTTGTAAAAATTCGTTATTCATCGAAATTTCTTTCTAAGACAATAGTGTCCGTAATATATCTTATTCATATAAGCAAATAGAAAATTTTCTGATTGAATAATGTCATAGTTTTATTGATTTTTTAATTTTAGATTCAGAGCAGATTTTCGGTATCTGGGGTCCTGTTTTAGAAAGAAAATTGATGATTTAAATTTTCCATGGGGCTCACTTATATCTAATATAATCATTAAACCGTACAAAAATGAATTTCTGTAAATTTTATAAAATCAAATAAGTGGTGCGTAACAGATGCAAAAAATAATTTCTTCAAGATTTTCAAAGAAGAAACATTTCGAAAATAATTTACTTTGTTTGTAAACAAGGCCACAAAGTGTCATTAAGATCCAACAATTATTTGTTTTTTGTAAGAATTTCAAAATCAGTTTGGTTTTCACTGCAAAAAGGTCGCTTCAATTTCAGATACTAATTGATGCTCGCAAAATGGCTGACGAAGGAAAAACGAAATTGACGAACATTCTAAAAAGGATTATAAACTATAATTTCATAATCAAAAAAAATCTTTTGGTCTTTCCCCTTAATAATAATATAATGATTTTGAGGATAAAAAAATTGTATGGATATACATATATATATATATATATATATATATATATATATATAGAGAGAGAGAGAGAGAGAGAGAGAGAGAGAGAGAGACAGACAGACAGACAGACAGACAGACAGACAGAGAAAGAGAGAAAGAGTGAGAGAAAGTGAAAGAGTATTATATATATATATATATATATGCATGTATGTATATTAACAGTTTTAGATAGATAGATAAATAGATAGATAGATAGATATGGACAGACTGAGATAGATAGATAGATAGATAGAGAGATAAATAGATATAGATAGATAGATAGATAGATAGATAGATAGATAGATAGATAGATAGATAGATAGATATGAACAGACTCAGATAGATAGATATGAATATAGATAGATAGATAGATAGATAGATAGATAGATATGAACAGACTCAGATAGATATGAACATAGATAGATAGATAGATAGATAGATAGATAGATATATATGAACAGACTCAGATAGATAGATAGATAGATAGATAGATAGATAGATAGATAGATATATAGATAGATAGATAGTTATGAACAGACTCAGATAGATAGATATGAACATAGATAGATAGATAGATAGATAGATAGATAGATAGATAGATAGATATGAACAGACTCAGATAGATAGATAGATAGATAGATAGATAGATAGATAGATAGATAGATAGATAGATAGATAGATATGAACAGACTCAGATAGATAGATAGATAGATAGATTTTCTCTATTTACAGAAAACGTTAGGCAATTGAATGAAAATGTATAAAAATTAAGTGTAACTCCTTTCATCCTCTAAAGTCGGTTCATATATTCTCCCAGCACGTCTTACAAGAACTGTCTACAGGGATTTCATTTCTAGCACACTTCCAGATCTGCTAGAGGATGTACCCCTCCTAATACGAAGACGCATGTAGTTCAGGCATGATGAGGATCCAGCACCTTTTAGTCACATTGTTCGCAAATCACTTGCTGACATCTCCCATGAAAGGTGTATAGGTAGGGAAGGACCTGTTCTATGATCTGCATGTTCTCCCGACCTAAATATTTTGGATTTCTATCTGAAGGACGACCTAAAACAATTGGTTTATGAAGTAGACATTAATAATGTAGAGACGCTTCATCAGCGTGTCATGGGGTCCTGGCGAAAGCATTTGGTACCCTATGGGAGTATTTGAAAGGGTCCACCAGTCACTGATCCGACGGGTGCATGCATGTGTAGAAGCAAGCGGAAGACATTTTGAACATTTGATATGAGTTGGTGTGTTGAGGCACAACGATGTCCTTTTGAAGATTTGTTTATATGGAAGTTTTTATCTTGTTTTTAGTGTAAGGAACCACCTAAATATTTGTAGAAGTATATTTGATACAACCTGTATATATAATGAACAGATTGATGGAATATTATTTGTGTCGGTTGGAGGGGAGTCATAGATATGCACAGAGGGGAAACACAGAAGAAGTGGCAATGCTAAATTTAAAATCAGAGTTTTAAAATTTTGTAATTTAAATTTTATTTTAATTCTATATGTTGTTTTTATTTTGTTTTACTTTGTTTTTTATTTCTCCCGACGTATATAGACACGTATGTGCCAATCTTATTCAGTTTCCACACGCTTTTATTATTAATTCTAACGTATATCCTCTGAAGAAGACCGGAGAGTACAACGGCCTAAACGTAGTGAATATGACAAGAAAGATGAGGACAGCAGTCCGAACAGTGTAAATAGTGTAAATAATTACAATACCCCATCACAGAAATATAAGAAACTTTTATTGTGATTGAAATGTGAAATGTTAGAAGCTGGATGATCTAGTAATCAGTGCACTTTCTGTACATTTCCGCCTTGGGAATTTGTTTTCTTAATTAAAGCTGGATTTGTAAATTGAATTAATGATCAGACTCATTACCGAAATCGGCTAATTCACTGGGTGTGTTGTTTTGTAAAAGATCTCATTTGTTTTTTTATAAACTTATTTAAAGTTTTCGATGTTTCTCCTTGTATTCCTTGTGGCAATCAGTAAAGGTTACGGAATAAATTCTTGCAACACGTTTTACTTCATTAGTCTTTTCTTAATTATTATTACAATCTCTTTTTTTTATTTTAGAATTAGTTGCAACAAA
>OZ038477.1:141182983-141287983 GCA_964036315.1 Acanthosepion esculentum | reverse complement strand
TTTAAAATAATTGTCGGACTTTGTCCATTTCATAATGTATAACGAGCTGTATATAAATAATGGCTCCTCAAAACAATATCTCTAGTTTCGGTATATATATATCGTTCTTTTCACTTATCTTCGCAAACATCTTAGAAACATTCACCATTGTCAAAACAGAGACACTGCCACCTGGCGTCTCCGACGCATCGCAAATTATTCTAGTAAAACAAAAAGGTTAGACACCTCAGTTTAACATGCTACAAATGGGTAGATATAATATTTATCGCTTTATAGATGCTAATTCTTTTTATTATGACAATTTTTCTTATTCATTTTTCTATATATATGTGTGTGTGTGTGTGTGTGTGTGTGTGTGTTCTCGTTTTTTTTTTTTTTTAGTAAATATTTGAAAGTTTATGTGCGGACAGTTCTCTCTGGGCCTATTGGTCTGATGAATATCAGTTATAAAATCCAGCGTTCAACTTTGGCTTTGAAACTTTCCCGCCAAACCAGACATGCTGTCGCCTCTTTACTTGCTCTTTGGGACCCCAAACAATAATCGTATTGGATATCATTGATCCATTGTAGTTTGCCACCAACCCAATGGCAATAATAAGCCAGTAAACTGCTCAAATTATTTCCTATCTCTTTGGCCACGAATACATTATTTTTGCATATTTAGGCATCGATTTAACTCGCAGACAGTTTTTATTCTCTTTGTAGTTTGGTAACTTTACAGCTACAGGGATAAGTAAAGCATAAAAGAGAAAAAAAAGGAAAAGAAAAAATCTGGAAAGCGAGAATAAAGGGCTAACTATCAGAAACTTAGTCATTCCGTTTACTTTGAAATATAAACTGGGCACGAAAGTTATTTCTAAAATAAGGGGCCAATACCAGAATTTTTAGTGGAAGCAAAACTGCCTGCAAATGAATTGATATGGTGCAGAAAAATGGAAAGTGGCGTAAGAATAAGAAGTGTCTTTTTTATTAACTATACCTCTTTAGAGCGAAATTACTTACTTCTCTAATAGGAAACTGTATACCTACAGCAGCATACGAACTCTTCAGTATAGATTGCGCTTCTGATCAAATCAATTAGAAACAGGATTCACAACTCAGAATCTATTGAATGCATCGATCTAATAAAGAATCTTACATGTTTGGTGACGATCACAATATGGAAACATTTCAAACTTTATCAAGAGTACGACAAGGAAGAAATGAGAGTCAAAATATTTTTAATCTTTTGCTACACTATGCCCTGCGCATTCTATACCCCGTCCCTTAACAAATCTACTAATAGAAGACAACGAGCCTCCTCCTCGTCTTCCGAGGCAAATGTATTGATGATGATGGAGTGGATATGTTGGTGACATAATTATTTATAGTTTGGATAAGAATGATCTTGAACGGAAAAGGAATATCCTGTATTAAGATTTCCAAGGAATAGGACTCAAGATAAACATTCTAAAACAGAATCTATGATCTTTTATTCATATGAAATCAGTGATGGAACTGATGAGCTGATTCCATCATAAAAATGAAAACATCATCTATCAAGTGTTCCAAGAAATAGGACTCAAGATAAACCTTTCCAAAGAGAAACTATGATCTGGAATCGGAATGAAAGGTAGTTTCTCCCAACACCGCAAGCTGCTACTAAACTCGAGTCGTGTTCTTAAATAGCCTCGTTTGATCTAGACTTTCATACGAATTTTATGTATGGCGCCAAACACATTCAGAAATATCTAAAACGTCAGCTGTATATCACCGCTTTCTAAGATCAATGGTTAAAATGGCTTTGAGCGAATGAAGCCTATGGCTTTGAGCGAATGAACCCTATGGGTCTTGTTGAAGACCACACATCCACGCTACAGAATCACAAATAAAGAACTGTACCAGGTAACAGAAATTACATCACTTGAGGATTTTGAATAGTAGAATGATTGTGAACAGCTTAACATGAAGAGGAAATAACGAAGATATTAGCATTCCACACCACTTCAAACAAAAGGTTAGTAAGGAAACTCCCATCAATAGTGGAAAGAGCCCTAACAGCTACTAAACTTGAGAAACCTATATTCCTGAAAAATTGTTTTAAGAGCTAGATTGTATAAATTTCAACTGACAGTAACGCAAGATATTCGGTCAATAAATGCCAAGTGTTTCCTTATAAGGAAACAGCTAATATTACAATTACCTTTACCATACACAGATAATTTTGGTACCAATAGAAGTTCATTTAAATGCCGCAAACTACCTGGGTAGCTGAACACGTGTCTCATTTTAGGGTTACGTGGCACCCATCCTTCAGTGGCCCCTTCGAGCTGGACAAAGCAGCGTTTCATATAAAAAATAGTGGCTGATTGGATCAAGGGTCACCAGAGGCAGTTTTGCCTAACGTTGCGTATTGCTAGAAAACGAAAACATCAACCTGGAAACTTTATGTTATCGCCTCATCAGATCGAGACTTTCCTCTGGATGTCATGGATGTCGCCAAACTCGTTCAAAAACACCTAAACTGTCCGCTGTATACAACTGCTTTCTAAGATCAATGGTTAAGAAAAGGTTTTGAGGGTTGGGACAAATATCATCTCCCTTTGAATATTATGGACTCGCGTTACAGAATCCCAAACAAAAAACTGTACCAGATACTGCGGTTGATAAACATCAAGGGATGTGGTTTCTACTTGAGGACAACTAACAGCAGCAACAATTAAAATCGATAACACATCGAACTTAAAGAGAAAATCATGACATAATCAAGATGTTGATATTCAACACTACTTCAAACAAAAGGTTAGGAAGGAAACCCCCATCAATACTGGAAAGAGCAAAAACAGCTACTGGACTTAAAAAAAATATTTTCCTGGAAAAAAAAAAGAGTAATATTTTATAAACTTTAACCGAAAACAGCACCGTTTGTTCGATCAATGGATTCCAAATGTTTCATTGAGAATAATAGAAGAGTAATCAGGGAGGCATTAGATAAATACTGACATTGGATTTAAATTTTTGAAGATCAAACTTGACTGACAAGAAGCCGGAAAGCTTCCACGTGGGAGTCTGTTCTAGAAAATCAGCATTTCTCGGGAAAAAGCTTTCGGAGTAAAATACCCATCTTATCAAAGAAATACATCTGGAATGAGGTTAGTTCAAACCTGTGGACGTACCAAGGTGGGTGTTGGTCATAAAGGTCTGAGCTGCTGAAACTAAACCGTGGAGCTTGTTGAAATATTTACCGCGGAATGAAAGTGAGAATTGTGAGAAAAGAAACAGTTAGCATAGAACTTACGGTTACATCTAGCCAATTCAACTGTAAATTGAAGAGACCTTATTGCCAATCTAGTACTGCGCTTCAAGTCATAAAGTCGAGGTACCATAGCGAAGAGCTCGTCCGAACAATTACCATGAAAGTATTTATCGAAAAGAGACAGTGAAGCAATTTTACATTGCTGGGAAAGTGACTGAAGCCGAGATATCAGGTCAGGACCAATAATATTGCTGATTCTTCTTTGAATTTTATTAAGAATCCATAAATATATAACAAGTGCATCAGACCAGACGGGCAAAAAGGATAAATCTGATTAAATCTAAATGTGAAGAAATTTTGTTTCTTTCTGGAGATTTTATTTTAGAAATCGTGAACTTTTGCCTTGTCCTTTAAAACGCGTTATCTCTATCTATAAAAGTTTGTGTGTCTGTAAGGAATGTGCATTCGTTACAGAAACTTTTGCCTTGTCCTTTAAAACGCGTTATCTCTATCTATAAAAGTTTGTGTGTCTGTAACGAATGTGCATTCGTTACAGACACACAAACATCCTGCAATTTTCGACGGATTTGCACCAAAATTTACATACACATGCTCCAAGTTAACAGAAAGGCCAAGACCGACTTTGCATTTCCCAACTCCCATCGATAGTGGAAATAATCGATTTTTTCATGCTTCTACGGCAGTTTTCGTGTAGTTTGCAGCCATTTTCTACTAGCCAGAGTGAGAGCCTATAGCTGGCTGCCACGAATAGGCAGGAAGATTCTATTGGTCAGCGGGAGAGCCAACAGCTGACTCACACGAATATTAACTCGCATGCTAGCATGCAGAAAAAATCGATAGCTGCATTCGTCACAAGTGGGAAAAATTTAAATCTGCATGGCACTTTACTCCAATTGGCTCATTAGCTTGCTTAAACTGAACGTTGATTCTGATTCCGCAGAACTGGATTGGGTGTGAAAAAGTATTTGTTGTTAACATTCTTATTTCATTCGGTTTTTCTAGTTTCGAGTCCTTTTTTTAAAGCTGATTGTGTTGTGTTCATTTTGTTTAGTTCTTTTTTCGTAACAGATTTAATGTTTAGTATAGAGCTTAGAAAAAAATCGCAGTGAGAGATAGGCAACAAGTAAGGCATGTAGCAACATCAGCACGACAAAGGACACTCCTTTAAAGGCAAGGAAGGGCAAAAATATTTTAAGTCAAGTGATAGCGATTGCTGTATGCGTCGTACGATTTTTGAATCAAGCCCGGGCAACGCCGGGCCATGCTGTTAGTGTTTATATAACTCTCTTTTAATTTGCTCGTAGAAGTGCGCGTGGCGAGGGTGTCTTTTTAATCAGCATCTTATGGACAATGTTTCCTGCTTCGATCTCAAGAACCTTTCAGCATCTCTCGGATCTACGTAAATAACATTGTATACATTGATTGACTGTTAATATCTGAATGCTTTTTTTCCGATCTTCAGTTATGTGGTGTGATACACGCTTAGGCGATCATGTACCTTTCGATACATCACTGACAAGGCAGATTTTTCCCCGTAGTAGGTTGCCATTTCTTTCTGCAGTAGACTAGTTGTCATCCAAACCACTTAACTAATAAAACAACTGCAACAAAAATATTATATGAATTATATCTCCACGGTATAAATACTGTCGTAATCTAAGGACAACTAAATTTCTGACTTCAAACAGCTACCCGTCAAATTAACTATCGTATCTTATAATATCTTTCTTTGAATATAAATCACAATCTAATCCCAAGAGATTTAGAAAGATCTGTAGCTAGATGACATATCAGTTAGTTATGTGCCATACGTGATACACAGGCGATCAGGTATCTTTCGATACGTATAACTTACGAGGCAGATTTTTTACCACGCTACGTTGCCCTTTCTTTCTGCGGTAGACCAGCTGTCATCGAAGCCTATAGAATTCAGTCTGTCCTGCTATTTACCTATAGTTGGGGAGAGAAAAGGATCCATACGTTTCCCAAGGGTACTAGCACGTAAGTGAATCTAATGGGTTCGACTGGAATTCGAACGCAATCCGTGCCGCTATCCATTACTCTTCTCTGGCTCCTTTCGAGTTTAATTGTGTCAAATGCACCGGTGAACCAACGTTTTTTTTTTTTCGAACATTTGTCGCGACTGGAAGCGACCTTAGTATTCTTTATTCACTCTTAACGGAAATGGAATTTAACATCGTAGCAAAACTAAAATTTTTACATTATCAGGACTATTGTCCTCATTTTTGTCGCCATATTTATTACAACGTTTCGGCCTTTCAGTATCTGTCTATATTTCTCAGATGAGGTATTATGTACACTATTTACATTATTCGAACTATTGTCCTCATCTTTGTCGCCATATTTAGTACAACGTTTCGGCCTTTCAGTATCTGTCTATATTTCTGAGATGAGGTATTATATACACTATTTACATTATTCGCACTATTGTCCTCATCTTTGTCGCCATATTTATTACAACGTTTCGGCCTTTCAGTATCTGTCTATATTTCTGAGATGAGGTATTATCTACACTATTTACATTATTCGGACTATTGTCATCATTTTTGTCGCCATATTTATTACAACGTTTCGGCCTTTCAGTATCTGTCTATATTTCTCAGATGAGGTATTATGTACACTATTTACATTATTCGGACTATTATCCTCATCTTTGTTGCCATATTTATTACAACGTTTCGGCCGTTGTACGCTCCGGCCTTCTTCAGGTAGTTAGAATGTCGAACTGAACCCTTTATTTCGTTCAATGGGGTAGGCTGTTCCAAAAATGAAAATAACTGACGCTGATCCGTGATCTACTAAACAAACATTCCGATGAATGATTTTACACATTTTTTTAATTTTTGAATATCCATTTAAGCTAACAAAATCAACCCGGATGATAGCCTTCGTATTTCCGGAAACATAAGCTTTTCGGTGTATATTACATTTAGTTAATTGTGTTACGCTTTTTTTGAGTTTTATATTAAACTTATCACTCACTAAGTACAAAACTGACAAGTCAATAAGATTTCTCTTATGTTATTAAACGAAATAAATACTGTATTTACTGTGTTTTTCTTCATAAACTTTTCATATTGTTTTTGTTTTCGTTTACAGGCGCTAAGAGGCGCGCCTTTTGGTGAAGGCACTGGGCCCATCTTATTGGATAACATGCTGTGTACCGGCAATGAAGATTCGCTAAAAAACTGTCCTCATAATGGCTGGAAGAACCACAATTGCTACCACAACGAAGACGCCGCTGTACAGTGTTTTAATACATCAGGTGAGACACACGACTAGCTTGAATCATAATCCTGCCTTCTGGCTAAAATCGCGGGTGGTCTGAGCCGAATACAATCTACGTTTATTTAACCCAAGTATTTTGTTTTCAAATCTCCTGTGTCAGTCTGACACAGTGCTTAGTTACTCTTGGCTGATGGTCAATATTTATAAACTTGTTCAAACCTGATATCGCTTTCTTAAGGACAGGAAAATGGTGGAAATATAATGAAGTTAAAATGTATTAATCGTTGGTACAGTCGATGTCATTAACCCTTAAGTGGCGGGTATCACCATTTGATGTTTCAATGAAGATTAATTATTACCAACTGATGATTTAATTCTTTTCCAACAATACGAGTATTCCTCATTCATGATTCCAGTCCAAATGACTAAGTAAAAACTCTAGGTTTGGTTTGTTTTGTCTTGTTTTACGGCATATCAACCTCAATACCGACAAGATTTTTATTGCTGGTAAGATCTTTTCAAAAAGTATTTCTGGTAATATTTAGCAGAGCCGTCAACCTACGGCAATGAATCTGCAGCTGAGGATTGGAAATAAAGCTTAGATCCGAACTTACACATTTGGCAATGCTTCAGTTCGTTTGGGTTTGGTTTGTTTTACGGTATATCAACCTCAATGGGTTATTTAATGCCAACAAGATTTTTTACTGGTGATTATATTTTATTCCAAAAATGTATTGTTGATAATACTTTTTCAAAAATGTATTTCTGGTAATATTCTATTCCAAAAACGTATTGCTGGTAATATTCTATTCCAAAAACGTATTGCTGGTAATATTCTATTCCAAAAATGTATTGCTGGTAATATTCTATTCCAAAAATGTATTGCTGGTAATATTCTATTCCAAAAACGTATTGCTGGTAATATTCTATTCCAAAAATGTATTGCTGGTAATATTCTATTCCAAAAACGTATTGCTGGTAATATTCTATTCCAAAAACGTATTGCTGGTAATATTCTATTCCAAAAATGTATTGCTGGTAATATTCTATTCCAAAAACGTATTGTTGGTAATATTTTTTCAAATATGTATTGCTGGTAATGTTGTTTTTTTTTCAAGAATGTATTACTGGTAATATTTTTCTTTATCAAAAATGTACTGCTGGTAATAATTTTTTCAAAAATATATTGCTGGTATTTAAACCTATTTTTATACTTTCATAGTGTTTTGACCCATTTTGATGGGCTTAACTATTTGCCCATAGCTGGGACCCTAACAGGTCCTACCACCCCGGGTCAGGGTGGACCTGGGAACACCAGCAATTAAGAGGTGGGTCTTATTTCACAATTTATTAAATCAGTGTTGTTAGTAAAGGAGCTATGTTTGTTCAAGTATTTTGCTTCGTTCAAAATTGTTAAGCAACTCTTTTAAGACATAGAACACGAGAGATGAGCGATGTCTTCCAAACTTAATAAAATAATGTATTCTTTACTATACTGTTTTCTTAACTGTTCGAGAGTATAAAAAAGACCTTAGTTTTTCAATAAAAAAAACACACAGATTAAAAAAAAACAAATAGTTAAACAAAGAACTTCGTCTGCACCGGTACATGTGTGCGCATGCGCATCTTCTGGTTTCGAAACACCTCCGACACTGGCAATGAATGACAGCCGCTTAATTGTGAAGTCACAGACCGGCCAGCGAAATTCCACCTGTTAAAAAGAAACAAACCAAAACAGAACAGAGCGAAAGAATGCTAAAAGCAAAAGGCATACTCCTCCTCCGCATCCTTTGCCTCCTCTCACGCTGCAACGCCTAACCTTTTACCTTTTGCTTTCTCCTTCGACGATTTTGCCTGTCAGTTTTACCTGGCTTTTCCACTTCGCCAAAGGTCTTTTCCAAACTTCTATTGCGGCTAGAGAAATGTTCACCAAATTAAAACGCTTTCCTTGAGTGACACTCGTTTTCACGAAGGTATGTCAAGTTCTCCAGGGCAGAAACCCACTTTTAGTTGTGTACACAGGTGTATGTCTTCGTGTCCACTGAAGTTACTATGCGGTAATAGCAAGGTAAATATAATATATATATATATACAGGGTGCGATGGATAAATTGTCGTCTACATGACGCCAAAAATAAAAATAACACTGACATCTCATTTTAAAAGATATACAGGGTGCGATGGATAAATTGTCGTCTAAATAACGCCAAAATGAAAATAACACCGACATCTCATTTTAACAGAAATACGGGGTGCGATGAATAAATTGTCGTCTAAATGCCGTCAAAAATGCAAATATCACAGACATCTCATTTTAACAGATATACAGCGTGCCATGAATGAATTGTCGTCTAAATGATGCCAAAAATGAAAATAACACTGCTATCTTATTTTAACTGATATATTTACCAAAGTTACACAAAAATGTCTTGAAATACTAAGGAATAAAATGAAATAAAATCGCCATTGGCTTGAATCACGGCCTCCAGATGACTTCGGAATCTTCTGCAACTATTCTGGAAGATTTTCTTGTTTAATCTGGTAAATAATGCCATAATACTTGCATTCAGTTCATCGTTGATGTTACAAGGTGTTTTGTTGGTCTTTTGCTCAGCAGCGCCCCACACGTAATAATCAAGGGAGTTGCAGTCCGAGAAATTAGGTGACCAGATGTAAGGGTTGATGCGGTCGCAGAAAATGTCTGACAGCCATGACTAGGTTATCCTGCATGTGTGGCGTAGTGCAGAGTCCTGTTGTTAGACATAGGATCTTCCAGCAGCCACCCTCTTGACTCGGGGCAACGCTACCCCCGCAAGTCACTATCTAGGCCACCATGCTGAGTCTTAGGCCCTGTGGTAAGGTGAAGAGAGTCATAACGACGCCATCACTAGTAATCTCTGAAAACATTTCGTAATCACCATTAGTCTCATCCAACTCTTTCCAAATACTCTGCACTGTCCTCAGATTGGCATCCAAGCACTCTGAAATGTTCCAAACACTCTGAAATGTTCGTATTGGAGTTTCCGGTGCGAATACCAAGCAATAGAGCATATCGTTTCCAAATTTCTGTCTGAGTGAATTGCATCATGGAGTTCTTTTTCGCGCAGAAGGTACCCAACTGGCACTACTATAATATGCAGTCGACAAAATCAAAAACAAACAACGCGCATGCGCGAAATTAAAAATATAATAAGGCGAAAATTTACTCATATTTATTTATATGAATAAAAGAGGAAAAAAACTTTTTTAGCCGATGAATTTCGTTCTCTGAGGGGCTTCATTAAGGCAAATGTAGGATTTATTTTATCATTTGATTATCAAAGGTTTATCAAGTCTAGTAATTAAATTAAAAATGGTCATATATATATATATATATATATACACATTCATTGTCTGTTATATTTAACAATATATGTTGAAATTTAATATATAAATACAATATATCTGTAAAAGAAAAATATGGATAAAGACAAAAGGAAAACTTATCGTATCCGACGCTTTTGGTCCTTTGATGGACTTTATGCCATTTGCCTTGCTAAAGTCCATCAGAGGACAAAGAGCATCGGCTACGATAAGTTTTCCTTTATTCTTTATATATATATATATATATATATATATATATATATATGTATGTGTGTGTGTGTGTGTGTGTGTGTGTGTGTGTGTGTGTGTATACCCGCAGAGAGGGACGAATCCTGTACCTTGAGTAGACTAAATAAGTAATGCTTAAAACTAAAAACGAAGCATGTACTCGAATGCGGGTATGCACTAACGTTTGACGTAATACATACACACACACACATATATATATATACTCGACTCTCCCGTCGAATTCGACGTATGAGGGTCAAGCAGATCAGTTCCTAGGAAACCGAAAGCAGCACATATGATTTGATTATAGTGATGAAGGTTTCGTGCAGGACCAACCACACTTTTTGAAGGGACGAATACAGAGACCTGGTGCACTAAGTGCCACAAGGTCCCCAAACGACCCTCCGTAGGTTTTGAAGTCAGAGTTGTCCTTCTCCTAGACCAGTTGCCATCCAGGGCTATAGAACGCAGTCTTTCCTGTTATTTAACCATAGTTGGAGGGAGAAGAGGATTCACACCTTTCTCAAGGACGTAAGTGAATGTAATAGATTCGACTGGAATTCGAACTCGGCTCTCCGACTCCTCAATCCAAGCCACTATCCATTACTCCACCGTGCCTCCTATATATATGCAATGCACTGAGGCAGTAGATCATTATTTAAACATATATTATATATTAAATATAACCTACAATGAATGTCTGTTATGTCTGATCATGTTATAAACTCTGTATATTTGAGGCGTCATCTTCAGAGTGGTTATATAGATATTTAAACAGACATATTGACCATCAAAATGTTATCGTCGCATAGCAATCTTCTATGCCAACATAACAGAATACCATGTTTAATGGTAATTATCTTTCTTTAAATGTCTATATAACCACTCTGAAGATGGCTCCTTTGTGCCGAAAGCTTAGATTAAGGAACAGCACAATAAAAAATATCTAAATTTTGGACAATTTTTGTCTTTATCTTTTACCGAAATTAAAGCAACTATACGAAGTTTAAAACGGCTCCTGATCAAACATAACACACATTCATTGTCTGTTATATTTAACAATATATGTTTCAATATATCTATCTATCTATCTATCTCTTTCTTTCTCTCTCTCTCTCTCTCTATATATATATATATATATATATATATAGAGAGAGAGAGAGAGAGAGACAGACAGACAGACAGAGATGGAGTGCTAAAATGTTTTCAGCCCGAGAAAGAATATGTTAGTTACATAGTCAGATTTTAGGAGGTGGGCTAAACCAAAACCCTTAACTGCGCACCTCGCATATTTATATGCCGTTATACCCTCCCATCAATAACCGAATTAGCTGACAGACAACCCACACATATGGCTGCCAAGCGAAAAACCTTTAACCGTGACTAGCTTACTATTTAACCCATAGATGTGGCGAGAAGAGATTGTTTCATACATTTCCCAATGGTGTTTGTGCAAAAAGTTAATATAATGAACTCGACAGGAATTCGAACACGTCGTTCTGTTTTCTCGTTCAGAGTTGCAAATATATACTACCTGCATATGTGGAATAATCAAGAACAAAAGTGGTGGAGAGATAAAGGAAAAGAAAATGAATACAGAAGATTTCGGCAAGATTGAAAAAAAAAAATTCTTTCAAAAAAAAATTCTTTCATACAATTTTGAAACTATCTGCGTCTCGCTTTTCGCGCGCATGCGTAGACGTGGCAACGTCATCAAAGCCTCGTCCGATGAAATCCTAACGGATGAAACCCGTCTCCAAAAATCCTCTCCAGTTTGTCATATTTTTCTAAATACTGTTTTTGGATATGTAAATTAATAGAAAATTATATATCGTCATATCATATCATATATATATATATATATATATATATATATATATATATATATATATATATATATATATATATATATATATATATATATATATATAGTAATGATACAATATGGTAATACGTCCAGGGACAGCAATATGTCAAAAGACAGATGAAAGTTTTTATTGATTGAAGAATGCCAAGCACTTAAAATCCCATCGGTAATAATTTTGTTTTCATGAAAGTTCTAAAAAAGCAGCATTTTTTATAAGTACAGGAAACGCTGGCCGTAACGAAATTGGAGAGGTACAATTTATAGGGTTTTATTACCAAACAAGATGTGCGTACTATGCATGAGTTGAAACATTTTCCTACACTTTTAGCAAAATTTTTGGGGTGCGGATTATGGATGAAGGCGTATTATACATGGGGAATTACGGTAATTAAGCCGCAACTTTTTTGCTAACCCTTCCGCACCTTCATTCTCTATCCTTTTCCACCGCATTTTTTATATATTTAATTCTATTTTTCCATACCTTTTGTTAGTTTTTGTTTCTTTCTTTTTCGTTTTTTTTTGGTTCTTTGAAATCCGTTGCTTGTTTGATTTTTGTTCTTTTCATTTTCCTCCTGATTGTCTTTTATCTTTTTCATCAGTCAAACACATCTTTTAATCTCCCCATTTTAAATATTTCGACTTGAATTCCGAAAACACAAGCGAACGAAACATACGTGGTTTACGCAATATTCCATGACGAACACTGACCTTTCTGTTCGCAAACCCGAGTCACGTCCGATACAAAGATGGCGCCGTTTTCAATACAAACGTGGAAAAATTCCATGAGGAACAGAATAAATTATTCTATCAAAATCAACAGAAAATAAATGAATTATAAAACCTTAGAACACCTTTTATTTGTTCACGACGCTTTAAAAAAAAGTTCCCAGTGGAGAAAAAAGAAAGTACGGTTTCCAACTCCAAAATAATTCCCGGTTGAAAAAAAAAATTCCATTAATCATTAAGATTTTGGACAAATATATTTTGGCGCAGAACTGCAATGTAGAATGCCACTGGACTGGCACAAAAATATTCACGTCACTAAAAAAAAAGAGTAATGCTGTCATATTTGGGTTCGAGCTACATAATATTTTCTTTCAGCCTTGACAGTGTTCAAATGCGTTTGTGATGCATTGTGAATGATGAATACTTTTCCACCCTACAATCCCTTTCCCATAAACGAAAAATTACTAGCCTCAATCTCTCTGTCTCTTCTATCTCTATTTTCATGGCAAATGTTCAGAGGAGCTATATTATCTTCGCCAGTTCAGACATTTACAGCTAAGAACAAGCGTCATGCCACAAACACAGGGCCGACTAATTCTCATGCTCTTGCTAAAAAGGAAGTTCCACTCAGACTTATTCTCCAGACCTGTAACTTTGTGACTCTCCAGTGGATGCTTCCCAATAACTACAATCTTAACGTCTTCAAGTCTAGGGTCAACCATTATCTTTCCTACATATCCTCATTATCAGCACTTCTTACCTCCCCGCCTCTTACGTTGATACAAAAACCTGATTTATACTCCCGAGATGGTGCTTCCCTGATCGCTACAATCTTAACCTCTTCAAGTCTAGTGTCAACCGTTATCTTTCCTACATATCCTCATAATCATCACTTCTTACCCCCCTCTTACGTTCATATAAAACCCTGATTCATACACCCGAGATGATGCTTCTCTGATCGCTACAATCTTAACCTCTTCAAGTCTAGCGTCAACCGTTATCTTTCCTATATATCTTCATAATCATCACTTCTTACCTTCCCCACTTACTTTCATATAAAAACATTATTCATACTCCCGAGATGATGCTTCCCTGATCCTTTATGGCGACAAATATGAGGACTATTGTCCGAATAATGTAAATAGTGTACATAATACCTCATCTCAGAAATATAGACAGATACTGAAAGGCCGAAACTTTGTAATATATATGGCGACAAATATGAGGACAATAGTCCGAATAATGTAAATAGGGTACATAATACCTCATCTCAGAAATATAGACAGATACTGAAAGGCCGAAACGTTGTAATAAATATGGCGACAAAGATGAGGACAATAGTCCGAATAATGTAAATCGTGTACATAATGCCTCATCTCAGAAATATAGACAGATACTGAAAGGCCGAAACGTTGTAATAAATATGGCGACAAAGATGAACACAATAGTCCGAATAATGTAAATAGTGTACATAATACCTCATCTCAGAAATATAGACAGATACTGAAAGGCCGAAATATTGTAATAAATATGGCAACAAAATGAGGACAGTAGTCCGAATAATGTAAATAGTGTACATAATACCTCATCTCAGAAATATAGACAGATACTGAAAGGCCGAAACTTTGTAATAAATATGGCGACAAAGATGAGGACAATAGTCCGTATAATGGAAATTGTGAAACATTATTTATTTAAAATAAACAAATCCTACAATGTAAAAATATTTTGTGGTTTAAATAACCTACAAAGGGTTGATAAGCTGTAAAAACACAAATTGATCATTCAATCAATTGAATGCTTGCCAGAGACCCTTGCTTGAATATGGTTTTCTATTCTTATATACCCTTTATTTCCAAATAGAGGCGATTATTCTTTATTAAAGAGAAACTACCCAAAATATGCTAATTCTAACCACCCCTTTTATTAAGTATTAAATATTCAATAACTTTCATCCTACCCTTTAATTTAGGTTCTGAGTATTTTAAAATAAAGTGTTTCGTACGGAATTTAATAAAAAATAAAAAATTAATTTGAAAAATTCCAGCATCCCCTCATATATCAACCAGCCGTCTATTCGAAACTCATGAATAGATTTTTTTAACGGTAGCCCACTTTTTAATGGGATACAAAACACTAAAGACTTGGGTTCCATTGATATCGTGTTCGTATTACTCACATTATTGGGACTGTTATCCTCATCTTCATTGTCACATTCACAACGTTTCGGCCGTTGTACGCTCCGGCCTGTAAGTCTATGTCTGTCTCTATATCTGTCTATATCTCTGAGATGAGGTATTATGATTACTTGCATTATTTGCATTATTCGGACTTTTATCCTCATCTTCATTGTCATATTCACAGCGTTTCGGTCGTTGTACGCTCCGGCCTTCTTCAAGTGATTGGAATTTCGAACCGAACTCTTTATGTCGCGCACCACGATAGATTGTTCCAGTTCCACGTGCCATGCCTCTTTCGGATGTCTATTGATCTTGCGTTTTTAAACGTTTCCGTTTTGGTGTGGGGCAAGATCGGCCATAATCGGCATTACAGAATGCTTCCGCAGAATGCGAAGAATAATTGTCTTATAAACATGCACTTTAGTTAAACGCTTCTTGCTCGTGACCAGTGCCACTCGAAAAACGTCCTGTTCCAGATTCTTTGCATTTATCTTAACGCCGTCAACTTTGTAGAGACATAATTTTACAAGTAACAACACCAACGCAAAATATTTTTCCGTTTTCTCTACATTCAAAGTACTTTTATTTCCGGCCAGATTACAACATCGGTCAGGACATCAGATCCCTGTAACAGCTTTTCATTCATATCTAAAATGTACTGTTGAGAAACCAGTTTTCAGGTTCATTGAGTCAGTAGCTTCGTCCACCGCTAGGAAAGTTGGCTCCCTGTGCCGCGCCAGGAAATTTTTCTCGCCGGAATCGATCCTTCAAATCTACAAATCAACCATTCGCCCTTGCATGGAGTATTGCTGCTATATATGGTCTGGAGCCCCTTCTATCTTTCAATACATGACTGGCGAGGCAGATTTTTTCCCACGGTATGTTACCATTTCTTCCTGCGGTAGACCAGTTGCCATCCAAGGCTATAGATTCCTTCTAAAGGTCCTCAATAAAATCCAAAGACGAATATGCAATGTAATTGATCCTGATCTGGCATCTCGTCTGTAGTCGCTCTCTCACAGACGCACCGTTGCCTCCCGCTGTCTTTTTTACAAATACTTTTACGCTAACAGCTCCGATGAGCGGCTTTCGCTGGTTCCCAGACTTCATGAATTTAAGCGTTCTACTAGGCTGGCATCTCGCTCTCACCCTTTCACTGTCGAAACTGTTAAATGTAGCCGTCTCTTCTACTCCAATAGCTTCATGTCTCGCACTTCTCGCCTGTGGAACTCCCTCCCTATTTCTATTTTTCATGATAGCAATAATCTCCAACTATTCAAATGTAATGTCAATCGACGTCTCCAGATGCCCCGATCTATCCCCTAACCGTCTCTTCATCCTTTCCTCTATCACTCGTCTTTGTTCTCGCTCCAACTCTCTGTAACTCCTTTGCGTGCTAGTGGCTTCCCGCCTTGCTTGGGATTGAATGCTTAAAAAACAAACTTCTTTGAGATGTTTACTTACAAGTTTGTACGTTGCATGATTTAATGTCTACAGACAATGTCTTTGATATGACGCAGTTTACATTTCCGACATCAGCTTCTTCAAATACTTTCATGCTGGCCAATCCGCTTTTCGTGTTTATTATCATTTTAAATTTTCCAAATCATTTGTGTGACATTTATCAAGCCTGTTTTGTCATGATCTTATCTTTTTCAATTTAAATTTTGTTCTCTGTTCTTATTTCAATGTCATTTTTTTATTTTGTTTATCTTTTATTATGACTTTTTTATTTTGTTTATCTTTTATTATGACTTTTTTATTTTGTTTATCTTTTATTATGACTTTTTTTATTTTGTTTATCTTTTATTATGACTTTTTTGCGATGTCCAATCTTCTGTACCATTATTCATCAACTTTAAAATAATTTACTTCACCTTTGTAGTTATATCTTTTGAACAACCGGAGGCATCTTCGGATATCTTAAATTAAAAGTTTGCTGCTATCACTAGAAGCTATTTATTTAGAATTTGACAAAATACCTTCAAGCCTAAAATCCCACACCACCAACTAAATTTTAAATATATTCTAAATATATATTACACGCTTATAATATATACACACACACACACACACACACACACACACACACACACACACACACACACACATATATATATATATATATATATTGTGTATATATCGGCAGCCATTTTTCATTAATGCATGTTTCATTAAATAATATAGACAGGTTTTATCTATTTATTTTAAGTAAGTTCCTTTCATATTGTCTGATAAGCTTAATCACATTATCGTTGAAAGACGAAAGGAAAACACCATATTGATACATGTTTAAATCCAGTCTACGCTTTCGACTTACATAAACCATTATCAAAGATGACAATTCCAATAAATCAAACAACACACAGACGAAACTACAATGATAGTCCGCCCTTGCTGCTTGAATTAGCTCAAAGTAACGACAAACTCGTATTTACGAGACAAGTAAGCGAAAAACGCGTCGCAGCTCGTGACGTCACACATGACCACGCGAGAGTGAAAAACGAGAAATGTTAAGTATGGGAAGCCGTTGATATAAACCAATTACTTCTGCTATAAATTATAGGCATTTAAGAATGTTTGTGGTGATTTCGTAGCTTATTTTGTTCAAGTTAGGTTACAACTGTTTTATGTATATAGCTTCAAGAATTTTTAAGGTCGGGCTATATATATATATATATATATATATATATATATATATATATATATATATATATATATATATATTCTGTTTATCCGTTATTTTTATTGATACAAATATTTAAGAAAATTCTCTGTTTATAATAAACAGTATTACTTATATTTAGCGGCCTGAATGCCCGAGAAATTTTATTTCATAGAAAATATGTATCCTCCGACAGGAATCGAAGCTGTATCTTACATGGAACCGTCATATAGACTGACGTGCTATACCATTTAGCTACAGTGGAAGCGCCTGGTTAGCAAATTCAAATTACTCTAAGCTATTTCTATTATATATATTCTATCAGTAACGTTTGCGCTAATTCCTGACCACTGACAGTTATTTTCATCTTAATAAACAAACAACAACAGATAATATCTTGGCGAAGAAATATTTACTGTCCTTATATTTCCTTAATCTATTTTAACCATGTCTTTCTGACTTCTGTATATATGTGTACAGTTCTTGTTTCCATTTTCTTTCAAATTTCCTCCTTTTTCACATGTTCAATTCATATTACGTTCAGCATCCTTCTTTAGATCAACACCTCTATGGTTTAGAATCTCTTATTCACGTATTAGGGTTCCAGCTATGAGTGACCTACCCCCAATGATATGCCGTTAAACAAATAAATCTGTTATTCATCGGTAAAGGAATTAGTCATTGCCGTTTTCATTATATTCACCGCCATTTTGTAAGATAAACATATAACACTCCAGCATTCTTTGTTTCTAACAAAATTTTCGTATTTCTTAATACTTCGTTTCTGGAAAGCATCTTTCGCTAAAATTAATGAAACCTCGGATTTCTGTGTCCCATTTTTCGCTGATTATCACGACACTAAGAAAATATTTAAAATGTCTGTACCTGGTTGATTCTGACGTCCCTACTTCATAGCTCATACATTTAGCAGTCTTGTCGCAGTTAACTCCTCCTTAATTGTCTAAATATTTCACTAGGAATCGCTCTCAACTACACTATAAATACTGGGCGATTTCTTTTCTCGTTCTCTTTTCTACTTTGCTTTTCAACGGACGCATTTAAAAATGTGATCTCTCACAGAGATCCGCGTTTTCGTCCACTTGTGGGAAAACGCCATGAAACACACATACACGTACGTACGAACTTTCACCAACATACAAACTCTTTACGTTCACACACAAACACAAATATTGATGTCTTTGTCACTTGTAAATTTGTTGTTTAATACATATATTTGTTGATATATATATATATATATATATATATATATATATATATATATATATATATATATCGGTCTTGTTTGTTTTCTTTACATCGTCGGTTGGACTCAACTTGAGTCCGCCATTGTTCTTGTAGTTGGACCTTCTAGCAGGAAATAAACAGCACGTGTTCCTAATTCAACAACACACTAACACACAGTCCTCTAAAGTCTCTCTTGTTTTTCCCCCGTTTTCCTTTACTACAGTGCCTAGTTCTTGGAGTTTTCTTTCTCGGTCTACTAGCAGCATACCTTATGTTGTTAAGTTCATATCCACTAATAATAAATCATCGTAGGTCATCTATTTCTCTAATTATCGACTCGCTGGAAAGGTCATATCCGGTATGAAGACGCATACTTGGTTTAGTTTGTTTATTACTGAAGTTTTGTTTTAAAAAGACCCCCTGTACTAAGAAACCATGAAACCATGAACTTAATATATTAACTATTAAGCTTCTCTTCCACACACACAGCCCTATTAATATCTGATAGTTCTCCCTATTCATGCAGTTACTGATGTATAATATTTGAAAACAATAAAATCAGTACACATAAAATATACGAAGGAATTACAGAATAATGTTTATTCATGAAAGCCTCAAAATATAAAGTATTCTTTGCTTAAAATTAATCTAGCAGTGAAGGTGTTCACTGTGATCTTGTCGTATTTTGCGTTGTATAATTAATAACCGCGCTAAAGCATTGCGTCAAAACGTAATCTGATCAGCTTGAGGCACTGACAAAAATGGAGGAAGATTGGTTGGGGGATAGCCAAATTGGAAGCTGAGGAGGCGGCAACGGCTTGGATTATAATCTGAGAGGCTTTAATCAAATTCCAACAAGTAACTCCAAGTAAAGGCCGGTCTCTTCTATATCCACTACGCTTGTCCTCGTCCGTCTAAATATGACTAGGTGCTCTCTTTACTCTCTGTCTTTTATTTGCTTGGGTTGATGGTCGGAAGAGAAGAGAGAAAGAAAGGTGGAAAGTACCCTAACATACACATAAACTGAAAGGTTATAGGAACATATGCACGCACATAAATAGATAGATATAAACTGTGATAGATAGATAGATAGATAGATAGATAGATAGATAGATAGATATGAACAGAGACTGAGATTGATATGAACAGAAAAACATAGATAGATAGATAGATAGATAGATAGATAGATAGATATAAACAGAAAAACATAGATAGATAGATAGATAGATAGATAGATATAAACAGAAAAACATAGATAGATAGATAGATAGATAGATAGATAGATAGATAGATAGATATAAACAGAAAAACATAGATAGATAGATATATAGATAGATAGATAGATAGATAGATATAAACAGAAAAACATAGATAGATAGATAGATAGATAGATAGATATAAACAGAAAAACATAGATAGATAGATAGATAGATAGATAGATAGAAACAGAAAAACATAGATAGATAGATAGATATAAACAGAAAAACATAGATAGATAGATAGATAGATAGATAGATATAAACAGAAAAACATAGATAGATAGATAGATATAAACAGAAAAACATAGATAGATAGATAGATAGATAGATAGATAGATAGATATAAACAGAAAAACATAGATAGATAGATATATAGATAGATAGATATAAACAGAAAAACATAGATAGATAGATAGATAGATAGATATAAACAGAAAAACATAGATAGATAGATAGATAGATAGATAGATAGATAGATAGATAGATAGATAGATTTAGGGAGAGAGGGAGGGAGGGGGAGACTGAAAGGTGTGAAATGAATGCAGGAGCTGATATATGGCCAGGAAATGCTATCCGGCTAAATTTTCGGTAGGGTTCGCGTCGAGAACATTTTGACACACTTCCTTGTCGGCGGATGAGAAAGATGGGGAAGATGGAGAAGTGGGCGGAGATAAAAGCACTGAAAATAATGAATATGCATAAGGAGAGAGATTGAGTGAAGAAAGAAAGAAAAAGGAAAGGCGGAAAGAAAGAAAGAAAGAAAGAAAGAAACTGATACAGAGTGTGTAAGAAAAGAGAATGGTGAGGTAGAAAAGATGAACCTATAGAAGAAAGAGAAAGAGACGAAGGAGATAATGAAATGCGGAATAGTGTGAGTGTGATACTTGACGGAAAGAGAAAGAGTGAGAAGTAGGATATAGAGATAGTGAGGGGGAAGATATCATGGAGAAATAACAGAAAGGCACATATGCGAATGTTGAGAGGAAGGGGGGATGCAAGTGTAAGGAAAAGGAAATAAAAGGACTAAAAAAAGAAAAGGAAAAGGAAAGACAGCGAAAACAAGTTACACAAGAGATCATAAAAGGGAGGAAGGGAGGGAGGGAGGAAGGAAGGGAGGAAGGGAGGAAGGAAGGAAGGAAGGAAGGAAGGAAGGGAGGAAGGAAGGAAGGAAGGAAGGAAGGGAGGGAGGAAAAGAAAAGAAACAGGTAAAAAGAAAGAAGGAAAAATATTTAAAAGTACAGATAGGAAAAAAGAAAAGAAATAAAGAAAAGAAAACTAAAGGGAAAGAAAGCGAAAACAAGTTACTTAAGATTTCATAAAAGAAAGAAAGAAAGAAAGAAAGAAAGAAAGAAAGAAAGAAAGGAAAATATTAAAAAATACTGAAAGGAAAAATGAATTTAAAAGAAAATAAATAAAAAGGAAAAAGAAAAGGAAAGAAGGTGAAAACAAGTTACCTAAGAGTTGATAACAGAAAGAAAGAAAGAAAGAAAGAAAGAAAGAAAGAAAGAAAGAAAGAAAGAAAGAAAGAACGAAATTTAATTGGACAGACCAGGGAAAAAAGCGATTTGGACATAAATGCAGTCTCTTCAATTACTAAATTATAAGAAACAGAAATAGAAAGAAAATAAGAGATGAGAGCGGGAGAATACATACATACATACATATATATATATATATATATATATATATATATATATATATATATATATATATATATATATATATATATATATATATATATATAAGAATTGATATCGAACGAGAAAGAGATGCGGACATCGATCTGGACGTTTCAATAACCAAATTATAGGCCTTTTTATCTACTGGTCGCCAAACAAACAAATCGATGGCCTCTGATAAATGAACCTCCGTTTGATTTGAACCCTGTCAGTAATCATAAGGCATTGCCTTGACTATTCATTATCTGACATCTCATCATTAACATCCTAATTACTTACTGATTGGACACTTATCAAATATAATATAAAAAACACACCCGATAATCATAATTGCAGCCAAAATCCACCTTTCCAACTCGCCTGCCCCAATTCTTTCACCTCGCGCTACTTCCCTAACTTCAGTCACCACGATAATTTTGAGTTTCAAAATCATGTCAACACCGTTAGCAAATAGACCGTAGTGATTTTTTTTCTAATGCGGCGATCCACATATGTGTCCTTGTGCTAAAGTAAGCCAAGTTTATTAAATACCAATATCAGCTATACAATAGATAAAACCCAAAAATGCGGGGTGCCGACTGTTGGGAATTGTCAGTTTACGTCCCTGGAGAGTCGTCGTTTTAATAGTGCGGCAGACGAAATGTAAGTCTTTAGATTTTGTTTAATAAAAGGTTGAACAGAAAACGACTTTCTTTCCTTCGTTTCGTCAGATACTCATCGATCGCTCAAATTTCACGTTTTTTTTTTAACCAAACTAGCATTACCCTTTTCTGACTGACCAACAACTATTCCTCTTTTATTTTGAAGACGCATGGCCGAATCACGATCCACACAACTTATTTACTTGACTCTGCTTATGTGGTCAGCTGGTCGCTCATTTGTATGTGCAGCAATGTTTTCTTCTTATGCTTACCGAACTACGTGCTTCGCTTTCACTGAAGTAATTTTATTATTGCCCCGTAATTTATGAAACCAAACCAGGCAACTGAGACTTGCTTGCGATAAACATGTAATCAGTTTGGTTTACGGCACATCAACCTCAATGGGTCATTTAATGCCGACAATTTTTTTTATTTTTTGGTAATATTTTTGTTTTGTCAAAAATCTATTTCTGTTAATGTTTTTTCCTCAAAAATGTATAGCTGGTAATATTATTTTTCAAAAGCGTATAGCTGGTAATCATTTTTTAAAAAACGTATAGCTGGTAATACTATTTCACCAAAACATACAGCTGGTAATATTATTTTTCCAAAACGTATAGCTGACTGTAATATTTCTTCAAAAACGTATAGCTGGTAATATTATTTTTCCAAAAACGTAGACCTGGTAATATTATTTTTCCAAAAACGTAGAGCTGGTAATATTATTTTTCGAAAGCGTATAGCCGGCAAAACTATTCTTTCAACAACAAAAAAGTATAGCTGATAATATTTTTTCAAAAACGTACAGCTGGCAACATTATTTTTTTAAAAACGTATTATCAGAGGCCTTGCTGTTGGACGTAGTTTATCGTCGCACCCAGGACACGGATGCAGTTCATCGTCATACCAAGGACGCGGATGTAGTTTATCGTCATACCCAGGACACGGATGTAGTTTATCGTTATACCGAGGGCATCGGCATAGTTTATCGTCATACTGAGGACGCGGATGTAGTTTATCGTCATACCCAGGACGAGTGGTCAGCTGGTCGCTCATTTGTATCTGCAGCCATGTTTTCTACTTATCCTTACCGAATGATGTGCTTCGCTTTCACTGAAGTAATTTTATTATTGCCTCGTAATTTATAAAACCAAATCAGGCAAATGAGACTTGCTTGCGATAAACATGTAATCGGTTTGGTTTGGTTTGTTGAGTTTTACGACATATAAACCTCAGTACCGACAAAGTGTTCATTGCTGGTAATGTCAAAAGTCTATTTTTGGTAATAATTTTTTCCCAGAAATGTATTGCTGGTAATGTTTTTTTTCTTCAAAAATTTATTGCTGATAATAGTTTCTTTACAAAGTATTTCTGGTATTAAAACCCATTTTCACACTTTCATAGTGTTTTGACCCCAGTTTGTGGTTAACTATTTGCCCATAGCTGGGACCCTAACAGGTGCTACGACCTTTGAACCTTGGAGCACCAACAATTAATAGGTGGTTCCACGCTCCTCAAAACCTCCTGTCAGAGGCCTTGCTGCTGGACGTAGTTTATCGTCTTACCCAGGACACGGCTGTAGTTTATCGTCATACCCAGGACGCACATTTAATCAGAGAGACAATAATAGATATGATGGGGACAATTGTCGCTTTTTAATATATATATATATATATATATATATATATATATATATATATGTGTGTGTGTGTGTGTGTGTGTGTGTGTGTGTGTGTGTGTGTGAAGAAAGTCATAATAAACTCGCGGCCTTTTATACATCTATGAAAGGTTATCGTATCCTCAATTGATATAAGTCAGCTTAAAACTTAACTCAAGATACGGAGGGAAATATATTTTATTAACAAATCTAACTTGTTTTCTCTCTGCTGACAATCCGATAAGAACAATCTTGTCATGCTGTGTCAGAATTGCTGTATCAACCTGCCGGTCAAATACAAGATTTTCTTTTAGACAGGCTTATCTTATTCCTTAATCCCTGGATCATGTTCAGTCGTTTACAAATCCCAAATAACTTTCTATCTTCTTCCTTTCTTTCTCTCTCGCTTTCTAAATATTTATATATATATATATATATATATATATATATATATATAAAAGTGAACAATGAAGTCAACACGACAGACTGTTTCATGTAGGAAAGATGTGGGCTGATGATTGCGCCTAGCATAAAACAGACTGCCGCCTCTGAGTGTTGACTTCAATGTTCACTTTTATATTTACATACGCTCTATATATGACTCTGAGAACTTTATCACATAAATATAGCACACCTTAAAACTATATATATATATATGTGTGTGTGTGTGTGTGTGTGTGTGTGTGTGTGTGTGTGTGTGTGTGTGTGTGTGTGTGTGTGTGTGGCCGAGTGGTTGGAACGTTTGCCTTCTGACCATGAGACCCGGGCTAGAATCTCACCATGGTCGATTAGTCTGGAAGAAGATTTCCTGATGTTATCGGACCGGAGCGTGCGGCAACTTTGGAAAGTATGTGAAACCATACCACGGGCTGACCCAAGCATTGTAAGTGAAATTGGGTAGACGGAACCATTCTACCACGAAGTCACAAGTCATCGTGGCCGAGGTTTTGAGCGTGCTGGCCATCTTCAAATTGTTGATCCCGCTAGATAACACGCTCTTTCCCAGAAACTGCAACTAAGGTCCGGCCATCATAGTTGCAGTGTAAACCATAGGTGGGCTCCGTGGGTGTTGAATAAACACAAATGTGCCTGAGCGAGCGTCTGCAATAGGGATTGTCTAGCCACCCTATTAGACGGGTATCCACGAATACGAGGGGCCAACTATATATATATATATATATATATATATATATATATATCCGACAGTTTGTTTCATGCTCACTAGAACCTTCACATGGAACTCATATATATGCTCCATCGCTAAAGATCTTTAGAAAATTGTCGTCTCCTGATACCACTCCACCTGCCATATACATGTAAATTCTTTACAAGTGTCAATTCTGACCCAAAATAGAGTATAAATGCTAGATATGGGCTGGAGCTGTACAGTCTTCTCTTTCCAATCTTGACATACTTCAAAAGTGCCTTCACAGCCTTGTGGGTGATGAGATATTTTCCAGGCTAGAAAACCCTTTACCCCAAACGATACAACGCAAGCCTATCGCAATTTCCATGGTTCCACCAGGTCAGACATTTGCGACTAAGACGTGCCATGCCGTGTACTCAGAATCTAATTATCTTCATTCCATTCATATTTCATTAGTAAAAAGAAATTTCTATTGGAAATGATACTTCACTGCCCATGGAACAGGCTCCTGTAAAGATTCTTCCCCGACAGCTGCAATCTTAACTTCTTCAATTCAAGTATCAACCGTTATATAATGTTCATAATGTATAACACTTGAAACTCGAAGACAATATAATGATATAATCAAAATGTTGGCATTCCACATTACTTCAAATAAAGGGTTAAGAAGGAAACTCTATCAATAATGGAGAGAGTCGTAACAACTACTGGACATGAGAAACCCGTATTTGTGAAAAAAAGTTTTTAAGAGAAAGCTTTTATAAATTTCAAGCAAAAGCAGTTCTGGTGGCTCGTTTAATGGATGCCAAATATTTTCTTGGAATGAAACAACTAATATTACACTAGTCAACACGATTTTTGGTGCCAAGAAACAAAACACATTTTTTGATGGTACTGATTCCGAAAATGACTTTAGTTTTTTTATGGTTAGCTACCGTTTTTGTTGTACTGAAATGACTCACTTTTGGAAAAAAAGATCAATTTACAATCTTGGCTGATACCAAAATTTAGTCAATAAATGTCGTAGAAGCCAATCAATTTTCAGGAAGGCAGAACAATTTAGGTCAGCCACCTGAAATAAACTATTTTATAAGAAAAAAGTGTTTTTGAGTTAAATATTTTAAAATAGATGTACCGAAGTTTTCCAATTTATCGCAAAAATGTAATAAGTAATTACACTTTAGTAAACCTGATAATTAAGGTGACATCAAAAAAATGAAACCCTAAAATCTTGTTTGATATCCATAAATTTATCCCATCATTTTTGTCCCATCACTACGAAAGGAAACCAAGCAATTTGAGAGCCCTTTGTTTTCACAGTTGAAAAGAAACTCCAACTAAAGACATCCCAATTGAATGCACCTATTCCATTGTACATGATACTGCTGGAGTATCAAAAGGGACAAATAACATTAAACATGACAGACAATCACGAAAGAGAAAATATTTACCATAGTTCTTATGTTCACGAAGGTTTTATTTCTGCTGTTATTTTATTAAATGATTTGATGAAAATACTTGTTGGTCTTGGTATATTCAATCGTGTTATTTTTAAAGACTCATGGTCTGATTTTTATTGCAAAAATAGTATTTCTCAATAAGCAGACCAATATGTGTTTGTTTAAATACGAATTGAGAGGTTTCTACGATTTTATTTTGAGAAATATTGTCATCGGTCAATATCATATATACAGAAAACAAATGAAAATGTTTGTTTTTTTCCCAAAGATGGGACATTTCTGTTCAGCAAAATCAGTAGCTAAACAAGAAAAACTAAGATCATTTTCAGATTCAGTGCCCTCAAATTAGCTAAAAAAAGATGTTTGGTGTCTCGACACCATTTCAATATTTTTTTTTTTTTTGTCGACCATTTCTTTTAATTCTATGCCATGAAATTCAGAATGTACGAACTAATGATTCTGTACAGATCCCATTTTTTTATAGCTGCATAAACTACCAATTTTGAGAAATATTGCTTTCGGTCAATATTATATATACAAAAATCTAATGAAAAAATGCTTTTTTTCCCCAAAAATGAGGCATTTCTGTACAGCGAAAACAGTAGCTAAACAAGAAACAGTAAGGTTATATTCAGATTCAGCGCCCTCAAATTTGCTAAAACTGATGTTTGGTGTCTCGACACCATTCCATATTTTTTGTTTGTTTGCTGACCAGTGTTATTATTACCATTCCTATTCAACCATAAAACAAATCTGATTCAGTAACCCTCTGTCGTGTTAATCTTGGGACTTTTGGGGGTGAACAATATCTTAACAACGTCTTTTTTCATATCTGGACGACTCAACTATCTCACTATAATTGTTTTTTTTAGGGTAACACGTCAATGAATACACACAGAAACAGAAATCACTTATAACATGTCTCTTTACCTTTGTTTATTTTGATTAGATAACGTTTTTGCATATAAAAACATTTTTACTAATTGTTATTGTCTTTATGCTTGTGTTTTTAGTTCGCCTTGAATCTCGAAGTGGCATCAATGCAGGTATCGTCATGATACTGCTCAAAGAAGAGTGGATCATGGTTTGTGACAAGAACTGGGATGACCTGGACGCGAAGGTCACCTGCCAGCAATTGGGTTTCGTCGACGGCCGGGCCGAATGCTGCTCAACCCTTGGAAACATCGATTCCCACGCCAATTCCATCGTGAAGAATTTCAACTGCACGGGCAAAGAGAAACTCTTACAGAACTGCTCTTTTACAACCCATGCATGGGAGAGTTGCTATGAGGCTGCAGCGTCAGTCATTTGCTACGACACGAGTCTGGATAAAGTCAATAACTGTGAGTATCAGCTTTCTTTTATTTGTCGTGTAGCATCATAGATCTCCACAGCATCCCTTGTAGCTGTAAGCCATTTTTGATACTTTGCTATATTTGCCAGTCCCTCTCCCTCTATCTATTTACACAAACTCGTCGGTTCAATGCTTTCCCTTTGCCCGTCTTGCTTTCAATATGCCTTATGAGAGTCAAATTCTCCAAGGCTTCTTTCCTCATTATTTAACACAATCATTTCAATGGTCTTTTTCTGATTCTGGGGAGACGTTGCCTTTTTATTCCCATTTCTCGACCTTACTTCGCTCTTGGGTATTAGAGAAACATCATAGCTAGCCCGGTGTCGAAAGTTTTTTTTTTTAGGGACGGGGGTGCAATGGAGACTTAGGAGTCATATTTAGATATTGGCAATACCATTAATCGGAGATCGCCTCAGTGAGCTAGTTTACATGGCCAGAAGTTATTTCTAATGGAAACTCTACTGAACCTTTATGTCCTGCCTTTATTAAAAGGCTGTCACCATATCGTGCACATTTGGTTATGATACTTGATTTAATTAAACCGTTTTTTACGGATTATCAACATTTTGCAGAATATTTAAAGCAGAGAAAATATTTCCGATTATAAGAAAAGTTTTTTTGAGATAATAATGATTTAGTGATACAAGTCTTACTAATTAACCCATAGCTGGAGGAGAAGAGGTGGATTCATACATTTTCTCAAGGGAATTTGTCCGTAAGTAAATATAACGAACCCAATTGGAATTGGAACTCGGCTCTCCGAGCAGTTATTCATTATACTAACCACTTGTAGTTACTGAAATTTTATATTTTACTTTAAAAATACAAAAATATATCATTTTCAGGTGTTTTTAAAGAAATGCAATTGGCCTCAAACTTTTTGCCTGTTTTGTAGTTGCTAGATGTCTGTTTCTTCGCCGCCATTTTGATCTTGATCGTATAGTGTACAATACTCTGTAATACAGATTAAGCTGAACGTCACCTGCAACATATAATATAATAAAAATGCGTCACAAAAATGCGTCGCAAAACATGTCACATTAGACACCTCTACATGTCTTTGCTGGTTTTGAAATAGCATTAGGTGCTTAGTTAGTTTCCAACACAAAGTCTGTGGACAGACATTTTTACAGCATCTTGAAAATGGAAATATACTCAGGCAGCAGGCAGTAGTTAATGTAAGTTTCCGAAAGACGTTTAAGTTCGTTCAGTGCAGCGGAAGTCTAATCAACTTTCTCAAACGAAAATAAACGATTGGTGATTGAGTCAATGCCTTATAAAAAATAGAAACAAGACTTTTAACTCAATATCTTCCTGGCGACAGTTTACTGTAATTCCTCATATATAATACGTCCTCATCCATAATACTCACCCCTAAAATTGTGCTGAAAGTGTGGAAAAATGCTTCTACTCATGCATAATACGCACCCCTTGTTTGGTAATCAAACCCTATAAATTGTACCTCTCCAAATTCATTACGGCCAGCGTTTCCTACTCTTATTAAAAATCATTTTAAACATAGATTAATATTATTCTAATTTAGTTTTATGATAATTCTTATTTTATTTTACATTTGTAAGTATTGTTAGGTACATATGATTGAATTTGATATCCTTATGGGAACGCAATGGCCGAATGTTAGTGTCAAATTGTCGTATGTTTGTGTTGAGTAGTCATTTCCCAACTAAAATCGACCTATGAAACGGCAATTTTTTAAAGATTTTTGTCCACATGTGCATAATACGCACTCCTAATTTTGCTTATTATTTTTAAGAAAAATTACGTATTATACATGGGGAATTACGTTAAACTGACGCCTTTTTCTTTTCCTATATATTGGGGCTATTTTGTTTAAAGGTCATAAATTTCTAAATTTCTGGTGACAACTTAGAAACTTTCTCAACAGATTTCAGAGAAATTCCCCCCCCTCCAAAATTATAGTTTAGAAACAGAGAAAGAAATATGTCAGTTTAAAATGACGACACGAAACAAGTTATTCGATTCATTTGTCTTCGGATATTAACAGTAAATGCTATAATTCGGAACTAAATTCTTTTCCACTTGAAAAATAGACAGGCTAAAAACTAATTTGTTGATGAGAAGAGGCAAAAATAAGGAAAAAAAAACGAGTCAAAAGACAGATTTTTTGAAAATAGTTTACTGTTCTCAAAGCAATAAATAATGCAGGATGAAGGAAAATGGCGTGCAGAAATTATAAGGTATAGATTTTGTTTGGGCGAAGTAGGTTTTGAAAATTCCTTCTTTGCATAGATATTTCTTATCTGAAATCTTATCCGAAAAGATAGGATCAATATTTTCCGCAGGTTATACTGTTAAACAAAAAAAGTTGAAACCAATACTTTTTCTGGCTTTGTGCCAAATTTTGCATTAAAAATATTTCGGGAAAACGTTTTAGCGTCCAAGAACTGTTTTCTATACCAACAATGAGGCAAGTGCGAATGGTAATTATTTATTTTTTTTAAAAAGTGTCCGTCATTGATTAAGCGAAAGTATCTTTTTTTTCTCACGCATCGTTTGTAACAATACAACCAAAAAAATATTTTTCTTCGTTAATTTGCAACTTAAAACTTTAACTTTTTTTTTTCAACGTTAAAATGGACTATATCTTTCTTAATGATTCTCAACAGAAGGTGTTATCAAGGGAACGGGGCCGAGTGGTTAGAACGGTCGCTTTCTGGCCATAAAACCCGGGTTCGAATGTCACCACGGTTGATTTGTCCGGAAGCAGACTTCCTCATGCTAACGAACAGCGTGCGGCATCTTCAGAAAGTGCCCGAAAAAATGGGGTTACCCAAGCCTTGTGATAGACGGAACCCTTGCGGGCCGTCGATAGCTTTGCTAGCACGAACACACAAATCATCGTGGCCGAGGGCGTGAGCGTGCTGGCCTTGTTCAGATTGTTGAACACGCTAGATAACACGCTCTTTCCCGGAAACTGTAACTAAGGTCTGGCCAGCATAGTTGCAGTATAGACCACAGGTGGGCTCTGTGGGTGTTGAATAAACACAAATCTGCCTGAGCAAGCGTATACAATAGGGATTGGCTAGCCGCCCTAGTAGACAGGTATCCTCGAATACGAGTGGCCAACTATACTTGTACAGAAGCCTTGGGAAGAATTTTCAGTCTTTGTAAGCCAAATGACAAGTTAAATGACATTAATCACAAATTTCCTTGGCTAAACTTGGTGTAATTTTGGAAAGAGGTCTGACTGCCAATAGAGAGAGAGAGAAAACCACACGTTGCCTTTATTAAATTAATTCAAAGTAATTGAACTTGAAGAATAAAAAACCTGGAAAAAATCCGAAAACCTACCGTTCTGTTATAACTCGATCAGCAGACCAAGCATAGACGTTAAAAGATTGTGCAAACAATTTATCAGGAAAGGACACTCGATTGACTTTGGATTTGCAAGTGAACAGAAAAAAGACAACCTAGTAGTATTCCTTGTGCATATGTGAGTGTAGAAATCAGAAAACACTACACCGTAGATGTGTGTAAAAAGGGATGCGCTTACTCTCCAGGTTTCAATGAAATTCAAAACATTAAACCTGCTGAAGATCAGATGGTGTGCAGCCCAAATGTTATTTAAAATAAACATAGAAATTATTCAGAATTAACCAGAAAAAAAATCAATTTTATGCCATTATTAATTTATTAATTTATTAATTTATTAATTTATTAATTTATTAATTTATTAATTTATGCCATTATTAATTTATTCAGTTACTAAGAAAAATTCGCCAGGGAAATGATACATGATGAAAAAGCGAATATTCAGAATATTTTAAAGCATTCTCTGAATCTTAATTGGAAAACTTAAAGTTATATTCGTTTTATCCACGTATAAATACATTAAAAAAATTAAACACTTGCCATGAGAAAGTTCCTCGAGGAACGAGGCGCGTTGGCATAAAGGTTTTTGTCTTCTGTCTCTCTCGCTCTCTCTCTGTATATATATATATATATATATATATATATATATATATATATATATATATATATATATATATATATATATATATATATAGTTATATTAGTTTTATCCTCGTATAAATACATTAAAAAAATTAAACACTTGCCATGAGAAAGTTCCTCGAGGAACGAGGCGCGTTGGCATAAAGGTTTTTGTCTTCTGTCTCTCTCGCTCTCTCTCTGTATATATATATATATATATATATATATATATATATATATATATATATATATATATATATATATATATATATATATATATATAGTTATATTAGTTTTATCCTCGTATAAATACATTAAAAAAATTAAACACTTGCCATGAGAAAGTTCCTCGAGGAACGAGGCGCGTTGGCATAAAGGTTTTTGTCTTCTGTCTCTCTCGCTCTCTCTCTGTATATATATATATATATATATATATATATATATATATATATATATATATATATATATATATATATATATATATATAGTTATATTAGTTTTATCCTCGTATAAATACATTAAAAAAATTAAACACTTGCCATGAGAAAGTTCCTCGAGGAACGAGGCGCGTTGGCATAAAGGTTTTTGTCTTCTGTCTCTCTCGCTCTCTCTCTGTATATATATATATATATATATATATATATATATATATATATATATATATATATATATATATATATATATATATATAGTTATATTAGTTTTATCCTCGTATAAATACATTAAAAAAATTAAACACTTGCCATGAGAAAGTTCCTCGAGGAACGAGGCGCGTTGGCATAAAGGTTTTTGTCTTCTGTCTCTCTCGCTCTCTCTCTGTATATATATATATATATATATATATATATATATATATATATATATATATATATATATATATATATATATATATATAGTTATATTAGTTTTATCCTCGTATAAATACATTAAAAAAATTAAACACTTGCCATGAGAAAGTTCCTCGAGGAACGAGGCGCGTTGGCATAAAGGTTTTTGTCTTCTGTCTCTCTCGCTCTCTCTCTGTATATATATATATATATATATATATATATATATATATATATATATATATATATATATATATATATATATATATATATATATAGTTATATTAGTTTTATCCTCGTATAAATACATTAAAAAAATTAAACACTTGCCATGAGAAAGTTCCTCGAGGAACGAGGCGCGTTGGCATAAAGGTTTTTGTCTTCTGTCTCTCTCGCTCTCTCTCTGTATATATATATATATATATATATATATATATATATATATATATATATATATATATATATATATATATATATATATATATAGTTATATTAGTTTTATCCTCGTATAAATACATTAAAAAAATTAAACACTTGCCATGAGAAAGTTCCTCGAGGAACGAGGCGCGTTGGCATAAAGGTTTTTGTCTTCTGTCTCTCTCGCTCTCTCTCTGTATATATATATATATATATATATATATATATATATATATATATATATATATATATATATATATATATATATATAGTTATATTAGTTTTATCCTCGTATAAATACATTAAAAAAATTAAACACTTACCATGAGAAAATTCCTCGAGGAACGACACGCGTTGGCATAAAGGTTTTTGTCTTCTCTCTCTCTCTCTCTCTCTCTCTCTCTATATATATATATATATATATATATATATATATATATATATATATATATATATATATATATTCAAGAAAAACCGACTACGTTGGTATAACGATCTTACCAAAAGACCCAAAATCTTAATCATGAGAAAATCTCGAACAAGGAAAGAAAAAAGAAACAGACTGAAAGGTAAACACCTACCTATTCAGTAAAGGAAAGTACTCAATTTCTAGATTACTTAGACAGAGTAAAAGAACGCTTCACTCTCATCGAAGGACACCCCGAATCGTTACCAAAGTTTCACATTCATGCAATCTTCAGGCGACTAGAACGTAAATGAAATAAGATGGGTCCAGATTTATATGCCCATAACCGCGACATACCTATCCTAAAGTATCACTGGAACAATAAAAGAAAATAAAACCGTGGCTAACTGCTACCTCATGGATTTAAACGACCTATACGCAAAGCAAAAACTAGTCATGGAGACTGTACTATAAGGGAGGGGGTCAGAAAAAAATAACAGCAAATAAATAAACTAGTCAGGTGGCAGGTGATACAATAGGTACTTTATATTATGCCTACATCTGCTAATTAACTCTGATTTTTTTTTAAATTTGGCATTCTGTTATCACTCTTAGGATCATAAACTTTTCTTCAAGACAAAGACTATCCTATCCCTCGTATTTGTCCATCGAATACTTCTTTTATAAACTTTCCAAGTAATTTGGGAGTGGGGGACTTACGTACTTACATAATACGCTGACAACATCGTGGGCATTTCCTTATTTACAGTCTTTAAAAATCAACTTATGATAATAATACCCTTGTTTTCCATATATATATATATATATATATATATATATATATATATATATATATATATAAAAGTGAACATAGAAGTCAACGCTTAGAGGCGACAGTCTGTTTCATGCTAGATGCAATCATCAGGCCACCGACGATTGCATCTAGCCTGACGATTGCATCTAGCATGAAACAGACAGTCGCCTCTAAATGTTAACTTCTATGTTCACTTTTATATTTACACACGCTCTATCTCTGATATTGAGCATTTTATCCCATAAATATAGCACACTTTAAGACTATATTTCTTCACACACACACACACACACATATATATATATATATATATATATATATATATATACATATATATATATATGTTATTTTTACAAATACTTTCATGGTAATTGCTCCGATGAGCTGCTTTCGCTGGTTCCCAGACTGAATGAATTCAAGCGTCCTACGAGGCTGACATGCCGCTCTCACACTTTCACTGTTGAAATTGTTAAATATAGCCGTCTCTTCTACTCAAATAGCTACATATCTCGTACCTCTCGCCTGTGGAACTCCGTCCCCTTTTCATGTTTCCCTGACAACTATAATCTCCAAATATTCAAATGTAATGTCAATCGACATCTCCAGTTGCCTTGATCTATCCAATTCCCTTCTCCACATCCTTTCATCTTTCATTCCTATCTGCTCTCGCTCCAAATCTTCTGTAACCCCTTGCCTTGATCTATCCACTATCCTTCTCCACATCCTTTCCTCTAACACTCCTATCTGCTCTCGCTCCAAATCTTCTGTAACCCCTTGCCTTGATCTATCCACTATCCTTCTGCACATCCTTTCCTCTTTCACTCCTATCTGCTCTCGCTCCAAATCTTCTGTAACCCTTTGCCTTGATCTATCCACTATCCTTCTCCACATCCTTTCCTCTAACACTCCTATCTGCTCTCGCTCCAAATCTTCTGTAACCCCTTGCCTTGATCTATCCACTATCCTTCTCCACATCCTTTCCTCTTTCACTCCTATCTGCTCTCGCTCCAAATCTTCTGTAACCCTTTGCCTTGATCTATCCACTATCCTTCTCCACATCCTTTCCTCTAACACTCCTATCTGCTCTCGCTCCAAATCTTCTGTAACCCCCTGCCTTGATCTATCCACTATCCTTCTCCACATCCTTTCCTCTTTCACTCCTATCTGCTCTCGCTCCAAATCTTCTGTAACCCTTTGCCTTGATCTATCCACTATCCTTCTCCACATCCTTTCCTCTAACACTCCTATCTGCTCTCGCTCCAAATCTTCTGTAACCCCTTGCCTTGATCTATCCACTATCTTTCTCCACATCCTTTCCTCTTTCACTCCTATCTGCTCTCGCTCCAAATCTTCTGTAACCCTTTGCCTTGATCTATCCACTATCCTTCTCCACATCCTTTCCTCTAACACTCCTATCTGCTCTCGCTCCAAATCTTCTGTAACCCCTTGCCTTGATCTATCCACTATCCTTCTCCACATCCTTTCCTCTTTCACTCCTATCTGCTCTCGCTCCAAATCTTCTGTAACCCCTTGCCTTGATCTATCCACTATCCTTCTCCACATCCTTTCCTCTTTCACTCCTATCTGCTCTCGCTCCAAATCTTCTGTAACCCTTTGCCTTGATCTATCCACTATCCTTCTCCACATCCTTTCCTCTAACACTCCTATCTGCTCTCGCTCCAAATCTTCTGTAACCCTTTGCCTTGATCTATCCACTATCCTTCTCCACATCCTTTCCTCTTTCACTCCTATCTGCTCTCGCTCCAAATCTTCTGTAACCCTTTGCCTTGATCTATCCACTATCCTTCTCCACATCCTTTCCTCTAACACTCCTATCTGCTCTCGCTCCAAATCTTCTGTAACCCCTTGCCTTGATCTATCCACTATCCTTCTCCACATCCTTTCCTCTAACACTCCTATCTGCTCTCGCTCCAAATCTTCTGTAACCCCTTGCCTTGATCTATCCACTATCCTTCTCCACATCCTTTCCTCTTTCACTCCTATCTGCTCTCGCTCCAAATCTTCTGTAACCCTTTGCCTTGATCTATCCACTATCCTTCTCCACATCCTTTCCTCTAACACTCCTATCTGCTCTCGCTCCAAATCTTCTGTAACCCTTTGCCTTGATCTATCCACTATCCTTCTCCACATCCTTTCCTCTTTCACTCCTATCTGCTCTCGCTCCAAATCTTCTGTAACCCTTTGCCTTGATCTATCCACTATCCTTCTCCACATCCTTTCCTCTAACACTCCTATCTGCTCTCGCTCCAAATCTTCTGTAACCCCTTGCCTTGATCTATCCACTATCCTTCTCCACATCCTTTCCTCTAACACTCCTATCTGCTCTCGCTCCAAATCTTCTGTAACCCCTTGCCCTGATCCAACCACTATCCTTCTCCACATCCTTTCCTCTAACATTCCTATCTGCTCTCGCTCCAAATCCTCTGTAACCCTTTGCGTAGAGGCGGTAAAGAAAGAACCTACTTGGTAGTTGAAAGGCTTTCATAATTTTCGATGTTCATTATGGATTATTTTAAAGAAAGCCAGACTCACCTCTTGTCTAAATTTTGCGCAATTCAATTTTTTAACTTCCTATGTTCTTTATTATAGCTCCCCTATTGAACTAAGCTTATTAAATACGCAATTAATTTTAAGTTTCTTTCTATCACATCCTTCGGATATACATGAATTACCTTTGTGTATTGATCAGTTATAACAAAATTAGTGTAAGGAATAAAGAAATTGAACATAGAATAAACTCTTCTAGGGGTAGTTTCCCACAACACCGCAAATTACTACACAACCAAAACATTAAACTAAAACCTCGAGCAATGTTATTAAATAGCATCTTCAGATCAAGTCTTTCATATGGATGCCATGCTTGGCCCTAAACTGGTTCAGAAATATCTAAACTGTCAGTCGTATACAACTGCTTTCTCACTCATGATTAAAAATGGCTTCGAGCGAGTGACGCCTGTAAGCCTCAATGAGGACCATACTTCATCAAACCTCGTGGACTGGCGCTACCGAATCACAAAGAACTGTACCAAATAATAGAAACCACACCACTTGAAGACTTTCAACAGTTGCAACAACTAAAACGGATATCACGTGTCACCCAAAGAGAAAAAAATATAATCAAAATTCAAACGTTCCACACTATTCCAAACAAAAAAAAAAGGAAACGAAGAAAGCCCCCATCAATACTGGAGAGCGCAAGAATACGTTGTCTTCTATATGTCGTGTCCGTTGGTGATCTTGACTCTCCTAAATTTACTGTCCTTTGTAGCTTTTCATAAATTTTGCCTTTTTATTATCTTTCCGAATTTCTGCTCTAGCATCCATTTTTACAAGCTCGCTAAATAAGTTACGTATTGTTTTCTTCTGCCCCCTTTACTGCAGTCTATCCTATGAGTATCCAATTTTGCAAGCCCCCTCTCTTCATTATGTGGTCAAGAAATTTCAACTGTATTGGACCTGATTAAGCTATTTTCCTGAAAAATTCTTTTAAGAGAAAGGTTTTTATAAATTTCAAGTAAAAGTAGCACCGACTGCTCGGTAAAATGAATGCCGACTCTTTCCTTATAAGGAAACGGCTTATATTACCATTAACAGAACTAAAGATAATATGTAGTAAACTATGATGACCAGGGAATGAAGAAAAGCGTAACTCGAGGAGCACAGACTGTTCGGTTAATAATTTCGATATGCTTCCATACCAGAAAACGGCTAATATTACCATTAAAATTAGAAATAATTAGAACATATACTACACTTTGATCCCAACCCGACTTCTCAGATCAATGGTTAAATATGGCTTTAAGCGAATTAAGCCTATGGGTCTTGGCGTAGATCATCCTTGGTCGAACATTGTGTACGGGCGCTACAGAATCATAGACACAGACCGTACCAAATAAGAGAAACCAGATCATTTGAGTACCTCCAATAGCTAAAAGAAAATAATGACATAATCAAGGTGCTGACATTCCACACTACTCCAAACAAAAGGTTAGGAAGGAAACTCCTCACGAATGCTAGAAAGAGCGATAACAGATACGGGACTCGAGAAAGCTATTTTCCTGAAAAATTGTTTTAAGAGAAAGATTTTATAAATTTCAACCGAAAATAGCATGGGACGCTCGGCCATTAAATGCTTAAATGTTTTCTTATAAGGGAACGGTTAATATTAATATTAGAATTTTACGGAAACATTTAACTTTTATTTTGCATTATCCTCAATGTTGAAGCACGACATTATTTCAAACAAATGTTTAGGAAGGAAACATTCATCAATACTGGAAATAGTAATAACGGTTATATGAGCTGAGAAACGTATGTTTTTAGCGATCTCCTTGAGGTACGTATTCTTTACCTATATCGTAACAAGTGATAAAAATGGGTTACATACGGCATTATTCAATGACTGTCTACCTAAAATAATTTATATATGTTTATTTGTTCTCGAGTGGATTGGGTTTGCTATTAGATACATCTTGCTAAGCTTGCAACACCAGCTACGATATCCTCATTTTACAAGTCCCAAATTGCATTACCAATAATCTAAACAATATTACACCTGATCCAATAAAAACAATTTCGAACCCAAAATTAAAAAACAGTAATGCTATAACTAGCCGTTTCTTCGGTTTCTCAGATCAATTTTATATGGCTTTAAGCGAATTAACCCTAAGGGTCTTGGCTTGGATCATCCTTGGTCGAAAATTGTGTACTGGCGCTACAGAATCATAAACACAGAACCGTACCAAATAAGAGAAACCAGATCATTTGAGTACCTCCAATAGCTAAAAGAAAATAATGACATAATCAAGGTGCTGACATTCCACACTACTTCAAACAAAAGGTTAGGAAGGAAAGCCCTCGCCAATGCTAGAAAGAGCGATAACGGATACTGGACATGAGAAAGCTATTTTGCGGAAAAAATTTGTTTTAAGATAAATGTTATGAATTTCAACTGTTCGGTCAATGAATGCCGAATGTTTCCTTATTAAGAAACGGTTAAGATTACTATTACTATTTCCATTGCCTTGCTTATATGATTCGAATATAGTCACGTGATCCAAAAGCCCGCATCTACGAACACAAAAGAGACTTGCGTTTTGACAAACATTCTAACTCTCACGTCAAACTCAACTACAGAAACTTGTCAGTAGTTTTCAACGAAACTTGAGTTTTTTTATATAACTTGAGAGACATCATTTGCTGAAAATTTGTTTTAATGGAAATATGTTTATAAATTTCCACCGACAATAGCATTGGCTGCTCGGTCAATGAATGTCGAATGTTTCCTTATAAGGAAACGCTTAATATTACCATTACCATTTCACAGAGCAGAAACATCTACCATTCGAAGAGTGAAAAATATTTTGTTAAGACTGCGTTACCTCTAAATATAAACTATACTCAAGGAATATAATTACCCAACTTTTATTCAGGATACAAACTTCCCAAACTTTGAAATTAACAGAATCTCTTTTTGTCAATCATTTTCTCTGTTAGGATTTGATGGGAATCGGTGTAAATCTAATGCGTCAGAAGCATTCACCATTCTCACCTCAGAAAATAACGACCTCAGGCTGCTTAGATTTAACCGTGTAAAATCGCTTTTAATTGAACGAATATGGTAATTCATTCTTTGGATAATTGGAAATGGCCCGAAACATAGTTTAAGTATTGTGCATTTTTTTTTTTGTAAACAGTCTCTTTTCTAATGTCACCTCATTCGTAATCTAATGACGGAATCATGTTCCGAAGCAATAACTCACTAAAAGCTTAAAAATTGTGTAAAAAAGACATTTACTTAAGCAGACGATAATTTAAATTTTGAAAGAAGTTGCTTCCTATTAAAGAAACGTGGTTAATTCTTTTCTTTTTAAACTGAATCTACATCGTTTTTATTTTCTGTGAAAAGGTTTTCATTTCATGATAACAATAAAAGCTAAAATCTTACAGCAGCAAAGTCGACGTAGTCGTTAGAAATATCGGTACGTCAGCACATTGTAGAGATATGGTCCTATCAGATTTAAGTTCAACTCCTTGCATCTAATTCACGAACAAATATTTGTTCAGCATTTTTATTTAAATGAAATCTAAGATCTACCATGTGATTTTAAACAATAAAAAAACATTAATCTTTTTAAAGGCGGACGAAAACATATATTCTTTCTGGACGTACATAATCCTCAAAGATGCATAAGATAACGTAGACATGCGGAAAAGGCATGGCATGTGGAACTAGAACACATGACCCAGTGGATAAAGACGTTGGTTAGATCCAGTGACTAGACCCAAAGAACTGTGAGTTCAATACCAGGCCACAGCAGTGGTAAACTTGAGTTGAATTAAAGGGAAATACCTGAGACATCCGGAAGAAGCATGGCATGTGGAACTAGAACTACCCCAGTGGACGAAATAAAGGGTTCGATTCGAAATTCCAATCACCTGAAGAAGGCCGGAGCGTACACGGCCGGAAGATTGTGAATATATCAGTAAAGATGAGGACAACAGTCCGAACAATGTAAATAATGTAAACTATCTATCTATGAAAATTTGTTAACATATCTCTACCTTTGTCCATTCCTCTGTAAGGGTTTTTTTTATTATCTGTCTTTTATCCAGTGGATAATAGCATTGGTTGGATCCAGAGTTCAATACCTGGCTACGGCAGTAGCGAACAAAAACGTGGACAGTTGAGTTAAAGGGAGATAACTGAGACATCTGGAAGAGGCATTGCACGTAGAAATAAAACAATTTCCGTGGACAAAATAAAGGTTTTAGCTCAAAATTCCAATCACCGGAAGAAGGTCGGAGCGTACAACGCCCGAAACGTCGTGAACATGACAATAAAGATGACGACAACAGTTCGAACAATGTAAATAATAATCTATTAGGCTTGAAAAGGTCAACTCATTAGGGACTGTCTGCCTTTTCACATGTACCCTCTCTCATCCAGCGAATGAAATCTAATACAGAGTATAAACATAGGTATTTTTACTTATTCGGACGTGACACAAGGACATATGTGTGAGTCACAATTTGTGAATTGAAATTATTGCTATCAGAATCTTTAGTTCCACCATTTCAGACGTTTACACGCCATGCCCCATAACTGGATTTAATCATCCTCATTCCCTTTATATTCCATTGGTGAGAAAGAAATTCTATTCAGAATGTTTCTTCAATGCCAATGGAACAGACTCCTGTAAAGGTGCTTCCCCGATCACTATGATCTTAACTTTTTTTCAATTCCAGGGTCAATCGTTATATATTCAACTTAGGTTCATAATCTGAAAGTTTTACCACCACCTCTTAGGACTACCAGTTGCGGCAACTGATAAAATGGATAGCACATGTAACTCGAAGAGAAAATAATGACATAATCAAGATGTTGACATTCCACACTACTTCAAATAAAAGGTTAGGAAGGAAACTTCCATTAATACCGGAAAAGCGCTAATAACTATTGCTCTTGAGAAACCTGTTTTCCTGAAAAATTATTTTAAAAGAAAGATTTTATAAATTTCAACCGAAAATAGTACTGGCTGCCCGGTTAATGGATACAAAATATTTCCTTGGAGGAAAACGGCTAATATTATTATTGCCATTACTATTCAATCGATAAAACAGTCTGATTCAGGAACCCTCTAACGTGTTGCTCCATTCAGAGCGCTTTTTTCCAAGAACCGATACGTTCTGGAACAGTCTCCCGGGAAGATGTTTCTCGGAGCACTAAAATCCTTACCTGTTCAAGTCTCGGATCAACCGTTATCCATCCATCATATTCTCATAATCTACACTTAATACTTCCGCTTACATTTAGTAATCCTCTAACTTGGGTGGCTCTTGTGCATTGAAATAAGACGGTATTGCGATATAGTAATGAGTCTCAATAATTGACTATGCATAACTTCTGTTATGTGTCATGTCTGTTTGGCTCGCTTTCTCTGATATCATGCTGATCACAAATATGGTATTTCTTGTTCCAGTGTCCATGACAAGGACGCACGGTACTTGTTCCGCTTTAATGTCGTTTCGTACTCTATTAATCAGAATTCGGATTTGTTAACTGGTTTATTCTTTTCATTAAGCTGCTAAAATGGATAGCACATGTAACGAGGTTCTTGACACAATCAAAAGAAGGATCTGCAATATAATAGATCCTGACCAGGCATCTCGACTTCAGTCACATTAGTATCTGTCTCTATTTCTGAGATGAGGTATTATGTACAATATTTACATTATTCGGACTATTGTCCTCATCTTTGTCGCCATATTTATTACAACGTTTCGGCCTTTCAGTATCTGTCTATATTTCTGAGATGAGGTATTATGTACACTATTTACATTATTCGGACTATTGTCCTCATCTTTGTCGCCATATTTATTACAACGTTTCGGCCTTTCAGTATCTGTCTATATTTCTGAGATGAGGTATTATGTACACTATTTACATTATTCGGACTATTGTCCTCATCTTTGTCGCCATATTTATTAGAACATTTCGGCCTTTCAGTATCTGTCTATATTTCTGAGATGACGTATTATGTACATTATTTACATTATTCAGACTATTATCCTCACCTTTGTCGCCATATTTATTAGAACATTTCGGCCTTTCAGTATATGTCTATATTTCTGAGATGAGGTATTATGTACACTATTTACATTATTCAGACTATTGTCCTCATCTTTGTCGCCATATTTATTAGGACATTTCGGCCTTTCAGTATCTGTCTATATTTCTGAGATGAAGTATTATGTACGCTATTTACATTATTCAGACTATTGTCCTCATCTTTGTCGCCATATTTATTAGAACATTTCGGCCTTTCAGTATCTGTCTATATTTCTGAGATGACGTATTATGTACATTATTTACCTTATTCAGACTATTATCCTCATCTTTGTCGCCATATTTATTAGAACATTTCGGCCTTTCAGTATCTGTCTATATTTCTGAGATGAGGTATTATGTACACTATTTACATTATTCAGACTATTGTCCTTATCTTTGTCGCCCTATTTATTATAACGTTTCGGCCGTTGTACGCTCCGGCCTTCTTCAGGTGGTTGGAATATCGAACTGAACCCTTTATTTCGCTCGCTGGGGTAGACTCTTCTAGTTCCACGTGCCATATTTAATGGATGTCAGTTATCAGTTATCTCTTATTAATTTCCCTCTGAAAGTTCTCCACTGCCTTAACCGGGTATTGAACTCACACTCTTTTGGTCCTGTCACTGGATCTAACTAACGCCTTTATCCAATGTGCCATGTGTCCTTGAGTTCGACATTCCAACCACTTGAAGAAGGCCGAAGCGTACAACGGCCAAAACTTTGTGATAAATATGGCGACAAGGATGAGGACAATAGTCCGATAATATAAATAGTGTTCAGTCTCTTTCTCACCGACATGGGTTGTCGGCCCTCTGTCTTTTCTACAAATATTTTCATGGTACCTGCTTCTTATCTCCTGATTCGGCACTGATGAAAATTTATTACCTCATCGATTTTCACCCCTCTCTCTTATAATCTCTATTCTTTTCCTTTTTCGCTTCTTCTTAGTTCCCTTCAGCTTTTCTCTCGCTTTTTTCTCACTCTCTCTCTCTCTATGTCTTTCTTTCTGTCTATCGCTTTTTCTGTCTATCGATCTCTATCTCTCTCTTTTTCTCAATCTCTTCCCCTCTCCCTGCTCTGATAAGCGTTTTACCTGGTGCCACGACTACATGAATTTAAGCGTGCTACTAGATTGGCATTTAGGTCCCACCCTTTTATTATTGAAATAGGGAAATGCAACCGCCACTTCCACTCCAATGGTTTATTTTCTCGTAATTCCCGCCTGTGAAACTACCTTCCGTTTAGTTGCTTCCTTGATAATTGCAATCTTCAAGAATTTAAAAGCGACGTCAATCGCAATCTTCTACCTTCTTGAATCACGTTCATCTTTTGTCTGGTTCTCAATCCTCCCCTCTTTTTTCTCCCCTTCACTCCTTGTAACCTCCTGCGTACTAGTGACATTTCCGCCTTGCTTGGGGTGAAATAAATTTAAAAAAAAAAAAAACTTGAAGAGAAAATTATCATATAATCAGGATGTTGACATTTTACACTAAATCAGATAAAAAGTTAAGAAAGAAACACTGATCAATACTGGAAAAAGCGATAACAGCTACTGATCTTGAAAAAAACCTATTTTCCTAAAAAAAAATGTTTTAAGTGAAGGATTTTATAAATTTCAAGCGAAAGCGGTAATGGTTGTTCGGCCAATGAATGCCAAATTTTTCCATGTAGGAACAAGTCTATAATTATCATTAATATTTCTGCTGATTCTAACTCTACCCGACCCAAACCAGACATTGAGCTCACAATTCAGTTATTTCCCAAGCGTGATACATACTTAGGTGATCACGTGTCTTTCGATACATGACTGACGAGGCAGATTTTTTCCCGCAGTAGGTTGCCATTTCTTTCTGCGGTAGACCAGTTGCCACCCAAGGCTATAGAACACGGTCTGTCCTGCTATTAACCCATAGTTGGGAAGATCAGTTATGTGTCTTTTGATACATGACTGGCGAGGCAGATTTTTTCCCGCAGTGGGTTGCCATTTCTTTCTGCGGTAGACCAGTTGCCACCCAAGGCTATAGAACCCGGTCTGTCCCATATTTGGAAAGATCTGTTATGTGCCATGCGTAATGCACGCTTAGGTGTCATGTGACGAGGCAGATTTTTTCCCGCAGTAGGTTGCCATTTTTTTCCTACAGTAAACCAGTTTCCATCTAATGAACTCGGTCTGTCCTGCTATTTATCCATAACTGGGAGGAGAAGAAGAGGATTCAGTACATTTCTCAATGGTATTAACACGTTGGGGAATGTAATGGATCCGACTGGAATTCGAACCCGTCTCTCCGATTCCTCACTCCGAGCCGCTATCCATTACTCCACCGTGCCTCGCAATTACTATGTCATATCCCCAGTGAGCCGTACGAGAACGATCATATCGAGTACAACAAAGACGAGAATAATAGTCAGAGTGGAAAATAATGCAAATTACGTTCATTATAATTTGAAATTTGACAATTTTTTTTAAGCGTTTCACCCCAAGCAAGGCGGGAAGCCACTAGCACGCAAGAGGTTACAGAGAGTTGGAGCGAGAGCAAATAGGAGTGATAGAGGAAAGGATGAAGAGAAGGATAGGGCATTTGGAGAGGTCGATTGACATTACATTTGAATAGTTAGAGATTAGAGCTATCAGGGAAACAAGAAAAGGAGAGGAAGTTCCACAGGCGATAGGTGCGAGACATGAAACTATTGGAGTAGAACAGACGGCTACATTTAACAGATTCGACAGTGTAAGGGTGTGAGTGAGATGCCAGCCTAGTAGAACGCTTAAATTCATGAAGTCTGGGAACCAGTGAAAGCACCTTCTCGGAGCAGTTACCGTGAAATTATTTGTAAAAAAGACACAGGAAGGCGACGGTACGTCTGTGAGAGAGCGACTGCAGACGAGATGCCAGATCAGGGCCAATTATATTGCATATCCGTCTCTAGATTTTATCAAGGACCTTGAGACAAACAGAAGGGACACCGGACCATATATGGCAGCAAAACTCGATGCAAGGGCGAATGGTCGATTTGCAGATTTGAAGGATCGACTCCGAAGAGAAGAATTTCCTAATTAAGGAAAAATGATTTTACTAGTATTTTTTTGAATTTATGTTTAATTTTTTTCTGTATTTTCAATATTTATAAAATCTTGTTAATTACATTTCATGTTTTTATTTCTATTTTTTTTTTATTTTGCAGCATTTGCCTTCCGTCTGCGTGGAGGGGCCTCCAATTGGGGTCGAGTCGAGGTCCGCCACAAAGGAGTCTGGGGTCAAGTGTGTCGGGAACATTTCACAGATAATGAGGCTAAAGTAGCGTGTCGGTCAGCTGGATATAAAAATGGCGTCCACTACGGGACGGTGAAGGAGGGACACATCATTTACTGGCTAAAGGATCTGAAATGCTACGGGAATGAAACTAGACTAGACAAATGTAAGATCGATCGGTGGGGGTCGCCCGTTTCTCTGGCAACCTGCACGCCAACATACGTCCTATGCTACAATGAGGGTAAGTAAAAAAAAATAAATAAATTTCATCGTTTTTAGAGATTTTATATTTTAATGACATCCAATTTCGCTTCTTTACTTCTCTCTCTCTCTCTCTCTCACTCACTCTCTCTCTGTCTCACTCTCTCTTTTCAGTCACTCCTTCTCTCTCTCCCTCCCTCACTCTCACTTTCACTTTCTTTCTCCATCTCTCTCCCACACTCTCTCTCACTCACACTCTCACTTTCTCTCATTCTCTCTCACTCACCCTCTCTTACTCTCATTCTCTCTCACTCTCTCTCTCTCTTCAGTCACTCCCTTTCTCTCTCCCTCCTTCGCCCTCACTCTCTCTTGCACTCTCTCTCTCTATCACTCACTCACTTTTTTCTCCATCTCTCTCTCATACTCTCTCTCATAATCTCTCTCTCACTCACACTCTCACTTTCTCTCTCACTCTCTCGCTCACACTCTCTCATTCTCATTCTCTCTCACACTTTTTCTCTCACTCTCTCTATGACTTACTCACTCACTTTCTTTCTCCCTCTCACTCTATTTCTCACACACTCTCTCCCTCTCTGTATTACTCTCTCTCCGGCATCTTTGTTAATCAGTTTCATAAATACACTAAGAAATTGATCCGTGAATTTGAGTGGATTAAAATTTTAAAAAAATAGGCATATTATATCTACAATATTCAAGCAAACACGCTTGAACATATATATATATACAGTGTAACTCGGATATAAGAGACCCGGATATAAGAGAAACCCGGATATAAGAGACTTCTTCTGCAGTCCCGACAACTCTCTTATATCCGGCTTACACTGTATATGACAAATAAATTTTAGGTGGATTTGAATGAATCATATTAAAGTAATTCATCGAGTCTAGAAGAATTCTCAACAAAATGCAGAATGCACTGGACGGCCGTTTCGCCCTGTTTTGGGACTTATCAGCAGTGCACATCCAATACCGAGAATCGAACCCAGACCGTTACGATAAGCCACAAGAGTCATATCCACTGGACCATCGAAGAAGTAACATCCTTGACTCGAAATCGCGTCGCTCTCACTAAATTCCGTGGTGTAACTAATCCAAATATGTTTAACCCAACGGATTGTAACCCCCAGGACCCGCTGCCTCCACTGCATAAGAAACCGGTTAAGGCATGGATATACAAGTAACAGAAATTTCTATCACTTGTATATCCTTGCTTGAATAGGCTGCTAATGCTCTGGAGGGAGCGACTTGGGGAAAGAATAGGTGGCTTTCTGCATTCTGTTGAGGATTCTTCTAGACTCGATGAATAACTTTAAAATACATACATACATACATATATATATATATATATATATATATATATATATATATATATATATAGGGTGTCCATAAAGTTCGTGTGCACTTTAAAACATTTATAACTTTATCTGTATTTGCAATAGAAATAATCTGTAAAAAATGTTATAAAGTTTAATGCCATTAGTTTTAAGTATAGCTAAAATAACTAATGTGATTTCAGGCATTACTGTAAATCAGTTGGCAAATGTTTTCCGTGAACTTCAAAATCGTGTTACCCTTTGTATTGCTAATGATGGAGGACATGTGGAAATTTAAATAAAATTTTAATAAAACCTTAAAAAATATAGATTTACTTCCTTCTAATCCTTTTTACAAATTATTTCTATCGCAAATACAAATAAAGTTATAAATTTTTAAGAGTGCACACGAACTTTATGGACACCCTGTATATATATATATATATATATATATATATATATATATATATATATATATATATGAGTGAACACTTACAGTCTCATTCATGCTAGATGCAATCATAACGCCTGACGATTGCGTCTAGCATGAAACCGACTGTCGCCTTTAAGTGTTGACTTCTGTGTTCACTTTTATATTTACACAAGCTCTATCTCTGATATTGAGCACTTTATCCCATAAATATAGCACACCTTAAGACTATATTTCTTCATATATATATATATATATATATATATATATATATATATATATATATATATATATATATACACACATGGCCTGAAGATTGCGTTTACGCATGAAACAGACTGTTGCTACTCGGTTTTGATCTCAATGTCCACGCTTAATATTTACACACAGATATTGAGCACACATTACAACATACCTTGCACACACACACAGACACACACACACACACACACACACACACATACACATATATATATATATATATATATATATATATATATATATATATATATATATTCATGTGTTTGTGTCTTGTTTTGCGTACCCCTATTTGGATTATCTGTTGTTAGCGAAAATAGTAAGGAATTTTTTCTCGGCAGAATTCACCATTTTTCCTGATTATCGCTGCTCTTCTAAGAATTCTCTTTGTGTCATCAACGAAATTACAATTTTCATTCAATTTTTCTTTTTGGATATTTATAGTCACTCTGCAGTTCTCATCTGTTGTTGAAACCTCGTGATTTCTCATGTGAATACAATATGGTGGCCACAGCTTCTCGTCTCCTGAATTCGCACTGAATTAAAACGTCTTACCATCATCTATTTTCAGGGTTTTCACCCCCTCTTTATCATAGTTTCTTTCATTTTGATTAGTTCCCTTTTTTTCTCACTCTATCTCTTTCTTTCTCTCTTTTTTCTCTATCACTCTTCCTCTCAGTCTCCTTCTCTATTTTTTTCTTTCTTTCTTTCTTTCTTTCTTTCTTTCTTTCTTTATTTATGTATTTATTTATTTCTCTTTTTTTCAATCGTTCTTTCTCTTTTTCTCATACCGTCTTTCTTTCTTTCTCTGCCGCTCTATCTATCACTCTTTCTCTATCTCTCGCTTTCTCTCTTTACCTCTTTACCCCCTCTCCCACCTATCCCTCCTCTTTCTCTCTCTCTCTCTCTCGTAATCTCTTTAAAGCAGTGGGCTAGATGAAGTCGGGCGCAATATCATGAGTTTTGAAAGAAGAATGATCATATCTCTTTCGTTCTCTCTTTTTTCTGTCTATCATTCTCTTTCTCTATCTGTCTGTCTGTCTCTCTCTTTCTCTCTTTCCCCATTCTTTCTTTCTGTTATTTTCAATGTTTCTTTCTATTTTATCTCTTACCATCACGTTCTTTCTCTCCCTCTCTATCTATTACTCTTTCTCTATCTCTCTCCTTTTACTGATTTACCCCCTCTCTCTCTCGTAATGTCTTTATAGCTGTGGGCTAGATGAAGTCGGGCGCAATATCATGAGTTTAGAAAGAAGCCTAATGATCATATCTCTTTCTTTATCTCTTTTTTCTGTCTATCGCTCTCTCTCTCTCCCTTTCTTTCTTTCTTACTTTCTTTCTTTCTCTTACTTTCAATCTTTCTTTCTGTCTCTTTCTTTTTCCCTCTCTATCTATTAGTCTTTCTCCATCTCTCTCTTTTTACCTCTTTACCCCCCTCTTCCTTGTAACCTCTTTAAAGCAGTGGGCCAGACGAAGTCTTAGAAAGAAGAGTAATTATCATATACCATTAACAGCTAAGGATCAAATCTAGGTTCCAACCCATAATTACGAATGCTGATTTTCAAAGGAAACCATTTCTACATTTGAAAGAGTTTTGCAATAATCTTTCTGATCACAAATCTTCTCTCTGATTTGAGGAGTTATCATTATTTACTTGCGGATGATTGTCCTTATCTTTGTTGTTGTTATCACAACGTATCGGCCGTTGTACTCTCTGGTCTTCATAATTGGATATCAATCCGGGTAAGCTACATGGAATTTCGAACTCTGTGCGTGTGTGGGGGGGGTGACTAAACAAGTTTTACTAAATTCTTTAAATTATGTAAAATGAATCAGTATTTTGAAAAAGTACTTTTAAGTTTCCTTGCTAAATTCAGCTGACAAGGTCTTTCCTCATAAAGAACTCGGTGTCAAGACGGTCAAAAGTAGTTTAGTGTAACAGGCTAAAATATGAACAGTTTCAGACAGTTTATGCACACTATTGATCCTGATGTACAACATCTTTATTCGGAAAGTAGAAAAGAAAGTAAAAAACATCGGTTGAACTGAACAGAAATTGTCCGGATATGACTTTCTGCATAAATACCTTTTAGTAAAGTTCACCCAATAAAAGACAGGTGAGCCAGGCTGAATCAAAATGGCTGCAGTTTATCAGTATGTGTTTTATAGTGAATGACTCTTGGCATGACCCACATACCGGAGGATCTTCCTTTTTTTTAGGATATACGAATGTGTTATGAAGGTATGTCCAGTATGGACTTTGGACATAATCACTTCTCTTCTGATGCCATTCTCATAGAGTTGGTTTATTTTTTAACAATTTATTGTTTGGGCAGGAGTTCCATAGGTTATGCCATTTCTCCTTAATCATTTTACTGTAAATAGGTACTGTTTGTCACCTTACTACATAAAAATATATTGCTGGTATTTTTATGAAGACAGTTTTTGGCTTCACTAATATTATAGTCAAATTGAACAGAGCCCTTGATTTTGTTTGGTTTTGGGGTTTTTTACAGCATATCAACGCATTGGGTCATTTAATGCTGAAATTTAATATTTTTCTAACAATATTTCCGCAGTTTGTCAGTCTGTGTTTTATAGTGAATGACCTCATGATATACGACACATACCGGAGAATCTTCCTTTATTTAGGATATATTAATAGGTTATGGTAGTATATATTCAATATATGAGCCTGGACATAATCTCTTCTTCTCTTCTAGTTTTGATGTTTCTGATGCCATTCTCATAGAGTTGGTTTAATTTTGAACAGTTTATTGTTTGGGTATCAGTTCAGTGTAATGAATTAGAATATGGACCATAAATTCTCATTTTCACCTACAAGAAGGACCGAAGTTAGGGTTCGACACGATGAAGAGTATTCTGAACGTGAAATTAGTGTAAAAGAAGTTTGTAGCAAAACAGCAGTGCACACTGCTATTGTAAATCTTTGAAATTAAGAAAAATTTAGCGACAAAGAGACAAATGGCCGTTGCTACCCAACCCCCAACAATTATGACAGTTTCTACTTGTCTGAGATTTGAGTTTGGTCTGAAATCATTCAAACCGAATCGTAAACCACAGATAACTGCAACTATGAAATCTAAGCGTGTAGAATTTACTATGCAACATGAAACCTGGACAGCTGAAGATTGAAGCAAAAGACGTTTTCGTATGAATCTATATTCTGCAACAGTTCGCTGTACATAAAGAAACATTAGAAGACCCCCAGGTGAGATATTTGGTGACAATGTATCATTTAGATTATGAAGCAGTCAAAGGTTGATCAAAATTTCTTGAACACTGGACTGGCCGGGGAACAACTCTGATCGACACTATTTATACTATTCGGACTATTGTCCTCATCTTTGTTGCCATATTTATTACAACGTTTCGGTTGTACGCTCCGGCCTTCTTCAGGTGGTTGGAATGTCGAACTGAACCCTTTATTTCGCTCACTGGGGTAGACTGATCTGGTTCCACGTGCCATGTTTGATGGATGTCAATTATCAGTTATATCCTGTTAATTCCCCTCTCCAAGTTCTCCACCGCCTTAAACGGGTATTGAACTCAAACTCTTTCGGTCCTGTCACTGGATCTAACCGACGTCTTTATCCACTGTCACAAGAGTCCTTCATCTGTGTATGAATTTCTGGGTATTATAAGCCTGATGTCTTCAGGTACCGTTTTTACCAGTGCTCATATATGCAATATTGCTACCCCAGTGAGCGAAATAAAGGGTTCAGTTCGGCATTCAAACCATCTGAAGAAGGCCAGAGCGTACAACGGCCGAAACGTTGTAATAAATATGGCGACAAAGATGAGGACAATAGTGCGAATAATGTAAATAGTGTGCATAATACCTCATCTCAGAAATATAGACAGATACTGAAGGGCCGAAACTTTTAATAAATATGGCGACAAAGATGAGGACGATAGTCCGAATAATGTAAATAGTGTACATAATACCTCATCTCAGAAATATAGACAGAACTCTGATCGAAACCCAATTGAAACTTTATGGGAAATTGTCCCCAAAAAGTAAACTACAAGTACCGAAACACTGACAGCGGTTGTTAAAGACTGGACAAAAGAAACCTCGGTTTACTTCTGTAACACTTGATTCTCAAAATACCGCAAGTGATCTAAGCACTCTTTAAAAATTAAAGAAGGCCATGCAATTACTGACCGCTCTATTATTTGGCTTGCAATGAATTAAGAACATTACAAATCCGTGGGTAAATTTGAGACAACCTGTTATCAATTAGTTGTTACTGTGTTGTTTTTAACTCTAAGATATTACAATTCAACTTTTGCTAATGACTGTATATGCACAGACAAAGAGTAAAAGACAGACACGCATAAAGAAAGAAAAAATGCATGAACATGCAAAAACTGTTTTTCTGACATCTACTGACTGGATTGCGTCATCCAAGTATCTTGACCGATTTTATAAATCTATTCATCATATTTACTCAGTTGGACACGCCCTCTGTGATGTCCCAGGGGTGCAAGAATTCCCTTAACAAGAAAGACGTTTGCATATTCAAACAAAACAAAACAGTTTCGATTTCGTTTGATTCTCTTCCTGAAACCTCCCAGACCAGCCGAGAAAAGAGGATTACACAACATAGCCGTCTGTGGAAAGACTGAGAAAAATCTAGTAGTCGTTTAAATGACAAAAAATATATTTGACCTTAATAAAAAAAAAAAGTGTAATTATTCTATAAAAGCTGCAATCGCTTAAAAATAACTGATAATTTTTTAACAAGTTTAACCGTCAAAATAAAATCTAATCGTCTTACAAACTCTTACAAAATTGTAATCGTCTTTAAAAAAAATAATTATAAATATCCTTTAAAAATTACAATGTTTTTTTAAAATCATTTATCTCTAAGCAAGGCGATAATGCTATGAAGACGCAAGAGGTTACTAGCAGTGGAAGAGAACGAGAAGACTTTAACGAAGAGAAAGGACAATAAAAGAACAGGGGTCAGGAAGACAAAAGATAGCGATTGACGTTGCATTTATATTTTTGTAAAACGTAGAAAGCAGGAAAGTAAGAAACCGGAAGAGAGTTCCACAAGCGAGAAGTGCGAGGAAATAAAATATCAGAATAGAACTGACGGCTGTATTTACTGATTTCAACAGGAAGACGATGAGACGGAGTTGCTAATCTAGCAGTACATTTAAATTCCCGTTGTCATCAGATAGCTTAGAACATCTGCCATGAATCTATTTATAGAAAAGACAGAGGAAAGCCACATCACATCGGTGGGAATCTGGCTGACGTAGAGAGACACTTCTTGGGATTTTCTCGAGAATCTCGCAGCAACATTCGATGCACTGACTAATGGTAGATTTACAAATATGCAAGATGGATTCTGGCGAGAAAACCTGCTTTAAAATTACTGTAATCGTCTTAAAAATTGGTAATCGCCATTTACAAAACCGATTATCTTAAAATATTTAAAGTAAACTGTAACTATCTTTTTAAAAAATTTGTAAACGTTGTAATGTAATCGTCTTTTAAAAATGGAATCGTGTTTAACAATAAATAAAATACAAACTACAAAATATCGAGTGAATAAAATTGAATACAAAAACAAATATTCAGCTGTGTATATTAGGAATGCTTCCAGTTCTGTTATCTTCAGCCGATATATCCAGAAATAAAGTTCGAACTGAATTTTACTAATCTCCCTGCAGGTAACTATGAGTTCAATATTTAACATCAATTTTAACAAATTCTAAAAACAATAAAACTAACGTCGACACTTTAAAGGTTAAAGATATTTTTCCTTCACTCATCTTCGAAAAAGAATATGGGTGCTACTAGAGTATGATATCTGCCATCCATTTTGTACTATAGTAAGATATCTACTATTTATTTTCCCCTATGGTATATTTACCAACTGTTGGAAGTACGAAATGTGTTAAGGTTAGGGTTAAAAGCAGTGAACAATGAACTGGTTTATGTCTATATCTCTGAGATGAATTATTATGATTACTTATATTATTTACATTAATCGGACTGTTATCTTCATCTTCAATGCCATATTCATAACGTTTCAACCTTTGTACGCTCCGGCCTACTTCAGTTAAATGGAATTTCGAACCGGACCGTTTATTTCCTTCACAGGCCTCGATTGTTCTAATTCCACGTGCCATGCCTCGTCCGGACGTCTCAGCAATTTCCCTTGAACTTAACTCTCCAATTTTTGGCTTCATCATTGCTGTGGCAACGTATTGAACTCACAACTCCTTGGATTTTGTTACTTGATCTAGCCAAGGACTTTATCCACTGGGCTATGTCTCTCTCTTTCTCTCTCACTTTCTCTCTCTCTCTCTCTCTCTATATATATATATATATATATATATATATATATATATATATATATGTGTGTGTGTGTGTGTGTGTATATATATATATATATATATAAATATATATATATATATATATATATATATATATATATATATATATATATATATATATATATATATATATCACTCGGCCAAAGCCTATCTCAATCTATTCTTATCTATCTATGTATAATTCTCATTCTATTTATATCTATCTCAGTCTGTTTATATATATATATATATATGTGTGTATGCATGAGTGTGATAAAAATATAGTTTTAAGGTATGCTATATTTATGGGTTAAAGAGTTCAATATCAGAGATAGAGCGTATGTAAATATAAAGTGTTTCATATATATATATATGTATATATATATATATATATATATATATATATATATATATATATATATTAAACACTTCAGTCAATGTCAAAGACTTCAATCAGTGTGATAGGGTAATACATATATATATATATATATATATATATATATATATATATATATATATATATATATATATATATATATATATATATTACCCTATCACACTGATTATCATATAAATGTTTATCTTTCTGTCTCAGACGTCATAACAATCGATTTTCTCTTTCTGTTGTATTTTGTCTGCAACCGTTATTCTGCTGCAGTTGCTCTACCGCGGTTAGCTATTGGTTTATGTCTATCTATCTATCTATCTATCTATCTATCTATCTATCTATCTATCTCAGTCTCTGTTCATTATCTATCTATCTATCTCGCTCTGTTCATATCTATCTATCTATCTATCTATCTATCTATCTATCACCGCCTGTCCATATCTATGTATCTATCTATCTACCTCAGTCTGTTCATATCTATCTATCTATCTATGTATCTCAGTCTCTGTTCATTATCTATCTATCTATCTCGCTCTGTTCATATCTATCTATCTATCTACCTATCTATCTCAGTCTCTGTTCATTATCTATCTATCTATCTCAGTCTCTGTTCATTATCTATCTATCTATCTATCTCAGTCTTTGTTCATTATCTATCTATCTATCTATCTATCTCAGTCTCTGTTCATTATCTATCTATCTATCTCGCTCTGTTCATATCTATCTATCTATCTACCTATCTATCTCAGTCTCTGTTCATTATCTATCTATCTATCTATCTCAGTCTCTGTTCATTATCTATCTATCTATCTATCTCAGTCTCTGTTCATTATCTATCTATCTATCTATCTATCTATCTCAGTCTCTGTTCATTATCTATCTATCTATCTCAGTCTCTGTTCATTATCTATCTATCTATCTATCTATCTCAGTCTCTGTTCATTATCTATCTATCTATCTATCTATCTCAGTCTCTGTTCATTATCTATCTATCTATCTCGCTCTGTTCATATCTATCTATCTATCTACCTATCTATCTCAGTCTCTGTTCATTATCTATCTATCTATCTATCTATCTCAGTCTCTGTTCATTATCTATCTATCTATCTATCTCAGTCTCTGTTCATTATCTATCTATCTATCTATCTATCTCAGTCTCTGTTCATTATCTATCTATCTATCTATCTCAGTCTCTGTTCATTATCTATCTATCTATCTATCTATCTATCTCAGTCTCTGTTCATTATCTATCTATCTATCTATATCAGTCTCTGTTCATTATCTATCTATCTATCTATCTATCTATCTCAGTCTCTGTTATTATCCATCTATCTATCTATCTCACTCTGTTTCTATCTATCTATACGCCCATCACAATCTGTTTGTATCCCTCTATTTATCTATCTGTCTATCTATCCCTTTTCTTTTCATTCTATCTATTAACCTATCTCTTTTCATTGTAACCATATATCGATCTATTTTTTTTGTTTTTTCTTCATCCTATCTATCTATCTCTCACTCTCTCTCTCTCTCTCTCTATATATATATATATATATATATATATATATATATATATATATATATATATATATACATATATATATATATATATATCGGTCACAGTCTGTTCGTATCTATCTATCGATCATAGTTTGTTCATATCTATCTAGCTATCACAGATTGTTTGTATGTATGTATGTATGTATGTATCAATCTATCTATCTATCACAGCCTGTTTCTACCTCTCTATATCTATCTATCTATCTATCTATCACACTCTGTTTCTATCTATCTGCCCATCACAGTCTGTTTGTATTCATCTATTTATCTGTCTATCTATCGCGTTTCTTAGATAAAGCAGGATTTTCTTCAAGGGCTGCTTCAAGAATCTTTTCATCAAAATCAACTGGACGCCCGGTTCGATCTTCATCTTCAAGGGTGAAATCTCCACCTCTGAATTTTGCAAACCATCTTCTGCAAGTTCTTTCATTCACACATTCCTCTCCATAAACTGAGTGAATGTTTCTAGCCGCTTCGGCTGCTGAGTTTCCTTTCTTGAACTCATAAAGCATTATGTGCCTCAAATGATTCTTGAGTACTTCCATGTTAGCAGGGTTTTAATCAAACAAAGTTTTTTGGGGTCACCCTATATATACACGTCAAACAGTGCTCAATTTCAAGTATGAAAACCAAACTTAGTGAGCGATTTAATATCTTAAAAAGATAAGAACGCTTACCGGAACACTACCGCGGTTTCGACCGCCAAGGTCTTGTCAGGTGGTTTGTTCAGCGAATTAGTCAGAGGGAACGCAAGAAATTAAATGCCTTCATTCGACACCGTAAGTAATGGGTGGGGGGAGTTGTAGTGAGAAAAAATTAAAAAAAATTAATAAAAAATTAAATTAAATTGAACGAGCGGGAGAAAAAAAAATTTTCTAACTTTATCCAGGTTCATATATTTTCCTCACTACAATCCCCCATTACTTCCGGTGTCTAATGAAGGCATTTTTTCTTTCGTTTTCTCCTTGATTCGCTGAACAAACCACCTGACGAGAGCTTTTTAGATAACCATCTTACCTTATTGGGAAAATTCTCAAATAATGAGTGATGGCCTGGATGCCATCTTGCTTTCAAGAAGCCAAAGTCAAATTTGGATTATTTTTCTCCCCTCCGCCACTCCACTTCTGTAGGTTTTAGATCATCATCTTACCTTATTGGGTATGTGCCGCATCAGCCGCTTTGAAGGCGTTCAGATATTTAATAAGCTTACCTTTCCCTGGCCCAATGCCTATCCAGGAGTATAATCTCGGTTACCTGCATTTGTACCCCAAACTCTGGTTCAATACGCAACACGTTCTACCACTAATCACCCTGTCAATACCGAGATGAGAAATCGCTTGTGAACATCTGGTACTGTAAAGGACATCTTACAAACAGAAATATGTTTCGGCTTTAAATAACCCAAAGAATGTTTGATAAACCGTAAAAAATCAAATGAAATCACTCAATAATCCTATAGACAAACTCCATATCAAGAGCGTACATATGAATAATTTAAAATTATATTTTCCGGTTTAGTTGGTAATTCAGACACTCTTCACCAAATCCAGGATTTTCGAAAGCCTAATTTTCAAGAGGAAAAAAGACTGTTGCAAATAATATTGGTTCTCGATAACTTATTCACTATTATTTTTCAGCTTTTGTAAAATTTGATAATTGCTCGAATTTTGTTTCTATACTTTGTGTGATGAGCCTCATAATGCGCACGCATACTTAAATCTATTTGTAAGATATATATATATATATATATATATATATATATATATATATATACGCCGAAATAAACAAACACTGAAATATTTGTTAAAATCTTACACATTAAAAATTGTTCAATTTCAAGTAGGAAAACCAAACTTGCTAAGCGATTAGAAAAATTAAAAAGATAAGAACACTGATCTGAACACTAACGCGGTTTCGACCACCAAGGTCTCGTCAGGTGGTTTGTTCAGCGAATCAGTCAGAGACAACACAAGAAATGTAATGCCTTCATTCGACACCGTAAGTAATAGGTGGGGAGAGTTGTAGTGAGAAAAAATAAGATAAAAAAATAAGATAAAAAAATAAAATTAAAATGAAAGAGCGGGAGAAAAAAAAATCTTAAATTTATCCAGGTTCATATTTCGCTTGATAAAGGAATTGAACGTAATTTTCCCCATTCAACTGCACCTGTCGTAATAAAGCTTGCAACATTTGGTATTCTCTAGGGAGAATAGCAGGTGTTGTAAGCTTAGATGTGCGGGTGGTGTAATAGATAACGGCTAGGAATTGTAAATTGGATAACCGACTTCCAATTCCAGTCGGGTTCGTTATATTCACTTCCGTGCGAATAGCGTTGGGAAAGGTGTGAATGTACACTTTCTCCCCCTCAGCTATGAGTTAGTTTTAGGACTTGTATCAGTAAATCGTTATCATTTCAAAAAATCCTTGCAATTTTAAAATATTTCCTGGCTTTAAATTAACCCGCAAAAAGGGTTGATAAGCTGTAAACCTATAGTTACCAATCAATTATTTAAATAAGATCAATGAAGGAAGGAAGCTCACTTGATTAGAGACAGTTTAAGTCATTGATTAATGATATTCCCTGATCTTCAAGGCAACATCAATTGATGATACACACGGGTAAGGTTTATTTGGTCGGAGAAGACAGCAGAGGACATAAAGTTTATTGAATATAACGAAGAATTGTTTTGAGAATAGAAATTTATTTCATTTGATTAGAAAACGTTTTTTACTTTGTGAAGAAACGAAAATAGTAAGTCTTTTCAGTCGTTTTATTTTCAGTATAATAATGTTTATTTTTAGTATAAACGTCATGTTAGTGTAACATCATTCAGAAGTCTTGACTCTATCAACTATTTTAGGCTTAGAACTCATTCAATTAACCATCTCGTCAAGATTTTTTTAAATTTTGAAATGTACTTATTTTGCTCTCTTGTCCTTTTTTACTTAGTATATTAACAGTGTTTTGTGATATTTGGAAGGTAAATACATTTCTATAACGTGATATATATGAAAGCATATACTCCAAGAATGCATATATTAATTAATAATTTACTTAAGAACAAGACAGGATTTTAATTTTATGTATTTAACCTTTCTTCTTTATACAGTGTAACCCGGATATAAGAGAGACCGGAGAAGAAGTCTCTTATATCCAGGTTTATCTTATATCCGGGTTTGGTCTATTTTGTTTTATTAACACAGGCTCTAATTTGGGACCAGAGAAAATCTCTTATATCCGGGTTTATCTTATATCCGGGTCTCTTATATCCGGGTTACACTGTATATCATAAAACCTATCACTGGGTTTAGTGTTCGTGGATAGGGTGTTTATGTTGGAGCAATTCCGACCAAACCTCAGGTTATTTTCAACACCCGTTGTTATGTAGACGTACTGTCTTTCATGTATTCAAATTCAACGATTGACTCTGTGGTGACGTCACAATCAAATGACTAATAAACGAGTTTCTTTATGGGCGAAACATGCCGTCAATTGTGGTATACATTGAATATTAATATTTTTATTCAATTTTGGACATATTTTTAAATTCTATGAGTAGGGATTCTACTATTTTGAGTCTCTGGGCAGCGAATGTTACATCATATTGCTTTATCGTTTGTTGCAGATTTAGTGTTGATCTTCTAATTAATCAACGTACGGCTATTGATATGGGTTCTGGCGACACAATCAAAAGCCCAGTGACTGGTGAATTTAGAGAAATTAGTGGTTGTTATATGGCTGAAATTGAGTCTTATTCATCGATGACCCTATAGGCGAGGGAATTTGGACATGATATTGATAGATATGGACAGTGTTAGATAGATAGATAGATAGATAGATAGATAGATAGATAGATAGATAGATAGATAGATAGATAGATAGATATGAAATGTGTTAGATACTGAGATAGATCAATTTGAACAGAGTGAGATAGATAGATAGATAGATAGATAGATAGATAGATAGATAGATAGATAGATAGATAGATAGATATGAAATGTTTTAGATAGATACTGATATAGATCAATATGAACAGAATGAAATAGATAGATAGATAGATAGATAGATAGATAGATAGATATGAAATGTGTTAGATACTGAGATAGATCAATATGAACACAATGAGATAGATAGATAGATAGATAGATAGATAGATAGATATGAAATGTTTTAGATAGATACTGATATAGATCAATATGAACAGAATGAGATAGATAGATAGATAGATAGATAGATAGATAGATAGATATGAAATGTGTCCGATAGATACTGAGATAGATCAGTATGAACCGAGTCAGAGAGATATGAAATGTGTCAGTTACTGAGATAGATCAATACGGATAGAGTGAGATAGATAGATAGATAGATAGACAGACAGACAGACAGACAGACAGACAGAAACTGAAATATCGTAAGGTTGATTGATTTTGGGACATATCAACAGACTGCATTATTTAGAATTTTCGAACTGTTATCCACATCTTCATTGCCATATTCCCCACGTTTCGGTCGGTGTAAGTTTCGTCGCCGGGGTAGATTGTTCTAGTTCCACGTGCCATGCCTCTTCCGGGTGTCTCAGTTATTTCCCTTTAACTCTACTCTCCATGTTTTATTGGTCCTCCACTGCTGCAGAGGCATGTCACGTGAAACTAGAACAAGCTGCTTCTGGTGAACTAAATAAAGAGTTCGATTCGAAATTTCAATCACCTAAAGAAGGCCGGAGCGTACAACGGCCGAAACGTTGTAAATATGGCAATGACGATGAGGTTAACAGTCCGAATAATGCAAATAATAATAATATCTCATCTAAGAGTTATAGACAGATATATCAACTCTTGTTTTGTTGAGTTATTTAATGTAGGAATGATTCTTTTTTTATACATATTTGTATTTAATTTGTTCTGGAATCTCAATCTATAAAAGGCAGGATGTGTGTGTGTGTGTGTGTGTGTGTGTGTGTGTGTGTGTGTGTGTGTGTGTGTGTGTGTGTAACGAATGCACGGCCGCAATTTTCGATGAATTTGCACCAAAATTTACATGCACATGCTCCAAGTTAGCGAATAGGCCAAGGCCGACTTTGCATCTCCCAACTCCTATCGATAGTGGAAATAATCGATTGTTTATGCTTCTACGGCAGTTTTCATGTAGTTTGCGGCCATTTTCTACTGGCTAGAGTGAGAGCCTATAGCTGGCTGCCACGAATAGGCAGGAAGATTATATTGGCCAGCGTGAGAGCCAACAGTTGACTGACACGAATGTTAACTAGCATGTTAGTATTGCAAAAAAATCGATAGCTGCATTCGTCACAAGTGGGAAAAAATTAAATCTGCATGGCACTTTACTCCATTTGGCTCATTCGCTTGCTTAAACTCAACGTTGATTCTGATTCCGCAGAACTGGGTTGGGTGTGAAAAAGTATTTGCTGTTAACATTCTTTTTTCATTCGGTTTTTCCAGTTACGAGTCCATTTTTTAAAGCTGATCGTTTTGTGTTCATTTTGTTTAGTTCTTTTTTCGTAACAGATTTAATGCTTAGTATAGAGCTTAGAAAAAATTCGTAGTGTGAGATAGGCAAGAAGTAAGGCATGTAGCAACATCAGCACGGCAAAGGGCACTCCTTTAAAGGCAAGGAAGGGCAAACATATTTTAAGTCAAGTGATAGCGATTGCTGTATGAGTCGTACGATTTTTGAATCAAGCACGGGCAACGGCGGGCCATTTGCTAGTATGTAAATATTGGTCGTTTATATTTGAGTTTATAAGCATTTGTATTTCTTAGCTTATATTTGAGCCAGTAAGTATTTACTTGATAAGTAGGATCTTCATTAGTATTATTACTTTGCAGTCGACGTATTTTAGTTCACGCCACTGGAACTGAAATTGGTATGAACTAACAGATATATAGTAGACGTACTTATAGCGGTTTTGCAAATCTTGACCTTGGCAATAAATGTCATCTTCATAGAATTTCATTTGTGAAGTTGTCAGTCAGTTATGTGCCATGTGTGATACACGCTTAGGCGTATCTTTCGATACATTACGGACGAGGCAGATTTTTTCCCGTAGCAGTTTGCCAGTTTTGCCAGTTGCAATCCAAGGCTATAGAACCCGGTCTGTCCTGCTGTTTACCCATATCTGGGAAGAGAAGAAGAGGATTCACACCTTTCCCAAGGGGATTAGCAGTAAGTGAATGTAATGGATTCGACTGGAAATCGAACTTGGCTCTCCGATTCCTCAATCTGAGCGGCTATCCATTACTCCACAGTGCCGTGAAGCTATATATTTCGTAATACATCTCTGGAAATATTCTTCGAACACGTTTTCCGAAATACTTTTTAGTAATGTATAAAAAAAAAGAAACAGAATTATTCTTGTGTGTATCTTTGCAGTAAAATACGTCATTGAAGATCAAGTGCCAACAGGTCAAACGGACATTGGCTGAATTGAATGATGCTCTGGTTATATTCTTCATAATATTTACTGCAACTACAGACCATTATGCAAAAGCCATGATTATATTTAATATTTTCACCTGCATTATTTACATTATCCTCGGCGGTGTACGCCCCGGCCTTCTTCATGTGACTGGAATTTCGAACCCAAACCTTTATTTTACCTACCGGGGTAGATTGTTCTAGTTCTACGTGCCGTGCCTCCTCTGAATGTCACAGTTATTTGCCTTTAACTCAATTCTCCAAGTTTTGGTTCACCTTTGCTGTGGCCTGGTATTGAACTCACAACTCTTTACTGGATCTAACCAACGTCTTTATCCACTGGGCCATATGCCCTAGAGGACATCTGTGTATGAATTTTGGGGGCTTATAAACCTAATGTCTCAGCACATTTTTTATCATATTGTTGTTATTAATATTTCATTCTTTACCAGAGCTTATATTTCAATTTTTGTTGTTATTCGTTGCATTTCTCTAGTTCTCCTTATTACTGGTTCCCATATTGTATTCATTTCTATGCTTGGTCGGCGCAGAGGATTTTTGTGGCCTAGCATATGTTCTGATTCATTAATTTTTCGTATTTTTCAGTGATGATCTCTATCTATTATTTCAACCTCATCCCCCAAGGGGGGGGGGGCAGTTATCTCTCTTTTCCTCCCTATGTGATCAGCTACGCTTGATTTTTCTATTTCCCCTTTATTACCGCTTTACGATGTTATTGTAATCTTACCTGTTTATTGCAATTTTTTGCTTTTATCATTATATGATTTTACCAGAGCTCATATTGAAATTTTTGTTGTTATTATTGCTTTTCTCTGGCACTCCTTATTACTGGTTCCCATATTGTATTCATTTCTATGCTTGGTCGGCTCAGGAGATTTATGATGGCATAGCATATGTGCTGATTCTTTAAGTTTTCGTATTTTCCAGTGATTCTCTCTGTCTATTAATCCAACCTCATCCCACTTTTGATATATATATATATATATATATATATATATATATGTGTGTGTGTGTGTGTGTGTGTGTGTGTGTGTGTGTGTGTGTTCAGGAAAGTACAAGACTAGTACAATATTTACAGCACTAATGAATTCGATCTTAACCGGGTGCGAAACATTTTTGATCTCATGCCGTAGTAAGCTGACTGAACATCAACAAAAGTGAGTTTTGCTGCTATGTAAAACTTTCAAAATTGAATCTGCTAAGCGCGTCCGAATGTTTCTTGCAGCTGTTGAAATTGTTTTAATCAGAATATTATTAAGAAAGGCATGAGTTCATTTCTCTTTGTTGACTGCCCAGTCGATGGTCTTTTCTGGTGGGATTTTGTGTCTGGCCAAAGTCACAAAGGTTGCAAATGAGATACATCAGCAGATTACACCCTTCAAATTAACTTCGGAAACGCTATAACTGCAAATGACAGTTACTTTTATTAACAGCTACAATAGAGAGATGCCAACAGCTGGCACAATGCCCGAGTAATATTAATTCTTCTGTTATGTGCTATGTACATTCAGGACGTGACCTATCACGGGCCTCCACAATTTCCTATCCTTTGTAGGTGAGAAGTTAAATGTTGATTAGAAGTTAAATTGAGACGAAGAAAGATTGCAATAATGTCGATTGACGCATATTAAGTGATTCTCTTCCCCCACCTGTCTCTCTCTCCCCCTCTCTCACCCTCTGTCTTACTCAAATACACACACACACACACACGTTTCTTAATCTTTGACCCCGACATTGTTCGGATCGACGATAATAAAGCTAAAGATTTGAAGTGGCATTCTATTACGAATTATCCTGCGAATACTCTCTTCTATAAATCTCTTAATTTCCAGGACATTTACAAGAAGATTGTGTAGCGGCATATCAACTGCTTATGAGTCATTTAATGCTGAAATTTAATTTTCTTGAGAACATTATTATTAATTTTTTTTAAATGTACTACTAGTAGTTTTACTATAAAAATGTTGTTTTTTTTTTACTTTCATAGCGTTTTGACTCCAGTTTGAGGGTTAATTGTTTGATCATATCTGGGATCCTAACAAGTGATACCACCCCGGGTCAAGATGGACCAGGGTTCGACAGCAATTACGAATTGCTTATGAGTCAACCTTATACAAAATACAGGGCACGATGGATAAATTGTCGTTTAAATTTCGCAAAAAAAAAATTAACACTGACATTTCATTTTAATAGATATATTTACACAAAAATATTTTAATAATTATATTTACACAAAAATATTTTAATAATTATATTTACACAAAAATATTTTAATAATTATATTTACACAAAAATATTTTAATAGATATATTTGCACAAAAATATTTTAATAGATATATTTACACAATTTTTTTTTAAATAGATATATTTTCACAAAAATATTTTAATAGATATATTTACACAAAAATATTTTGATATATTTTCACAAAAATATTTTAATAGATATATTTAACAAAAATATTTTAATAGATATATTTACACAAAAATATTTTAATAGATATATTTACACAAAAATATTTTAATAGATATATTTAACAAACATATTTTAATAGATATATTTACACAAAAATATTTTAATAGATATATTTACACAAAAATATTTTAATAGATATATTTACACAAAAATATTTTAATAATTATATTTACACAAAAATATTTTAATAATTATATTTACACAAAAATATTTTAATAATTATATTTACACAAAAATAATTTAATAGATATATTTGCACAAAAATATTTTAATAGATTTATTTACACAATTTTTTTTTAAATAGATATATTTTCACAAAAATATTTTAATAGATATATTTACACAAAAATATTTTGATATATTTTCACAAAAATATTTTAATAGATATATTTAACAAAAATATTTTAATAGATATATTTACACAAAAATATTTTAATAGATATATTTACACAAAAATATTTTAATAGATATATTTAACAAACATATTTTAATAGATATATTTACACAAAAATATTTTAATAGATATATTTACGCAGAAATATTTTAATAGATATATTTACACAAAAATATTTTAATAGATATATTTACACAAAAATATTTTAATAGATATATTTACACAAAAATATTTTAATAGATATATTTACACAAAAATATTTTAATAGATATATTTGCACAAAAATATTTTAATAGATATATTTACACAATTTTTTTTTAAATAGATATATTTACACAAAAATATTTTAATAGATATATTTACACAAAAATATTTTGATATATTTTCACAAAAATATTTTAATAGATATATTTAACAAACACATTTTAATAGATATATTTACACAAAAATATTTTAATAGATATATTTACACAAAAATATTTTGATATATTTTCACAAAAACATTTTAATAGATATATTTAACAAAAATATTTTAATAATTATATTTACACAAAAATATTTTAATAATTATATTTACACAAAAATATTTTAATAATTATATTTACACAAAAATATTTTAATAGATATATTTGCACAAAAATATTTTAATAGATATATATACACAATTTTTTTTTAAATAGAAATATTTACACAAAAATATTTTAATAGATATATTTACACAAAAATATTTTGATATATTTTCACAAAAATATTTTAATAGATATATTTAACAAAAATATTTTAATAGATATATTTACACAAAAATATTTTAATAGATATATTTACACAAAAATATTTTAATAGATATATTTACACAAAAATATTTTAATAGATATATTTACACAAAAATATTTTAATAGATATATTTACACAAAAATATTTTAATAGATATATTTAACAAAAATATTTTAATAGATATATTTACACAAAAATATTTTAATAGATATATTTACACAGAAATATTTTAATAGATATATTTACACAAAAATATTTTAATAGATATATTTACACAAAAATATATTGAAATACTAAAGAGTACATTTATTCAATAAACTCGACATTGACTTCAACCACTGCTTCCAGACCACTTCGGAATTTTCTGCAATTTTTCTGGACGGTCTCATTGTTTAAGTCGGTGAAAACTGCTATAATTTTTTACTTTAGACCATCTTTGGTGTTACAAGTAATTTTGTTAGTCTCTCGCTCAATTGCACCCCACTCATAATAATCAAGGGGCTTGCAGGCTAAGGAGTTAGGTCACCATATGTAAGGGGTGATGTGGTCTCAGAAATTGTCTGACAGCCATCACTGTGTTTTCCTGCTTGTCTGGCATGGTGAAGAGACCTGTTTCCAGCCACTGGGTCTTCCAAATGCCACCCTTTTGACCCAGGTCAGTACTACCTCCTCAAAGCACTTGCTGTAGGCCTCCGTGTTGAGTCTGAGACGCTCAACAACAATGATGAATGGAGGCATAACGTCGCCATCAATCCAAACAACTTCGTAACGACCATTACGTTCATCCGACATTTTTCGAATCCTCTACACTATCCTCAGATTGACACTCAAACATTCTGAAATGTTCGTATTGGAGCTCCCGGCGCGAATGCCAAGCTGTACAGCATGTCGTTTCCAAATCTCTGGCGTACAGAATTGCGTCAGGGTGGGGTTTTTTTCTTCTTCTCACAGATGGCGCCCAATTGACCAAACTATACTGTGCAGTCGACAAAATAAAAAAAACGCGCATGCGCGAAATTAAAAATATAAAATGGCGACAATTTACCTATCGCACTCTGTATTGCGTCAAAGATCTCAAAATTGCACACGAAAAAGCTAACCAGTGTTGATGCCATTGCCTGAGAGGTATGGCGTAGATGTACATGCGATATTGGCCTGTCGTCTTCCAAAGCTATTTCGTCTAAGCGGAGCCTTCAAATCTGAAACTACGAATGAATGGGTTCTTGAAAACATATCCTTTCTTCATGAATGGACTGCGGCATCGTGTCTCCCTGCGCGTGATATTGCTGCTTGTCACAGCCGTTTATCGAAATACGCAGTCGAATAGCCTTAACTTATTCTTCTACTTCGAATCGGCCTTTATTCACACCCGTTTAATCCTGGCGAATACTGTAGTCAGAAATGAAAATCCATTATCAAACGAAACATGCGAATAGCCAGAATCAATCACCCTGTCGTTGGCGAGCAAAGAATGATTTTTCTAGATCTAATATTGACCAAGCTCTTGCCGATATTAGATCTTGGGATTGTGCATCAGTGCTTAGCCACACTCTACTTCGTTCTTTCTTGCTATTCTGAACACTTAATTATTATTATTATTTCCTTTGATTTCTGGCATTTACACATTTCTTTCCGGGTCCCGCCTAGGGACCTAAGGTAAGAAATGGCATCATGATACTTTCCACTGCCAAAAAAAAATAAAAAATTACATAGATAAAGCCCTTTGTAAAGTGTGGGCTGTACTTGTGAGAACAATTTTTTGTATCTCTTTGAGGCATAGACTTCCAGGAACCCCTTCAATTAGTCTACTGGAATATTTTCCAACCAATCCTAGGGTTCCAACTACAACAGGGATTATTGATGTTCCCATGTGCCACATTTTCGAGATTTTTATTTCAAGGTCCTTGTATTTTGACAGCTTTTTGAATATCTTCAAAGATACATTGCAATCTGCAGGGGCTGCCATATCAATAAGGAGGCACTTTTTTGTGTGCGGTCTCTAATAACAATGTTCGGGCGGTTGGCTTTGATTGTTCTGTCAGTGTGTATTGTGTAGTCCCATAGAATTGTAACAGGTCCTATCTCCGTAACCGGGTCTGGGTGGTGTTCGTTATTATTATTATTATTATTATTATTATTATTATTATTATTATTATTATTATTATTATCGGGGTTGATGGTGATCTATATTGTTATTAGTCTCGGAAGAAGACGGAATCTGACTGAATTCATGCAGAGGACGGCAGATTTAACTGAACAGAAAAAGGGTGTAGATTCTTCATGTAGGTAACAGTAGTGTTGGCCTGTCGGGTTCGACAATGAAATCTATGTGAAGGGGTGAATACGAATGTGATTGTGGAGTCTAATACGGGAGGGGAAAGATGTCCGAAGTGTGAACAGACAAACTGGGGTCTGGAGTTTTGTGTGCTTTTATTACAGCCCTCTTTTTGATCCAGCTTCATTTAATCTCACACATCGGTTTGCCTGAAATGTTTATGTTGCTTCTGGCGTCAGGGGACTCCACCCAGTTCGATCCTGTGCGCACTCTACAAGTTGATTGGGGGCTCTTCCAGTGTGAGCGATGCTGCAATCTTTAAAACGTTTAAATGGCCTACTTTGTTTTCTTTTTCCCTGTCATTGCCCATCCGGATTCCTTCCCCCGTCTATTTCTGTTCGATGTCCTAGTTCCACCAGTTTTTTTTTCTCCAGGATTTTCAGGAACGTTTCCAGTTTTCCAATAATGACTGCAATTGTTGTCACTCCCGCGTTCTATAGTTTTCACAGCTCCCCGGCAAGCTGGAGAGGCTTATTGATCTTTTTCATTTCCTTTTAGACCTATTTTCTTCCCGAAGAGCAAATTGAGCATTTTCTACTTGATGTTTGTGGCTCTCCGATCCAGTATCGTGGTCTCAATTGGATAACCCTTTCGAATCTCGCAGCCATAGAGTTTTTTTTTCTTTCTGTCGGGTTCGACAATGACATCTACAAGAGCTAAACAAAATAATTGAAACAGAAAGAAAATTTATTTAATATGGAGTTAGTCCTCCTTTAGCCTCACATACAGATTTAATACATCTAGGAATGGAATCATACAGCTTCCTGACTTCATCCAGAGGAATTATCAGCCATTCTTCCATTAACACTTGCTCCAGCTCTTTAAGACACAACGGTGGAGGATAGTGGCTCCTAACTTGTCGCTCCAAAATGCACCAGAAATGTTTAATAATATTGATATCTGGAGATTGGGGATGCCACTCCATATGTTCTAGCTCACTTTCATGCTCTTCATACCAATTCTTAAACACTCAAGCGGTATGTATTGGAGCATTATCGTCTTGGACGATGCAGTCACAATCAGGGGATAAAGTCTGGGCCATTGGATGAATATGATCTCCCAAAATGTTTCGGTAATCTTTGCTGTTGATTGTACCATGCAGAAAAACTATTGAACCGAGGCATTTCCATGATATGGCAGCCCAAACTATCACTGATCCACCTCCATGCTTCACTAATGGAAGAAGGCAGTCAGGGTTATAAGCTTCTTTGGGCTGCCTCCAAACATAAACTCGCCCTGAAGTTGGGAAAAGAGAAAAACTGGACTCGTCTGAGAATATGACTTACTTCCATTGGTCTGCAGACCAGGCATTGTGATCTCTGCACCACTTCAACCTCTTCTGAATGTTGCGAGTGGAGAGAAGAAGTCTCCTTACGGCGGCTCTTCCATGATATCCAGCCTTATGGAGCTCACAATGAACAGAACAGTAGAAACTGGACTATTCAGATGATTATTCAACTCAGCAGTCACTTTGGCCGCAGTAGTCCGATGATTTTTCGCCACATTGCGTTTCAATGCACGTCGGTTCCTGTCAGTAAGTTTGCAAGTCCAGCCCGAATTGCTATGCTTGCTAGAGGTTTTACCCTGTTTCTTGAATTGCGTCATAGTTCTTGATATGGTAGCTCTTGAAAAACCAAACAGTTTAGTAACCTTAGTAATCGAGGCTCCTGCCATGCGAGCTCCAACAATTTGCCCATTTTCGAAATCAGAGAGGTCATGCATTTAGCTTAAATTTTACTAAATTCTAAAAATAAATAAGACAAAGACAGTAAATTAGATAACTAAAAGTATTTACAATAGATATAACCTGTAATTACGAAGTTTTAGTTAAAGTAATGTATATAATAGGTCTTTGAAATATAGGAGTGGAATTTGCACCTGTTTCAATTATTTTGTCCAACCCCTGCAGATACAGGGGTGAACACGATGGTGATTGTGGAGTGTAATACGGGAGAGGAAAGATGTCCGAAGTGTGAACAGACGAACTGATCTGGAGTTTTGTGTGCTTTCATTACTGCCTTCTTTTTGGCTCGAGCCTTATTTTAATCTCAAACAAACAGGAGTAGAGCTTTTCGCTCTTGTTTTCTCTTTGGGATTGGGGTTCCGGTTCTTTCTAAAAATCTTCACACTCTCTTTATTTCCAGTAGCCCCTAGCGTCTTAGTAGCATTATCGCTTTGCTCGGAGTGAATTAATTAAAAAATAAAAAACGAAAAAGTTCCATTCCCTCGGACAAATTCTGGTCCGAGTGTACAGTGCTGTTAGATAAAAGTGAGTCACCTGATTTTTTTTTTTTTTTTACTAAATGTTCTCTTCTCCGATGAAAAGAAAGTTGAACTAAATTCAAAGGATAAGCGATCTAAAAATCCGAAGAAGAAGCTTTGAAAGCTCTTTGAATTTAGCACTGTAAGTACTGTCAAGCATCCGTTCAGTATAATGTTCTGGGGATGCTTTTCTTTTCATGGAACTGGTTTCTTAAAACCTATTGAAAAGACCCTCAAGAGCGTGTAGTACAAGAGAATTTTAGAGTCTTGTCTGCTCCCTTCTGCTGAAAGGGTGCAAACCGACCCCACCAAGCTCATTTGCAGGACAATGCTCATATGCAGGACAATGCTCCCTGTCACAAATCAAAATTGATGAAGGAATACTTTGATGAGAAGCAGGTGAGTGTTATGACATGGCCGCCCCATTCACCTGACCTCAACCCCATAGAAAACTTATGGTGCATTATAAAGTACAGGCTCTCGAGAAAGCAGTTGAGCAACAAAGAGGATTTGATTGTCAATTTCATATCTGAATGGAATTCAGTGCTTGGAGATGAGATTTGCCAGAACCTAATCAAGTCAATGACAAAAAGAGTTGAAAAGCTTATTCCAAATAAAGGAGGACCCATAGATTATTAAATATTTCGAACTATATTACCTATTATAAATAAATTATACCTCTATTATTCTTTATTTAAAGCTGTTCGGTTATGTTTCTATTGATTACTAGTTGCAGGAAATAAGTGAGTCACTTTTTTTGCACAGTGTTTTTCCCTAAATCTCATTTATATCCAAAAATTATAATTATCAATAGAATACCTTAGGGTGAGTAAACTTAAGTAAAAAAATATCAGCTGACTCACTTTTATCGAACAGCACTGTATATCATTGGCCTATGTGACGAAACTGAAGTCACTTGCACAGTTCCCACTGGAACATTCAGTCCGACCAATTCTTCTAATATTTCTAAGTCAATTTAGTACATTTTCTGATTATTACTATTATTATTATATTTCATTTGCCTAAGATGTCTCGTGGTCACTGACGCCTCCTCAAATCTCCTGCAACCTTTTCAGTATCTTCGCAGAACCCTATACCGCAATGATTTCTATACCACTATGATTTTCCTTGAACTTTATATACAAATATATATTATATCGATTTTCTCTAATCTCGTGTAAGGTTCTAATATTTATTCAAAGTCTTATTCTATTACCCAAAAGTTTGATTTGTTTTTGACGGCTTATCAGTACTTAAAGCTGAAATGTATTTTCGATCGTAAGAACTTTTTTTACGAACGAATATTGCGTTAACAATTTCTGGGAGAATAACAAAGATTTTTCCAGATACAAGTCCTACTATTTTAATCCATAGGTAGAAGGAGAAGAGATAGCTTCATACTTTTATCCAGGACATTTGCGTATAAGCACATGTAACGAACCCGCTTTGAATTCGTACTCGTCTCCTCAGATTTCTCATTCAGAGACGCAACCACCCTCACATCCACACTTTCTTACCTATGGATATTTATTATAACAAGGCAGTGTTTCAGAGAAAATATCAAATCTGTTGCTACGTCGGCTTCATACAGTTTTCAGGCATCTTAAATCTATTATCCCATTTCTGTTTGTCCAGTCTTATGAACAAAGAAACTTGTACTGTAGTAGAAGTTCTGCTATTTATTATTATTTGTAGTATTAGTACTAGTATTACTGCTACTTTTATCATTATTATTATTATTATTATTTCCTTTTTATTTTTATGAGGTTCGACATTCTTCAAATAATCTGCTACACTGTCTTTGATCTTAAAACCCATTGAAGTTCCGACTTTTACGCTATAATTAAAATCGATACCTTGTTCAAATCTTTACCTCCAAATCTAAAAGGAAATCTCTTTTCGAGAAACAACAAACAGAACTTTGCTGGGAATGTATGTTTTGAACATTAAATTAGTTTAGTAAAAAAAATAAAAAATAAATAACCAAATGACGAGAAATTGATGCAGGAAGATTTTGTTGCGTCATCATTCGAAAAGTCCTCGCTTTTTACCCAGGTTCAAATACCGAACAACGAACATCAGTGAAAAATGTATGACTCTTTCAACTGCATCGATTGCTCGAGGTAAGCGGTTATAAACTTGGAGTGAATTATTGCCCCCAGGGAGGATTTTAGGATTTCAGTGGTGAATGGAGATCACCCTACACTAGATTAAGATTTTTGAAATACTGACCTTTCTAAACAATTCAATACTCCAAGGCATTTTTTGAATCATACATAAGTGAGAAATGACATTTCGAAATTTAGGGAAAATTGTATATTGATAAAAAAAAAATGTTGACAAACACAGGACCAACTTGGTGAGGAATAACGCTGGAATATGGTAAATAAAAATGGTTAATAACTACTGTCTTTGACAAACTTGATAACAAGGAATAACATTCTGAAATATATTCAAAAGAGTGCTTGGGCCAAAAATGCTGTAAAACATTGCAGTAATTATTCCTCTTCATCATCATTCTTAGTCGCATCAGATTCCCTTGTGACGTATATGACTACAGCTTCGCCACAGCAAACGTTGCTACTATGGACCCTGTACAAAGTGGGATTTTACGCCAGCCTCACACCCCATTGGTTTTGAATTCAGAGTTATTCTTCTCTTTGACTATTTACGATATAGAGACCATTCTGCTATGCTGTTTAATATATAGGTGGGTGGTAGAAAACATGAATTCATACTTTTCCCAAGAGTATTTGTGAGAAAGTGAATGCAACGAACTGAGCCAGAATTTGAAATTGCATATAATTATCCCTTTCTGCGACGATCAACGCTATACTAAATTAGTTATTATCCCTAAATTTGTTATTATCCCTAAATTAATTATTATCCCGACCTTGTCGAGGAACCGTATTGAATAAGAGAATGAATTTAGAAACATTGCCTTTCCGCTCCGATCAATGCTACACTTAATTAGCTATTGACCCTAAATTAATTATTATCCTAACCTTGTGAGGAAACCGTTACGAATCAAAGAATGGATTTAAATATTGCCATTCCGTGCCAATCAACGATATACTAAATTAGTTATTATCCCTAAATTAGTTATTATCCCTAAATTAGTTATTATGCCTAAATTATTTATTATCCCTAAATTAGTTATTATCCTTAAATTAGTTATTATCCCTAAATTAGTTATTATCCCTAAATTATTTATTATCCCTAAATTAGTTATTATCCTTAAATTAGTTATTATCCCTAAATTAGTTATTATCCTTAAATTAGTTATTATCCCTAAATTAGTTATTATCCCTAAATTATTTATTATCCCTAAATTAGTTATTATCCTTAAATTAGTTATTATCCCTAAATTAGTTATTATCCTTAAATTAGTTATTATCCCTAAATTAGTTATTATGCCCAAATTATTTATTATCCCTAAATTAGTTATTATCCTTAAATTAGTTATTATCCCTAAATTAGTTATTATCCTTAAATTAGTTATTATCCCTAAATTAGTTATTATCCTTAAATTAGTTATTATCCCTAAATTAGTTATTATGCCTAAATTATTTATTACGTCGACATTAGTTATTACCACTACCTTGTAAAGCAACCGTTATGAATCAGAGAATGAATTTAGAAAGATTGTCTTTCGCCAGAATGTCCAATAAGAGGTGTTTTGTTTACCAAATAGAAAGTATTCCATGAACCGTTATTTTTCATTCCTTCGTCTTCTGTCACCGTTTATTGAAATAATATTTTTCTTCTACTTTCAGTTTTAAATCTCCAGCTGGTGGGTGGAGATAAAAACGACGGATTAGTGGAGATCGTGTACGATGGTCAACGTGGTTCCCTCTGCCTTGACGACTGGGACTACGGAGATGTAGATATTATTTGCAAACAATTGGGTTACCTGGGCGGCAGTTTCCAGCGTTCCCTCTACAGTAATTACAAGCGCTCAATGATTTTTATGGCCAATATGCGCTGTCTCGGCTATGAAACATCTATATTTCAGTGTACGAATTCTGGATGGAACGTTACTCTCAAGGTTGGCTGTGGTAATTTCCATGATGCCACCGTTCATTGTTACAATAAAGGTAAGTTAGTTGCACCTTTTGTTCTTTATAAATAATAACTTGAAAGACCCGTCAAAATTACACGGATATCCTATTGAAATTTTAATACTTAAGTTAATGATTGCGTAGTGTTATAGCAAGTTCTATGATAATAAAATCGCCGTAGAAATTCCCCCATAACTTCGTTAAATATTTGAGCATAACAATTTTAACCAAATATTGCAATATCAAACATAAATATGAAAGGTTATTTTAAGAAGTGGGTACAAATGAAAAGATTTTAAATTGACAACTTTTCCCACTTCACTGAAATAGCCATTAAACATTTCTATTTTAATTGTTTTTCTTTCTTTCATTTTCACACTGTAACCATGTAGCGCCTCTGGTATGTTTCATTTTTTCACGCAATCAGAATGGAATCCTCCATTATTTAAGTCTTGTGTTGTGACGAAGTACATGGTGACGAAATAACAAAACAAGAGTTTGCAGATAAATCGTGTATTGAACAGTAAATACAACAGAAGAGTATTACACGGTTGAGAGTGTGTGTCGGTTGACCAGCGTTCAGTGTATACAATATTTATTTCTGTGAAATTACAGAAAATGTGGCACAAGGCCTAAAAAGGTGATGGAGAAAAGAACGGTCTTCATCTGTCTTAATTTTAAACTTAGTTAGCCACAAGCACTGACCCAAGCATACTAACAATATTCCTAACACCAAAACAACACATTCTTACTAACCTTTCTTACTACATCCACCAAAATACCTCATTTCGTCAATGAAAATCCTAAATAGTCCCCATATTTACAAATCATCGTATGGGGGTGGATAAAACAACTAATTAAAAATATCCCCAATGAGTATATACTATACGAATTAATCTATTTACAAGAAACCAAACAAAATCATTATTAGTAATACCCCCCCCCACACACACACACACACAATACTTAAATGTGGCAGAAATATCAGTTCACTGGACGAAATCAATGCGGGCCTATAAGGATATAAGAATCATTCATTCATCCTTAGCACTCACACAGACACGCACTCATCCACACAACAACAACAAAAACGAAAAACACACACAGGCGAAAAAGAAAAGAAAAGCGCCCCGCATCCACCAGAGAACTGACATCACTGACCACCTAACGAGGGAAGGGATGGGGAATTAAACTAAAGGAAAAATAGGGACAGAAATAAAAGGGGCCAATAAGCAAACTCACACTAGCTAAGTTTACTGCCAAAAAAGGGAAAACTAAAGATTCAAAACAAAACCTACACTAAACTAATTACGGGATGGATTTCCCAAGTTCAACCCAGGAAGAACAATGTCCGGATGCCTAACCTCGTTCCGTCTATACTCCTGTTCTCCCGAGGCTTACTAATTTTATAGTAAGTGGAAGAGTCCACAATAGACTCATTAGAGGGAGGACACCACAACATATTGGACGGACATTAAACATTTATATCTTCTCTTCTTTCTTTGTTTCATTTTCTCACTGAAAACAAGTCGTGTATTTCCCCCCCTTTCCAAGAGATCAAAACGGAACAGTCCATTATGTATGCGATATTGACAGAACGTAACGGTCGTGCGAACTAACGAAGGGAGGGACAAGCACAATAATATAATAATAATAATAATAATCAGTCAGTTATGTGCCTGATTTCGATACATGACTGACGAGGCAGTTTTTTTCCCCGCAGTAGGTTGCCATTTCTTTCTGCGGTAGACCAGTTGCCATCCAAGAACCCGCTCTGTCCAGCTATTTTCCCATAGCTAGAGGGAAAAGACGAGGATTCATACCTTTCCCCAGGGTATTAGCACGTAAGTGAACGTAAAGGATTCGATTGGAATTCGAACTCGGCTCTCCGATTCCTCAATCCGAGCCGCTATCATTTACTCCATTCGTCTCTACTCAACAACAACAACAACAACAACAACAACAACAATAATAATAATAATAATAATAATAATAATACGAGCAAATAAAATGTTTCATAAGCCTGAAGACCTTACTTATTAATAAAGATTCGAATAATAGTAATACGAAGCTTTATTGATTAGTAATTTTTCAGGATTATGAAACAAATTTTAGACAAGATAGGATAATAAAACAGGGATCAAAAGAAATTAAATTTAGTTCTCTTCAAAATTACGATGGTGGGTTGATAAGTAATTTCTCCAATCCAATAAAACAAGTTGTAGATCAAATAGAATAATGAAATAGGTATCTAAAACTAATTTATTTCTCTTGAGAATTACGATGGTTGTTTGATGAGTAAGGACTTCAAAACCTATAGAAGAAGTTTTAGAACAGATACAATAATGAAACTGGTATTTAGACGAAATAAATTTATTTATATCCCAAATCACGACACTTGATTGATATATAAGGATTAAATCCTATTAACAGGCTTTATACCAGATGGGATAAAGAACGTGATATCAACATTATGTTAATTTATTTCTCTTCAAAATTTCGAATGTTGATTGATAAGTAAGGCCTCTAATCTGATAAAACCAGTTTTAGATCTGATAGAATATTGAAACTGGTGTCAAAATGAAAAAATATATATCTTCAAAGTTAAGTTTTGATTGATAAACAAGAGTCCTCAATATACATACTCGGCTCTCCCGTCGAATTCGACGTATGAGGGTCAAGCAGATCAGTTCCTAGGAAACTGACAGCCCGACACCAGCACATGAGATTTGATTATAGTGGTGAAGGTTTTGTGCAGAACCATCCACACTTTTTGATGGGACGAATGCAGAGACTTGGTGCACTACGTGCCGCAGGGTCTCCAAACGACCCTACGCAGGTTTTGAATTCAGAGCTGTCCTTCTTCTAGACCAGTTGCCATCCAAGGCGACAGAAACCAGTCTGTCCTGCCATAGGGAGAAGAAAAGGATTCATATCTTTCCCAAGAGTATTAGCACGTAAGTGAATGTAATGGATTCAACTGGAATTCGAACTCGGCTCTCTGATTCCTCAATCCGAGCCGCCATCCATTACTCCACCATGCCTCCCAATCTGGATTCATTAGTCAGTCGAAATTGTTATAGCGAGACAAGCTTGATAACCATTACACGACGCCGAAGTGCCGCGCAATGGTGATATGGATTGAGAAATCGGGGGTCTGAGTTCGAATTCTAGTCGAGTTCATGTCACTCACTTGCGCGCAAATAGCTTCGGGAAAAGTATAAACCCATATCTTCTACCCCGGGTCTATATAACACGAAAGATGGGCAATATAACTTCGGTAAACAGTCTATGAGAAGGACAACTCTTAAATGAAACCAGCCTGATAATATTTACCTGAGGTCACTGAGGCAGGACGTGACAGTTTTTTATGTGGGGTGCCCCTGCTTATGCATATGTCCAAAAACAAAAATTGTCTTGTCAACAATATATATATATATATATATGTATATAAGGCAGGATGTGTTTGTGTGTGTAACGAATGCACGGCCGCAATTTTCGAAGGATTTGCACCAAAATTTACATGCACATGCTCCAAGTGAGTGGGAAGGCCAAGAACGACTTTGTATTTTTCAACTCCCATCGATAGTGGAATTAATCGACTTTTTCATGCTTCTACGGCAGTTTTCATGTAGTTTGAGGCCATTTTCTACTGGCTGGCTGCCACGAATAGGCAGGGAGATTCTATTGGCCAGCGTGAGAGCCAACAGCTGACTGACACGAATGTTAACTAGCATGCTAGCATGCAAAAAAAATCGATAGCTGCATTCGTCACAAGTGGGAAAAATTTAAATCTGCATGGCACTTTACTCCAATTGGCTCATTCACTTGCTTAAACTCATCGTTGATTCTGATTCCGCAGAACTGGGTTGGGTGTAAAAAAGTATTTGTTGTTAACATTCTTTTTTCATTCGGTTTTTCCAGTTACGAGTCCTTTTTTAAAGCTGATCGTTTGTGTTCATTTTGTTTAGTTCTTTTTTCGTAACAGATTTAATGTTTAGTATAGAGCTTAGAAAAAATTCGCAGTGTGAGATAGGCAAGAAGTAAGGCATGTAGCAACATCAGCACGGCAAAGGGCACTCCTTTAAAGGCAAGGAAGGGCAAAAATATTTTAAGTCAAGTGATAGCGATTGCTGTATGAGTCGTACGATTTTTTAATCAAGCACGGGCAACGCCGGGCCATGCTGCTAGTATATAAACAGGTGACCCATTTTTATTTATTAAACTGTATGTATTGTAGCTATCGGTCTGCGCATTCGGGAGATCCTAGTAAAGAAAATGCGTTCGCCGGCAGGAATCGAACCTGCGTCTCCCTTTGTGGGGGAAACTGCCGTGTGATCCAGCGTGTTTCAACGCTTTGCCACGAAGAACGTCGCAACAAGCTAGGTTATATTTTCCCTTTTTAAGGAAAGATCATCCTCTTACCCAGATTATTTTTATGATAACCAAAGGATAGTTGGTCGAAACGTTGTCTGTATAATAACATCCCGTATCAGCCAATAAATGGACATCTGATGATGACCAGAGGGTACTTGGTCGAAAGGTTGTGTCTATAATAACATCCCGTATCAGCCAATCAATGGACACCTGATGATAACCAGAGGGTATTTGGTCGAAACGTTGTGTCTATAATAACATCCCGTATCAGCCAATCAATGGATACCTGATGATAACCAGAGGGTACTTGGTCGAAACATTGTTTCTATAATAACATCCCGTATCAGCCAATCAATGGACACCTGATGATGACCAAAGGGTACTTTGTCGAAATGTTGTGTCTATAATATCATCTATATCAACAAAGGTGAGAACAATATTTGGAAATAATACAAGATTGAAAAAAGGATGTTTATTCTACAGCTAAGTATTAGACGATTGTTGAACATGGTTAAAATTTAGAAATATTGCTTTTATAATACAGTACGAAAATTTACAGGATGGAAAAGTAAAAGAAAATTATATGAATTATGATTTAGTTTAAGATAAAATAATGATTCGTTTATTTTGTTAAAATGGGGTTATTTTTATTTTTTTTAAAATAAGGATTTTTGCTTAGAAAATAAAGTCATCATTTTTTCACAGTGAAAATTATATTCTGATGTAATAAGTAATCATTTATTTTTTTTCCTTTTCCAAATTTCCTTTTCAGCTTCTGTAACAAAAACAATCAGGTAAATCTCGGATTATTATAATCTGGATGAGCGCGAACGCTGGCCTTACATAATTATTATTAATATTCAAATTAGACTGGAAGTTTCTTCTTTAGCTTTTAACAGTATTGACATCATTATTTACATTATTCGGACTATTGTCCTCATCTTTGTCGCCATATTTGTTACAACGTTTCGGCCTTTGTACACTCCGGCCTTCTTCAGGTGGTTGGAATGTCGAACAGAATCCGTTATTTCGCTCACTGGGGTAAACTGTTCTAGTTCCACGTGCCATGTTTAATGGATGTCAGTTATCAGTTATTTTCTGTTAATTTTTCCCTCTGAAAGTTCTCCAATGCCTTAACATGGCACGTGGAACTAGAACAGTCTACCCCAGTGAGCGAAATAAAGGGTTCGTTCAGTTCGACATTCCAACCACCTGAAGAAGGCATGAGTGTACAACGGCCGAAACGTTGTAACAAATATAGCGACAAAGATGAGGACAATAGTCCAAATAATGTAAATAATGTACATAATACCTCATCTCAGAAATATAGACAGTATTGAGATCACACGAATATCGCTACGATGCGCAGTAATTGAATAATTATAATAAAAATTTGGCTACTAAATTATTTAAACTTCTGCGTTTCATGTTTTTCGATTGCCTCAGAAAATAGTCTTTATCATTAAATAGTCATTCTTATGTGTGTCAAGGCGATTCTATGCAATGTGACGATGCCGACTGCGCGTTACTGCACAAACTGCGGTGGCATCCAAAGTCGACTGCATGTGTATATACACCCGCTTCGCTATGTTCACAGATTTGCCTCACTGGCCAGGATTGAATTCAACAAAGAATGATGGAAAAAGCTTTTCAAGACACTGATTGGGAAGTAGCAATTAATACAATTACTCATTTAATCGGCAATGTCTTCCTTCGGCTTCGAGAACTGCTCACTTCCGGCTATGGAAAAAGAACGCTTGCACTCGGTACCTGACTGCCTCAGCGACTCATTCACTTGCGCTCCTTTCCTCACTGACTGCCCTACTACTGACTGGGTCATTATATAGATACAGACTGGGTTACCACCACCCCTATCCGTCGACCTGTGTTCCGGAAAAGAGGTCCACTCATTCAGTTTTGGACGGTCAGTCTTTCAAATGACGCTACTTTTATGAAAATCACTAACAAAATTTTGTTTGGCCCAAGTCAGCACTCGAGTCGGCTACCAAGCTTAGATCGCAGGATACTCCCTTTGCACGTATGTGAAGCTACTATATCTCCCTCCCTAATTATGGAATAATTACATTTGCTTGTACTGTTTTCTGGGCGTCATACCTTCCACTTCATAATAGCTGGTATAGCTTCCCCACTTTCTCGCCCTTGTGCACCGTTATTGTTGTATTAGTAGTACTCTAGCGAGCATTATTTTGATACGATGAAAAAGAGACTTCAGGAAATATAGATGTGGTTCTAGTGAATACCATCGAGGGAGTATGTGAGTAATGTAGAAGTTTTGAAGAAAATGAAAACAAAATAATACTTTTACTAAGAATCAAAAAGTGATAACTGAAAATTCTTGTATGATGATGCCTTCCGCATGTCACTGCACAAGCAGTGATGACATCCAAGGTATACACTCGGCTCGCTATGTTCACAGGTTTGCCTCACTGGCTGTGATCGAATTCAACAAAGAATAACGAAAAATGCTTTTCAAGACACTGATTGGGAAATGGCAGACTACGATTTCTTACTTAATCGGTAATGCCTTTCTTCGGCTTCGAGAAAGTGAAATCCTACTATCTCATTAAATTCTGACCACAAAAAAAGACACATTCACTGCCCGACCGACTCGGTGACTGCTGACTCACTCGTTGTTCGTCCGTGACTGCTACTCATTATATGGACACCGGCTGGAGTCCCACTAAACTTATCTGTCCACTTGTGTTCCTTAAAAAGAGGCCACCCATTCAGCTTTTGGGTGGTCAGTTTTTCAAAACCTTCCATTTTTATGATTATCTAAAATCAGTAACAACATTTTATATTTGCCAATTCAAAGGCAGGCAGGAGACAAGAATCCTGAAAAATGCTGGTCATTAAATTGACTCAAAGATGGACTGGAGACGAGAATCCTAAGAAACTCAGGTCATAAAATTGACTTAAAAGGAAAAAGAATGTATCTATTTATCTGATAAAGACGTGTGAGAAATTGTGTTGCTACATAATATAATGTTTCCATATAGTGTTTATAGGAAACAATATGTTCATCGATAATATTCAAATGACCAAGTACATAAAAACAATTTGGGGAAGCAAAGTAATTTCGGGAATTAAAAAAATAAACAAGAACAAAAATGAGAAAAACGGTGTGGTGCCGTTTTAAAATTGCTTTAGTAAGCACTGAGAATTACTAGACATTACAAATTTTGTTCTTTACATGAAACGAGAAAAGAAAGTGCCCGACGTTACGAATTCAAACGCAGTAGTAGATTGTCAGCTCAGCATCATTATTTTACAGTTGAAATAACTATAAGTAACAGGAAGTTTATGTAAACCATTTCTCCTCGAGCACTTCTCGCTTGTGAAAATATCTTTAGGCCTCTTGCTTTCCAGTCAACTTTGAAAAATTTAAATACAATGTCAATCGTTATCTTCTCATATTCTTGTTCTTTTATTGTTCTCTCTCTCTCTCTCTCTCTCTCTCTCTCTCTCTCTCTCTCTCTCTCTCTCTCTCTCTCTCTCTCTCTCTCTCTTTAATAATCTTATTCTTTTTATCACATTCTTTCACACTCAGTAATCTCTTAGGTTGTGGTTTGCTTGGGGCTCTTTTACTAAAAATGAAAGAAAAAAGAAAGAAAGAAAAGCATTTTCACTTGCTGTACCATCATAGAAAGTGATATACATACATACACACACACACACACACACACACACACACACACACACACACATATATATATATATATGTGTGTGTGTGTGTGTATCAGTGTAATAAATTTAAGCTTACATATAATTTTAATCACCTTAAATATTTCAAAGAAAATGTGAAGAAAAAAGAGCGATAAATACGATAATTAAAAGAAATGAGGAAAGAAAAATTTATCATTTTTTTTTTTAAATATGAGAATAAATAGGCCAATCATATGTCATCTTTTAAGCTAGAAAGCCTGAGGAATTCTACTAAACTAGGCAACCATGTGTGGAAATTAAAGGAGAAAAATAAAACTGGATAATTAAAAAAAAGCAAAACCTTACAACAACCATTGCAATATCTGCAACCTTTGTCAATAAGAAAAATTAGCTACAATAACATTTCGAGACGAAAAAACATTTGAATTAGATCGGAAATTAGGACTCGTTGTATGCATACTAAAAAGTTCCTTCCTTTTGAGTTCATTTCAACTGGGATAAAAACAACATATATATATTTCATTTAAATCCCCACCCCCGATACATTTCCAGTACACTTGATTTTCCCTTTCCCCTCCTCAGCTTCTACCAGACGCCACGTCGTGCGCTTATTCATTTTATTTTTAATATATCGTTCATATTTTTTTTAACTAAAGCATTTGGAAATCAACTGACCCAAATCGCCTGAAGATGCCGAAAGGTTGAAACTAAGATGGCGGAATCGGCTGATTTCCTAATTTTCTATACTTAAAGGCTCTACATGTTCAATTTTTATCTTTTTCTATGTGCATTGAGCACTATTTATATTATTCGGGTTATGCGGAAACGTTGTGATAAATATGGTGACAAAGATGAGGACAATAGTCTGAATAATGTAAATAGTGTACATAATACCTCATCTCAGAAAGATAGACAGATACTGAACGGCCGAAACGTTGTAATAAATATGCCAACAAAGAGGAGGACAATAGTCGGAATAATGTAAATAGTGCACATAATACTTCATCTCAGAAATATAAACAGATACTAAAAGGCCGAAACGTTGTAATAAATATGGCGACAAAGATGAGGACAATATTCCGAATAATGTAAATAGAGTACATAATAATTCCTTTCAGAAATATAGACAGATACGTGTATTAAGCATTTTTTAATACCACTCTTTCCTTGGCTAATTCAACTCTGACCATTAACTTTGTTATATATATATATATATATATATATATATATATATATATATATATATATATATATGTATGTATGTATGTATGTGTGTGTGAGAGAGAGAGAGAGAGAGAGAGAAACCGAAAGAGATAGAGAGAATTCATATGGTGCTGAAAAGTTATCGCTTCGTCCCACTCATCCAAGTACCGAATTTTTCAGCGGACCTTCGGATATATATATATATATATATATATATATATAGATATATATATATATAGGGTGTATCAAAAATACATTTACAAATTATGCTTGGGGCTTCCTCTCAGCAAACCGGGACAAAAGTCTATCTAAGCCAATCCTTCGTTTTTGCGTTAGAAGTTTAAAGTTTACGGTAGACGCTGTATAATCCAAGATACAATTCAAAAATACTTTTACAAACTTTGGGGGCGTCTACCTGACACTAAAATAAGGTAAAATGACCATATAAACATATGTCCAAAAGGTCATCGTTGTATCTCAACACAGCAACTCATAACAAATTTTCAAAATGTACTTACACTTATACATGCATACACCCGTCAGATCATTGACTGGCGGATCCTTTCAAATACCTCCACACGGTTTCGAATAGTTTCGCAGTCCCATGACACTTTGATGAAGCGTCTCTAAATTATTAAGGTCTGTTGCATAAACCAATTGTTTTAGGTGGCCCCACAGATAAAAATCCAAAGGATTGAGGTCGAGGCAACTTGCAGCCATGAAACCGGTCCTTCTCTACCTTTCATGGTAGATGTCAGCTAATTCATCGCGAACACTGTGACTAAATCATGAACCACATGCGTCTTCGTATTAGCAAGGGTGAATCCCCTAGAAGGTCTGGAGGGGTGTTTGAAATAAAGTCCTTGTAGATAGTTCCTGTAAGTCGTGCTGGGAGAACATATGGACCTACCTGACAGTCACCTGCAACTCCAGTCCACACATTAATCGTAAACTGATGCTTGTGTCTAGCTTGTATTGTAGCATGGGGTTTCCTATCCGACCACAAATTTTGGTTGCGTAAATTTATTTCATCTTTACCAAATGTTGCCTCATCCGTAAACAAGACTGAAGAGACAACGGATCGGCAGTTTGTGCAATGAACCATCAGCAAAGGTTCTCCGGTGGTGAGTGACCAGGCAGCGGAAAACCCTTCACACGTTACAAATGATATGAATACAGGATCTGCTATTGAAGTACCATCTATGCGGTACTATGTGATGTACGTCATGCTAGGTCCACTTGACGTGTGCTGATACCCGGATCGTCTCTAACTGCCTGTAGAATGTGTTCTTCGTGCCCAGGCGTATGAGCGGATTTTGGTCTTCATCGTTCCATAGTTTGTGGTGGCACGGATCCTGTCTCATCAATAAACAGCAACAAAGGTTGGATGACTCGGCTGCCTTCGGTCTGGAGACACAATCTGTTACAACCGTGCAGCCTCGCCTCCATTACCATTCGCGCGGCCGTTGTAAAAAAAACAAAAAAACTCATATCCGCCTACACCCGATATGAATATCCTGACATTGTTAATCGGAACACTTCTCAGATAGATCACTACTACACACGTTAAACGTCAGACTAGCCACAAATGTACACAAATGACAAATGTAACCTAGTCTGCATGTCAACACAGCGCCATTTAGCTTAAACTTCCTTTAAACTTAATAACTAAAAAAAAAAAAATGATAAACATATGTTTATATGGAATTTTGTCCTTGTTTTAGTGTGAGGAACCCGCCTCCAAAGTTTATAAAAGTATTTTTGTCACACCCTATATATATATATATATATATATATATATATATATATATATATATATATATATATATATATATATATATGATTTATTATTCAGTCTACAAAAATGAAACAAGTTTTGACAACTTATATCTCAAATTTCCACTTTAAAACGTAGCGTTAACTTTCAAAATTAAGAGACCGGCCGACAAAGAGCTGCAGATTAAATGCCCGGAAGAGGATATGTTAAAAGAGGGCGTGTCCACACATAAAAGAAATTTCACAATAATAATAATAATAATAATAATAATAATAATAATAATAATAAGAAGAAGAAGAAGAAGAAGAAGAAGAAGAAGAAGAAGAAGAAGAAGAAGAAGAAGAAGTAGAAGAAGAGGACTCCACATTCCACATAAATATTTAAACACAAATAAAAAATAATATGGACAATCATGAAATGTACGCGCAGTGGAAACGTAAAACGAGAAACAGAATTTCTTATCATTACAACTCTGAACAAATGTCCTAAGATAAATTTAATCAAAACTAAGCAAAAGTGTAAATGACACTACTCCGAAAAATGAATGCGGACGTCATTTACATAAATTAGCTTTGTACGTTTGCAGTATATGCCTATATCTACTTAGTTGTTCCTGCTTACTAAGATGCATAACAAGGAAAAACGGTAGTCCTACATTCGGAACTGCGTAAACGATTAATATTCAGTTACAAATGATAGCAGCTCTAATCGAAGAATAGCCTGAAAAACAATGTTAAAAAAGTTATCTAACCTCATTATCCTTATAATCTTCACTTCTTACTACCTCTAATTACTTTTATATTACACTTCTTATTTATTAACTCCCTATCTTGAGTGGCTTACGAGCCTTTTATTAGGTCAATTTTAGAATCCACCCATGCAAAAATAGTGAATCTGATATCAATAATAAGTTTTAAAAAAAAAACACTTACTGGACCTTGCTGTTTAAATTTATGCCATCTCTCACTTCATTTGTTCAGACCCCAACTATTTTTTATTCTTTTTTATTTATTAACCCTCTATCTTGAGTCGCTCACGGACCTTGTATCGAGTCAATTTTAGAATCCACAAATTATAAACTGCATCAATGATAGACAATTTTCACCATTTACATTATTCGCACTAATGTCCTCATCTTTGTCGCCATGTTTATCACAGCGTTTCGGCCATTCTTCAGGTGGTTGAAATGTCGAACTGAACCCTTTATTTCGCTCACTGGGGTAGACTATTCTAGTTCCACGTGCCATGTCTAATAGATGACCTCAAGGACACATGGCACAGAGGATAAAGGCGTTAGTTGGATCCCGTGACATGCCCAAAGAGTTTGAGTTCAATACCTGGTTAAGGCAGTGGAGATCTTTCAAATGGGAATTAACAGGAGATAACTGACATCCATTAGCCATGACCCGTGGAACTAGAACAATCTACCCCAGTGAGCGTAATAAAGCGTACAGTTCGACCTTCCAAACCGCCCGAAGAAGGTGCGTACAACGGGCGAAACGTTGTGATAAATATGGCGACAAAGATGAGGACAATAGTCCGAATAATGTAAATAGTGCACATAATACCTCATCTCAGAAATATATACAGATACTGAACGGCCGAAACGTTGTAATAAATATGGCGACAAAGATGAGGACAATAGTCCGAATAATGTAAATAGTGTACATAATACCTCATCTCAGAAATATAGACAGATACTGAAGAGTGATAAATATGGCGACAAAGATGAGGACAATAGTCCGAATAATGTAAATAGTGTACATAATACCTCATCTCAGAAATATATACAGATACTGAACGGCCGAAACGTTGTAATTAATATGGCAACAAAGATGAGGACAATAGTCCGAATAATCTAAATAGTGTACATAATACCTCATCTCAGAAATATAGACAGATACTGAAGAGTGATAAATATGGCGACAAAGATGAGGACAATAGTCCGAATAATGTAAATAGTGTACATAATACCTCATCTCAGAAATATAGACAGATACTGAAGAGTGATAAATATGGCGACAAAGATGAGGACAATAGTCCGAATAATGTAAATAGTGTACATAATACCTCATCTCAGAAATATATACAGATACTGAACGGCCGAAACGTTGTAATTAATATGGCAACAAAGATGAGGACAATAGTCCGAATAATGTAAATAGTGTACATAATACCTCATCTCAGAAATATAGACAGATACTGAAGAGTGATAAATATGGCGACAAAGATGAGGACAATAGTCCGAATAATGTAAATAGTGTACATAATACCTCATCTCAGAAATATATACAGATACTGAACGGCCGAAACGTTGTAATTAATATGGCAACAAAGATGAGGACAATAGTCCGAATAATCTAAATAGTGTACATAATACCTCATCTCAGAAATATAGACAGATACTGAAGAGTGATAAATATGGCGACAAAGATGAGGACAATAGTCCGAATAATGTAAATAGTGTACATAATACCTCATCTCAGAAATATAGACAGATACTGAAGAGTGATAAATATGGCGACAAAGATGAGGACAATAGTCCGAATAATGTAAATAGTGTACATAATACCTCATCTCAGAAATATATACAGATACTGAACGGCCGAAACGTTGTAATTAATATGGCAACAAAGATGAGGACAATAGTCCGAATAATCTAAATAGTGTACATAATACCTCATCTCAGAAATATAGACAGATACTGAAGAGTGATAAATATGGCGACAAAGATGAGGACAATAGTCCGAATAATGTAAATAGTGTACATAATACCTCATCTCAGAAATATAAACAGTCACTTTATTTTATAAGGGATATTAGTCTTAACACCGTTTCTAGGAATGAACAAGCTAAGGAATTTTTATTATTATTGAGAGGACGGGTGTCAACCGGTTGGTTTGCCTCCATAAAATCTGTTGCGCGAGGCGTCTTTACTCTTCTAATTCTTGCAGCAGTTTCCGTTTGTTTGTAGCAGGGGTTTTATATCAATACTTAAACATAGGTAACCGATCACTGTCAGGATGCAATGCCCACAGTGTCTTTTAACCAACAGTGTGCCGTTCTGGGTCAGCCTACACATTCTCTGACAGTGGGATATCTGTGCAGGCAGACCGCGCAGTGAACTCGATATCTGAAAAATATTCCAGGAAGCTCTGACGTTAAATCAGACATGGTTCTCATGGCTTCTAATCTTAACTCATTAGAAACAGTCACATGTAATTGGTTTGTCTTGCTGAATTAAGACGGGCCAAAGTAAATATCCCATTCAATGCCACAGATTTGCTTGTCAGATGCCTGATCTTAAATAGTAAGCCATGTCCACTGGGGAAGGGCGGTCTGTGCATGAGAATGAGTTAGAATAGCGAGACATCAGCATGGTCGATTGGGGAAAGGTCTCTTTTTTTTTCCTTTCTTTTAGCTTTTTTTAGTTTGACGTATGAGACAGGCAAGGTGATTTGGTCGTCACATCTAAGGAATTGGGAACACCCTCAAGCGTAGAGATTCTAAGCAGACTGGGTTAAGAAACCTCAATGTATTTCTTACTGAGCCTCAACTGCAAGGTTACTCATTGCTTTTATAAAAAAAAATGGTACCATATTTTTATATATATTTTTTTTATATTAGAGCAATAACTACAGAGTAAAATGGTTTGGTTTGCTTTGTTTTACGGCATATCAACATCTCAATGGGTCATTTAATGCCGACAACATTTTTAGGATAGATTCGTATGAATAGAATATGTATTCTTTGCTTTAGATTGGTTTGATTTATTTGGTTTTACGGCATATCAACATCTCAATGGGTCATTTAATGCCGACAAGATTTTTAGGATAGATTCGTATGAATAGAATATGTATTCTTTGGTTTAGATTGGTATGGTTCATATTGTTTTACGGCATATCAACCTCAATGGGTTATTTAATGCCGACAACATTTTTAGGATAGATTCGTATGAATAGAACATGAATATATATATAGATATATATATATATATATATATATATATATATATATATATATATATATATAAATATAGTTATATATATATATATATATATATATATATAAAAGTGAACATAGAAGCCAACACTTAGAGGCGGCAGTCTGTTTCATGCTAGATGCAATGATCAGGCCTGATGATTGCATCTAGCATGAAACAGACTGTCGCCTCTAAGTGTTGACTTCTATGTTCACTTTTACATTTACACAAGCTCTATCTCTGATATTGAGCACTTTATCCCATAAATATAGCACATTTTAAGACTATATTTCTTCATATATATATAAATATATAAATATATAATTAAAATTAGAAAAAAGACAAACTTAAAGGTCCATTGATTATATTTTATTTCCCCAGGAATGTGGTTTTTTCCTGGTCCTTCAGATCACATTTCCAAGTATATATATATATATATATATATATATATATATATATATATATATATATATATATATATATATATATATATATATATATCAGTATAACAATTATATTTTCTTTCTTTGTGGATTTTGTTAGGTTTCCATTTTGCGTTAACCAACAAATAATTAAGATATTGGAAGAGTTTTCAAGTATCTCCAATTTACTTTTCTTCTTTTAAATATTAAATGCAAGGTGCTCTGAAATAGAAATCTATAATTATACCGGATTCTTTTTTCCTGTTGTGGCGTGGATAGAAGTTTATAAGATCATTTTGTTGGCCGATTTTTGATAGACGTTTAATTTTAGTTCATTGTCAGTAGAATTTAACATGATATCAGAAATGTATATCCGTTATTTGTTCCTGTCTATGTGAATTCAATTGTATATTCAATATTAATTTATTTACAAGATCTGGTAATATGATTTTGTCAGGATATATTAATAAAACATCACCGATACACTGGAAATATCTTGATTCTTTAGATGTAATATTTTAGGAAGCACCACTTTCTTCAACTTCTAAGAAAAAACTTGCGTCTCCAGCCTTAAGAGACTATGCTATCGATCGTTTTAGTTTCTACGTATCAATATTGTTATCGAAATTGAAATAGCATAAGTTATTAATTACTCGCAAATCATTATAATTTCTCCCTCAGTAGGAAGAAGTTTATTGTTTATTTTAAATTTTATTTTATGCAACGTTTCTTTAGTAGTTTGGTTTGGATTGGTTTATTTTGTTTTACGGCATATCAACATCAATTGGTTATTTAATGCCGACAATATTTTTAGGATAGATTCGTATGAATAGAATATGTATTCTTTGGTTTAGATTGGATTGGTTTATTTTGTTTTACGGCATATCAACCTCAATGGGTTATTTAATGCCGACAACATTTTTAGGATAGATTCGTATGAATAGAATATGTATTCTTTGGTTTAGAATGCTTTGGTTTATTTTGTTTTACGGCATATCAACCTCAATGGGTTATTTAATGCCGACACCATTTTTTATTGCTGGTTATATTTTGTTTTGTCAAAAATCTGTTTTTGGTAATATTTTTCCTTCAAAATTGTATTGCTGGTAATATTTTTTTTAAAAAAAGTATTGCTGGTAATAGTCAACTATTTGCCCATAGCTGGGACCCTAACAGGTGCTACCACCCCGGGTCAAGGTGGACCTGGTAATACCAGCAATTGTGAGGTGGTTCCACGCTCCTCAAAACCTCCTGGTCAGAGGCCTTGCTGCTGGACCTAGTTTATCGTCTTACCCAGGACGCGTATGTAATTTAATGTCTTACCCAGGACGGTTTCTTTAGTAGATTTAAGCATTTGCTAATTGGACATTCGACATACGACAACGATGTGTCTTCTCACCGGATTTATTTAATCTTTATAATGAAGCAAATATATAAGGACTATCAATATTCCCAGGATTTTCTTTTTTAATTCACACCGCTGATGATAATTCATGTGAGTCGAAAGCTTGGACAAAACATGATTTTTTCTTTTTTCTACTAGCAGCATGGCCCGGCGGTGCCCGGACTTGATTAAAAAAATCATACGACTCATACAGCAATCGCTATAAATTGACTTAAAATATTTTTGCCCTTCCTTGCCGTGCTGATGTTGCTACATGCCTTACTTCTTACCTATCTCACACTGCGAATTTTTTCTAAGCTCTATACTAAACATTAAATCTGTTACAAAAAAAGAACTAAACAAAATGAACACAAAACGATCAGCTTTAAAAAAGGACTTGTAACTGGAAAAACCAAATAAAAAAAGTATGTTAACAACAAATATTTTTCACACCCAACCCAGTTCTGCGGAATCAGAATCAACGTTGAGTTTAAGCAAGCGAATGAGCCAATTGGAGTAAAGTGCCATGCAGATTTAATTTTTTCCCACTTCTGACGAATGCAGCTATCGATTTTTTTTGCATGCTAGCATGCTAGTTAACATTCGTGTCAGTCAGCTGTTGGCTCTCACGCTGGCCAATAGAATCTTCCTGCCTATTCGTGGCAGCCAGCTATAGGCTCTCACTCTGACCAATAGAAAATGGCTGCATGAAACCTGCCGTAGAAGCATGAAAAAATCGATTATTTCCACTATCGATAGGAGTTGGGAAATGCAAAGTTGGTCTTGGCAATTTTGCTAACTTGGAGCATGTGTATATAAATTTTGGTGCAAATCCGTCGAAAATTGCGGCCGTGCATTCGTTACACACTCACACACACACACACACACACACACACACACACACACACACACACACACACACACACACACATCCTGCCTTTTATAGATAGAGATTAACCACAGTCATACCGACTAAATGTTATTTGCATACTAGAAGATGATCAGTAAATGTAATAGACATTAAATGTCTATTCTTTTTAAAGACAAGTTTACATGAACAATCGCTACCAAGGTATATTGAATATAAAGCTGTTTAATATGCACGGATTTGTGGGTAAAAACAGATTTTTTTAAAAGAAACAAAAATGTTCTAAAAACGAATATCTGTTACTATTAATCCTGTATCTTACAGCCACATCACGTTGAAACAGCTTTTCCCGTACGATCAGCAAAGTTAAGCAAAGAATGCTGTAACCTTGTCCGGATGAGGTAATAGATAATGTCTTGGAATCGTTAATCGGAGATCCAAGTTCCAATTCCATTCGAGTTCTTTAAATTCACTTACGCACAAATAGGTTTGAGAAGTGTATGAATGTACATATTTTTCTTCTCCCCAGCCACTGGCGTAAGACGTAAGGTTTGCATCACAAAATCATTATTATCTCCACAAAAGCATTCTTACAATCTAAAAATGTTGTCTGGCTTGAAATAAACTGGAAAGTGTTGATAAGCCGTAAAAAAACGAATCAGTCTAGATAATCAATGTTTCCAATTCTCAGTTCCTGATGAATACTTGCATTGTTGCAATATTAAAACATTGTTTCCTGGCTGTGCTGGCCCGTTTTTGGGTATAATTAGGAAATGACAATTTACTGGAAATAAATGTCTATAAAATCTCTGACGGTTATATCCCATGTGCGTCGTCGTCAATATATATATATATATATATATATATATATATATATATATATATATATATATATATATATATATATATATATATATATGTGTGTGTGTGTGTGTGTGTGTGTGTGTGTGTGTGTGTGTGTGTATACTGGTTTGGAAATCGGACGAAACCCCAGTTTATATAGCAAATGCTTGGAACCGACATTCACGATCTCTTGAAAACGTATATATATATCGAGAGCAAGAGACACCTCAAGGTGGTGTAATGGTTAGCAAGCTTATCTCGCTAGAACAATTACGACTGACTAGTGAGTTCGATCCTCACTGGGTGTCCCATACTTTCGGCCTTGTGCCACATCTAAGCCGGGCTTAGAAAATCACTATATAGAGAGAAAGAAGAGAGCGCCTCGGGGTGGTGTAATGGTTAGCAAGCTTGTCTCGCTAGAACAATTACGACTGAGTAGTGAGTTCGATTCTTATACTTTCGGCCTTGTGCCACATCTGAGCTACGCTTGGAAAATCACTATATAGAGAGAGCAGACAATGTCTGTTTCTTAAAGACGTATGGACACCTCCAGTAGAGCGGTAGCGGTAGTCAATCTGCCAGGAACGAATTCGTGGGATGGACAGAAGTACTAACATGTGCACTAGGTCATGTTTCATTGGAACAAATACGAAAAGACGTAAATACCAACTGAATTATTTGTTTTGTTTCTATTAATTTGCACAAGGGTCTGCAGTCCTAGGGTGAGGGAATTACTGTAATGTCAGTCGTGACGTACAGGCTTCTTTTTCTCAATGTAGTTTATTTGAATTACATTTAAAATTCCAACGGTGGAGTAATGGATAGCGGCTCGGATTGAGGAATCGGAGAGACGAGTTCGAATTCTCGTCGAATCCCTTACATTCACTTACGTGCTAATACCCTTGGAATCCTCTTCTTCTTCTCTCCACCCAATATCAGGACAGACTGGGTTCTATAGCGTTCGTAGCAACTGGTCTACCACAGAAAGAAAAAGGCAACCTACTGCGGGAAAAATTCTGCCTTGTCAGAGATGTATCAAAAGATACATGATCGCCTAAGCGTCTATCATGCATGCCGCATAACTGACTTAGGAGGCACGGTGGAGTAATGTATAGCGGCTCGGTTTGAGGAATCGGAGAGCCGAGTACGAATTCCAGTCGAATCCATTACATTCACTTACCCTTGGGAAAGAAATGAATCCTCTTCTTCTTCCCCCACACCCAGCTATGAGTAAATAGCAGGATAGACCGGGTTCTATAGCCTTGGATGGCAACTGGTCTACCGTAGAAAGATATGGCAACCTACTGCGGGAAAAATCTGCCTCGTAAGTCATGTACTGAAAGATACATGACCACCTAAGCGCGTATCACGCATGGCATTTAAAAAAAGAAACGAAAAGGGGATTAAATAACAGTTGGTAGGGGAAATTTATTGTTAATTGGCTGTAAAAATGTTTATTATCCAAACACAGTTATATCACAGCCAATCATCTATTTACACACATATGTTGTTTGTTTTTTTTTAATTATATGCTCATATGTAAATGTTTCTATAGTATCCCTGATGTACGTCCATACATACGCTACATTTCGCTGATAGCAATGCGCTGTTCAAAGATCAAACAATGAAACCATCAACTGCTTACAGATACAGAAGGCAATTTAAGCTGTAAATTGAGAGCATCCTTTCGAAAGGATAGTAAATATATTTAGGCTTTCAATGCCTGGATCAGTGAGGGAGCAGAAAGAGCAATTACTGGTTCTGGTTAATACCGTCACGGGTCGAGATACTATCACCACATCCGGCCAAATGACCCGAAGACAATGATAAAAGGTGATGGAGATTACCAAATACGCCTATCAAGTGCAAATAAGCACAAGGACGGGTGGTTAGGATCGAAATGAAACGGGTAGAAAGATATTTGATAACATTTGAAGGAATTTAAAGAACGTAACGACTTACATATTATCCGTTAACGATAGCCCATTTGATAGGATATTCCGGTGAGAGGGGGAGACGTAATCAAAACGCATCGATTGGAAATGGTCAGTCAGAAGAAAGATGCATAATATTACGAAGCATTGCAACAGCCGCTCGACAATAGTGAAGATTAGGCAATTTACACACACACACACACACACACACACACACGTATATATATATACATATATATATATATATATATATATATATATATATATATATATATATAAGTGAACATTGAAGTCAACACTCAGAGGCGATAGGCTGTTTCATGCTGGACGCAATCATCAGGCCGCGAATGATGGATTTTTTCCTCGCCTATTTATATATATATGGGTCCGTGGTGCATTGTGGGTAATCTATTCTGGCGGTTATTTTGGGGGAGTGGTTTGTTTATTTATTAATTTATTTATTTGGGTTTATTTACTTGTTTTTCCTTTTCATTTTGTATTATTTATTCTTTTCGTTTTTTGAGGTTTTATTAAACATTCGCGGCTTGACGATTGCGTCTAGCATGAAACAGCCTCTTGACTCTGAGTGTGGACTTCAATGTTCACTTTTATATTAATATTTACATACGCTCTATCTCTGATATTGAGCACTTTATCCCATAAATATACCACACCTTAAAACTATATTTCTTCATTCATATATATATATATATATATGAGGCACTGTGGAGTAGTGGATAGCCGAGTTCGAACTCAAGTCGAATCCATTACACTCACTTCCGTGCTAATACCCTTGGGAAAGGCATGAACCCTCTTCTTCTCCCTCTAGCTATGAATAAATAGCAGAACAGACTGGGTCTTACAGGACAAATCTGAATTCTACACTTGCGGAGGGTCGTTAGGGGACCTTGTGTTATGTATCACTGTATTCTTCAAAAAATGTGGTTGGTTCTGCACAAAGCCTTCACCCCCATAATCAAATCATATTTGCTGCTGTCTAGGCTGTCAGTTCGTAGGAACTGAGCTGCTTAATTCTCATAAGTCGAATATATATATACATATATTATTTTTTTAAAATAAAAATAAAAAATAAAAAAGGTTCCATGTAATAAATTATTTCACCACAGCCCTTTTAAAGGACCGCGGATCATCAGACGTTACTTCCAAAGGTTGAAACGGAAACTGAAAAGAAATTTACACATTTTTGACGGGCAGTACTAAGCATATGTAAATTAACGAAGTGAGGAAGTGAGGGGGGAGAGAGACATCTAACACAATCATGTCTCCCTCCCCCACCTCACTTCCTCACTTCGTTAATTTACATATGCTTAGTACTGCCCGTCAAAAATGTGTAAATTTCTTTTCAGTTTTCGTTTCAACCTTTGGAAGTAACGTCTGATGATCCGCGGTCCTTTAAAAGGGCTGTGGTGAAATAATTTATTACATGGAACCTTAAAGTGGTCTGTTTTTATTTTTATTTAAATTATTAGCTTTGATTTACATTGAGCTCTCTGGATTTTATCCTCCTTGGGTCTACCCATACGGATTACCTAGTTTTTCGTAAACTAATATATATATATATATATATATATATATATATATATATATATATATATATATATATATAAACAAGATAGATTCCAATGTTGGCAGTTCTGTTATTGATACTCAGAACATGAAGTCTTAACAATCAATCCCGTGATTCATATAAACTGGAATGATTGAATCCAGCGGAAGAATGAAGCAATAAATGAATAAAGGTTCTCAGACATTTCCAAAACTGATGATGGGCGGAGAATCTATTGATATATTCGTTAGAAACATCGAAGAGGAAAAAATCTGTCCGAGCATACAGAATTAAGGAAAAAACAACAGTAACAGAGGCATGAACATACAAAAGATGATATCAAACAGTGACGGATATATATAAATAGAGAGCTTCTTTATGAAGAGACTGGGATAGATAGATAGATAGATAGATAGATAGATAGATAGATAGATAGATAGATAGATAGATATTATGAAATGGATAAAGTCAAACAATTATTTTAAGACGTTTTTATGTTTATAAATTTTTTATAGATATAAATATTTAAGTAAATATTTAGTAAATAGATAGATAGACAGATAGATATATATGAACACACTAAGATAGATATATTTGAACAAACTGAGATACATAAATAGATACATATGAATTTAGATAGATAGAAACAGAATACAATAGATAAATATGAACAGAATAAGATAGATAGATAGATAGATAGATAGATAGATAGATAGATAGATAGATATGAGCAAAATAAGATAGATAGATAGATAGATAGATAGATAGATATGAGCAAAATAAGATAGATAGATAGATAGATAGATAGATAGATAGATAGATGTTGAAGTAACAGACTATTCTGCATAAATATATATGTTGAATTTCGCGTCCCAATACATGCATTTTATGTGCCATGTATCTGTAGCAGAGACTTAAACCCTCCACAAGAGGGTGCTACATACTTGCAGCGTTGGCTATAAAAACGAACTTATATCTCCCCCCACTTCTGTGTCTCTAGCATATTCCGGATACGTATTTGCCTTTTGTTTTGCACAATTCATTGGGATCCCCCCCACATTAATATTCATATTCGACATTGAATAGCAGCGCAAAGGCTGAAATATCATTAAAACAAATAATCTAACTAAATTGGCGGGGCCCAGTTCGTAAATTCAGGGCAAATGGAGAATGCTGATTTATTACATAAGTGTTTTGAGGGAAATCTTCGGTGAGGAGAGGAGGCTTACTAGACAGAGATTTTAAAAATCTGGATAAATAAATCTACGCAATAAAGAGAATGTGATAAATTGCAACCTGGAACGAAGTAAGCGTTCTGGGAATGAAAAAGCTGGAACTGAACTTTTAAAATGAATAGAAAGACGGAAAAAGTTTGAAAAAACAATGGAGGATAAAACAAGAAAACAAATGAAATCTTCTACAGAAAAGCGTATCTTTACAAAAACAAACGTCATTGTACGCATGCATGGAGGAAGAATATAAAACTGTCAAATAAGATAGAAAAGAAGTCCAGGAGACAATCAAACGATGCGAATTTAATCGAATTAATCGAGAAACTTCAAGGGGCAAAAGCCATAGCCGAAGTAAATGCGGAGAAAAGATCGTTCATATCAACGCTTGCTTAGGCAGATAGAAAGATAAAAGAAGCAGCAGTCCGACAGAGACAACTGATATCGAACCATGATAAATAAGAAACAAAAAAACAAAAAAAAACAAAAGGAGAAATAGAATTTGGAAGAGAAGGAAAAAACGAAGATTATTTCTAACAAAAAAAAAATTCTCAGAAGCGAGACAGAAAAAGACATTAAAAATAAATGTAAACATTCCATAGCATGACTGGGCTCAGAGGTGTACTAAGATGGAGTGTTTTGTATCCAGCGATATTTAAGCAAGATCGTCCTTAAAAATACATAAATAACGGGTTCGATCTTAGCTGCTTTCCTTTGAAGGGATGCGAAGGGCGATTATCTCTCCTTGATTAAGACGAAATCCTGAGGTTCACGTGACAGCCGTAATGATGTGAGTTCGTGCGGTGACAAAGGCGGAGTTGCTATTCAACACGCGTAGAGACAAGACAGCTGTTGATGATAGATTGCTAAGGCGCTAGACGACATCTTATGTCCACAGCGGTAAGGAGAACAGAAGAGCCCATATGATTCCTCAACGTTCCATTCGGAAAATATTACAAGTAAGACTCTCTCGCTTCTTGCCTTTCTGTTCTACTTGTTCTAATCAAATGTTACAATTTCTTTGTATGTGACAAATTAGAGACAAGTATTTATATATCTGTATATAATCGCTTGCGTGGCGTAGCAGTATATACAGAACTAATCAGAGAATAATGCATGTTAGTCATTCCTTTCTTTCGTCTATTCTTCTCCATCAGCGTATTGAGTTTATACTAATGCCTATAATGGAGAAATGGAAATTGGGAACATACTTTCTTGCCTTATAATCACATTATTCTATTATTGTCGCCTAACGTCCAATTAGATGTATCTGAACAAATATCTCGGTGTTCCCGTCGTGAAGTCGTTCTTTGAACGTCATTATAACGCATTATAACTGCTAGGAGTCCTATTCACACTCGCTGCCCTATTATTATGGCTTTGTGTCAGACAAAGATTAAGAGGTCCTGAGGGTCAAGTATTACACAATCCTACTCCCCTATCATTATTCTAGATGGCTTAATAAAACATCTTATGCCATTCATCCAAAACTTCTTCAGCTGTATCAGAATCATGTATTGGGATGTACACGGATTGAAATACATCAGAAGGCAAACTTACATAAGATGAAGGTTATGCGTGCTTATAGCGTCCGTATCTCACAAAATATAGGTTATACAAACAATTTAAGAACAAACTGTATGGCAAGAAACTACTAAATACTGTTGTTAAAAATTTAATATTAAAGAATATTTTATATCAACAATAAAGTATACATGTAACGACAATTACAATGTTTGTTGTTGTGATAATTAAGACAATGTCATCAGGAATGTTTGTGTAGGAATGTTGTTAAGAAATGTTGGTACCTTTTGATTTGTTAAGAAATTTAAAATGATTTGGTTTCTGCAAGAAAAAAGAAATTATATATGTTCGTTCATTTATCAGTGTGTGTACGTGTGTAATTTACAAGTAAGAATAAATGTTATCAAGAGTTGCTTGCCCTTGTCTGTGTCGGCTAAGTTGGTGAAATACACAATTACTTTTTAGTAGTGAAATTGTTTCACTTTCCAAGTCAACTGTAGATGTTGGTTAACACACGGACAATGGTTGATGAAAGTTTGAGATTTCAATGTGGTGTGTGAGTCGATGAATTGTCACGCGTGGAGTTTGGTAGCATCTCGTTGAACTCCGATGACTGACTGTCTGAATTGAGTCAGCTGCGGTTAATTTATAGATATTCTGTGTAGCGAAATCGGCTCAAAAGAGCTTGGCGGGAAATAGGATTCGTTTGGAATTTTGCTACAATTTGGTGCTTATTAACCAATAAAAAGATTGGATTTGCAAAAATGAGATGATGATTGGTTAAAGGCTTTTTAGAGAAGAATACATTTTTCTGAAGAGGGTTAAAGGCTAATGTGGAAGTTTCCACAAGCTCTTATACTCATTGTTACTTTTGTCAGTGGCATTAAATAAATAACATCAACAGAGGCTATTATACTCATTTTCGTCTTTGAGTCCGTTAAATGTTGTATTAATTTAGCGCGCTTTGTCATAAATAAATAGTTAGCAGCCTTGAAAGCCATAAGTACGAGTTGTCTGTTTTATCCTTGTGTCAAGCTACGCGTTGTGTAGTAAATGGCTACATGCTGGGCATGAAAGAATGTTTATCTGAAAAAGCAAAGGGTTATCAATATGGTAAAATCCGATACTTGCACCGCAGAGGAATCGTGTGTGTACTTGGATATTTAAGAAAAGAAGATAAAGAGATCAAAGGAAAAAAAACAATAGCCAAGAAATCGATATCATTCAAAACATATTACAGAAATGTAACTGTCTATCCCATGTTGTTCACATCTGTCTATGTATCTAGTGAGAAAGCTATTTCTCTTTATATATTCATATATCACAATATGTTTATAGCGCTCTGTTCATAGTTATCTTAGCCTTTTTCTATCTCAGTATGTTCATATCTATCTATCTATCTATCTATCTATCTATCTATCATAGCCTGTTTATTACCTATCTATCCATTTATCTATCTACATAAGTCTGTTAATATCTATTTATCCTGTTCAATATGTTTATAATCTGGTTATCTCAATCTGTTAATATCTATATCTACCACAGTCCGTTCGTATCTATCTATCTCAGGCTGTTCGTATCTTTCTATCTATATATCTACCACAGTCTGTTCGTATGTATGTATGTATGTATGTATGTATCCATCTATCTATAACAGCCTGTTTCTATCTCTCTATCTCTCTATGTATCAATCTATCTATCTATCTATCTCTGTCTCTTCATAAAGAAGCTCTCTATCCATATCTATCCGTTACTGTTTCATATCATTTTTTCTATGTTCATGCCTTTGTCACTATTGTTTTTTCTTAATTCTGTATGCTCGGGAAGATTTTTATCATCTCCGTTGTCTTTAATATAGTGTTTGCTTGCACCAATATATTCTCCGAATATGTAAGAATTAAATATTACAGGGGCAGGGGGGCACCAAAATTTTAGAAATACCAAATCAGGGCATGGCCCAATATCGGTTGGGAACCTCTGGCTCGAAACTTTTTTATTTATTTATTCATTTATTGCCTCATTCTTTGTCCCCCGTTCAACTCGAATATTCCAGTTTAAATTAATTCTAGTCCTGTGTGTTAAGACTTCATGTTATTAGTATCAATAAGAGAGCAAGAGAACTGGCTAGATTGGAATCTGTCTTTTCTTTGACTCCTGTCGCAGTAAGCATTAACGATGCCACGTGTTTAAATTTGACAACTCTTATATGAAGCCGGGATTAATTACAAAAAATTACAGAAAATTGGCTGAGTTCATTTAACCCTGATTTCGATGTAATGTTAAAATGCCAGCGTTCTATTGGATGCGTCTGTTCTGGTGTGGAAATAGAAAAAGAAAAAATAGTTGTTGAGTAACTGCCAAAAATATATATTTTCAGTTTCTTTTTATTGTTACATTTGTAAGAATCAAAAATTAAGCGAGTCTGGTTTGATGCATGGCTACTCCTGAAATAAATAAAATGACTTCTTCTGAAATACAACATAGAAACATAAATGTAAAACATCTTGATTATAATGTAGTGAGTATGTGGTGAGAAAGAAAGAAAGAAACAAACAAACAATAAAAGAAAGAAAGAAGGGAAAATGATTGAATTGCAGAAACAAATTGGAATATGGTAAGATAATTGTAAAAGAAAAGAAAGAAAGAAAAGAAAGAAAGACAGAAAGAGAAACAAAGAAAAAAGATAGAAAGAAAGAAAGAAAGAAAGACGAGAACATGAATGAATAGTAAAAGCAAACTAGAATATGGTAAGATAACTGTAAATAAAAGAAAGAAAGAAAGAAAGCCAGAAAGAAAAAATATACACAAATCCAAAAAGAAAAATGGTTAAGAGAATGGAAAGTGAGAAAGAAGAAAAGAGGAGAGAGATAAAACTGATTAACATAACCAGAAATAAAAGAAAGAAAATGAGAAAGAAAGAAATGAAATGTGAAAGAAAGGACGAAGATAGAAAGGAAAAGAAATAGGGAATAGAGAATAAACAGAAAGAAAGAAGTGATGAAGAGATAATAAACAAGAGAAAGAAAGGGAACAAAACGGAGATAGAAAGAACTAATGTAGAAAAAAGAAAAGAATGAAAATGAAGAAAAGAAAGAAGAGATAAAATAAAAATGAAAGGAAAAATTAAAAAGACATTAAAAACGCAACTAATAAATATAAAAAAAATATCAATGAACGAGTTACTAGAAATGAAAAGGAAAAGAAAGACGAAAATTAATTAAAACAACATGAAAAGAATTTTTGATACCAAACCACTTAAACAGTAATAAAAAATAATTCTTTTAAAAAAAGAAATATATTCGTGCGTTTCTAAATAAATAACCAAAAACAAAGAAAGAAAAAAAATGAGAGGAATGCTTTTTTTTAAAGTAAGAAACTAAAACCTGAATATTGTCGGATGTTGATGGATATGTGAATGAAGACTGTTCAGTTCTCAGATATGACCTGCTCTCCACTTTTGTTTGGCCGAGGACCAAGGTTTCTCAACTTCTTTCATTTGTGCGATAATTGTAGTATTCAATATCGTGAACCAAGCTGGAGTTGATCTGATTGACATATCGACCGCTGTTCCGGTTGTGTTACGAAGTGTTTTGTTATCTGACCTGCGACAGAAAGAGTTATCTACCTTTAGTTTTATGAAGCCCAATGTGTGACTATCGAAAGTTATTTGTTACAGGATCAACTTAACACGTTCACAGGAACCGAAAGTTGAGCTCAATTTACGCTGAGGGAAATTTTACTGCAATGTCCTCCACATTTATAAATCTTACGGCCATATCACGTTGAAACACGGGTTCTCGTACAACCATTGAAGTTAAGCAATATCGAGACTGGTCAATACGTAGACGGGTGATAGCTTGGGAATATCAGGTGCTATAAGTTTGGATGTGTGGTAGTGTAATCGATAACGGCTCGGAATTGCAAATAGACGAGCAGAGTTCAAATTACACTCTGGTTCGTTATATGTACTTACGTTCAAGTACTCTTTGGAAAAGTATGAATCTATCAGTTCTTCCCAGCTATGGATTAAATAGTATGATTTGTTTCAGTAAATCACTATTATGTCCAAAAAATTCTTAAGTCTAAAAATAACTTACATTATTCGGTCTATTGTCCTCATCTTTGTCGCCATATTTTTTACAACGTTTCAGCGGTTGTACACTCCGGCCTTCTTCAGCTATGTCCTCAAGGACACATGGCACAGTGGATAAAGGCATTAGTTAGATCCAGTGACTGGACCCAAAGCGTGTGAAATCAATACCCGGTTAAGGCAGTGGAGAAATTTCAGAGGGAAATTAACAGGATATAACTGATAACTGACATCCATTAAACATGGCACGTGGAACTAGAACTGTCTACCCCAGTGAGCGAAATAAAGGGTTCAGTTCGACATTCTAACCACCTGAAGAAGACTGGAGCGTACAACGGCCGAAACGTTGTAATAAATATGGCAACAAAGATGAGGACAATAATCCGAATAATGTAAATAATGTACATAATACCTCATCTCAGAAATATAGGCAGATACTAAAAATAACTTCTGGCTTGAAATAACTTGCAAAAGGTTGATAAGCCGTAAAAAACATCAGTAAATCCACATTTAAAAAATGGGGATTCAAGAAAAC
>OZ038477.1:141170483-141180483 GCA_964036315.1 Acanthosepion esculentum | reverse complement strand
GACATATATATATATATATTTAAAGACATATATATATATATATTTAAAGACATATATATATATATTTAAAGACATATATATATATATATTTAAAGACATATATATATATTTAAAGACATATATATATATATATATTTAAAGACATATATATATATATATATTTAAAGACATATATATATATATATTTAAAGACATATATATATATATATTTAAAGACATATATATATATATATATTTAAAGACATATATATATATATATATTTAAAGACATATATATATATATATATATTTAAAGACATATATATATATATATATTTAAAGACATATATATATATATATATTTAAAGACATATATATATATATATATTTAAAGACATATATATATATATATATTTAAAGACATATATATATATATATATTTAAAGACATATATATATATATATATTTAAAGACATATATATATATATATATTTAAAAACATATATATATATATATTTAAAGACATATATATATATTTAAAGACATATATATATATTTAAAGACATATATATATATATTTAAAGACATATATATATATATATATATTTAAAGACATATATATATATATATTTAAAGACATATATATATATATATATTTAAAGACATATATATATATATATATTTAAAGACATATATATATATATATTTAAAGACATATATATATATATATTTAAAGACATATATATATATATTTAAAGACATATATATATATATTTAAAGACATATATATATATATATATTTAAAGACATATATATATATATATATATTTAAAGACATATATATATATATATATATTTAAAGACATATATATATATATTTAAAGACATATATATATATATATATTTAAAGACATATATATATATATATATATATTTAAAGACATATATATATATATATATATTTAAAGACATATATATATATATTTAAAGATATATATATATATTTAAAGACATATATATATATATATATTTAAAGACATATATATATATATATATATATTTAAAGACATATATATATATATATATTTAAAGACATATATATATATATATATATTTAAAGACATATATATATATTATATATTTAAAGACATATATATATATATATTTAAAGACATATATATATATATATTTAAAGACATATATATATATATATATATATTTAAAGACATATATATATATATATAATTTAAAGACATATATATATATATTTAAAGACATATATATATATATATTTAAAGACATATATATATATATATATATATATTTAAGACATATATATATATATATATTTAAAGACATATATATATATATATATATTTAAAGACATATATATATATATATTTAAAGACATATATATATATATATATATTTAAAGACATATATATATATATATATTAAAGACATATATATATATATATTTAAGACATATATATATATATTAAAGATATATATAAAGACATATATATATATATATTTAAAGACATATATATATATATATTTAAAGACATATATATATATATATATATATATTTAAAGACATATATATATATATATATATATTTAAAGACATATATATATATATATATAATATTTAAAGACATATATATATATATATTTAAAGACATATATATATATATATTTAAAGACATATATATATATATATATTTAAAGACATATATATAATATATATATTTAAAGACATATATATAGACATATATATATATATATTTAAAGACATATATATATAATATATTTAAAGACATATATATATATTAATTTAACATATATATATATATATATTAAAGACATATATATATATATATTTAAAGACATATATATATATATATTTAAAGACATATATATATATATATATATTTATTTAAAAACATTTTTATGTTTAACATTCTTTTTATAGATACAAGTATTTAAGTAAATGCTCTGTTTATAATAAACAGTATTAAATAACATCTACCGGCCTGAATATCCGAAAAATTTTCATAGAAAATATTCGCCCTCCGACAGGATTCCAACCTGTATCCTATATATAGACAGATTATATATATATATATATATATATATATATATATATATATATATATATATATATATATATATTGTCCCTCGTCAGACAAAACTGGATACCTACCGAGTGGATACTTTCAAAATTGGGTATCAACTGACTAATGACTACATTTATTACTTTAGCGTAAAAAAGGACCGTGGTCTATCTTTTGCCTCTAGCATAAACTGGACTTTTATGTAAATTTTTGCCTCAAGTATAAACTACACCTAAGTCTACATTTCTCTGCTGCAGACCGAAGCTATATGTACGTTTTTTGACGCTAGTGAAAGTGAACCGATGTCTACCATTTTTAATCTAGTGTCGGAATCCTTCTACTCGCTTTATTCGTTAAATGTTAACATTTGTAGTGTCGGGATTCGGTACATTAACAAAATATCGTTACAGGTTCGCTCGTAATTTGACCGTCTAGAATAATAACAGGATTTTCATTGAAGGAATAAAATTCAGTAGAAAAGACAATGAAGTTTCAACAAATAAACATTAATTTAATATAACAAGAATACAAGCATTTAATGATGGATTGGAAAGTAATGTCTTTTTGTTTGGGTTAATAATGATTGAAGTTTGTCAACGCTGTCGCTTTCGTCTGTCTCCCATGATCTTTAGTTCTTCCCTAGAAACGCCTGTCTTCTACTACGTCCGTTCGACATTTGGTCGGTATCTACCTAAAAATAAGGATGACTGATACAACAAAAATTTTGATTTGTATCCACTGATTTTATTGGTGTGTTTTAAGATGTGTTTCCTGGAGTGTGATTGGTTTATAAATATTATATTTGATATTTTAGTGGACACGGCACTAGTTTAAACCGTTTCAATGTCTGCATTTTTAACTAAGGAAAAGTTAATTTATTTAGTTTTTGCAACATTATTACATTTGTTCCGTTTGGTGGTGGTAATTCAAAAGTTGTCTGTATTGTCCATTGTCCCAAGCGCTTTCGGTGACTTCTTCAGTCATTTTGAAAGGGTTTGCTTTCAGTATTGTATATTTCATTTTTAAGATGTAGACTTAAAAACAAAGTTTTTTAGACTTTAAAACTTTTAAGTCTTAAAAACACCAACACTTTGAAAATCGCTAAAGTAGCCGAAAGATGTAGACTTAAAAACAAATCTTTTAAAACTTTAGACTTATCTCCCCACCCCCACTTTGAAAATGGCTAAAAAAAGTGGCCGAAAATGTTTCAGACAATACAGACAATTTTTATCCTCTCTAAACCTTGTTGGGGATGTGCGGTATGAACTAGGATTTTGCTTGAGCGTTAGAATTTATCAGAAGGATTTTTTTTCAGGTTGCGTGATCTGTTCATGCATCCAGAACAATAAATATTTTACAATATAAAATAAGACAAAAAATCATGTATGCAATTCAAACAAACAAATGCATTTATGTGCAATTTAAAGATTATTTACAAAATGTTGCTTCAAGGTATTTTATGTCTTGTGTTGGTTAGTGGACGAAGGTTTGCTTATTTTTTGGTGGGTTGGTATGTTTGCATTACAGTCTACAAGGAATTTGAATTAATGTTTAAACAACGTTTTTTTATGTTCGTATCGTTTTGTACTGTTTAGAATGAAGTTGGCAAAAGTAGTCTACCTTTAACTGTAGATATGTGTTATGTTCGATAATAGTTTTTTTACTTAAGTTATAGTGAGTGTTGAATAATCACTTTAGATAAGTAAAGTTTCGTAAGTTGAAATTCGTTGTAATCACAGAGTAATCTTCGAGTCGAGTTTGTGAGTGAGTCAGTTTTGTTCTTTTCGCGCGGGAAAATTACAATCGTAAGTGGCGTGGATTCGATCAGCGTTTCTCTGTGTTTGCTGGACTGACTAACTTGGTAAGTTGAAAATCTTCCTTATATAAGGATTTAGGTGTGAAAATCGGCACAAGTTGGTTTTGGCGCAATTTTACTTCTCCACGTGAAGTTTCTGAATTATTACGCTGCGAGCCAATAGAATTTGCTGTTTAGCACAATAAGGTTTTGATTGGTTAAGTTGATTCACGTAGGCGTGCAAAATGGAATGTTCTTGTTGCTAGGGGGATAAGGTAAATGGACGAGTGCACAACCTCCTCAAAACGGGAAAATGTAAGAATGTTAGGAAAAAAAATCGTCAAATTTTCCTTGCCTGTTATATTCAACGAAAAATATTTAAAAGAAAATTTGCAGCCCAAATATACATTGTTTTTAAGTCTAGTGTACACTGGATCTATGTCAAGATTTCTGAACTCTAGCAAAAGCCGAACCTATGCCTGCCTTTTCGACTCTTAGCGTAAACCAGGCTAGGTTGAAATGTGTCAAAAAATACTCTTGCGTAAACCAGTCCTACGTCAACATTTCTGATTCTAGCGGAAACGGGACTCTATTTAAATGTCTGACTTTTTTTTTTTTTTTTTTACTCGGGCGTAAACTTGACCAAGGCTTAACTGTCGATTAGTTCATTTTGATTTTTTCTTTAGAGTCATATTCGAGAATAAATAACCCAAGTGAATCAACCTAACATTAAAATTAATATAACAACAGAAATATAAAAAAGAAAACGAAATTATTGACATATTGTTCAGTTTAACGATCAAAGCCATAGAAAAGGATACACGCCGATGCAAGTGAACATAAAATGGCGAAGATACACTAATCTTTTTACAAACTTCCAACAAAAGAGCTACAAGCTTATTTCAGCAAAGGACTGAGAGGTCACTGAATGCCTTTAGGATATATTTTATAAACAGGCTGGATAATCAGAAACACATTTTTCCCTTCTTTAAAACAAAAAAACAAAAAAAGAAATGTCTTTCCATTAACGCTGTCAGTCATCTTCTTGCTTGCCCAACCATTTGTCGCTTTAGTTCTCGCTTTCATTTCTGCCATTTTCTCGGCCCTCTAACTTTTTTGTGCATCTTTCGTAATCCCCTTCTCTGTGTTTGACTCACTCAGTCACTGATGCACTTTATCAAAAGAAATGTAAGGATTTTATTTTCCAATAAGTATTTATAACCAGAAATAAAAAATAAATGATCATAGTACTTCAGAATTTTTCAATTTAAGAACGCCCATAAATATACTTTACAGATATTTTCAAGTTATATCTACATATTTATACACACACACACACAGACACACACACACATACATATATACATATACATATATATATATATATATATATATATATATATATATATATATATATATCAAAAGAAAGAACAGTCAGATATATAATCTGGTGTTCTTATTGATATTTTTATTTTTAAAAAAACAGTGCCCAATGTAAATTTACAGAACATAAATATTATAAATTAACTGGTTTAAAATGTTTTTTCGCTACACAGAAATAACCATGTTTCAAAAATGGAAGCTAAAACTTCAAATTTAATTATATAATTAAATTTTTAAAAAAAGAAAAAATAAGTTATTCCAAAATTTGCTTGAAGATGAAACGGAACTAATACTTTTAATTTAATTATATAATTAAATTTGAAGTTTTTAGCTTCCATTTTTGAAACATGGTTATTACTGTGTAGCGAAAAAAACATTTTAGACCAGTTAATTTATATATATATATATATATATATTGACGTAAAATTTTGAATAATATATATGTATTTCATACATTTTCTGTTTATACGTTATTTTAGTGGATACAATTCATTTAATAAATGCTCTGTTTTTTTAATTAAACCTTATTAATTACATGTAGCGGCCTGAATTTTCGAGAAATTTTGTAGAAAATATGCATTCTCCGACAGGAATCGAACCTGTACTCCTATACGGAAACCGTCATTTGATCTGACGTGCTATACTATCTAGCTACAGACAAGCGTCTGGTCAGATCAAATGACGGTATAAGTATAGGATACAGGTTCGATTCCTGTCGTTGGACGAATATTTTCTACGAAATTTCTCGGTCATTCAGGTAGGTAAATGTAATTAATAATGTTTAATTAAAAACAGAGCAAATTAATTGTATCTATAAAAATAATGTATAAACAGAAAATATATTAAATAATTGTCGGACTTGATCCATTTCATTATATATATATATATATATATATATATATATATATATATATATATATATATATATATATATATATATACACATATATATATATATATATATATATATGTGTGTGTGTGTATTTAGGCAGCAATCCTTCTTTCATGCACATTTCATTAATGAAATGTGCATATATATATATATATATATATATATATATATATATATATATACTCAAGTATAGGATTGGTGTATACGGAATAAATTCCAATAACCAACAAATACTATTCTTAAAAGAGTGCTCAATACAGAGTAGAGCAAATATAATTGTTTATTCGAAAATTATAACATTAAAAAATCATATAAATATACAAATAACATTTATTTGGTTGAGGAATAATTCATGAGCGTTTTCTTTTCAAATATATTTGAAACAAAACCTTCGACAAATTTATCAATAATATAATCTCCGTTGTTGTGTCCGTCCTGAGTATGACGATAAACTACGTCCGCGTCCTGGGTAAGACGATAAACTACGTCCAACAGCAAGGCCTCTGATCAGGAGGCTTTAAGGAGCGTGAAACCACCTCTTAATTGCTGGTGTTCCCAGGTCCACCCTGACCCGGGGTGGTAGACCCTATGGGAAAATAGTTAACCCCCAAACTGGGGTCAAAACACTATGAAAGTGTAATAAATAGGTTTTAATGCCAGAAATACTTTTTTGTAAAAAGATTACTAGCAATAAATTTTTGAAGAAAAAATTATTACCGACAATACATTTTTGAATAAAAAAAAATATAACCAAAAATTTTGTCGGTATTAAATAACCCATTGAGGTTGATATGCCGTAAAACAAAACAAACCAACCCAAACCGTTGTTGTGTCCGACTTCTTCCGATCGTTCAATAAGCTTTTCAATGTCTCGGCGATAGAAATCTCCCGGCGTTGACTCAAAGAATTCGTCCAACGAAGCCCTTAATTCCACTATTATTGAAAGATACACAGCAAAAAGCGTTCGAGATAGATGAAAATTTGACGGCGCCAATTCTGGAGACAGTGGAGTATGAGGCAGCACTTCCCATTCGAGTTCTTGAATCACAGCTTTGGTCATATTGCCGATGTGAGGACGAGCGTTGTCGTGCTGCAGAAGAATACCATTTCGCTGATTCGGTCTTTTTTACTGAATTTCTTCTTTAAAACGCATCGCAGAAAAATGTTGGCCCTTCTTTGATTTTTGCATCTCGAGCTCGTAGCTCGGAATATGGGCTCTTAAATGGTACTACACCTTTAATACTATTTAAAGAAAGAAACATGAACAGCTGCAAAATGAATTATAATACCTGACAAATGCTACAGAATGCGGTTGTCGAAACGTAATGCGAAAAGTAGCCAAAATCGGAATCTGATTCCAAGTAACCATCTACCATATCACTTTTTAGACGCTGCTCTTTGACAGCAGCCTGGTTTTGAGTAAATTCCCTCGCGTCTCCCAGTAATGTAACTTGCGATGAGGAAATCAATTGGTGATTCTACACTGACTAATCCATCTGCGCTGAAATGTTTTAGTAAGATACGCATACTTCCTTCATCTTGTGGAAAATAGTGTTTTTCCTCTCCATCAAGCAGACATAGAATCACTGGCATAATTGGTCCGCGATAGTGAAGCGCTATGAAGTTGATTTTATTTATACTTTACTGTCTATTTGCTATAACTATTTTTGGTAGTGTTTTGGTTCGTGCTTTCTAAGGATCTCTCTCTCTCTCTCTCTCTCTCTCTCTCTCTCTCTCTCCCTCCCTCCCTCTCAGTACATGTGTATATGTATTTACCAGCTATGCATATTGTAACATGTTGAGTTAGCTGAGTGTATATATATGGCCGTATCAATAAAAACCGATACGGACATCTGATGACTGAGGACATTAAAGTGTACGAAACTAGCAGTCGCCGGTGTTTACACGTACCGCGAATTATATATATATTTTGATGTTATATATATATATATATATATATATATATATATATATATATATATATATATATATATATATATATATATATATATATAGTATATTTAGGCAGCAATCCTTCATTTATACATGTTTTATTAAAGACGACAGACAAGGTAGTACAATTAAGCTTTTCATTCCATTTTTCTTGTGTTCGAACAAAGCGTTTCTTTTTCCGTGTAGAAACTGTCCAAATGTTCTATAATTCCGAGCGCTTTCGGCTATACTTCTAGCCATTATCAAGGACGATTTTATTTTTGCTTTTTAATTGGGTGTATGTGTTGCGTGTATGTTTTTAGAGTTATAGGAATGTTTTATTTTATGAACACGGCTAGCATATCGTGGCCGTGTTCATAGTTAATATTAATAATTTTTGTCTTTTTCGTTTTTATTATTAAGGCTCCCATTATTTTTAATATTTTTTACATGTGGATAAGGTTATTATGTTTGTATTTTCTACGAGTTTGTTTATGATGGAGTCTGATAAGTTTTTTTCCTTGTTTAAATGGATTCTAATGGAGCTGTGATCAGATAGGTGTAACTTAAGTCGTCTGGATAGTCGTGTGACCCACGTAATTATTTATGAGTTCAGTTTGATCAGGAACACAGTCCCTTTAGGGGCATTTGAATTTATAGATAATAATGGTTCGTTGTAATTTTGATTTTGATATATATATATATATATATATATATATATATAAAATAAAGAACAAGTAGGAAATGTGTCTCAATCTAACATGTTTCGCTCATATTAAAGCTTCTGGAGTTAGAAATGAAAAGATTACTGGAATGATATAAATTTTGGTTTATTCTAATTGTATAGTCTATTAACGCAATAGATAATATCTAAATATGTGTGACGAATATTTGGGGGCTTAATAGTGTGTAAGTAAGAAACGCTTGTGTATTTGCGTGGATGTTGGACGGTAATGTTGATTGATGTAAGTGTATAAGTGTGTGTGCGTGGAATGACTATATATGTCACGCTCGTATATGACTATTCCGCTAATACACGTGAGGCGTGTCTGACCAATAAACTAACCAAAAATCATAACATTCCAGTATTCTGTCTTTTTGCTTTTTTTTCATTTTTATTCTCGATCTCTGACAAAAACTTAATAAAGGTCGAAACATGTTAGATTGAGATTCGTTTCCTACTTGTTCTTTATTTTATTTTATCATTTTGTCGGATTCCTATCCATATCTTATCAACATTTGGTCTTCACTATATATATATATTTTGAATATATATATATATATATATATATATATATATATATATATACATATATATATATATATATATATATATATATATATATATATATATATATATATATATACATATATATATATATATATATATATATATATATATATATATATATATATATATATATATTGAACAATAAAAATTATTAAAAAATTAAAATCTTCCGGCACACTGGGTTGTAGATTAATATTCTTTCGTTTTTATTATTATTTTTTCATTCAGATTCCTCGACTAGTTTCGGCCAACATGGCCATCATCAGGAGAAAAATAATTTTCTGCTTGCTGGTAGCAGTGAACTACAGAAACGAATGTCTTGATGGAGAAAATGAACTTTTGTCTGTAGTTTTCATTTGTTTTTTTATTTTTTTAATCTTTTTAGCATGATTTCTTCAACATTCCTTGTGTTGGTCAAACGGTCTCTTTTAAGTTGTTATTTAAGATAAGAGCTGAAATGGATTCATGCTGCTTTGAATTTCCTTGGTCAGTTTGACAATTTTATTGGTTCCTGGAGAGGGGATGTGTCTCTGTTAAGTGTGTGTGTGTGTGTGTGTGTGTGTGTGTGTGTGTGTGTGTGTGTGTGTTATTTGGTTCTTAGGGAGTGAGTG
>OZ038477.1:141065483-141165483 GCA_964036315.1 Acanthosepion esculentum | reverse complement strand
TTTCTCTCTCCATCCTCTCTGTTTGTTTCTCTTAATCTTTACACGCCCTCTCTCTTTCTTTCTTTCTGTCTATCTATAGATCTATCTCTCTCTTCCTTTCAATTTCTGTATTTTCTTCTCGTTCGCTTTCCTTTATTGTGTTTCTTCCTCTCTCTGTTAATCCTTTCTTCTTTACCTCCCACATTCACTTTGCTCTCTCTCTCTTTCTCTCTCTCTCTCTCCCTTTCAATTCTTCTTTAATTTTATTCTCTCTATTTTCATACAATCCGTTAATATCAGTATCTATCTATCTATCTATCTATCTATCTATCTATCTATCTATCTATCTATCTATCTATTCCAGTCTCTTCGTTATCTATCTATCTATCTATCTATCTATCTATCTATCTATCTATCTATCTATCTATCTATCCCAGTCTCTTCGTTATCTATCTATCTATCTATCTATCTATCTATCTATCTATCTATCTATCTATCTATCTATTCCAGTCTCTTCGTTATCTATCTATCTATCTATCTATCTATCTATCTATCTATCTATCTATCTATCCCAGTCTCTTCGTTATCTATCTATCTATCTATCTATCTATCTATCTATTCCAGTCTCTTCGTTATCTATCTATCTATCTATCTATCTATCTATCTATCTATCTATCTATCTATCCCAGTCTCTTCGTTATCTATCTATCTATCTATCTATCTATCTATCTATCTATCTATCTATCTATCTATCTATCTATCTATCTATTCCAGTCTCTTCGTTATCTATCTATCTATCTATCTATCTATCTATCTATCTATCTATCTATCTATCTATTCCAGTCTCTTCGTTATCTATCTATCTATCTATCTAGTATCTTTCCATCTCCATTTGTCTTTCCCCTTCCATCACTTTCTTTCATTCCCTTTTTCTAGTACTGTCTTTATCCTCCTCTCGCCACCCTTAACTCTTCCCATTTCTCCCTATTTTTATCACATTTTCTTCTTTCTCGTCCTCCTTTTCTCCATTCGTCTCTTTTCTCTCTTTTTCCTTTTCTTTTAAATTCTGACATACAATGTCACAATTTTACTTAATATGCCTCACTTTCTTCTTCTACTTCTCTTTATATTTTTGTTTCTTTCTTACTTACTTTCTTTCTTTCTTTCCTTCTTGCTTTCTTTCTTGCTTTCATTCATTCTTTCTTTCTTTCCTGCTTTCTTTCTTGCTTTTTTCTTGCTTTCTTTCTATCTTCTTTTCTTGCTTTCTTTCTTGCTTGCATGCTATCTTTCTGTCTTTCTTTCTGTCTATTTTCTTTCTTTCTGTCTTTCTTTTTTCTTTCTTTCTTTCTTGCATGCTTTCTTTCTTGTTTTCTTTCTTTCTTTCTTTCTCGCTCATTTTCCACCTCCTTCTCTCTTCTTTGATCCCCTCTCATTGAAACAATTGTTCGATAGGAAAAATTTGGCGACGGTCAGTCTGAGAGAAAAGCAAGTTATTATAAGAGCGTTTTTAATTTGAGGGCACTCAATTAATTAGCTGTCAGTTTTTAATTAAGGTGAAGCTCGTTGTTTAATCCGTTGCCTTGTAAGATGCGGTCGGTGAAGGTGGGATTTGGCGGGAAGAAGCAAACGCGAATTGATGCTTTTGTCACAGAGAAATGAATGCAAAGGTTTGATTAGAAAATGAGGAAATAAAAGCACGATGAAGGAACGGCGACAAATGAGCAAGACTTAAAATGACAATCAATTATTTTTGGATAAGCCGTTTATGGGGCAGTCATTGTGACAGACAGCAATGGCGGTCAGCAAAAAATGACAAGATGGATGTAGTTTGTTTGGTCTTTTTTTCGATATTTATTCTGTTATTTTTAGTCTGGTACAAGGCTATAAAATTACAGCGCCCATTGTGAATCCAGCTAGGAAATAGGCTTCATAATTTAGCTCCCGATTAGTCTTAGTAATCAGCACAAATGCTAGGACACAAAATTCTCCTGAGACGACCAAGCATAGAAATGAATACAATAAGGGAACCCGTAATAAGGAGTGCTAAAGAAAAACGATAATAACAAAAAAAATGCAATATGAGCTCTGATAAAAACATGAAATGATAACAGAAAAAATTGAAATATGAGATCTGGTAAAAAATGGTTGCTGAAGACATTAGTTTTATATTACCCAGAAATCCATACACAGATGTCCTCAAGGACACATCGCACTGTAGATAAAGGCGTTAGTTAGATCCAGTGACAGGACTCAAAGAGTGTGAGTTCAATACCCGGTTAAGGCAGTGGAGAACTTTCAGAGGGGAATTAACTGGAGATAACTGATAACTGACATCCATTAAACATGGCACGTGGAACTAGAACAGTCTACCCTAGCGAGCAAAATAAAGGGTTCAGTTCGACATTCCAACCACCTGAAGAAGGCCGGAGCGTACAACGGCCGAAACGTTGTAATAAATATGGCGGAAAAGATGAGGACAATAGTCCGAATAATGTAAATAGTGTACATAATACTTCATCTCAGAAATATAGACAGATATCTTAATTATGTTATTATTTTCTCTTCGTGTTACACGTGATATGTCCATTTTAGTTGAATTTTTTTGTTGAAAGTATTCAAATGATGATGGATCTGTCATTTGGTACAAACAGTTTGTGATTCTATAGCACCAGTCCCCGAGGTTCGATAAAGTATAGTCCTCGCTAAGATCTACTGGATTTCATTCACTCAAAATCATTTTAACCATTGATCTAAGAAAGCGTTTCTATATAGCTGAGAGTTTAGATATTTCGAAAAGAGTTTGGCGACATGCATGACATCCATATGAAAGTCTCAATCTGGCGATTCTATTTAAGAACATAACACGAGTTGCTTTTTAAAATTTACAGTGTTAGGTCCAGCAATCTCTAGAACAACCTGTTTTGCTTTCAGTTTCTTTATCTCCTATACTAAATGTATTATAACTGGTTCATACAACGCGGTATTTGAAGTTTTTGTTATTTACTTATTTCACATACTGAATTTATATGGTTGATTCAGGGTAGATGCCAGCACTGCTTTCATTTCAATTCCAGATCATAGTTTCTATTTTGGAACGGTTGATCTTGACTCCTATTTCTTGGAACTCTTAATAGAGGATGTTTTCATTTTTATGATGGATTCAGAGTATCAGTTCCATCACTGCTTTCATTCCCATTCAAGATCATAGTTTCTGTTTTGGAAAGGTTGATCTTCAGTCCTATTTCTTGGAACACTTGATAGAGGATGTTTTCATTTTTATGATGTACTCAGGGTATCAGTTCCATCACTGCTTTCATTCCAATTCCAGATCATAGTTTCTATTTTGGAAAGGTTGATCTTCAGTCCTATTTCTTGGAAAACTTGATAGAGGATGTTTTCATTTTTATGATGGATTCAGAGTATCAGTTCCATCACTGCTTTCATTCCAATTCCAGATCATAGCTTCTGTTTTGGAAAGGTTGATCTTCAGTCCTATTTCTTGGAAAACTTGATAGAGGATGTCTTCATTCTGATGATGGATTCAGGATATCAGTTCCATCACTGCTTAAATTCCAATTCCAGATCATGGTTTCTGTTTTGGAAAGGTTTATCTTGAGCCTTATTTCTTGAAACACTTGATAGAGGATGTCTTCTTTCTGATGATGGATTTAGTGTATCAGTTCCATCACTGCTTTCATTCCAATTCCAGATCATAGTTTCTGTTTTGGTAAGATTTATCTTGAGTCCTATTTATTGGAACAATTGGTTGCAGATGTTAATTTTATATTCAAGATTATTCTAATGTCAACTCTGACTGTCTTTATCGTCAGTATAGCACTCCCCCATCTAGATGAACATAACAGAAGATAAGATGCGTCATGCCTTTCCCAAGGGCACTTGTACGAAAGTGAATGCAATAAACTAACTTGAAATTCGAACTTCGCTCGCCATTTCCTCTTTACAAGCCGATATCTTTTAAACCACTATAGATTCTGTTTATTGATTACCCTCCTCTTGAAAGCCTCGGAAGTCAAATAAACACGAAAAGACAGACAGACAGACAGACAGACAGACAAGGATTTAAAACATTGGAAAAGTTTTTTATAATACATACGGTCTAACTTCTCGGTAAATTAACTTTTTTTTTTGTTTTGACAATTAAATCATGATTTGTACCGACAGTAGAATATTAAGACGAAAAGAAAATTAAAATACCTTCAATTTTTCTTGATATCTAGCTAAACACAAAAGAAAAGGAATTAATCAAGAACATTCAATTATTTACACAACAGTATCGATCATAAGAAACTTAATATCAATAATAATAATAATAATAGCAATAGAATATCAATCAGTCTTCTTATTATAAACACTGTGAAAATCATTAATTGCATCTGCATTATTGCTAAAACATAATGCAAGACATAATTAAAGTTTCCAATCTTAGAAAACAAGTTTTAGACTAGATAGAATAATGAAACTGGTACGAAAATGAAGTAAAGATATTTCACTTCAAATTTACGAGGGTTGTTTGATAAATAATATCTCTCACTCTTAGAAAACACAATTTAGACCACATACAATAATGATATATATATGGTCTTAATTGATTTCGAGAAGCAACATCTGTTGTTTGGCGAACTGACAGTAGCATGGGAAGAAGGGATTGCTTCGGTAGGAGGAACTGGTGGCTGCAGTCCGTGAGAGAGAATATAGCTGCACTCTGTTGCCATTTGAGGTTGGCTGTAGAGGATTTCCTGCTGCCTCTTTAAAGAGATTCCTCAAGAGTGTTGGAATCCCAAAGCCGGAGAAGGTGATATAGACTTGTGGTGAAAAAGCGGTGGAAGGAAGTGTATGGATTACCCAAAATTCTTATCGAGTCGCACGTAATCAACATAGACCAGTTGCAACGTAACATCATCCAGTTGTTGCGTGTTGAAAGGTAATGAGCTTAATGGGCCGAAACCTTGCTGAAGCATGGCGCTCCGCTGAAGATTGCACCTGGTCTGGAGCACTTGTGTATTTGTGTTATATATATATATATATATATATATATATATATACTTTTAGCTCTGTTTCATAACATTGAGCACTATATTTGTAACACCCGAGGAAGAGATATATTCATACGTACGTATCCTAGCCATTAATATATATATATATATATATATATATATATATATATATATATATATATATTATATGTGTGTGTGTGTGTATGTATAAATAAAGAAATATACTCTTAAGGTGTGCTATATTTATGGGATAAAGTGCTCAATATCAGAAATAGAGCGTGTGTAAATATAAAAGCGAACATTGAAGTCAACACTCAGAGGCGACAGGCTGTTTCATGCTAAACGCAATCGTCAGGCCACGAGTGTTGTTTTTTTTTCTCGGCTATCTAGCATGAAACATCCTGTCACCTCTTAGTGTTGACTTCAATTTTCACTTTTATATATATATTATGACATGGACAATGTAATAAACATTATTAAATAACATTTACCGGCCTGAATATCCGAGAAATCTTCATAGAAAATATTAGTCTCCGACAGGATTCGAACCTGTATCCTATATCGTCATGTATATCGTATCGTCATGTAGTCTGACGTGCCTTTTAAACGATTCGGCCACAGAAGATCGTTCGGTTGGCAAGGTCGAATTTACTGCTTATAAACTTCAATCTTCCACGAATCTCTCACGTACATTCATATCTGCTCATGGCGTATCAAATTTAAACAAATGACGTCACATATTATGATATGGACAAAGTCCGACAATTATTTTAAGACATTTTTATGTTTATATATTCTTTTTATAGACTCAAATATTTAAGTAAATGTCTGAAAATGATAACCGAACGATCCTCTGTGGCCGAATCTGTTAAAACAGGTTCGAATCCTGTCGGAGGACGAATATTTTCTATGAAAATTTCTCGGACATTGAGGCCGGTAAATGTTGTTTAATACTGTTTATTATAAACAGAGCATTTACTTAAATATTTGTATCTATAAAAATAGAATGTTAAACATAAAATGTCTTAAAATATATATATATTGTTTTGCTGTGGGATAAAAATTTAGAGGGCTGATAATAACTAATCTAGGGAGTACGGTATCGATGGGTGTAGTTCATAATTCCAGGTTTTGATGTGTATTAAGTATTTTCGCACACTCGTACACACACAGATATCTACAGTAACTTTCTCAAAGACGTTTTGCGGCTTCCCCTTTCTACTAATATTTTCATGGCAAATGCTCTGACAAGCTACTCTAACTGGTACCCCAACTGCATAAATTTAAGCGTGCTACGAGGTTGGCATCTCGGTTCCATCTTTTCACTGTCGAAACGGTTAAACGTAGCCGCCTCTTCTACTCCAACAGCTTCTTCTCTCGCACTTCCCAACAGTGGAACTCCCTTCCACTTACTTGCTTCCCTGATAGCTATAATATTCAAATATTCAAATGTAATGTCAATCGACATCTTCTGATGCCTTGATCCTGATCCCCATTCTTCTCTATATCCTTTCCTCAAACGCCCCTCTTTACTCTATGTAACCTCTTGTCTGCTAGTGACACACCCGCCTTGAGGTGAAATGCTTATAAAAACAGGTCGGAAGAATGTGATGCAATATATTTCCAAATGGAAAGACATTTCCTTTAAAATTCAAATATGTGTGTGTGCACATACATGTACATGCATAGGTGATTATATGAGTGTTGCAGCATTTGCGTGTTGGGCGTTGTGTGCATGAAATTTATCTCTCATTCTGTTTACATAGAGGGACTGAGATTGGCACGAGTCCCCGGATGTAGGTTATCCTGTGAAAACGGAAATTCTTTCATTTCTCTTTCTCACATTTTACTTGCTTTAATTGATCCCAAATAAGTATCGTTTTCTTCACTTGAAGTTCAAAATCTCTCTATCTATCTATCTATCTATCTATCTATCTATCTATCTATCTATCTATTGCAGTCTCTTCATATCTAACGCTGCCTGTTCGTTATCTATCTATCTATCTATCTATCTATCTATCTATCTATCTATCTATCTGTCCCAGTCTGTTTCTATCTATCTATTTATCTATCTATGTCATTCTGCTTCTATCTGAATATGTTCATGTCTATCTATCTATCTATCTATCTATCTATCTATCTATCTATCTCAGTCTGTTAATTATCTATCTATCTATCTATCTATCTCAATCTGTCAATAGATATCTATCTATCTCAATCTGTTCATATCTATCTATCTATCTATCTATTTATCTCAATCTGTTCATATCTATCTCAATCTGCTCATATCTGTCTATCTATCTATCTATCTATCTCAAACTGTTCATGTCTATCTATCTATCTATATATATATATATATATTTATCTATCTCAATCTGTCAATGTCTATCTATCTATCTATCTATCTATGTATCTATATATATATATATATATATATATATATATATATATATATATATATATATATATATCCCATTCTGTTTTTTCTATCTATCTATTCTAGTTTTTTTTATGTGTGTGTGTGTGTGTGTGTGCAAAACAGATTGATATTAATTATGATATAGCTATATATATATATATATATATAGAGAGAGAGAGAGAGAGAGAGAGAGAGAGAAAGAGAGAGAAGGAGAGAGCGAGAGAGGGAGGCAGATATTTATGTATCTATAGAGAGAACCTCTCTATCATTTTTTTCTCTGAAACTGCCGGTCCGTAAGAATACAGTGCAATGTAATTAGAAATGAAACTCTTCAGGTTAACAAGAAAACAATTCTTTTAATCACTTGTTTTGTAGCAATCTGTCGGTATCATTACTTCATTTTGCTTTACGCTTCACATTTTTATTGGATATTTGTCTCGAAGGTACCTGATCAAAGAATCGCTTGGGATCAAAGGAAGACGCTCCCGGCTCTTATTTATATCATGGAATTGTTTTTTTTTTATTATTCTATTTCGATTAAGCCTTGCAGATCGGATAAAATTGAATCAAATGACAATTTGGAAAGAGATTATTACTCTGTTTATATGCAGAGCTTTTACTTTCAGATATGAAATTCTTCTCTTTTCCAAGCATGTCCCGAGTATCTGCGTTCGAACCTATACAAAACGCAAAAAGCTGTAGATTTTAAGTGGGCATCGAAAGTTGTTTAATTGATAATATATAAACATTGTCAGTCAGTAAAGAGTTGTCTTGTGCCTCAATTAAAAGTGGCGGCACGTTTGAATAATTCCCGTCAATTTCTCTGCCACCCTCCACATTGCTGATTTGATACAGTGATATGCCATGCGTGATACACGCTTAGGCGAACATGTATCTTTCTATGTCAGTCTGCTATCTATCTCAATCTGTTCATATCTATCTATCTATCTATCTATCTCAATCTGTACATATCTGTCTGTCTGCCTGTCTGTCTATCTATCTATCTATCTATCTAAATCTGTTCATGTCTATCTATCTATCTATCTCAATCTGTTCATATGTATATATATATATATATATATATATATATATATATATATATATATATCACACTGATATTAAACTGATATTAATTATGATATAGCTTTATATATATATATATATATATATATATATATATATATATATATATATATATATATATATATATATATAAGAGAGAGAGAGAGGGAGATATTTATGTATCTATAGAGAGAAGCTTTTTTTCCCGCAGTAATTTGCCATTTCTTTCTGTTGTAGACCAGTTGCCATCCAAGGCTATAGAACCCAATCTGTCCTGCTATTTATCCATAGCTGGTGGGGGAGAGAAGAAGAGAATCCATACCTTTCCTAAGGGTCAGTCAGTTATGTACCATGCGTGATACACGCTTAGGCGATCATGTATCTTTCGATACATGACTGACGAGGCAGAATCTTTTCCCGCAGGAGTTTGCCATTTCTTTCTGCGGTAGACCAGTTGCCATCCAAGGCTATAGAACCCGGCCTGTCTTGCTATTTATCCATAGCTGAGGGAGTAGAAGAGGATTCATACCTTTCTCAAAAGTCAGGCCAGGTTCTATAGCTTTGGATGGCAACTGTTCTACCGCAGAAAGAAATGGCAACCTACCGCGGGAAAAATCCGCCTCGTCAGTCATGTATCGAAAGATACATGATCGCCAAAGCGTGTACTACGTATGGCATATAACTGACTGATTATATAGGGTTGACAAGACCTTCGAACCAGCCTGTACATTCTGAGTAAATGACCGTTACCAATATGAGTGTGGCAGGATGTTTCTGAACTTATGTACGTGTGTGTATCTCATGACATCGTTTATACGGCAATTAAGACTCTGAAGACGAAGTCCTTTTCATTAGCAGGTTTATTGGCCTGGTATTGAACTCACAACTCTTTGGGTCTAGTCACTGGATCTAATCTACGTCTTTATTCACTGGGTCATCTTTATCACTGTTCATGATAGCAGTGTTGAACCAAAACTTGGAGAGTTGAGTTAAAAGGAAATAAATGAGTTATCCAAAAGAGGCATGACACGTGGAACTAGAATAATATACGCCGGTGGACGAAATAAAGGTTTCGGTTCGAAATTCAAATGGCCTAAAGAAGGCCGGAGCGTACAACGACCGAAACGTTGTGAATATGGCAATTAAGATGGGGATAACAGTCCGAATAATGTAAATAATCATAATACCTCATTTCAGAGATATAGCGGCCGAAACGTTGTGAATATGGCAATGAAGATGAGGATAACAGTTCGAATAATATAAATAATGCAAGTAAGCATAATACCTCATCTCAGAGATATAGCGGCCGTAACGTTGTGAATATAGCAATGAAGATGAGGATAACAGTTCGAATAATATAAATAATGCAAGTAATCATAATACCTCATCTCGGAGATATAGACAGTCTTCTACTTTACGTAACAAACCAAGTTAAGATTTGTAATAATCTAATAAATTATTAACATGTTTGCTTTTTTTAATTTTATTTTCCAGTGAGGATCATGAACAGTGGCTATCGTATCCACAATCATGGCGTTCTTGAATTCAATGCTGAAAATACTTGGGATATGGCGTGTCCTCTCGGCTTCAACTTTGTCGACGCTCAAGTGGTTTGCCGAGAGCTCGGATATAAGAGAGGAATTCTGTTTCCCTACCAGACGTACGGCTTTCTCGAGGATCACGGTCCCTATTACACACGTCCCAACATCCAGTGCGTGGGTAACGAAACGACCATCTTAGACTGTCCGTACGAAGAAAACAGCGAGTGTACTGGAGACCCTTTCAAAGATTATGTTAGCATTATGTGCCTTAATAATAACACAAAGTCTAAACAAGGTAAGATACTTCATATATTTTGTTTCCCAGAGCACTATGCTATATTTGAGAACTATTAAAATTAGGTACCTCCACTAATTCGCTGAAAAAACATCATAGAATGATGAAAAACGGTCTCAAACTTAATAAAAATTAAGTTTTATCGTCAAAATGTTTATGTTATTATTAAGAGGAAAGAGTAAAATATTTTTTATAATTGTTTTTTTTCATCCTTTCTAGCACATTCGGAATTTTGGTTAAAAATCTTGCTTTTTTTTTTTTTTTTTTTTCGCCAGCGGTCGGCCAAATATGAATGCGTATGTTTTAGCTCCTTTTTTCCGGTAAAAAAAAAACAAAATATTGATTTGGAAATTCTTGCAAAAATCAAGTAATTGTCTCATTATAATTAAACTTTCAACATTTATTTACAAATTAATTAAATTATTTTTCAAATGTATTCTTTTAGATAATATTGATAAAATACGCTTTACATATTTTACCTCATCCCCTTAATACCATGACATTTGAATAAATTAAATTTTAATTACTAAATTTGTTTTATTAGTTAAAAGCAGCAGTCCTTGAAGAATGTAAATCATCAATATTTTTTTTCAGACTGCTACTTCCCGAATGTATGCTCTGAATAGTAAAATAAAAAATGCAATAAAACTATGATATTATTTAATTTGAACAGCTTTTAATTACTTTTATAAATAAGATTTATTAAGGGCACTACTGTTTTAAGAAAATAATTTCTTTGAATAATGTATTTTACGGATTGTTCTAATTTTTTTAATTATTAAATTTTATTGTTTTCATTTTTTAATTATTAAATTTAACAATTTTTTTCATTTTAATTTTAATTATGATAATTTATTATAATATTATTTTAATATTTTTTTAAAATCATTTAAAACTCTGCTTTACTTCCATTGAGTTAGGTGATATTATTAAATGAAAATATTTACTAATCAAAAATTGAAAAGTTTTTTACAAATCATCACGCACCAGGATTTTTTAAATAATTTTAAATTTGTTTTTATGTGTATAAACGAGCCCATTTTCAAAATATGGATGACCATACACGACATTATGAGTAAATAATAGCGATGACTACCGCCTGTCTGAGGTTATTATGCAAATCAAATAAACCTCACTAACTTAAAAATTTCTGAACCAATATTTGACAAATTTAAACACGTCTGTTTTCACTCTTAAGAGACTATTACTAATTTTTCTGCAATTTTTACTGGATAGTTTGTGAGATATTTGGAATTTAACAAAACGAACTGACTGAAGTTAGTATGCAGATTAAACTAATATTAGCTTAAGACCTCTGAAATCTCATCAAAACTATTTTTTTCTTTTTTTTTAAGCGTATCACCCCAAGCAAGGCTGGAGGCCACTATCACGCAAGGGGTTATAGAAGGGTTGGAGGAAGAGCAGATATGAGTGGTAAAGGAGAGGATGTGGAGAAAGAGAAAGACAGTGGATCGATCAAGAAGATTTGGAGCGAGAGCAGATAGGAATGAAAGGTGAAAGGATGTGGAGAAGGGAAGTGGATAGATCAAGGCAACTGGAGATGTCGATTGACGTTACACTTAAATAGTTGGAGATTGTATTTGTCAGAGAAACAGGAATAGGGAAGGGAGTTCCACAGGCGAGATGTGCGAGACATGAAGCAATTGGAGTAGAAGAGACGTCTACATCTAACAGTTTCAACGGGATGCCAGCCTCGTAGGACGTTTAAATTCATGAGGCCTAGGGACAAGCGAAAGCAGCTCCTCGGAGCAATTGCCGTGAAAGTATTTGTAAAAAAGACAGAGCTAGGCAACATCGCGTCTGTGAGAGAGCGACTGCAGACGAGATGACAGATCAGGGCCAATCACATTGCATATCCGTCTCTGGATCTTATCAAGAACCCTGAGGCAAACAGCAGGGACTCCAGACTATATATGGCAGCAATACTCCATGCAAGGGCGAATTTTGTCCATAATATATGTTGAAACATGGGTAAAGGGAAGGATCTAACAACTGGTGGAAAATAAAAAATAAAAACATTATTTATTTATTTCGCATTGAACATATCAAAGTATCTTTGCACAGAAGGCTGTTGAAAATGCCGCTGCTATATATGGTTTGGTGCCCCCCGCTGTTCATCTCGAGGTCCTCGGGAGAATGCAGAGACGGATATGCAATGTGATAGGTCCTAATCTGGCATCTCGTCTGCAGTCACTCTCTCACAGACGCGATGTGACGTCCCTCTGTCTTTTCTACAAATATTTTCATAGCAAATGTTCTGACGAGCAACTTTCACTGGTACCCCAACTGCATGAATTTAAGCGTGCTAGGTTGGCATCTCGGTCCCACCTTTTCATTGTCGAAACGGTTAAACGTAGCCGTCTCTTCCATTCCAACAGCTTCTTATCTCGCACTTCCCATCAGTGGAACTCCCTTCCTCTTACTTGCTTCACTGATAGCTATAATCTTCAAATATTCAAATGTAATGTCAATCGACGTATTCTAATGCCTTGATTCTGATCCCCGTCAGTTACCTCTTTACTCCTGTTCTCAATTTCTGTAACACCTTGTGCGCTAGTTCCATTCGCGCCTTGCTTGGGGGTGATATGCTTAAAAAAATAACTAAGTTGAGGCTTCATGAACATGCTTCCTCGAGATGGACGTAAACTAAAGCAAGATATGGCGAGACAACCACTTTTGACCATCGCTCAAATCTTGAAAAGGCTGGAATTGAGGGAGTCAAAAAAGGACAAAACGTGTAGATAATTTTGTGCATCTCCGAGGCAAACTCCTCTCCCGAAAGCAAATAGTTTAAAGCGTCGACATCAGGCCAAGCAATATATGAAAATTGACTTTTCAAAACTAATCGTCACAGACGAATCTCGACTGATATATGATGGGCCTGATCGATATGTCAAAGGATAGATTTTATCCAATTCAGACGTGATTGTGACTAAAAGAAGTCAACATGGAGGTGGCAATGTTATGGTATGAGCTGGAATTGTCGACCAAATCATTACTGGACCATTCAAATGGATGAAGTAGTTATACTGAACCGTGCTAGCTATTGCGTCTTTATGAACTAGAACTTGCATAGTCCAAGTCCCAGTCTCACAGTTTCAAAGTGAAGTGTCTATGCACAAAAATGCTCCTTCTGTATCTGTCTATATTTCTGAGATGAGGTATTATGTACACTATTTACATTATTCGGACTATTGTCCTCATCTTTGTTGCCATATTTATTACAACGTTTCGGCCTTTCAGTATCTGTCTATATTTCTGAGATTAGGTATTATGTACACTATTTACATTATTCGGACTATTCTCCTCATCTTTCTCGCCATCTTTATTACAACGTTTCGGCCTTTCAGTATCTGTCTATATTTCTGAGATGAGGTATTATGTACACTATTTACATTATTCGGACTATTGTCCTCATCTTTCTCGCCATATTTATTACAACGTTTCGGCCTTTCAGTATCTGTCTATATTTCTGAGATGAGATATTATGTACACTATTTACATTATTCGGACTATTATCCTCATCTTTGTGGCCATATTTATTACAACGTTACGACCTTTCAGTATCTGTCTATATTTCTGAGATGAGGTATTATGTACACTATTTACATTATTCGGACTATTGTCCTCATCTTTGTAGCCATATTTATTACAAAGTTACGGCCTTTCAGTATCTGTCTATATTTCTGAGATGAGTTATTATGTACACTATTTACATTATTCGGACTATTCTCCTCATCTTTCTCGCCATCTTTATTACAACGTTTCAGCCGTTCAGTATCTGTCTATATTACTGAGAGTAGGTATTATGTACACTATTTACATTATTCGAACTATTGTCCTCATCTTTGTTGCCATATTTATTACAACGTTTCGGCCGTTGTACGCTCCTGCCTTCTTCAGATGGTTGGAATGTCGAACTGGTTTAAAATGGTTGCTGAAGACATTAGGTTTATAATACCGAGAAATTCATACACATGTGTCCTCTAGGACACATGGCACAGTGGATAAAGTTAGTTTGATCCAGTGACAGGACCCAAAGGGTGTGAGTTCAATACCCGATTAAGGCGGTGGAGAACTTGGAGAGGGGAATTAACAGGAGATAACAGACACCCATTAGACATGGCACGTGGAACTAGAACAGTCTACTCCAGTAAACGAAATAAAGAAGAAGGCCGGAGCGTATAACGGCAGAAACGTTGTAATAAATATGGCGACAAAGATGAGGACAGTAGTGCGAACAATGTAAATTATCCTCCTTCTCGTGTATCTAAGCTTACCCGTAAATTTTTTGAGCATAAAAGTTTTAAAGGGGAGAAGATAATGGAATATCCATCATCGAGTCCTGATCTGAATCCGATCGAAAATCCATGGTCAATTGTGAAGATGAAATTATATGAAGTTGGCAAACAATATAGCCACAAAGCAGACCTAAGGGAAGTAATTAAACTAACATGTCACAAATTGAACGTGCTGAAGTAAAAAGAATTAACAAAATCAATGAATTATATATTACTATCTGTCATTGAGAGGAAGGGTCACTATGTTAAAATGTAAAGGATTCAAAGAATTATCATACGTGTGTATTATTTGTTCCATTATAGGTGTTGATCAATTGTTGATGATTTTTATTACCTTTTTATTGTAGTAAAATGGAATTATTTGGCTTTGCCTAATAACTTCAGACGGTAATATTTAGGAAACATCAAATAACAGCAATAACTTCAGTAAAACATTGATATTACCAAAGATTTTAACTCGGCTTTTTTCGACATCTAAACTGATTGCTTAAATTTTGACAATTTTTAAAAAAACAAATTCGAATTATTGAAGTTTATATGATCTGCTTAATAACTTCAGACAGGGTACATAGTAAATTGGAAGTAAACATTCCTAAAATTAGATTACGGGGAATATTTACAAACATTTTTATGATTACTGAGTACTTAAATATTATAATAAAAATAAAATATAAAAATAAAAATTGTCTCAAATTATATTTTACAGATAAAGTCTCTGTAAAACAACAGTATAGCTGTCATCACCTTTTCGTCACTTGTCAAACATGGCTAGAGGTGCTTAAAAACATAGATAATGTTTGTTTTAAAAATACATCTCTGTGTTATTTTTAACTTAAAGTAAATTCTGTTTTTTTTTTTCAAATCAGATTAATTATACTTTAAATCAGTTAATATTCCTCAAATAAAATTTCAGAAAAGTATTTTTTATTTTTGGAAGATTTTTTTAATCAAGGGAATTATATTGCGATTAAATACGATTAAAATGGGGCACTAATCAGCTATTTTAGAAAAAAATGAAAATTGTTTCCACTCCATATATTTTTGTTTGAAATGCACGACAGAATTATGTTTACTGGAAATAGTAAATTTAATCCATTAGCTTTCAATTAAAAGTAAAATGAAAGTATCAAAAAAGGTTGTATTTTTAAAATTTATTTTGAACCTTACTTATCGCGAATTATTGGAAGTACCTAATTAAAATACAAGATGAAAGATTTTATCTTAAATTACAATCCATAATACCAATCAATTATAAATTGCAGATAATGTATAATTTTAAAAAAATGAAATTCGTAGGGATTTATTATTTGACTTTTGCGGCTCAAATAGCCATGATGGGATAATTATTTGGGGTGGGGGATAAAAAGAACTACCCAGAATATCCTTATTCCAACCGAATTTTTTATTAAATATTCAGGAATTTTGCTCCCATCTCTTAATTTACGAGAGTGGGCTGAAAAATTCATAGGTTGACGATGAAGGAATTATGCTAGAGTTGAGAAATCTACATTAATTTCAACTCGTCTTATTAATAACTGCATTGTTTCTTTCTACACACGAGGGTCGGCTGAAAGGTTCATAGGCTGACTATGAAGGAATGATGCTAGACCTGTGAAATCTTGCATACATTAATTTCAACTCTTCTTGTTAATAACTGCATTGTTTCTTTCTACACACGAGGGTCGGCTGAAAGGTTCATAGGCTGACTATGAAGGAATGATGCTAGACCTGTGAAATCTTGCATACTTTCAACTCTTCTTGTTAATAACTGCATTGTAATCTGGTACACCTGCATGTCGTTTAGTCTACCAACTGGTTTGTCTACTTAGATTTACATCTTTGCCAGCTTATAAACTCTTCAGCCGACCTTCAAACAACAACCAATATTAGCATATTTGTCCAAATAACAAGACATAATAATGATAATTCCTCATTTAAAAAAATCCATAAGCTTTATATTGTGATAAAATGAATACGAAACTAGTCTTTTATATTAATGTTCACTCACTACAAGGCCACTCAATAACTTTCATGCTATTACTGCTATAGGGTGTTTGGTTCTTACTGGGTACCCTACATTTTTGATTGGATACCAAACTAAGATGAGCTTCTGCAAGTCCTCATCTGTAACTAAAGAGTGCTTTTGTTCACCAATGCTAGTGATTACCTGCATAAAAATCAGAATTTAGAATGCTGATTGTCCAGGCATGAAATCTTTACTGGGAAAATTGGCGTAACAATGTCTTCCTCGCCATGTTTCATCTCGGTTTGTATTATATTATCCCAGACTAAGTTTCATAAATACCAAACCGTTAATAAAATAAAATGTTACTTTAAGCTCGGAGTGTATATGTAATGAAGGGCAGCAAAACTTATTTACTTATCTGTCAAGTTTTCATTGTATAAGACTGAAAAATAACTTATAATATTATAAGACTGCATAAAAATGATTTCAGTTAGAATAATATATCTGCGGACTTCTGTTTTGATTAAGGTTTTGAAATATTTGTCTATCGTCCGCTTCACGTTCACACATTCCCGGTATTTTGAAGAGGAATAGAGGGTCATCCCTTATTTCCTCATTAGGATTATGCTTCCGGCTTTGCCTTCTTTTTCACTTCCGGTGATCCCTTGCATATTGATGGCATTATCACCTTGCATTAAGTGGTACCTCTTACTCCGTGATACTCTACATCGGGTGACTCTTGGTCCTTATACAGGGTGAACATCATTGTTAAAAAATATCAAACAAAAGAACAGGTTAATCAAAGATATATTTAGATACCAGTATCAGATATTCTTTACACACCACTCTGTATTTTTTGTTGATATGGTTTGGGTTGGTTTGGTTTGGTTTGGTTTGTTTGTTTTTACGGTATATCAACCTCAATGGTTTATTTAATACTGACGAAATATTTATTGCTGGTAATATTTTTTCCTTCAATAATTCATTACTGTTAATATTTTTTTCAAAAAATGTACTGCTGGTAATTTTCTAACAAATTATTGCCTATTTTTACACATTCACAATGTTTTCACCTCAGCTTAGAGCGTTAACTATTTGCCCATAGCTGGGACCCTAACAGGTGCTACCACCCTGGGTCGTGGTGGACCTGGGAACATCAGCAATTAAAAGTTGCTTTCACGCTTCTGATCAGAGGCCTTGCTGTCGGATATAGTTAATCGTCTTACCCACGTCGGTTTTGTTGTTATTTCAAGAATTTTATTATGTGTCCTTTCTCATACATGATATTACACTGCACCGATTTCAATAAAGTCCAAATATTAATTCTTATAATATTTGTCAAATTTTAATATTTTATCCATAGGCCTCTTTACATATGATCTGATGTTTATCGTCAGGGAATGAGTATACGTTTTTCAAATCTACAAAGAAGCACAAAACGGTAGTAACCCGAGACCACGGAAGGATAACCTGGACCCTCCTGTAGGTCAGCAAGAGAAAACTTACTGCTCATGACGCACAAATGCGGTAACCCTTGTTGACCATGTTCGTCATTGTCTATGAATATAGAATCCAGCGCAGTACGTAATCTGTTCAATGAAACAACGTTAAAGATTAACGCTCACGAGTCAGACACTCTACTGGATCTGACTGTATTGCCAATCTTCGAAGGTTTCGGGGGTTGGTAGTGAATATTCGGAAAAAACATGATTTCCATTATACACGTCGAATTGAATATTTTAAGGTTTCAGATTGGTTAAACCTTCTATTGGTCAACTATAAAATGAGTCAGCTCATTTTGGTTGGCTCACTACTATATACAGTACCCTAAAACTGTAACAACCATGCCCTTTATTTTTTTATTCCATAGGTTATTTGGATCATGGATGATCAAAAATGACAAAAAAAAATGAATTTTACTTTCAAGAACTACACACGCGGAATTCAATTATCATTTTACATGATCGCTTCCGTCTCTTCGTCGTTTAATATCAAGCCGGTCTAGTAATCTGTAACTATTTTAGTGAGTATAATCTTCATTTAGATCATGGCCTTGTGCCATAGAATGCCACACATAGTAAGTTTTGATGTAGCATAACTGATAAAATATTGCTTCTATTAAATTCTATTCAAAATATTTCGTTTCTGTATGGTTTCATAAAATCAATATTTTTTAAGAAATTGGTCACGCAGTCTATTTGGCAGAATTTATAAATCCCTTCGGAAATGCGAGAAATCATATTTTCTATAGTTTCCATTATAGTAAAACGTTTTTGGAAAATTTGAATTTTGGATTTAACTGCTAAATTTGGTTCTGCAGACCAACAAATACTTAATTTAATCTTCAATTGACAACCTAAAGAATCTAGGAGTTTTTCTTTAAATATTTTGGGAAAAGTTTGCCTTTTGGCGTGGTCGGAAGAATTCTATTGAATTTGGTGCCGAACATGTTCCAATATTTCACCGGAACTAAAAGCCATCATTCCTAATTTTTTTGTTTTTTTTTAATAAAATATAAATTCATTCCTAAAATTTATTTTTGGTTTAATCGAAAATAGTTTTGTAATAGCCATACTGATGAAATTAGCTTCTGTGTATCTCTCTTTCCCTGTTTGTCTGTCCCTCTCGCATTCTCTGTCTGTCTCTCTGTCTCTCTCTCTCTGTCTCCCTCTCTCTCTGTATCTCTCTCTCTCTGTATCTCTCTTCATATGCACTCATACCTAACAAGGAATGAAGGGTGCTGAAAAGTTATCGGGCAACCAAGCTTGATAGAGATCAACATTGTTTACATTGTCTCGAGAGGGTTGCCATGTTCTTAATACCGGCATCGGGACAATCATGTGGCTATTCTATCGCTATCTCAATGGCAGATGTTCCTATTACATTTACTCAACTAAAAACAACAGTTTCAGAAGCAGAAAAAGTGCTCGATTGGATCTGAATGCTGCCGGATTTAAGTCCAATTCACTTTTGGAAGATACTTAATGGAAGATTAGCAAAATGGCGTCCATCCAACAAGAAAGATCAGCCCCGTGACTGATTTCCAAAATCTAATGAATTCAATTACATCCATACGCCTTGCTTGCGGTGAAGTGATTAAGAAAATGAAAACAAAATGAAAGTTAATTTTCTTGTAAAACAAGCGTGCCAAGATTTCATGATTTCTAAATCTTGGAGACTTTAAACATCGAACAGCATATCCGAGATAGTGGAAGACAATGACCGACCTACTCGACGAGCTTGTGTGAAGAGATGGCCGAACGGGGTGGGGCTTCGCAAATGGACAAACGATGCTCAGAGTTACAAGGGATAGGAGGTTGTCGAAATCCATGATCACCCACGTTCTGAATGGACACGGCACATAGTGGAACATCACACAGTTTAAACAACAATTTCTAAAGAAGCAAAAGTGCTCGATTGGATTTGCCTGTTGCCGGATTTAAGTCCAATTCACTTTTGGAAGATACTTAATGGAAAATTAACAAAATGGCGTTCATCCAACAACGGAGATTTGAAACAATGCACACTGTCAAAGTGGGAAACCATCCCCGTGGCCGATTAGATTATATAGATCTGGGATATTATCCTCATCTTTATTGTTGTTGTCACAACGTTTCGGTTGTTGTGCTCTCCGGGCTTCATCCAGTGCGTGTTGATCAGGGTTACCTACATGACATTTTGAAACTGAATGCTTTATTTAAATTGTGCCCGTTTGTTCCAGGGTGTGGAGACTGGGCTGGGATGGTCTGGGATTGTTCAGAATATCTCGTGTTCGTGGTATTCTGACAGTGATGGATTGCCTTTGTTTTGGATATAAGAACAAAACGGCTCGAAAGCGGCAGAGGGCCGAAAGATTCTTGAAGCTTCGATACACTTCCCACATTCTGGTTCGCTAGACAGGCTAAGACCGCATGTCGGGTGTTACGTTAAACTAAAGAATGGCCTTGCGTCCACCTGATGTCTCCTAGAATCGATGGCACCAAGTCTGTCCCTGTTCTCAACGGAAATGAATAAGAAAAAGAATCCTTTTCGTTGTTACAGAAAAAAAACACCCTTTCGTTGTTAGGGAAAGCAACACGTTCCACTACTCATGTTTCGGGATACCTCGTCTAGTCCTCAATTTTACTACTGCCCGGTTATTGCTCGGCCCCTTTCCACTGAGTCCGACTGCACACAACCCGGCATAAGAATTGAACTCATAATTACTATGTTACTAAATTTAAGAACCAACGGTTTAATCTACCAGACTATTGCCCCATTGATTTGGTTTGGTTTGCTTTGTATTGCTTTATGGCATATCAGCCTCAATGGGTTATTTAATGCCAACAAATTTTTTATTGCTTTTTCCCCAAAATGTATTGCTAGTAATATTTTTCCTGCAAAAATCTATTTACCGCAATATTTCCATTTAAAAAATCTATTGTTGGAGTTATTTTTCAATATTGTATAGCTGGTAATATTTTTTCAAAAAATGTATAGCAGATTTCTTTTTTCAAAAATGTAAAGTTGGTAATATTTTTTTTAAGTGTATTGCTAGTAATAATTTATACAAAGTACATCTGACATTAAAACCTATTTTTACACTTTTATAATATTTTGAGCCCAGTTTGGCGGTTAACTATTTGCCCATAGTTAGGACCCTAACAAGTGCTACCATTCCGTGTCAGGGTGAACTTGGGAAAACCAGCAATTAAGAGGTGGGCCTACGCTCCTCAAAACCTCCTGACCAGAGGCCTTGCTATTGGATGTAGTTTATCGGCATGCCCCGGATGGCCGTGAATTTGATGACATTGTTAGTTTACTTTGGGCGACTCACCAATTCCACTTTTCTCATAGAAAACAGTTGTGTTTTTCCATTCCAAATTAATGGCAATAAAGTTTTTTGATTTATAAAATAGCGATAAAAAAAGCAGATTCGCATAGGATAAATTAATCATCGAAATATTAGGTTGGTGCAAAAATAATGTCGTTTTTTTTACGTTCAACTTCATGTGAGAAAACGACATTATTTTTGCACCAACCTAATATATCGGACGTCAAAATCTAAACTTAAAGCCTCTATATCTTTAACGTTTCGGAGTATACTGTAACTACTTTTTGTTGTATTTCTACCTCGCCTCAACACATTCTTCCTATTTTTATAAGAAAAGACTGACTCAATGAATAAAACAGTTATTCTCTTTGTAGTAGGGTTAATTTAATATGTAAATCCTTTTTACCTTTTATGGAAAATTTTCCAGAAACGTAAAGTTAATTAGTGCTTAATTAATCGCAATTTTGAATAAAATCGTTTAGTACCAACATTGTTAGCCACCTGAAGAAACGTTTCAGTTTAACGTTGAAACAAAATGTAGAATTTTGTAGTGGATATTTACATGTTCTAATGTAACAGTGTATAATAAATATTTATTGCTCTACATTTGTATTGAGCCCTGTTCTAGATTAATGTTTTAAACGTTAAAATTGTATTCTTCGTTCTTTTACACTTGACTATATATATATATATATATATATATATATATATATATATATATATATATATATTGGCTCCTGAAAAAATTAATTTCGGTTGAGCTCTTTGGTTTGAGGTGTGAGTTTGTAAACAGTGACTATTTAAGCTAATATTGCACGACTCTTCGGCAGAATTGAGTCACTGTCAGTCACTGTGTGTTTATCTAAATCTAAAAATAAACACGCTAAAATTCACCTTCATCCCTGCCGTGCGCCGACGGCTTAGTGGTAGAAGTTCCGACTGACGCCAATTCAGTCGGGTTTCGATCCTAGCTAGAGGCAACCGGACGTCTAGCCACACTGATGAGCTGTGAAAATATTGGGAGAATATGATATATAATTATAGAAACAGAACAATGTTAGTCAATAGGCGCAATAATTAAGAATCATAGATACAACCACACAGAATTTACCAAAGTCTTCATCCAAGGATTGATTACTGCCACTATGTGAATAAAACTTTGCCAGACAGACACTTAAAAGCATTAAGAAACTATGTCGGAAATTAAGATTTACAGTCGGCTCTTCAGCAAACTGACAGTAGGCAACAAACTAACGGCTAATAAATGCAATCCTCTAACAAAGTTAAATTGTAACGTGAATGAGTTTTCCAATCCGATGGCCCACAAGACAACTCAATGATTGACTATTTTCTTGCCGGCAGGATGATAAAAAAAACCCTCGTTCTATCTCAGACGAACCAGCCCGATTGCTTGTCGGTTGTTTTCGCCGTCCGTTACAATAAACACACGCCGATCGCGATAGAAACCTAGCTAAAAATGAGAAAGTTCACACACACACACACTTATATATATATATATATATATATATATATATAAGAAAGAGGTTATAGTTGTTCCAACGAGTGAAAAATGTATATTTTAAAAAGAAGAGAGAAAATGCAAACGTTTTTGGTTATAATATGGATTTTATATCTACAAGGTAACCAAAAAAGTTATGTCCGTTTTTAAAGGAAAAAAAAAACGCTTCACAGTATGTGTAACTTATATTTAGTCTTCGAAGTAATCGCCATCGGCATCCAACACCTTCTGCCAACGGGTCTCCAGCTGTTCAATGCCCTTGCGGTAAAACTCGAGGGGGGGGGTGACGCAAAGAAGTTCGTGAGGGTTTTGCGCAAGTCTGCTTCATTGGTGAAGGATTTCCCACGAAGATGATTATCCAGGGAGTGGAAGAGGTGGTAATCGGATGGCACTAGGTCAGGTGAATAAGGTGGATGGCACAAAGTCTCCCACCCATGTTGCTGTATGGTATCCCTGACCACTCGCGCGACATGCGGCCTGGCGTTGTCATGGAGGAAAAGCACACCTTTGGGATTCACCAGTGCTGGCTCCTTCTGGCGCAATGCCTGTTGCACACGTTTCAATTGCTGCGAGTATAGGTCTCCAGTGACCGTTTGGCCCGTTGGTAGCAGCTCATAATGAACCACTTGACGACCTGTCCACCAGACACAAAGCATAATCTTGCGTGGGTGTATAGGCGGTCTTGCGGGGTGAGGTTGCGGGGTGAGAGACAGCAGCCTGAGGAGACAACAAATGTCTGGAACGCTTGGGAGTTTCGTACAGAACCCACTTTTCATCACTGGTAAGCACTCGATTGAATAAGGATGCGGTGGGATGAGGTTGAAATAATAGAGAGTATCACTGGAAAATACGAAAACTTAAGGAATAAGTACAAACGCAAGGCCACAAAAATCTCCTGCGTAGACCAAGGATAGATATGAATACAATATGGGAACCAGTAATAAGGAGTGCTAGAGAAAAGCAATGAATAATAACAAAAAATTGCGATAAAAACTCTGGTAAAAAATGCAATAATAATAATAATATTTGAAATGTGAGTACTGATAAAGAAAACGGTTGTTGAGACATTAGGTTTATAGGTTCCAAAAAATTCAACCATAAATGTCAAGGATACATGGCCCAGTGGATAAAGACGTTGGTTAGATTCAGTTACTAGACACAGAGATGTGAGTTCAATACCAGGCCACAGTAGTGGTGAACCAAATTTAGAGATTTGATAGGGAAATAACTGAGACAACCGACAGAGAACTAGAATAATCTACTACCTGTTGTACGAAATAAAGAGTTCGATCCGAAATTCCAATCACCTGAAGAAGGCCGAAACGTTGTAAATATGGCAATGAATAATGTAAGTAAAAGGATGATTACTGTAATGAATGATAAGAAATCCATCAGCTTTACTTTAATTAGTGCTTGAGTTCAATGTCGCTATATATTTATCACAAAAATGACAGTTGACATGTTTTCTTGTAATGATTCTGACCACCTTTTTCAAAACTCAAAAAGACGATTAAACTAATTATCTTGTCGCTCCTGTTGTGTCATCGTCTACCAAAAGTCTAAGTGTATTTTCTCATGTGGATTGCTTAATCAAGTCTAAGCGCATTGTCTCAACAAGCTTGCCACTGATGATGAGTTGTCACTGTCCAGGCGTGATAAAAAAAAAACTTGGACATTAAAAATAATTCAAGAACAGAAACATATATACATGGTAGCTTCATATATCTAAATACTAAAAAGTAGAGTAATGATGGAACTGATCAACAACACCTGGCAGGTGACAGACATTAAGGCAACCCCAAGAAATCTCATTCTCATAGAAGTCATCTCCTGCTTTATTATAAGTCTAGCAGCGTGAGGTTTTTTAGTCATCTAAGTTTCGACAATATATCAGACAGAGTAGTTTGGATAATAATCAAATTATGCAGAAGATACTTTCTAAATTTTATTTAATTATAAGCATCAACTTCGAAATTTTAAGCAGTCATGAAAATCTTTGATGAGAAAATGGAAAAGATTTACGACCAACCAAAACAGAATGGTAGCTTACGCGGTGAAATTCAACTTTAAAATTGAGATAAAACGAAACGATAATTTATTTTGAAAAATATTCTAATAAGATTAGAATGAATATTCCCGAAATCCGCGTAGCAACGATGAACGAATTCCTGTCTTGTGGAAGAAAAAAACGTAGCACATTTGATATGAATAACGGTCGACAACGATAATTAAGGAAGCCACTAAGATGACATGGAAAGCAAACGCAAATATCGTTACGAAAGGAACAAACAGAATGGACTGAAGAGAAACACGTTCAGAAATATTAAGAAAGATAGATATGAAAATGCAGAATTAAACAAAGTAATCAGCACAAATATGAGATAGAAAAAAGCAATGAGGAATTTGAAAAGAGATTAATAATGGTAAAGGAAATGATAACCGTTTCCGTATAAGGAAACATTCGACATTTATTGACCGAATAGCCAGTGCTACCGTCTCCTGAAAGTTACAAAACATTTCTATTAAAACAATCTTTCAGGAAAATCGATTTCTCAAATCCAATATCTGTTATTGCTCTTTCCAGCATTCATGAGGGTTTCCTTCCTAACCTTTTGCTTGAATTAGTACGGAGGATCAACATCTTGATTGTGTCACTAGTTTCTCTTCGAATTACATGTGATATACATTTTAGTTGTTGGTGTTGTTGAAAGTCCTCATGTGATGTGGTTTCTGTTATTTGGTACAGTTCTTTGACGTTCTCTAGCGAGTTTCAAAGAAGTATGGACGTCGCTAAGATCTACATGTTTCATTCTCTAGAAACCATTTTCAATTATTGATCATAAGAAATACGGTTGTATACAGCTGACGGTTTAGATATTTCTGAACGAGTTTGTTTCCAATCATGACATCCGTATGACAAGTCTAGTTAAGAACATGACTCGAGATTTTAGGTTAATGTTTTCGTTTTGTAGAAATTGGCGGTATTGGGCGAAACTATTCTTAGCGCAGTCTGTTCTATGTTCAATGTTTTTTTCTCCTATGATAATATTGTTATCATACACCGTGGTATCTGAAGAGTTTAATACATCTTGAATTTTTATGAAGGATTCACTGGACTTATAACCACTGCTTTCCTAGTTTCTGAAAAGGTTTTTCTTTTATCCTATAATTTTGAACACTTAGTAGACGATTTGGATCACGATTATTCTATGAACGCCTATGTCATCGACATAGCCAACCTAATCGTTACTATATTGGTCTCTGGGGAGTAAGTATGAACACTGTTTTTTTTATTTATGGGATCGTTTGGGATATGGTATGGAATGCACAAATATGAAAAGAGTATAATAATGTCAAAGGAAATAATAACCATTTCCGTATAAGGTAACATTCGACATCCATTGCCTGGTCAGCGAGTGCTTGAGTCCAATGTCGCTATACATTTATCACAGAAATGACTGTTGACATATGTTTTCTTATAATGCTTCTTCCCAACTTAAACATAAATACTGCATTGTCACATAGAAATCAATCAAATAGTCGTTGTAAATTTCACTTCTTAAATGATAATTAATTATTTACAGCGTGTAAAGGGAAAGGTATGAATCCTCTTCTTCTGGGGTCAAAACACTCTGGAAGTGTAAAAGCTTACATTTTGGAAAAAAGAATCCCAAAAATATTACCAGCAATACATTTTGAAAAAAAAAAAAATTCTTACCAGTAATTACTCTCGACAAAAATCCTGTTTATAAAAATATGTCGATGAAACCTGATCTGACTTCTTACAAAGAATGCATATTCGATTCATACGAATCCATCCTAACAATATCTTGTTGGTATTAAATAAACTCATTCAGATGTAGATATGTCATAAAATAAAATAAACCAAATTAAAATATAGTAAATTGTCTTTGTCTGCTTTAAGAGCAAATTCAATCGTCATGATTTGACGACTGCGTTTAAGCCGTCACAAACTATCACTATCCAGGGTTAATACGTATATCAAAACTGTTCATAAGTATAAGATATGTATGGGGTGGTTACCCTGAAATGATCGCATTTTCACACCACCAAATATAGCCAGTTTTACAGAATATAATAATAAGCATATGATAAAATAATATTTTTGAGGTATGCTAATATTTATAGGAGAAAATTCTCAATATAAATAACAGAGCGTATATCATTAGAAATACCTTTGAGATAGCTACACTGCTTGGCGATAGTATTTTTTTTTTTTCAATCAATTCTCTTGGCTTAACTATTTCGCTTAAAACTGAACTATTCTATCGCCATCTAGTGTTTATACCTATGCCAACAATGTTTACATAAATATATATATGTGTTGCTAGATTTATCGCATTACAGGAACATTATAAATCTATGTGATATTAAAACTATTTTTTTCCTTTTCTTTTTTACAGATGAGCCCCTACGTTTATCTTCAGATATTATCCAGGAAGCGGGGATGATCATTATTCAAAAGTACGGTGTGGATGGCTACGTTTGTAACATGAATTGGCAAGACGCGAGTGCCAGCGTCGTATGCAAACAATTAGGCTACGAGGGCGGTGTTTCGCTGCATTACGAACGCAAAGAGAGTGGCCCCCTCTTTGTGTCCTCATCGCTTGACTGCGTTGGCAACGAAACCAGCCTTGACCAGTGCAATGTCACCGACGAGATGTGCCTGTCCGATTTTACCATCAGCTCGGTAGCCGGAGCCTTCTGTTACAATTCTCACGGTAAGGAGAAATGTATATTTAGTATTTCGTTAAAAGATAACGCCTGTCAGGTGAAAACAAGCAAACTCGGCAGGTATTCGACCTCTCGATGACTGCGTCGTCCGAGTTGTGATATTTTTAGATGGCCCTGTACGATCGGAAGGTTTATAAGAACTGTTAGTTCCTTTCAACTCAACCTTGCCTTTTTAATGCAATGGATAATTGTTCACTTGTAGGCTTTATTTTAGGGGACAATTCACTACGCCGAAAACAATTTGACAGTGTAGTCAAATATGATTTAATTTCTACAAGTACCGGTTTGGGGACTGTTGCAACTAAGGGAAGTTTTCTAAATAGAATAATCAAACGAATAATGCTAACGAACGATAATACTTAGGACAAGAACAACGCATATAAGATTCGCCAGCGGCGCGTAGAAGTAGTAGTCGTAGTCAACTGCTAGAAGTGATTCAAGTGAATGAATCTCCAACTGCAGGATATCTACCAACGGCCCATGCGGTCAGATGCGGCAGAAGACCAAATTTAATGCGGGGTATCCAAGCACGTAGGCGCAGCCAAAAATTCCCCCTAGACCCCGTATAAAACGGGGTCGGGGAGCTGTTTCCCGAAACGAGACTTTGCCGTTTGACATAGCCTCGTCTGGGGATGCTCTCTGCCCGGAAGCAGACACTTTGACCAGCACAGCTGGAGACGAATCTTCAACTGCAGGATGTTTACAAACTGCCCTACGCGGTCAGATGTGGCACAAGCCCGAATTTAATGTGGGATATCCGAGACTGTAGGCTCGGCCAAAAAAATTCCCCGTAGACCCCGTATAAACCGGAGTCTGGTAGCTATTTCCCGAAAAAGGCCCTGCCCTTTGTCTGGGGATCCTCTCTGTCCGAAGGCAGAGAATTTGACCAGTACAGTTGGCGACGAATCTCCGCGTGCCGACCTACATACAGTATTTCCTACTGTATTTATGTGAATGGTGACATAACCCATTATGGTCCCTAGGAATGCTACAACAGGGACTCAGCTTTAAAAAATGTCTCAACATCGTCAGTATCTTAGTAATGGTAGTTTTGAAAACAACCGTTTCCATACAGATAATATTAGGCATTAATTGACCGAACGGATAGTGTTTCATGTCTAAAACCTTTTTCTGAAAACAGTTTTCAGAAAATAAGGCTTCTCTTGCCCAGTAATTGTTCTCGTTCCTTCTAGTAGTGACGGAAGTTTCTTTACAAACCCTTTGTTAAGAAATGACTTCGTGCGAATAAAACTTGTAAGTTTTTATCGATTACTATCCTTCATTGAAACTTGTGGTTTGGCACAAAATGGGTTGTACCAAATAACAGAAATCACATCATTTGAGGACTTTCAACAGCAGCAGGTTACTCGTCCGAAAATTCAACGAATCATAATTATGTTTAACCTCAAACCTTCAGAGAATACAAGAAAGGCAGAAGAGCGCATCAGCCGAAACATTAAATATGAAATTTGAATAGTTTGATTAATTTTTCTAATTATTATCATCCAATATTCACCTCAGATGTGGACTTTGGAATTTTGATGAAGGAAATCGTCGTGTTAATGAATGATTGGGGAAATGACGTCAAGGGGAAAAAAAGAAGAATCAGATTAGAAGATGACAAACAAAATGAAGTAGATTTGTCAAATAATAAGCAGTAAAAAAGGGTTACAACATATAGTTGATAAAAGAGATGAAGTTTAAATTTAAAAAAAAAAATAGATGTGAAGAAAAAGCAGAAGGAAAAGAAGAAGGTGATGATGAAGAAGAAGAGTTGCGAAAGAGGAAGCGAGAACAAAAGAAAGAAGAAAAGAGATAAAAATGTATAGCCACCTTCCAATTAAGGAATAGTTTAAGAAGATGAAAAAACCGTTGATGACCAAAAGAAATGTATTATAAGTAATGTTTATTATATTGTAAGTAATTTTTGTTTCATCCAAGTACAATTCTGTAATTTAAAAATAGTTCGTTGTTAACGTTAATAATTGAACAGTTTACAATTTATAAACAACCAAGGAAAGCTAACCGTATATTATTCTCATAAATGTTACATATTTACATCCAAAATTATGTTTACTGCAAAATTTCCCAAAGCACAATGTTTTTTGTATAAACATTGGAAGGTCTGATTAATCTAACGATATAATTTCAGAGTCTGTTTATATCTAGTCCTACTAAGAGCAACGTATCATCAGACAATTTTTAATTTTTTTTTTCTCAAGCTATTACCAAATTACACAAGATATGCCCTGAATCTTAACAAAAAACGCTGCATTAAAACTATCTGTTGTATAAGCTTTTAATTGCTATCATAAATAATATAAATGAAGGATGTAGTGTGAATAAAAAAAAACTCTTTCGATGAGTAATGAATTATTACAAGAATTTTTACCTCTTTTTTTAATTATGATTTTTAAAGTTTAAAATTAATTTCTAAAAATGAAAATAAAAAAGCATTCTTGAAGAGATATGTGGCATATTATATGTATGAACCCTCTTCGGCAGAGACATCAGTACGCGTCAACGGGACCAAATTAGCACAGGACTGGGTGGGTCATCGTTATTTTGTACGCTGCCCCTAAATTGTTACACGCGAAAAACGTAGTAAATAAATAAATGAACATATATATATATATATATATATATATATATATATATATATATATTATATTTTATATATATAATATATATCTATATAGATATAGATATGTATTATATATATATATATATATATATATATGTAAGCAAATGTGTGGACGTAGATCCGACGGTATGATGAAAATGTGGAAAAGACAAAGCAAAATCCGAATATGTGAGTTTACTGTTTTTATTTTGTTTTTGTTTTTGTTATTCTGTCGACGTCAGACGTTTCGGTCAAATAGACCTTCTTCGGGACATGGTTAATGGAGACATATTTATATTAGATTTAAGTTTGATGAAGAGACGATGTATACAGGACTGATCAGAAACAGAAAAACTGAAATTCTGTATATATCGTCTCTTCATCAAACTTAAATCTAATATAAATATGTCTCCATTAACCATGTCCCGAAGAAGGTCTATTTGACCGAAACGTCTGACGTCGACAGAATAACAAAAACAAAAACAAAATAAAAACAGTAAACTCACATATTCGGATTTTGCTTTGTCTTTTCCACATTTTCATCATATATATATATGTATATTGACTACTAATATTATATATATATATATATATATATATATATATATATATATATATATATATATATATATATATATATAGTTAAACCTAGACAGCCAGACAAACCTACCAAGGTTTCACCTAAGCGGATCGTCAGGGAAGGACTTTATTTAGTTAGTTACGTACTCGTATCGGGTTTTTTTCTTTGGGCTTTGGACCTGCATGCTGAACGATTGTTTTCGACAGGCGTTCATGTTCTCGGCTCATTCATTTTTTATACCTTTTTTTCCTTCCATATTGATTTGATTATTTGAAAATCAAGAAACCGAAGGTTTTCCGAAACGAGTGTAGTTACTTATACTTATAAGACTACTACTACTAATATATATATATATATATATATATATATATATATATATATATATATATATATATATATACTAGTTGTAATCTTATAAATATAAGAAATTATACTTAGGTGCCTTGATTTGTGAATAAACAAACCAATACCAAAGGGGAAAAAAGGCATGAAAAAAGAAAGAACAGAGAACATGTACGTCAGCCGAAAATAATCGTCTAGCCAGTGATCCCTGACGATCCGCTTAGGTGAAACCGTGGTAGGTTTGTCTGGCTCTTTAGGTTTAATTCATATATATATATGTGTGTGTGTGTGTGTGTATATGTGTGTGTGTGTATATGTGTGTGTGTGTGTGTGTGTATATATATATATATGTGTGTGTGTGTGTGTGTGTGTGTGTGTGTGTGTGTGTGTGTGTGTGTGTAAATAAAGAACAGTAAGATATATAATCCGGTGTTCTTATTGATTTTTTTTTTAATGTTACAAAACAGTGCTCAATGTAAATTTACAGAGTATATGAATCATTGGATTTCTCTGTATCCTTGGAAACAGGAAATTATGAATTTATATGTGCGTTTAAAACTCAGTAAATTTGAAAATAAGTTACTCCAATATTCGTTTGAAGATGACACGGAACTAATGCTTTTAATTTAATTATATAATTCCATTTTTAAACATGGTTATTACTGTGTAGCGAATAAACCATATTTTAAATCAGTTAATTTATAATATATATGTATGTATGTATAGATTATTATTGAATTATTATGCCAATCTTTTGATACCGAATAAATATCCCCTAAAATCCTGTCTTTGTTCGAATTTTGGCGGTTTTTGATGTATTAGTTGTTTTGTTTCTCTTTTGACAGAGCCTCGTCTTCGCCTTGGTGGAGGCAGTGAAAACACGGGCTGGCTCGAAGTCGTGGTTGATGGAAAAGTCGGAACAGTATGTGGTACAGACTGGAACAATGATGCCGCCGAGACGGCCTGTCGTCAAATGGGTTTCTCGGAAGGAATCGCAAAAACGTAAGTAAAAACACCGTTAATATTCCAATTGCAAGAATACGCTAAAATCGAAATTCAAGATTTATCTTAACACCTGTTTTGTCTCTTTCATTTCTCTTTGTGAGTCGCAGCATCGGAGATTCAGTTCTCTTCTTTATTATCCCCCCCCCGAGGATATTGTTAGTGAAAATTAAGTCAATACATGGTCCAGAAGATACTCAAGTTAGTGAATATTATAAAGATAAGGAGGGTAGATAACAACAGATGCTGGAGTTGAAGATTGTAGTGATCGGGGAAGCATCCACGCGGGAGTCTGTTTTAGAACGTAACCGTTCTCTATGAGAAGATGACCGAGTAAAACTTCCTCGTTACTTATGGAATACGAAGGGAATGAGTTGATACTGTGTAAGCGGCATGACGGGTTCTAGCTCTGAAGGTTTGGAGTGATGGAACTAAAGAATGGAGCTCGCCAGAACATTTGCCATGGCAATAGCGATAGAGTAGCAAGAAGTAAGAAACGTTTCGACTGTGGGGAGAGAAGTTGTAGGGCGCAAAATTCCATCACGCACCAGGCCTCTTAAATGCTTTTGAACTCTGTCAAAGCATAGAAAGTGAAGATTGGAACTTTCAAGCTCAGAAATGGTAACAATATTCCATGTTCTGTTTAATCTCACTTTGTATTGCAGGGTGAATGAGTTACTTCCCAGAGTAGCACAAGGAACTGACTATTTTTACCATCATCTTTAACGATTGATCGTATATATGAATTTCTCTTGATGTCTTGGATGGACTTGAGCCTAAATAGACGTTCAACACACGGAGCATCATTGAGCGTGGAAACGTTCAACATGGCAGGAGAACATTCGGGGTCTGCTCGGTGATTATGGAACGTTAATAGTTTAATTTTGGAGTTATTGAATACTACAAGCCATTGAGCTGTTAGAGTTAGAGCAGAGCAGAGATCCATGCCAGGATATGGTCATCTTTATTTATAAATGTCTATCTGTTACTGCTGCGCTTATCATAAGATAGATTGATTGATTGATTTGTACATTTACGGCTTATCAACCCTTTTGTGCTGGTGAGACGGAAAAGTACTAGGAAGAGGAAAAAAGTCAAACAATTATGTCCTGACCCCCAAAATAATAGGTATTGAGCAACATTTCATGGGAAAATTAGCTCAGGTGGAGGTGTTGTAATGGAATGTCCTCACACTCCCTATCGCCTATGTGGACTGACTATATAGTGAGCACAAGATATACCTGGGGGCTTGCTTCGGCAATTATTTGGAGATTCGTCTCCAGCTGTGCCGGTCGAACTCTCTGCCTTCGAGCAGAGAGGAACCCAGACGAAGCTATGCTGAAGGACAGGGTCTCGTCTGGGGTGGTAACACAACTACCCGACACCGTGTATACGGGGTCTACGGGGAATATTTGCCTGAGCTTACGGGCTCGGTTTTGCCCCGCATTGAAACGCCCTTGCGCCACATCCTGCCTCACGAGGAGGTAAGGTAAATATCCTTCCTTCGGAAATTACTAGCCTGCCACCCGATTCCTTATCTTACAGTAGTGTATTCTCTTTTAGAATAAACCTCTCTTTCTTTCATCTACGTGTGTGTTGCTGTTCCTTTACTCGAGTACCACCCTTGTCTGTTTGTAACCTCTTTAAGGATACAGCAAACCCTTTGCGGGTTATTTAAAGCATATTTCCGATTCTAAATTTTATTTCGTATTAACAATTTTTTAGAATAACAAAGATTTTTTTTGCATTAACAATTTTTTGACTTCTATTCATTCTATCCCTTATATTGTTTGAAACCAATGAACGCTTCTTTAATTCAAAGAACCTATCCTTTCTCGTGTTTGAAGTCAATAAGTTATCCCTCTGTTCAAAACTTATCCCTTCCATTTTTTTAAAGCCTATAAGTCTTTCTTCTGTTCAATGAACTTATCACTTGTCTTTTTTTTATATCAGTAAGCCCTTCTTTTCAAAAAACTTACACTTGCCTTTTTTTTACCTTCTTTTTTTGGGGAAACCAATAAGCCCTTCTTATTTTCAAAGACCTTATCCCTTCTTTTGTTTGAAACCAATGAGCCCTTCTTCAATTCAAAGAACATATGCCTTCTCATGTTTGAAGTCAGTAAGCCCTTCTTCTGTTTAAAGAATTTATTCCTCCACTTGTTTGAAACCATAGACTCATCTTCTATTCAAAGACCTTATCTCTTCTCTCGTTTGAAAACAATAAAACTTTCTTCTGTTCAAAGAAATTATCCCTTTTCTTTTTTGATACCATGAATCCCTTCTTCTGTTCAACGAACTTATCATTTCGCTTGTTTGAAACCAAACCCTGCTGAATTCTATCGTACTTTTATTATTTTTTCTTCTTTTACAGTATGAAAAACCCGGGAAATCTTCCAATTATGATGTCCGGGATACGATGCTTCGGACGAGAGATGAATATATTCAATTGCTACATTGAAGAGTGGAAACAAGACACCTCCTGTGATGAAATTGCTATGGTTTTCTGCTACACTAAAGGTAATCTAATAAATAATAATAATAATAATAATAATAATAATAATAATAAATGTGTCAAAGGACATGAAAGTAGTAAGTGTCTTTACTCTGTAGTAAAGGAAGCCGACAAATTCAAAATGGAGTTTCAAATGGGCACAGAAATTCAAATACATCACTGTACACCGGCTGAAGCTGCAAAATACTTAAAAAAGAATGCAAAGACAAATGCAAACCGACCAGATAAAGAAACAATGGCAAGATAAACCGCTCCATGGCCAATAATCTGCCCGTACCAAACAAACTGACGTAGACAAAAAAAACGTACCCATCAGTGGCTACGTAGTGCAGGGTTGAAAGGTGAAACTGAAGGTTTTATCATTGCTGTACAAGACCAATGCTTGTCAACTAGGAATTATCAAGCACATATACTAAAATACTGTGTTAGCCCAAGATGCAGATTCTGTGACAAATATCCAGAAACCATTGATCATCTTATAACAGGTTGCACGATATTGGCACCCACTAAATATAAAACCCGGCATGACAGAGTGGGCCAATATCTGCACTGGAAAATTTGCAACTCCTACGGGAAGGAAACTGAAAGAAACTGGTACGAACACCACCCTGACCCGGTTACGGAGATAGGACCTGTTACAATTCTATGGGACTACATAATACACACTGACAGAACAATCAAAGCCAACCGCCCAGACATTGTTAAGACCACAAACAAAATAAGTGCCTCCTTATTGATATGGCAGTCCCTGCAGACTGCAATGTATCTTTGAAAATATTCTAAAAACTGTCAAAATACAAGGACCTTGAAATAGAAATCTCAAAAATGTGGCACATGGGAACATCAACAATTCCTGTTGTAGTTGGAGCTCTTGGACTGGTTGGAAAAGATTCCAGTAGGCTGATTGAAGGGATCCCTGGAAGTCCATGCCTCAAAGAGATACAAAAAATTGTTCTGCCAAGTACAGGCCACACTTTACGAAGGGCTTTATCTATGTAATTTTTTTTTTTTTTTTTTTTTGCAGTGGAAAGTGTCATGATGCCATTTTTAATCTTAGGTCCCTGGGCGGGACCCGGAAAGAAATGTATAAACGCCAGATATCAAAGGAAATAATAATAATAATAATAATAATAATAATAATAATAATAATAATAATAATAATAATAATAATGCCCTGACGCTATACTACACATGATTCTCATGACTTCGGATCTTAACTGATTAGAGGTGCTGTAATCTACATGTAGTGTACTGGTGAATTAAGATCGACTACAGTCAGCATCTCGTTCAGTACCATTTAGTTGCTTGTCATTTGCCTGACTTTAACTATTTAGGCTTACCCCCTAAGGGCTGAGGCATTGTGCATTTCTGTTCAGGAGCGATTGCAATGGGGGGGGAGGGAGGACATCACTGCTGGGTGTCGGGAGGTTTGTTTTCATAAGTTTGACGGATGAAGTATCCGCTTTGAGTTAGGATTTATATATAAATATTTGAGTACACCCTCAATTAGAGACTGGCTGAAAGTACTGAGTTAACAGATCTAAATATTGTTTTTAACTGTGCCCCACCTGCAAATTTGTGTATTGTTTTATCAAAACCTGTCAGCATGTGGCGCATATTTGGTTTTGATGCACGGGTCTGACATTTCCTTATCACACTGGTTCTCATGGTGGGCATATTCGGCTTCAGTTATTTGTACACTAGTGTCACTTTGTTGCTGTGCTGTTCTCTCCAATAATAATAATAATAATTACTTGCATTATATACATTATTCGGACTGTTGTCCTCATCTTCATTGCCATATTCACAACGTTTCGGCCGTTGTACGCTCCGGCCTTCTTCAGGTGATTGGAATTTTTCTTCAATATCTGTCTATATCTCTGAGATGAGATATTATAATTACTTGCATTATTAAAATTATTCGGACTGTTATCCTCATCTTCATTGCGATATTCACAACGTTTCAGCCGTGGTACGCCGCGGCCTTCATCAAGTGATTAGAATTTCAAACTGAACCCTTTATATCTGTCTATATCTCTGAGATGAGTTATTATGATTACTTGCATTATTTACATTATTCGGACTGTTATCCTCATCTTCATTGCTATATTCACAAAGTTTCGGCCCTTGTACGCTCCAGCATTCTTCAGGTGATTGGAATTTCGAACCGAACCCTTTAAATTCGTCCACCGGTGTAGATTGTTCTAGTACCACGTGCCATGCCTCTTCCACATGTCTTTAACTCAACTCTTCAAGTTTTGGTTCACCACATTGAACTCACAACTCTTTTGGTTTAGTCACGTGATCTAACCAGCGTCTTTATCCACTGGGTCATGTGTCCTTGAGGACATCTGTGTATGAATTTTTGGGACTTATAAACCTAATGACTCAGCAATTATTTTTTACAAGTGCTCATATTGCAATTTTTCTGTTATTCTTATTGCATTTTTTACCAGAGCTTATATTTCAATTTTTGCTGTTATAAATTGCTTTTCTGTTTGCCATATTGTATTCATTTCTGTGCTTGGTTTAATAATAATAATAATAATAATAATAATAAGAAGAAGAAGAAGAAGAAGAAGAAGAAGAAGAAGAAGAAGAAGAAGTTATACTAAACTGTTTAATAAATCGCTCTTACAAACTAATCAAACTTTGTCATGTTGAAGAAGAATATTATTATTATTATTATTATTATTATTATTATTATTATTATTATTATTATTTTTACAAAGTTCGCTTGTCTTGAGAAGTGGCTGGTAATCAACATGACAAAGTTTGATTAGTTTGTAAGAGCGATTTATCAAGTAGTTTAGTATAAATTATTATTATTATTACTATTATTATTATTATTATGATGATATGCATTATTTTATATTTTTTATACTTGTATGTATTTTTAAACATGATATAAAGAATACAGAAATAATGTTAAATCATTCTTTTACATTGCCTTTTTCTTTTCTTAAATCGCGTCCTGCTCTCAGTATTGCAATAATAATAATAATAATAATAATAATAATAATTATTATTATTATTATTATTATTATTATTATTATTATTATTATTATTATAGCTGATCATGGGAAACTTATATAAATTATTAGAGCGATATGAATTTACAAAGATACGAATGAGAACTTGATCTGCTTACATTTCAACAATTTTCATTTGTTTCCGGTAAATTACAATGTGTCATTTAATTTAATTTAACCGAGCGACTGACTGATTTTGAGATCGAACTTTCTCAAATGTGTTTATGCTTCTGCTAAGTGTTATTGATCTCGTTTATTATGCACTTTCAATCGATTTTGTCAAAAGTGCCAAAATGGAAAATTTAATTTACAGCTCATAAATGCAACCTTCGTTCATGTCAGCAGCAGAATTGATAAATAGAGGCTCTCCAAGTCCAGCTTCATCTGACAGAAGTAGATTGCAACAGTCAAGTCAGCGAGGGTCAAACTCTCTCGCAAATTCTCAGTGAATCGAGATTCCGAGCAATCACAGGTATTCATTACTCTTCACAAATGTATAAATTAGACTGCTATAAAAACACATAGAAGGCAGAGGTTAGAAAGATTGTGTTGCGCCAATCTTTCAATTGAAGAGAACCTGTGTTTCTGCCTTAAAAAGTCAGAATTAAAAATGTCCGCCTTTACCTTCGTTCAGGCAACAGCAACTCACGTCTCTGGCATTAAACACATATAAAATATGGAATAAGCTTAGCTAAGTCTGGCGCAAGGCCGTAATGCTAGACACTCAATGAGAATCAAATTATCATTTAAGAGAAACAATGTATGCTCTAAGATTACGATAACTTGCCGTGTGTAATATGATGCCAATAAAATCATTTTAGAAAAAATAGGCTTTCTTTTTAAGTCAGGCGACGAAGGGAAAAATATGTGTTTTATGCTCTTCATATAACAATTTTTTTTTTTACAGAATATAAACTATGGTTTATTTAATGCCAAAAATTAATTTTCCCGGGTTTTTGAAGCAATAAAAATATGATATATGTTATTATGCTTTCACAAGTAAATACATGGTACATGATACGCAGCTTCTTTGCCTATACCTGTTTGTGTGAAAATGATTACGAGAAGCAGTTATATAGATATTTTATATTGTAGTTTTGTTGAAATTATATTTTGGAATACAGTTTAATATTCTAAGAAATTGTAGAATATTTTGGTCGGTTGATTATCTTTATTTTACGTATAAACCTCTAACGCCCAAATCTAAATATTTCGACCACGATTTTTTGGCGTCAACGAAATATATTTTGCGTGGAACTGTACGGCTTCAACTACTGAGAAAATGTATTGTTGGTCATTTTGCTATAAAATGTACAATTCTATAGACTGTATTGTTGGTAATTTTTAATATAAAAATGTATTGCTGGTATTTTTACCACAAAAATATATTTCTTCACGTTTATAGCGTTTTGTTTGGGAGTTCACTATTTTCCCATACCTGGGACCCTGACAGGAGCTACCTCTCCGGGTCAAGGTGGATCTGGGAGCAACAGCAATTATGCTATGGTTTCACGTTCCTCAAAACCTCCAATCTCCCAATCAGATGCCTTGCTGTTGGATGTAGTTTATCGTCATACCCAGGGCATGGATGCAGTTTATCGTCATACCCGTGACGCGGATGTAGTTTATCGTCATACCCAGGACGCGGATGTAGTTTATCGTCATACCCGGGACGCGGATGTAGTTTATCGTCATACCCGGGACGCGGATGTAGTTTATCGTCATACCCGACACTACCATATAACAATAAATTACTGAGAATGAGACAACTAAACTAGTTGAACATGTTGGAAATCTGGAAAACAGCGCAAAGTAATTTTCTTTCTACAGTGAGAAAGGGAATTTGAAAGAATTCTAGTATATGTGGCTCGCGATGCTGGGAATGAGCCAAGCCAATTGGTACGTTAGCCTTCATGTATTGTTACCTGCTTTTTTGGAAAGTGATTGTAGAATAAATCGGGGAAAATATTGTGGTTAAAATAAAAGTACAATTCAAATGTCGTCTTTAACAGTTCGTCATTTCGAAAACCTTATCTTTAGACAGTTTTGAATATATCCGTGATAAGCTGACCCCCAAAAGAAATTTATGCAGATAATATATGTAGAGTTCGCAAACAAGGCATGTAGGTACTTTTGTTAATATATTAATATATCCAAATTTAATCGGATAGACGTATGCATCATTTTTTTAAATTATTCCACCCAAAGCAAGGCAATAAAGCCACTAAGATGCAGGGGTTACTATGTGTGAGAGAATATGAGAAATAAGAAAACATTATTAAGTGGAGGGAACCAAAAAAAGAACGGGAATTAAGAAGATAACGATTGACATGGCATTTACATTTTTTATAACTCGGAAGCAAGAAGCCAGAAAGGAGATCCACAGGAGCGAGAGAAGAAACTATTAGCATAGAACTTGCGGTTACATCTACCCATTTTATATATAAAATGATGAGACCTTGCCGCCAATCTAGTAGTACACTTAAATTCATAAAGTCTAACAATTGATTCAATATTATCTTTCCACTTCATATGAACAGAAACGTTAGCTCGATAAGGCGTAATAATTCCCTCTCCTGGCGGTTACCATCAGCCATGTCAATGGAAGGCAGAAGGTCTCCTCTCAGACGATTCAAAGAGAGTAGCTTCGTTTCGTGGATGTTAAAATTAACAAGCCATTTCTTGCTCCAGTTAACAATCAAAGAGGAAAGCTCATCAGAACAATTACCATGAAAATATTTATAGAAAAAAACTCGTGTTCTTAGTCTCTACGGAACGAGACTTTCAAACATGTCGCCAAACTCGTCCAGAAATATCTAAACTGTTGGCTGTATACAACTGCTTTCTCAGATTGACAGTTAAAAAATAGCTTCGCGCGAGTGAAGCGTATATGTTTCAGCGAGGATTATCCTTCTTCGCACCTCAGGTTAAACCGCTGATTCACCTTTCTTCTTTGATGCTCTGTTGTGATAGTGTTTACAACGTTTATTTTGATATAATACACCGACCACAAATCAATGTTGCTTATTGGCGTTAACCATTGTTCCATACATTTTACATTTTATAACAGGCGACCCTTAATTTTTATCGATAATATACAGAGAAATTTTTTTTTTAAATCCTTTCAACCCAAGCAAGATCATAAAGCCACTAAGACGCAGGCGAGAAAAAGAACTGTTAGCATAAATCTTACGTGTACATATAGACATTTCATTTATAAAATGATGAGTCCTTGTCGTCAAACAAGTAGTACGCTTGAATTCATAATGTCTAAATACTAAAGAAGGAAGCTCGTCAGAAGAATTACAATAGAAAACTTATAAAAAGGCACAAAGAAGCTCCTTTATCGCGGTGGGGATGTGACTGAAGCCGAGATGCCAGGTCAGGACCAATAACATTGCAGATTCTTTGTTTTTTTTTTATCAAGAATATCTAAATACATAAAAAAAAACATGGCAGGAATATCCAATGCATGGACGAATGGTAAACTTATAAATGTAAGATTGATTCTGGCGAGAAAAATTACCTAGCATGACACAGTGAACCAACTTTCCTAGAAGCCGACCTAACAATTGATTCAATATTATCTTTCCACTTCACGTCAACAGAAAACGTTAGCTCGATAAGGCGTAATGATTCCCTCTCCTGGCGGTTAGCATCAGCCATGCCAATGGAAGGCAGAATGAGTTCTCTCAGACGATTCAAAGAGAATAGTTTCATTTCGGGGATGTTAAAATTAACAAGCCATTTCTTGCCCCAGTTAACAACAGATTGTAGGATATTTTTTTTTGAGATCAGCTACCAATTTGACCTTATCGAACCGACCAAACTTACCATTGTAGTATTTTTAACTTTAGGATATTAATTACCGTTTGTACTAAAATACTATATGTGATTACACATTTAGCATTTTACTAATTATATAAATTCTCGTAAACTTTTAGAACCATGTCCTCAAATTGAAATGTTAAATGCAATTAAGGTCATCTGTTATTTAATTACGTACGATATTATTAATAACCTAGAAATATACTGATGTTTTTTTTTCGGAAATCTAAAAAAACTATGTCAGACCTGTATTGATTAAAACGATCGAAACCTCGACATTTCTATTTGAAACCTCACTTATAATTGATTCTATCGATCGGTCGACCTACTGCTGCTCTCCTATCTGAAGACGTAATTGCCAAAAACTCCAAAAATATTTCCCGCCTAAATTTAATTTCAATTCGCTGTAAATATCAGGACTCTTCGCGCGTTCCTATTTGTAATCTAAGTTACGGAGGTTACTCCCCTGAATTAACTCGGCGGACAAACGAAGGTGCAATGTAGACCCTCGTAACCTGAACTCCCTGCAGTGTTTTGTCGACGCTGAAATCAAATCAACGCAGGCCTATTACAGAAGCCAAGGGACAATCGATTTTTACTGCTCGCGATCAATCGGTCAATACATCTATCTTCTCAAAAGCACGCACATCAAAAGAACTTCTGTTTCAGAGTTGGCACCGTGTCATCTTACTTGGTACTCAATTGTAAGTAATCAAGAAGTTTATAAATAAAATGAAAGTTAATTGAACAGGAAAAAACAGTATCTTTGCATGTTATCAGGGTAACACGGCTTCGATTTACTTTATTTCTAGAGAACAGTATTCGTACTGTGATGACCGGAATACCTGATGCGTTCTTGCGTGTGTCGTGAAGATAAAACAATGGATGATTTCCAAATTAGTTTCTGGTGCATTTCGTATCGTCGATAAAAGAAAGTTTTAAACTTAAATATCAATTATCGGCTTCTCGGCTCGAAAACAAAAAAAAATCGGTGAACCAGGTTCGAATTTCGGTCGGGTTCATTGTCTTTTATGTGTATGTGAGTTCAAATTCGCCTAATCTCATTTAAATCCAACTCCGTTTCAACCAGCTTTCCTTTAAATAGCAAAGCAGACTGGGATCTTTCGCCTTGGTTGTCAACCAGTCTAGTGATGGTAACTCGATAAAAACTCCCATCCACCAACAGCTTCATGTGGAAGAGTCGGTCTGTAAAAACACACAATGACTGACTTTCTTAGCTCATGTACGAAATGTGCTTCTATGATCTTTCTCAGATCAAGTGAGTTTTCATTTACTCGATGACATCGATATTATTAAGGTGCTGGGACACTTTAAGTAGCTTTTTGACAGGCTAAAAACCGTAATGTAGCATTAACAATGATAAAAATACGTGACTAAATTTTTCACATATGAAATAATCGTTTATATTGTTCTAGATTCAGTCAATTTAACGTCGGTCGAATCGAAGATATGTGGTTTCGAGTCCTGCACCGAACATTCGATCTTCTTCTCTGTTTCAGTTATCTGCTTGTCTTGTGTCATATCATAAGTTCAGGCGCACTGGGTATAACGATAAACTACATCCGGCAGCAAGGCCTCTGATTAGGAGGTTTTGAGGAGCGTGGAACCACTTCTTAATTGTTGATGTTCCCAGGTCCAATTCGGGGTGGCAGCATCTGTTAGAGTCCCAGTTATGGGCAAATAGTTAACCCCCAAACTAGGGTCAAAACACGGATTCCAATTATATTTCACAAATTTTAAAACCTAATACGTGAGATATTATTGAATAGAAATCTTTTCCAGCATTAAATGACCCGAGATGTTTGATGCGCTGTTAAAATAAACAAAAGAAACCAAATTTAAATTGAGCTGAGTTCACTTCTTTGTTTATGTTACTGCACACACAGTCCTCCTTCAAGGCCTGGTTCTGTAATAGTGGGCTTCTTTAGACACTTTAATATAATACCGAGGATAAATCTTACTTTGGTATCCCGTAGGTTGAACCACATGTCAAATCTGCTTAGTTCAAGTTTCTTGATGGAGATTAAATTCTGTTTAGATCTTGGGAATCATATACAGCAAAGTGAGCTTTCATAAATGTTTATAAAACTAAGCTTTTTTTATTTACTTATTATAACTGCGCTAACTATTACGAATGCACCTTGTTATATTTTAACATAGCCCTTAAATGTGTGGCCTTATGTTACCTGCCATGACGGAACCTAGTTTCACAAATGGTACTTGCAAACTTCGACCAAACACATTCCTGACAATTACAAAGTTACTGGAGCTTGCACAACAACCTGCCAACTACCAGGATCCTCATGCAGTCACACTGCAATAAGAACTCGACCGTCTGCCCGAAAGTGCAAGAAACATGACTCGTTTGACAAGACTATATAGCACCAATATTTCTCGAAGAAATAATTATATTTTCTGGCACAGGTTCAGTCTGTGATTGGGTGGAGTAGATGTATGTGTTCCATCATTACTTGTCTCTCTCGAATATGAGCCACGTGACCAAGGAGGAATTGATCTAAAATTTTCACAATCATGTCACCAACTACATCTTAGCTCTTCCGCTTTCAACCCTCTAGACTACTATACCTGTGACTTTATCGAAAGAAAGATCAATGTAGTGATATCAGTATCAGTCCATATCTTGTTAAAGAGAGAAAATGCCTAAAAAAAGTTACAGAAATTGTTTTGACAGTTATTATCTCGACGATTTTCAACTAAATGAAGTGGACCTCACAAGAACAGTGTCAAACGATCCTTACAAAAAGGGTTAGTGAGGGCAGCCGAGCCCTGAGAACTAGATGAATTACATTTTTAGACAATAAACGATTGTCCTCTATAAGACAGTATTCACTAGCAGCCGAAATCAGAGGACTGGTTACCGCAACCGATAAGACAGCTTGCCATCTCACCTCACCTCACTTATGCTTCGCTTGTCTACAGCAGAAGATTACAACCTAATTTTGCTCGGGGCTACAATCGTCTTACGTTTTTTTTATTTTGTGGGTAACGATTTGACCAAAGTGTTTTTTTTTATCTGTCTATATTTTTGACATGAGTTATTATGTACACTTTTATCGTTATTCGAACTATTGTCCTCATCTTTGTCGCCATATTTATTACAACGTTTCAGCCGTTGGAATTAACTGAACCCTTTATTTCGCTCACTGGGTTAGACGTGCCATTTTTAATGGATGTCAGTTATCTCCTGTTAATTCCACTCTCCACTGCCTTAACCGAGTATTGAACGCACACTCTTTGGGTCCTCTCACTGGATCTAACTAATGCATTTATCCATGTGTCCTTGAGGACATCTGTGTATGAATTTCTGAGTATTATAAACCTAATGTCTTCAGCAACTCGTTTTTTACCAGTGCTCATATTGCTGTTATCATTGCATGTTTTTACCAGAGCAGTCTAACCCAGTGAGAGAAATAAAGGGTTCAGTTCGACATTCCAATCACCTGAAGAAGGCCGGAGCGTACAACGACCGAAACGTTGTAATAAATATGTTGATAAAGATGAGGACTATAGTCCGAATAATGTAAATAGTGTTTTTTTTTTTTTTTGGTCACAAGCTTTTGACTGGAAAATTTGACTACGTAGTTCGTGTCTAATTTGGGCTGCAACGTTGCACCAAAAATCAGCCCCATAATACTGACTCGTTGAAGGTAGCAGGCTTAAGCTTGTGGTCCGGGTCGGCATACACTTCTGAGCCAACATCAACACCGGCAGTTGATTATGTTTTTTTTCTAGTTTTTTTTTTTTTAAATATATATACTGATTTATTTTCTATAAACTTCATTTATCTTTATATTATACTTTTTATCACTTACTTTGGCTAATATACAACAATGAGGACTGACTCGACTTTAATGACATCACTTGATTGATCTTAAAATATGGGCAGCTCGGATGTGGCGTTTTAGTCCTACTAGGTTACTACATTCTCTTGCACAGATGTGGCGTCTCTTGCAATAGTTTTTACAGCAATATTTTGATGAACTTCTACCAATTGTGACGTATTCTTTTGCAGACTCGCTGCAAGTCGAAATACCGTGTGACGTGTAGCGAATGACTGTCTGCATCACTGAGGATTTTTGATACCTCCTCGACTCTAACATAAAAAAACTGTAAAAAAAAGATAAAAAATAATGGAAGTCCTAATAATAAATAGGAAAAAGCCAACACTTAACCATATTAACTAAGAACAAGGCCACGATGTGCTAACCGTGTTCGGAAAATAAAAACATCTCTATAACACTAATAACATACATATGAAAAAATATAGTCATCCTTGATAATGGCTGAAAGTATAGCCGAAAGCGCTCGGGATTACAGAACTTTTGGACGGTTTCTACACACTCTGTGTCCCCAAAAAAGAAAACACTTGTTCGAACACAAGAAAAATTAAATAAAAAGCTTAATCGTAGTACCTTGTCTGTCGTTTTTAAGGAAACATGCACATATATAGAGAGAGAGAAATATAGTCTTAAGGTGTGCAATATTTATGGGATAAAGTGCTCAATATTAGAGATAGAACGTATGTAAATATAAATATATAATTGAACATTGAAGTCTACACTCAGAGACGACAGGCTGTTTCATGCTGGACGGCCTGACGATTGCATCCAGCATGAAACAGACTGTCGCCTCTGAGTGTAGACTTCAATGTTCACTTATATATAGAGAGAGAGGGAGCGAGATAAATAAAATATATCAGTAAAATTACAATATGAGTGAAGACAAAACAATAATTATTCTTTACCGACGCGTTTCGTTTCCTAATAAATATTTTTCTTTGATAAAATGCATCAAAGGAGGAAACGCCTCCGTTAAGAATAGTTTTCCTTTTCTCATTTTCTCATTATTCAAATATATACCATTTGTCTAACATTCGTTTCCCCGCATGCATATCTGTTCGTGTTGTCAATCCTTACTGTAGACACCCGCTCAGGCACGTATGTGTCTCTTCAACACTAACAAAGCCAACCAATGTTTGATACTGCAAATGTGCTCAGAGGGCCTTATCTACACTTTCTAAGAGAAAGCGCCTAAATTGATGTCAACCGTATTTGAAAAAAATAAATAAATAAAAACAGGATCGCATTCTGTAAGTTTATTTAAGCAACTGAAACCTGTTTATATCAAAATATATTTTTGAGTCTACTTCATATTCTGTTATTATGCTTTTCTTCTGCCTCTGCTCTATAGCAGTGCGATCCCTTTTTGAAGTGGGTTATGGGGAACCGCCGTAGGGTGTCAATGTTTCATTTAAATGGAACATTTCCGGGGTTGTGAACTTTAGAAGATACAAGCATGATTCTCTTTGTTGTACACCCAATGAAGCTCTGTAAGAGGTAATGGCGACGTGAGATGAGATTATAGCCACAAGGCAAAGAGAGATGACAAACGCCTGTTTACGCGGTCTTTAGTTCCCTTTTGTTTCAATCATATTCTTTCTTTCGTTATTACTTCTATCTTCGTCTATTTTCTTCTTTTTTTATATGCATTTAGGCTTCTTTTTTCTCGTTCGGTTTCATTTTTCTTGCTTTCTTGGTTTTCTTTTTCTTTGCTTTTCTTTCCCGCCTTTTCCCGCTTTTTTCTTCTTTCTTTTATATCGTTCTCTTCTTTTAAATTTCTTACTCTTTCATTTTCTTTATTGTCTGTCTTCATTCGCTAATTTCTCTGTCCGTTCCTTGTTTAAATTTTCTGTTTTCCATTGCGATTGGTTTCCTTCTTTCTACTTTTTGCTTTTTCATTCTCGTTAACTCTTTCTGTTTTCATTATCGCTTCTATACCTCTCTTTCTCTGTTTTCTATTTTCAGTGCAGCTTCTATACCCCACTTTAACAATTTTCTCTTTTCAGTGTAGTTTCTATACCTCTCTTTCGCTATTTTCTATTTTCAGTGTAGCTTCTATACCCCACTTTAACAATTTTCTCTTTTCAGTGGCGCTTCAGTACATCTCTTTCGCTATTTCCTATTTTCATTGTAGGTTCAGTACCTCACTTTCGCTATTTACTCTTTTCAGTGTAGCTTCTGTACCACTCTTTCACTATTTTCTGTTCTAGCGTCCGTACGTCTCTTCCACTACTTTCATTATAGATTCTATACCTCTCTTTCGCTATTTTCTATTTTCAGTGTAGCTTCTATACCCCACTTTAACAATTTTCTCTTTTCAGTGTAGTTTCTATACCTCTCTTTCGCTATTTTCTATTTTCAGTGTAGCTTCTATACCCCACTTTAACAATTTTCTCTTTTCAGTGTAGTTTCTATACCTCTCTTTCGCTGTTTTCTATTTTCAGTGTAGCTTCTATACCCCACTTTAACAATTTTCTCTTTTCAGTGTAGTTTCTATACCTCTCTTTCGCTATTTTCTATTTTCAGTGTAGCTTCTATACCCCACTTTAACAATTTTCTCTTTTCAGTGGCGCTTCAGTACATCTCTTTCGCTATTTCCTATTTTCATTGTAGGTTCAGTACCTCACTTTCGCTATTTACTCTTTTCAGTGTAGCTTCTGTACCACTCTTTCACTATTTTCTGTTCTAGCGTCCGTACGTCTCTTCCACTACTTTCATTATAGATTCTATACCTCTCTTTCGCTATTTTCTATTTTCAGTGTAGCTTCTATACCCCACTTTAACAATTTTCTCTTTTCAGTGTAGTTTCTATACCTCTCTTTCGCTATTTTCTATTTTCAGTGTAGCTTCTATACCCCACTTTAACAATTTTCTCTTTTCAGTGTAGTTTCTATACCTCTCTTTCGCTGTTTTCTATTTTCAGTGTAGCTTCTATACCCCACTTTAACAATTTTCTCTTTTCAGTGTAGTTTCTATACCTCTCTTTCGCTATTTTCTATTTTCAGTGTAGCTTCTATACCCCACTTTAACAATTTTCTCTTTTCAGTGGCGCTTCAGTACATCTCTTTCGCTATTTCCTATTTTCATTGTAGGTTCAGTACCTCACTTTCGCTATTTACTCTTTTCAGTGTAGCTTCTGTACCACTCTTTCACTATTTTCTGTTCTAGCGTCCGTACGTCTCTTCCACTACTTTCATTATAGATTCTATACCTCTCTTTCGCTATTTTCTATTTTCAGTGTAGCTTCTATACCCCACTTTAACAATTTTCTCTTTTCAGTGTAGTTTCTATACCTCTCTTTCGCTATTTTCTATTTTCAGTGTAGCTTCTATACCCCACTTTAACAATTTTCTCTTTTCAGTGTAGTTTCTATACCTCTCTTTCGCTGTTTTCTATTTTCAGTGTAGCTTCTATACCCCACTTTAACAATTTTCTCTTTTCAGTGTAGTTTCTATACCTCTCTTTCGCTATTTTCTATTTTCAGTGTAGCTTCTATACCCCACTTTAACAATTTTCTCTTTTCAGTGGCGCTTCAGTACATCTCTTTCGCTATTTCCTATTTTCATTGTAGGTTCAGTACCTCACTTTCGCTATTTACTCTTTTCAGTGTAGCTTCTGTACCACTCTTTCACTATTTTCTGTTCTAGCGTCCGTACGTCTCTTCCACTACTTTCATTATAGATTCTATACCTCTCTTTCGCTATTTTCTCATTTCATTGTAGCTTCTGTACTTCTTTTTCACTATTTTCTATTCTAGCTCCCCTACCTCCCTGTCACTACTTTCGTTGTAGATTCTATACCTCTCCTTATTTTTTTTATTTCCATTGTAACTTCTATAACTCTCTTTCACTATTTTCTCTTTTTATCGTAACTTCTGTACCTCTCTTTCACTAATTGTCGATTGTAACTACCGTACCTATCTTTCACTATTTTCTATTTTCATTGTAGCTTCAGTACCTCTCTTTCGCTATTTTCTCTTTTAATTGTAGCTTCTGTACATCTCTTTCACTATTTTTCTATTGTAGCTTTAGTACCTCACTTTCACTATTTTCTATTTTCATTGTCGGTTCTGTATCTCTCTTTCGCTATTTTCTCTTTTCATTGTAGCTTCTGTACCTCTCTTTTATTATTTGTCTATTTTAGCTCCCGTACCTCTCTTTCATTATTTTCTATTTTCATTGTAGCTTCAGAACCTCTCTTTCGCTATTTTCTCTTTTCACTGTAGCTTCTGTACCTCTCTTTCACTATTTGTCTATTGTAGTTTCCGTACCTCTCTTTCACTATTTTATCATGTCTTTCTCTTCACTTTTCCTACGTTTCTTCTGCCTTCTGTATGTGTCTCTTTCTTTCTCCTTTACTCTTTCTTTCATGTTTTGTTTCTTTTCTTTTTTATGCTTTATTTCTGGCTCCTTTTTTCACCTTTTGCATCAACTTCATATATTTATTTCATAATTTTTTTCATCCTTTCTAGTTATATATATATATATAGAAATATATATATATATATATATATATATATATATATATATATATATATATATATATATATATATATATATATGATATCATATATATACATTCAGGCCGCTAAGAGTTGTTACACAGCAGTTACTTAAATATTTGTAACTATGAAAATAACAGAATGTGTGTGTGTGTGTGTGTGTGTGTGTGTGTGTGTGTGTGTGTGTGTGTGTGTGTGTGTGTGTGTGTGTGTGTATTTAGGCAGCAATCCTTCTTTCATGCACATATCATTAAAAACGACAGACAAGGTGCTTTTATTTAGTGTTTTATACAATTTTTCAAGCGATCTAATAATTTTTTTATTTTCGGATGATAAATTATTTAAAAACTGTCCGAATGTTCTTTTTATCCGAGCGCATTTGACTATACATTTAGCCATTTTCAAGGATTATATTTTAACTGTTAAAATTAGAAATAGTTTGTTCTATGTATGTTTTATAAAATGTTTTCATTTTTTTTGCTTCAAAACACGGTCAAGATATTATGTCCATGTTCAAAGTTAATATTATTAAGTGTTGGTTTGTTTGTTTTTATTATTAAGGCTTCCATTATTTTTAGCCTTTTTTGCATGTAGATGATGCTATTATATTAGTGTTGTCGACAAGTATGTTACGAATAGTGTCCGGTAGGTCCCCATGAATATTTAAATGAGATCTAATTGAGCTATTGTCAGAAAGTGTAGAGTTAGTCTGCGTGTCAAACATGTTGCAGTGTGGCCTATATATACAAGAAGATATATTTGGTAACAAAGAAAAGAATACTTAACTGTTACGTGACATCCTAGTTATGGACTAGAGTTAAATAAAGATTTGGGTATTTTAAATCTTTATATTTCAATAGTTAAACAAAAGAAAATTTTTAGATACAGTTAAAAAAATTTTTAAACAACATCTAAAATATTACTACAGTTAGATTTACGTTAGAAATATTCAAACACAGTTGCATTCCATATCACGTGACGTCCGCGTCTCGCGACGGACGCTACTTGTAAACAAACTTCTGAAAACAGTCATTTCTGATGAAAGATCCGCGTCGATCTGAAATATCAAATATATATATATATAAAAATATAAATAAATACTTTCACAAAAAACATTCAATTTTTTTTAATTTAGTTGTTTTTCGTATATATATATATATATATATATATATATATATATATATATATATATATATATTAGTTGTTTTTCATATATATATATATATATATATATATATATATATATATATATATATATATATATATATAATATAAAAGTGAACATAGAAGTCAACACTTAGAGGCGACAGTCTGTTTCATGCTAGTGCAATCATCAGGCTAGTGCAATCGTCAGTTGCCTGACGATTGCACTAACATGAAACAGACTGTCGCCTCTAAGTGTTGACTTCTATGTTCACTTTTATATTTACACACGCTCTATCTCTGATATTGAGCACTTTATCCCATAAATATAGCCCACTTTAAGACTATATTTCTTTATATATATATATATATATATATATATATAAGTGAACATTGAAGTCAACACTCAGAGGCGACAGGCAGTTTCATGCTAGACGCAATCGTCGGGCCGCCTGACGATTGCGTCTAGCATGAAACAGACTGTCGCCTCTGAATGTTGACTTCAATGTTCACTTTTATATTTATATTTACACACGCTCTATCTCTGATATTGAGCACTTTATCCCATAAATTTAGCACACCTTAAAACTATATTTCTGCATATAAATATATATATATGTATACACACACACACGCACACACACACACACACACACACATATATATATATATATATATATGTGTGTGTGTGTGTGTGTGTGTGTGTGTGTGTGTGTGTACGATTATGTATTGTTAGGTGTCATGGCGATGGCAGCCTTCAATAAATCCTTTGTATTCTGGGACAACTGTTTAGTCTTCCACTCGGTAACACGCCATAAATAATACATCGTAAGTTCAGGTTGTTCATGTCAAGAACGTTGTCACATTTTGAAGTGACACTTTTTTGAATATTCTCGGCTAGTCACTACTGGGTCACATATGTCATGTCAGAGGGGCCAGAAGTCCGGTGGTATATATATTCCCCTCGTATAACTTGCGAAAAAGAGAACGCATGCATTCATTTTCATATGCTTGGGTTTTATTAAAATTCTAAAAAAATAGTTTTTTTTTTTTTTTCAAACAATAAAATTTGCCGAGGACGTATACACTAATAACAACGGATGTTTTTTTATCACTTTAAATGTTATACTATTTACATTATTCGAACTATTGTCCTCATCTTTTTTGCCATATTTATCACAACGTTTCGGCCGTTGTACGCTCCGGTCTTCTTCAGGTGGTTGGAATGTCGAACTGAACCCTTTATTTCGCTCGCTGGGGTAGACTGTTCTAGTTCCACGTGCTATGCGTAATGGATGTCAGTTATCAGTTATCTCCTGTTAATTCCCCTCTCCAAGTCCTCCACTGTCTTAACTCGGTATTGAACTCACAACTCTGGGTCCTGTCAATGGATCTAACAAACGCCTTTATCCACTATGCTGTGTGTCCTTAAGACAGATTTAAATGTTATATTTAGTGGATACTTATATTTGAGTAGATGCTCTGTTTTTTTATTAAACAGTATATCGAACATTTAGGCCGGTAGATGAAAATAAATAAACTGTGTAATAAATAAACGGAGAGTCTATTCAAATATAGGCCGATAAATGTTATTTAATACTGTTTATTATAAACAGAGCATTTACTTAAATACTTGTATCTATAAAAAGAATGTTAAACATAAAAATGTCTTAAAATAATTGTCGGACTTTGTCCATTTCATATATATACAGTGTAACCCGGATATAAGAGAGTTGTCGGGACCGGAGAAGAAGTATCTTATATCCGGGTTTTCTCTTATATCAGGGTTTCTCTTATATCCGGGTTTCTCTTATATCCGGTCTTGGTCTATTTTGTTTAGGCAAGTATGACTCTAATTTTGGACCAGATAAAATCTCTCTTATATCCGGGTTTATCTTATATCCGGGTCTCTTATATCCGGGTTACACTGTATATATATTTCATAAAATATGAGTATCTAAAAGGATAAAAAAAAATCTGTTGGATTAATAAAAAATCTGTTACTTGAAAAATTTGCTTTGTTTATGTCTGGACCCGAAAATATGATGACAGGTACAATTCGGGCCTTGCCTGACTAATTGTTTTTTTTATAGATCTGTTGGTCAAAGCATATAAATTTATAAAAAATATCTGAAAAACATAAAAGTATAATAGAATGTCTGCCAAGAAAAATTTTTTTTAATTCTGTTTCATATATTTGGGTTTTATTAAAATTCTAAAAATAGCTTTTTTCCAAAAAAATAAAAATTGCCGATGAGTGGAGTAAGAGTGATGTCAAGGAAAAAAACGTCATTTTGTCATGACGTTTTCCTTGCAAAGGTCAAACTTTGCCGAAATATCGGCATTAGCAAATAATACAGCGTTTTTATACCTTATCTATTCACTTATTTATTATACCATTTTTGTTTTCTAATTTCAGTTCGACTTCATGGTGGCGAGGAAACCCCCAGCCATGCCAGTGGTTGGGTGGAAATCTACGATGATTTCTATTGGCATTCGGCCTGTGCGGACTTCAACCAAAGCTTTGATGAGAGGGCAGTGCACGTGGCATGCCAGGAGCTTGGATACAACCGCGGTGTCCAGCTCCCCATTCAGTCGAACCGGGTTATCTATTCGTCCAACTTTCTGGAGAGGGTCAGGTGTAATGGAACAGAGAAATCAGTGCATGACTGCGACTTAACCTTTGGCAGTATCACCGACTGTTCGGACAATTTGTCGCGATGCGTACGCTATTACGAGTGCCGAGACGAAGTGTATATTGGCTGCTCGAAAGGAGATGCCGATTTGGGTAAGTCCGCAAACAGTTAACAAAATACATTTTCAGAAGTCACAAAAGACAGACACTTAATTTCTGATCTAAAAATCTTGGTAGCATGTCATTCAGAATAGTTTTAATTTCAAATCAAAATAAAATAATTAGAAAGTTTACTTTATACTTAAGTTTATTTGGACAATTATTTTAATTTTGATTGTTTCAGATGTTGGAATCGATATACATAATTATGGGTTACATAGTAGGAGAGATCAATCTGTTCAGCCTTGTTTGGCAGCCAGCCTAGAATAACAATTTTGAATCTAAAACCGGGACCAGCCACTCCAATCCATAAAAAAACTGCTTGCTTACAAACATACAAATACCGCCTAGCGTGTTGAGAGGCGTGATTCTACCCTCTTCAGTAGAGTCTTTTTTTTAATCAACTCACCGCAAGAAAGGCGATAATGCCACTAAGACGGAGGGGGCTACTGGCAGTTGAAGAGAATCACATATTTAGAAGAAACCGGAAACACACTCGGAAACAGAGAACAGGGCATAAACATCTACTCCTGTTCAAAAGACCGGGGAGGATTGTGAACCGGACGATAGGCGAGAAACATCTATATTGATTGTTTGATATGCTTTTACGGCTTATCAACCCTTTGCAGGTTATTTAAAGCGAGAAGATATCTTTAGATTGTAAGAATTGTTTTGGCAATAACAAAGAATTACTGTTACAAATCATGCTAATTAACCCATAATTCGACTAAAAATTAAGTTGGGTTCATGCCTTACACAAGGGTATTTGTACGTAAGTGAATATAACAAACCCAACTGGAATTGGAACTCGGCTTCAAGATGAGAAAAGTTGTTCGAAATAATTCAAGTATACTGACAATTCCATTTCTCGAAAATGAAATATAAAATTATCAAAAGCGAAACGAACTTGCCATAATAATTAAACTATTTGCTATTAAATATGACAATTCACAAAGGACGCTATTGGTGACGTAGTAAACATAGGATTTTGTTAAAACATCTGTTGCTTTCACTTGGTGGTCGTGAGTTCAATCCGTTGACCAGATAGTAAAAATTTAGTTTAGTTTGTTTAACGGCATGTCAATTTCTTATGGGTGATTTAATAACAAAACTTGTGAGCTTTGGTAATTCTCTTATTCCAATATTTATAGCTCATAATTTTTCTCTTCCATTTCCAAAAATGTATTTTATACATTCATAATATTTTCATCCCAGTTTGGGAGGTTCACTATTTACCCATAGCCGGGACCCCTAACAGGTGCTACCAACCCGATTCACGGTGGACCTGGGAACATCATCAATTAAGAGGTTGATTCACGCTCCTCAAAATCTCCCAATCAGAGGCCTTGCTGCCAGATGTAATTTATCGTCGTACACAGGACTGGTAGTGAAAGGATATACACTAGGTCAATAGAAACGAACATGAAATGGTATCACAGAGGAAAAATAGCACACTGGTAACAATTAAGGTACTATTAGGTGTTTCTTTATTCGGGCACATTGACTATTTATTAACCTGTCCTTCTCTCGATTGAAATTAATTTTATTTTTTATTATTTTTTTTTTAGGAAGGGTAGTGACTACATCTACTGCAAGGACAGTTGGTTCACGGTGACGTGAAACTTTTTCTCGTCATAATCCATCTTGCATATTTATCAACTTACCATTCACTTTTACATTGAATAGTGTTGCCTTATCTGGTCTGGTGCGCTCCTGCTGTATATCTCGAGATTCTTGACAAAATCCAAAAATGGGTCTGTAATGTGATCGATACAGACCAGGTATCTCGACATGACGTAGCGTCCCTTTGTCTTTTCTACAGATATGGTAACATTTCTGATGTGTTTTTCCCTGGTGCACAGACTACATGAAGTTAAGCGTATTTGCAACTAGGTTTCACTTTTTAATGTTGAACTAGCGGGATGCAGCCACTAGTTCCATTCTAGCACTATCCCTTCCGATATCTTTCTTCCCTAATAAATACGTTTCTTTTTAACTCTATTCCTGTTTGTCCTTTCCCCCAATCCTTCCCATTTTCAGTGTTTTCGTTCAATTTCACTTTCACTTTCACTTTCACTCCCTGTAACACTCTACGTCTTAGTGGCATTATAGCCTTGCTTAGGATGAAACGATCAAATAAAAATATATCTCTTAAGTTCAGTAACTGTTATTGCCCTTTCCAGTGTTGATAAAGTTTTCCTTCCTAGCCTTTTGTTTGATTAATATGAAACGTCAACATTTTGATTAAGTCATAATTTTCTCATCATGTTACATGTGCTGTCTATTTTCGTCGTTGAAAGTCCTCATGTGATGTGGTTTCTGTTATTTCGTGTGGATCCTTTCTTTGGGATTCTGTAGCGCCAGTCCACGAGGATAGTTCTCTTAAAACATGCATGTTTCAATCACTCAAAGCCATTTTTAATCACTGATCTGGCCTGTGGAAAAATAACGGAAGCGTTTTGTCAATATAAAAATCTGTAACGATCAAGACAAAAACTATGGTGTGAAATAATCAAAGCTTATAGAGAATTCTTTATCTCACAAATGACAGAATTGCTAGAAGTTAATATCTGATGTTCACGAAGCATAAAAGTGAATTTAAATTGAATTATATTTTACTAATGTCATAATCAGCGTCACTGGCAGATTTGACAGTTACAAGAGCCTAATATGAACACAGTTTCACTACTGATTACAGATGTAAATTAAGAAAGTCTTAATGAAAAGAAAACTTAGAAAGCTGATTTGACTTCTTGCAAGTGGATGTGCGGATGGTGTAAAATATGGCGGCTCGGAACCGAGAATCGAGTTCTAACTCCACTCGAGTTTGTTAAATTCACTTACAAGCACATACCAATGGGGAAAAGTACGAATCAATATATTCTCCCCAAGTTTATGGATTAAATAGTAAGACGTGTAGTTAGAACAATAATTGTTATCTCAAAAATTTTAATGCGATATTCATCAGTAAAAAAGAATTGTTTTTAACATCTAAAATATATTTCGCAAAGATCTCGCAAAGTTTTGATTAGCCGTAAAAAAGCAAATTAATCAATAATTAATACTAGTGACCGAAGCAAAGGATAATCTGATTGTGTAAGAATTCAAAGCGAAGCAGGGCCCCGATTGCTCATACAGATGAAAGCACATTTCCCGTTAAGATCTTTCAAAGCCCAGATCTGCTAGCGATATACACCCCAAATTCCCAAAAGAATGATTATTTTATACTTGGTTTATTTTATTGCGAGAGGCCTTGTATTGTCGAGCTGGATGATGGGACGATTTCTGTTTATCAGTCAGTCATGAATCAACTCCACGTCATTTTCATTAGCTTTTTTATTGTTGCTTCGCATGGGCAACATAAGGTTTTGAATACAGAATTATTTTTCTCCTGGATTAGTTGTCCCTCGAAGAAAAGCCTACAATTTACTCATAGATGGAGGTTTCGAATTTAAAATTATCTTTTTCTTGGACTAGTTACCCCTCCAAGAAGAGCATACAATTTACTCATAGATGGAGGTTTTGAATACAGAATTATCTTTCTACTGGACTATTTGCCCCTCGAAGAAGAGCCTACAATTTACTCATAGATGGAGGTTTCGAATTCAAAATTATCTTTCTCTTGGACTAGTTGCCCCTCCAAGAGCATACAATTTACTCATAGATGGAGGTTTCGAATACAGAATTATCTTTCTACTGGACTAGTTGCCCCTCGAAGAAGAGCCTACAATTTCCTCATAGATGGAGGTTTCGAATTCAAAATTATCTTTCTCTTGGACTAGTTGCCCCTCCAAGAGCATACAATTTACTCATAGATGGAGGTTTTGAATACAGAATTATCTTTCTCCTGGACTAGTTGCCCTCGAAGAAGAGCCTACAATTTACTCATAGATGGAGGTTTCGAATTCAAAATTATCTTTCTCTTGGACTAGTTACCCCTCCAAGAAGAGCATACAATTTACTCATAGATGGAGGTTTCGAATACAGAATTATCTTTCTCCTGGACTATTTGCCCCTCGAAGAAGAGCCTACAATTTACTCATAGATGGAGGTTTTGAATTCAAAATTATCTTTCTCTTGGACTAGTTGCCCCTCCAAGAGCATATAATTTACTCGTAGATGGAGGTTTTGAATACAGAATTATCTTTCTCCTGGACTAGTTGCCCCTCGAAGAAGAGCCTACAATTTACTCATAAATGGATGTTTCGAATTCAAAATTATCTTTCTCTTGGACTAGTTACCCCTCCAAGAAGAGCATACAATTTACTCATAGATGGAGGTTTCGAATACAGAATTATCTTTCTCCTGGACTATTTGCCCCTCGAAGAAGAGCCTACAATTTACTCATAGATGGAGGTTTCGAATTCAAAATTATCTTTTTCTTGGACTAGTTGCCCCTCCAAGAAGAGCATACAATTTACTCATAGATGGAGGTTTTGAATACAGAATTATCTTTCTCCTGGACTAGTTGCCCCTCGAAGAAGAGCCTACAATTTACTCATAAATGGAGGTTTTGAATTCAAAATTATCTTTCTCTTGGACTAGTTGCCACTCCAAGAAGAGCATACAATTTACTCATAGATGGAGGTTTTGTTCTTCTAAATCATTTGACACGCCCAAGTCTATACGATACGACCCGGTTTCTCCTGTTATTTACCCATCGTTTGCCTGGAGAAGAGATGTATTCATAGCTTTCCCAAAAGCATTTGGAAGTAAGTGCATGCAACTAATTCGACTTGAATTCGAACTGCTACCCATTAATCCATTCCTCTTGAAAACCTTGAATTGTCAAAGATGGATTATGCTACTCTTTGTGTTCATCATAGCTCGGAAAACCAGCTACTATTCATCATTGAATCAATGATATTTGTTGATTTTTTTAGTGGTATATCAACCTCCATGCGTTATTGAATTCTGAAATCACAATATTTTGTAGATAATTTTATTTTTCCAAAGGTAAATGTTTATTTGTAAATCATTTATTGTTGATAATTTTATTATAAAACTGTATTTTTATAGTTTGTTAGTGTTGCATTTTGACTGTCATTTTTCTCTAAAAATGTATCGTTGGTCATTTCTTCATAAAAAATGTACTGTTGATTTCTGTTTGGGGGTTTACTATTTGCCCATAGGTGGGACCCTAACAGATGCTACCAACCCGGGTTAAAGTGGACCTGGGAACAACAACAATGAAGATGGGGTTCCATGCTCCTCAAAACCTCAAATTTCCCAATCACAGGACTTGCTGCCGGATGTTTTTTATCGTCATTCCCAGGACGATCGCTGACACTGCTAACAATATGTTTGTCGTTATTATTTCACCATACTTGTCATATGCGGCCTAATGTATAGGAAAAGCTTCCAGGGAGGAAGCTTGTTTTCACTGCAGGACCGCGCGTGTTACATGCTTTTCTGCATACCGATAGAGAACAAAAACTATTTTTTTAAATGTCCATTTAAAATTAAGTTGAATTTTTGTTTTGTTGCACAAAATAGTAATTCATAAACACGAAAAAAGGGAATGAAGACGAAAACAATTTATATTCAATGGTTTGGTTTGGTTTGTTTTATTTTACGGCATATCAACCTCAATGGGTTATTTAATGTCGATAAAATTTTTATTGCTGGTAATTCTTTTTTTATCAAGTGTATTGTTGGTAAAAAGTTTTCCTTCAAAAATATATTTCTGGTTTGGTTTGGTTTGGTTTATTTTGTTTTAGGGCATATCAACCTCAATGTGTTATTTAATGCAGACAACATTTTTAGGATAGATTCGTATGAATAGAATATGTATTCTTTGGTTTAGATTGGTTTGATTTATTTTGTTTTACGGCATATCAACCTCAATGTGTTATTTAATGCAGACAACTTTTTTAGGATAAATTCGTATGAATAGAAAATGTCTTCTTTGGTTTAGATTGGTTTGGTTTATTTTGTTTTACGGCATATCAACCTCAATGGGTTATTTAATGCCGACAACATTTTTAGGATAGATTCGTATGAATAAAAAATGTCTTCTTTGGTTTAGATTGGTTTGGTTTATTTTGTTTTACGGCATATCAACCTCAATGGGTTATTTAATGCCGATAAAAAAATTTTGCTGTTAATATGTTTTTCTTCAAAAATCGATTTCTGGGAATATTTTTCATTGAAGAAATCTATAGCTGGTCTTATTTTTTTCAAAGAATGTATAATTGTTTGTATTGCTGGTATTATTTTTAAAGTATTGCTGATAATAATTTTTCCTTCAAAAATTATTGCTGGTAATATTTTTTATACGAAGCCATTTAAAACGATTCATACGAACCATTTAAAACGATTTATACGAACTATTTAAAACGATTCATACGAACCATTTAAAGTGCTATATAAGAACCATTTAAAACGATTTATATGAACCATTTAAAGCGATTTATACTAACCATTTATAACGATTTATACGGACCATTTAAAACGAATTATATGAACCATTTAAAACGATTTATGCGGACCATTTAAAAACGATTTATATTAAACCATTTAAAACGATTTATACGAACCAGTTAAAAATGATTTATATGAGCCTTTTAAAGCGATTTATATGGACCGTTTAAAACGATTTATATGAACCATTTAAAACGATTCATACGAACCATTAAAAACTATTTATACTTACCATTTAAAAATATTTATACGAACCATTTAAAACGATTTATACGAACTATTTAGAAAGATTTATACGAATCATTTAAAACGATTTATACGAACCATTTAAAACGATTTATATGAACCATTTAAATCGATTTATATGAGCTATTTAAAACGATTTATATGAACCATTTAAAACGTTTTATGCGAACTATTTAAATCGATTTATATAAGCCCTTTAAGACGATTTATATGAACCATTTACAACGATTTATACGGACCATTTAAACCGATTTATATGAACCATTTAAAACGATTTATATGAACCATTTAAAATGAATTATATTAGCCATTTAAAGCGATTTATATGAACCGTTTAAAACGATTTATATGAACCATTTAAAACGATTTATACGAACCATTTACAACTATTTATACGAGTCATTTAAAACGATTTATACGAACCGTTTAATACGATTTATACGAACCATTTCAAACAAATTATATGAACCCTTTAAGACGATTTATACGACCCATTTAAAGTATCTGTTATGAACCACTTAAAGGTTTAATAGGAAATATCCGAAATGTGGCATATGAAGCATTTAAAAGGGCAGAGACGAAACATTTAAACTTTTGAAAGGAAAAATTTCAAAAGACTGCTACGAACCGTTTAAAAAGTCCTCTACAAATCATTTAAAATCCCTGATATGAACAATATAAAAAGGCTGAAACAAACTATTTTAAAAAGGCTGAAACAAACCATTTAAAAAGAATGAATTGAACCATTTAAAAAGGCTGAAACAAACCATTTAAAATGGCTGAAACGAAACATTTAAAAAGGCTGAAACAAAACATTGAACATTTAAATGATTTTATATACAAGGTAGAGATAACAAAAATACAGTTATTTAATACTAAGAACACACATCAGAATTTCCAGCAAAAACTACATGCTTACTAATGTAATATTTCCTCATGCCAAACATAAAATAATTAACCTTTTGGACGATCCCCTGAAGTCAGCCCTTTTCAGAGCATTAAGCATATTTTTAATGATTCTATTCGAATCTATAGTTTTATTTTTCTACCAATGACATCGAGTCTGAGTCTATTTCTTGGTAGTATTTTTAAAAAGCCATATTGCAATCCTTTATCATAAATAAGAAAAACGGGAGTTTCCTTAGTCAGAAATTAATACAATCATTAACAAGGGAATCGCTTTATGATATGAATAATAAAAATGATTTCTAATAGTTTTACTACAGAAATACATTGAAAATTAAGAAAAAAGAATATTCCGTGCTCAAGAATTAATGCATGCAATTCTCCCTGTACAAGGTTATAATATGTATAATGTAAATACATTGATAAATATTTTACTATGGAAATGTATTTGAAACCAAGAGTAAAGGGATTATCAGTGTCCGTAATTATTGTAAGTATGACTGAAAAAAGCAGAGCTATTATACGTATAAAGTAAATATATTGCTAATTAATTTTACTATATAAAGAAAAATATATTGATAAACGAAAAGAAATCCTTGTCAATGGTCGGGAATTAATGCAAATATTCCCGACAGAAAATCACTTTTACTTGCTTTATATAAATTCAATCGTTTTGGGTTTACAAAGGAAATGCAGGGTAAATGATTTTAAGACAGAGATTGATTGTTTTTGCATATAAAGATGAAGAAAATTCTTGTGAAGGGTGAGAAAATACTGAGAGATAAGGGTTATAATGTTGGTTTAGGTTAGAGCAAAAATTGATGATTTAGCAAAAACTAAAGCAAGAATTACTGTCAGAAAAAGTCTATTATAATATATGAATTTATTATGAAATGCCTCGAAAACTAAAAATAACTGAATAGTCTGTGGTCTTACTTATAACTACAGAATGAACTCTTCCTAACACTATGTATACTACGCCTCTCAAGAGAGAGGGACGAATCGAGTCGAGCCGATAGTAGTTCACTCCAAACCAGATTGACAGTCATACTAACACCTTCCACATCTTGTATTATTATTCCGTGTAATATATCTTCGTTATTTCTACTCTCGTGTTCGTGTTGTTCTTCCCCAGTCCTAACCTGGACCATAACAATGGTGAAGAATGAATTCAAGCGTTGCTGACAGAAAGGAACTATTATATGTTTTGTTTTGTTTTTTTTAATCGGTATCACCCCATGCAAGATAGTAAAGCCACTAAGACACAAGGAAATGAAAGAATTACGAACAGAAACATTAATAATGAACAGGAAGTTGAAAGGGTAACCAGGAGTAAAGTATATAACGATTGACACTGCATTTAAACTTTTGCAGATTAAAGTTGACTGGAAAGTATGGAGCCGTAAGGGAGTTCCACCAGCGAGAAGTGCAAGAAAGAAGCTGTTACTTCTAGCCAGCTCAACTGTAAATTGATGAGATCTCGATGCCAGTCTAGTACTGCATTTAAATTCAAAACGCCTAGGCACCATAGCAAAGAGCTCATCCAAATAATTACCATGAAAATATTTATTGAAAATACAAAGAGAGGAAACCTTATGGCGATGAGAAAATGACTGAAGTCCGGCTGTCATATCAGGACCAATAATATTGTAGATTTTTCTTTGGATTTTATCAAACAGCACAAAGTAAATAGCAGAGGAACCGGACCATAGATGGTAGCGATATGCTAAGCTTATTCAAATAGCAGACTTATAGATAGTAAGATAGATTCTGGTAAAAAAGGATTGTCTCGCAAACACAGTGAACCAACTTCCTTGGCAGCTTACCTAGTAATGGATTCAACATAGTTTCTCTAATTCATGTCAGCTGAGAACGTTAGTCCGAAAACGAATCATTTTCCTGGAGGTTAGCATCAACCATGGTGATAGACGACAAAGAATTTCCTCGCACATGATTAATATATAATGTAAATGCTTTTATCATGTTTACGACAAACATGCACTGAAAATCAAGTCGATACGGATTGTCTTTGGTAAGGAATTACTTCACGTGTTACTAACAGAAAACTGCTACTAGATGTATAACGTAAATGTATTGCTAAGATTTCAATCGTTGTCTGATTTGAAGGTGATTTTAAAATCAAAGGAATTGTCAGTGACCAGGAAATAATGGAAGTTATTTTACAAATCATTTTTATGGCCAAGCATAACTTCTGAGTAGTATTCCATCTACTAATAGCGACTTTAAAAAATTATTGCTTTCTTTTCCCTCCCTTCTCTTATTCTCTTTATCTCTGAAAGAACCTTTCTCTTTCCAAACTAAATATTTACCTTGTTCTTTCCCACCTAGTATCTACCTATCACTTTCCATCCACAAAATAGGTTTGAATTCTTCACCTGTTTATTGGTTCACTTTCCAGTCTGTAGAATATCTTTTAATAATTCGCCTGTCTTTTTGGTTTCTCTTCCAGATTACAAGATATTTCTACAGAATGGTACATTTGGAACATTAATAATGCAACAGTACGGTCTGAATGCTAGTGTATGTTCGGAGAACTGGACGATCCACGAGCCGAATGTTGTCTGCAGGGATCTGGGATTTAACGGTGGAATATTGCTTGGCAACCAGATCTATTGGAATCATTCCGTTTCGCATGAGACCCGCAAAGATCGGTTTCATTGTACAGAGAACGAGAAGAATTTGAAGAACTGCACACATTACATTGGGGAATCATGTCCGGACCAATCATCACATACTTCGTTGCTATGTTTCCATGAAAACGGTAAGTCTATCTCCTTTTTCCTTTGTTAATTTTGTATATATATATATATATATATATATATATATATATATGACAAACTGGTATTTTTCTAAATACTGTTGGTATATAAAATTATATATAGTTATATCATTCGTGATATATATATATATTTATATATAGTTATATCATATATATATATATATATATATATATATATATATATATATATCATATATATATATTATATATAGTTATATCATATATATATATATATATATATATATATATTTATATATATATAGTTATATCATTCGTGATATAAATATATATATCAACCTGTTCATATACTGTTTGTTGATATATAAAATTATATATAGTTACTTCATTCATATATATATATATATATATATATATATATGAACAGGTTGATATATATATATATATATATATATATATATATATATATATATATTAATGCATGTTTCATTAAATCATATAGACAAGTTTTGTCTATTTTAAGTAAGTTCATTTGTATTATCTGATAAGCTTAATCACATTATCGTTGAAAGACGAAAGGAAAACACTATATTGACACATGTTTGAATCCAAATCTAAGCTTTCGGCTTACATAAGCCATTATCAAAGATGACAATTTTAATAAATCAAACAACACATATACGAAACCACAATAATGGCCCGTCTGGGGAAAAAAATTCAATAAAAAAAAAGATAAGCATAAAAACATCCGTACTGCTTGAAAATAATCAAGCAGCACTGCAATGTCTACGCAAAAGAAAAAGAAACACCGACAGAGTTACGTAAGTTGATAGGTAAAAATGCTCAATACACTAAGTAGAGCAAAAATTAGAATCACGCAAGAGCCAGGGCCTATCTACCTAAGTTTCATCTACCGGATTATCAGACTAATTTTGCAGTCAGGATTCTGAGTCAGAATTATCCTGATAATCCGTTCGGTGAAACCAAGGTAGATAGAATCTGGCTCTTGAGGGATTCTAATTTTGCTGTACGTAGTGTATTGAGCACTTTTACGTCTCAACTTAGGTAACTCTGTCGGTATTTTTCTTTTGGCTAGACATCAGAGTGCTGCTTGATTATTTTCAAGCAGTACGAATGTTTTTAGTCTTTTCTTTTTTTATTGATTTTTTCCACAAAATATTTTTAGATAATTTATCCGTTTTCAGAGTTAGAGTTTTAAAATAAAATAAAATAAAATAAAATAAAAATTAAAGCACATCTACCTAGATTTCATCTACCGGATCATCAGGCTAATTCTGACTGCAGAATTAGCCTGATGATACGCTAGGTGAAACCAAGTAGGTAGGATCTGGCTCTTTATCTATTTTAATTTTGTTTTACTTAGTGTATTGCGCACATATACGTATCAACTTCGGTAACTCTGTCAGTGTTTTTTTTTTCTTTTGGCTAGACATTGCAGTGCTACTTGATTATTTTCAAGCAGTACGGATGATTTTTTTATTCACAAACTGTATTGTTTTTTTCACAGCGCCCGAGTTATATATATATATATATATATATATATATATATATATATATATATATATATATATATATATATATATATATAGGGGTGGTGGATGCGTGTGTTGTAAAATAAGGGTTATATTGATGTTGGTGGAAACACTTAACCGATTGTTCTCTTAAGAAGTAGCAGGAAAGAGACTGAAAGAAACAAAATAAAACTGAGTAATGACTAGTGACGCAACATCAGGTACAAATGCGTCTTCACAAGACACCGAGTCACGTCAACTAATGACTGCTGGTTTTCCCGTCGCCTTTTATTGATATGAGACAGTTGACAAAGACTCGGATCTGGACCAGTGTCAGTGAGCACCGGCTATGGACACGACAAGCTGCTCTGCTGTTAAAGTTGAAAACTCAGATGTGACTAGCTTCGAGAGATATATACACAAGCGATTCGGAGTCTCTTTAGTGTCTGTACTGACACGCGTTTGCCACAATACACACACACACACACACACACACACACATATATATATATATATATATATATATATATTTTATATATATATATATATATAAACATTACTACAAAAAATATATATAAATATTTACTCACAAAAAATATATATATTAACATTTACTCAAAAATCGAAAACTAAATAGTGTAAATAAAAAATATACAAAATAAAAAATAAGTAAATAAATAAAAAAATAAAAATTAATCTAAATAAATAAATAAATGAACAAATTGACAAATCGGCCCCGCTAAAATAATCGTTAGAACTAATAAAAATAAGCATAAATAAGCAAAAACAATTAAAATAATCAATCCAAATAAATTAATTAAAAACTATCCCCCGCCATAATAACAGAATAGACTACGGCAAGCATTCTATCTTCCCAGACCAAAACAAACTTTTAAATAAGCGACCTAATCAAATCCACCACGTTTTTTTACTTAATAAAACATCAAAAACCGAAAAGAATATATAATACAAAATGAAAATGAAAAACAAGTAAAATAAATTAACGCAAACAAATAAATAAACAAACAAACCACTCCCGCAAAATAACCGCTAGAATACATTACCCACAATGCGCCACTGACCCACATATATATAAATATTCGAGGAAAAATCCAACATTCGCGGCCTGACGATTGCGTCCAGCAAGAAACAGCCTGTTACCTCTGAGTGTTGACTTCAGTGTTCACTTTTATATTTAAATTTACATACGCTCTATCTCTGATATTAGGCACACTATCCCATAAATATAGCACACCTTAAAACTATATTTCTTCATATATATATATATATATATATATATATATATATATATCACATGTAGTTAATGATGTAGTGATGGTGTTAATAAAACAGTGTGCTATGTAATGCAACAGAGCTATTAAGTATATATTAATAAACATACATATTATCCCTCATCAATATCACGGCTCGGAGTTTCATGCTCAACGCAATCTTCAGGTGCTGAGTATAAAATGGCCGTTACGTTATTTAATTTTTTTTAAATACCTGGTTATCGCAATGTTCGCGCAATTATACATTATATTGGGTTTACAGGGTTTTTTATTTTAAAAATTATATTTGGCATTTAAAATAAACGGGATTTGTATCGTGCTATCGGTGAGGGATAATAAGCATATTTATCAATATATATATGTGTGTGTGTGTGTGTGTGTGTGTGTGTGTGTGTGTGTGCGTCTGTGCATTTGTGTGTGCGTGTGTGTGATTTTTAGGTACTGCAGAGTAAATGATAGTAGAAAACCGACTTCAATAGTAACAGAAACGTTTACCGAAGAAGAAAAAAAAACAATTTCTGTCTACCACTGGGATGGTCTCTTTTCAGACAAATAGTTCTTCTCGGAGTTCTAATAAAGACAGAATAGAAGGAATTTGTTGAAAATTTGAGAGAGACAAAATTGTATACAATATCTCATTGCAATAGGGCTTAACGGCCATCACCTTGAAACACCGGTTCCCGTACGATTACCGAAATTAAGCAACATCGAGCCTGGCGGGTATCTAGATAGGTGACCGCTTGGGAATACCAGGTTATGTAAACTTGGATGTACGGTGTTTGTATTGGATAATGTCTAAGAATTGTTAATCGTAGAGCCGGATTCTAGTTCCAGTCGGGTTCGTTATATTCACTTACTTGCAAATATCATTGGGAAAAGTAGGAATCCATATTTTGTCCCCTAGCTATGGGTTAATTAGTAGGACTTGTCTAACTAAAACAATTATTATCTTCAGAAAAACTAAAATAAAACTGCGTGCAAAATATTTAGATTTCGGCTTTAGATGACCCATGGTGATATTGATATGTCGCTAAACAAAAACAACCAACGAACATCATTAAAATAGCTTGAGTTGCGAGACTGGATGAATAATCATTTTTATGACCACTGGTATTATCTGTCCGGGTAAATTAGTCATGTATTATAAACAAATAATAAAATCTATAAATAAAACGCATCTACAGAAATAGAGGAAAATGGAGAAATTCGTTTTTTTTTTCTTTCTTTTTTTTTTTCTTTTTTTTTTTTTTTTTTTTTTTTTGCAGTAAGGTTCACTCTGTACAAGAACCGGGGACCACGCGAGGTAGAGGGTTCAGATGAGGGGTAGTTTATATAGATAGGCGTGGACGATAATGGTTGAGTCTAATCTTGAACAGGTTAAGATCGGAGTGATCGAGGAACTATTCTCTATGGAGTCTGTTCTATTGCAGTGGTTCGCGGGAAGAGGCTGATTGAATGGAACTTCTTGCCAATGGCATATGGAGGGTGTGTGGGTGGTTTGCTACTATGTCAGTGGCATGGCGGGTCCTAGCCATGAAGGTTCACCTGAGCACTTTCCATGGTAGGAACGATAAAGCAGTGAGAGATTCGCTACATCTCACCTGTAAGAGAGAGGTTCGAAGGTGGAAAATATATGAAGTTATTGAAAGTTTAACACAAATTTAACTTGATGTCTCTAAAGTACTTAGATGCTGCGTGTTGCACGTGGCAGAAAAGGAACGTGTGCTGTTGCTTTCTGAGATGAGGTATTATGTACACAATTTACATTATTCGGACTATTGTCCTCATCTTTGTCGCCGTATTTATTACAATGTTTAGGTCGTTGTACGCTTTGGCCTTCTTCAGGTGGTTGGAATGTCGAACTGAACCCTTTATTTCGCTCACTGGGGTAGACTGTTCTAGTTCCACGTGCCATGTTTAATGGATGTCAGTTATCAGTTATCTCCTGTTAATTTCCCTCTGAAAGTTCTCCACTGCCTTAACCGGGTATTGAACTCACACTCTTTGGGTCCTGTCACTGGATCTAACTAACGCCTTTATCCACTGTGCCATGTTTCGACATTCCAACCACCTGAAGAAGGCCGGAGCGTACAACGGCCGAAACGTTGTAAGAAATATGGCGACAAAGATGAGGACAATAGTCCGAATAATGTAAATAATTATACATAATACCTCATCTCAGAAATATAGATAAAATTCATTATTTTATCTCTTAAGGTTGAATTTCTTAAAATTATCCAATGTTTTAACAAGAAAATCTCAAGCTTTCTAATTAAACTGAATTTTAAAATGTACTTACTTTTACCTTAAAATATCGCAGAAAAGCATTTTTTTAACGCACAGGTGGATGTTTTTATGATGTGTTGATAGATTTATCGATAACTTAACGTTTGAAATTATTAAGTAAAATGCAATTAACTCTAAAAATGACTTAACGAATACGTGCGTTTCTCACAGAAGGACCGTGTTTTGACCAAACAGGATGCTACCGTTATCTCGTCAGATAAATGCATGCGTACAACTACTGCCAGTAATATTTTTTTCTATTCGAATTAAATTGCTCTCATCCAGAACAAAACGTTTGCTTCTACCAAATATCTCAATTATATGAGAGTAGTTGATGAATAGGTAAAATAAAGAGCAAGTCTGAACGAAAGTCCAGATTAACGTATCCACCTTATCAAAGATGTTCGACCCTGTAGTCATATCAAACTCTCCCATAGTACAGGATTTGGGTTGGATTTTCTTTCCACCAATTTTCTCAATGATTGCAATTAATTCTGAAAGTTAACGTTTTAGTAATCAAAAACAATTTTTAAAAAAGACTAATTCACTAATAAAGAATTTTGTTCAACGTGCTATTCTAACCATTTTATTTGATTGGCTAAGACTAATTCATTCGTCTTTCTTTTCACAGCATTCTGCTATGTTTCCTCTGGCTTTACTGGCATTTCTGTTATGTTCTACGTGTAATAAATCGTAGCAGTTACCTCCCTCTTTCTAAACTATATTAGTCACATTCATTTTTTCAGTCCAGTTGTGACCGAGTTGAATAAAAACTTCTTTTATTCGCGAATCCAATTATAACATTCCAGAAGACGCAGAAATTAACCTAAACAAATTTCATACAAGGATGAATGCGTTGGCACCTCTAGGTGGTGTAATTGTTAGCAAGCTTGTCTCGTTAGAACTATTGCGACTGAGTAGTGAGTTCGATCCTCACCCGATACTTTCGGCTTTGTGCCACGTCTGAGCTACGCTTGGAAAGTCACTACAAGGATTAATGTGGTATTTTCTTTTTAAAGAAAAGTTTTTTGCTCGAACCTCAAATTTAGAATAAGATGTTAAGTACATGTGAAAGCCGCTGGAAAGTATAGAGTTCACAGATATTTTTCTACAAAAATTGTAAAATAAGTGATTTTGTCGCAATTTAGCGGAACATCAGAGAGAGGGTGTGGTCTCTTTTTGAAGCTAATGCTACACTTAGCCCCGAGAGTCCGAAGATGTCAGTATATACGAAATTCTGTTGAGTAGAATACGAGACCTGCGTTTGAGAATAACTGTACGAATGAACTGCAAGTTTAATCCGCTAAACATCAAACCATGGAGAGGTGTCTAACAAATAGCTATGTAGTCTGGGACAAGGCCACAGATATGGGAATATTGAAGATTTGATTGCAGCGGTAATGTTTTCTGAAATGAGCTCACTAAATATTGTTCCATAGCAATGTTAAAAGGGCAACCCATAATTTGTTCCCAGGTTTTAAATTCGCAGTTGTCTTTCTCCTAAACTTATTGCCAACCACAGCTTCTTTCTTTTATGTGCCACGTCCTTTCAGGACGTAGGCGATCATGGCTCTCCACCTCCCTCTATCCCTTGCTGCTCTCAATAAGTTTCTTCCCTCTACTTCCTCCTCCAGACCACGTTCTGTCTTAAGCAAGTCCGCCCGATATGTCACGCGTTGTTTTCCCTTGTCTCTCTTTCTCTCTATTCGACCTGTGAGTATCAGATTCTCCAGGCCTTCCTTCCTCATTAAGTATCCCAGAAACTTCAGCTGCCTCATCCTGATCTCAAGTATAAGCCTCCTCCTTGTTTGTAATCTCTCTAAGATCTAATCGTTGCTCACAGGCTCGGTCCATGATATCCTTAGCATCCTTCTGTAGAACCACATCTCTTTCACTTCGAGTCTCTTCTTCATCTTTGAGGAAATCGTTCAAATTCGCTGCCGTAAAGAAGGACAGATGTCACGTAACAGTTCCGTATTCTTTTCTTTGTTCCAACGAGAACAACAGTATGACCTGCTGTTTAAACAATAGCCGGGGCGAGAACAGATACGTTCATACATTTCCCATGGGTATTTGCGCGTAAGGGTATGTAACGAACTCGACCGGAATTCGAACTAGACTCGTTCGATTTCACATTCCGAACCACTCTCCAGCCGCACACCTTCCAAGTGCTTTAAAGGGAGTAGAAATTACTTAGAATTGAGTTCATGGCAGTCGAACTGTCTGACAAGCTCTGTAAAACATTCCTCAACGGCTAGAATTACTAAGCTTAGATTAATCTAGCGGAAAGCATCATGTGGGGAAAAACCAAATCTGGTGCAAGCTAATTACAGTCGGGATTATCTATGATTATCTAGGATACTAATTAACACTCAGTTTCTTCCGGGATAAGCAAATTAATATTTAATAACGGAAGATTTGTCTAACACAAAGCTATAGATGCAGAGAAAGCAATATTAGTTTATAAAAGTTGTATTAATTTTGTAAATAGGGGATCTAGCGAGTTTTTCTGCGTGTTTATGAAGCTTGTGTAATGATTTACATTCATTTATTCTTCTTTTCCCACTGTGAAATCCATAATGAAACTGGACAGCAGTCCAAAGGTGCAGCGATACGCTGCAGTGAGCCTTCATCCCAGACAGTACATCTCCTTCGGAAGGGAACTGCGTTTACTGCACAGCGCCTAAGGCGTCCCCAAAAGGGGAAGTGCTGAGGGAGCTTGGGAAATTTTTCGACGTTATTGCCGTTAAACCCACCTTAAACCTGGACATTGTGTCACACACGGTAGCGACATGAGCACCGCTGAAAAATATACACACACATAGATACACACACACACACACACACACACACACACACACACACACACATACAGAAATACACTTACTCAACACAAATTCAAACAAACACATGTACAACAATGAAGAAATGTAAAAAAAAGTTCAAAATACGTTGAAAATTTTCAGGGTGCGGCGACGTTCATTTTACGCAGAGACAATGATTAAAGCTGTCAACTCAAGCCCGACTACTACTGGAATTATTGATGTCCTTGTTTTAGATTTCCATTTCAAGATCCTTATGTTTGTTTGTTTGGGGGTTTATGGCATATCAACCACTATGTGTTATTTAATGCCAGATCCAGTATTTACTAGATATATCAAAAACGTATAGCTGGCAACATCATTGTTTCAAAAACGTATAGCTGGCAACATCATTGTTTCAAAAACGTATAGCTGGCAACATCATTGTTTCAAAAACGTATAGCTGGCAACATCATTGTTTAAATTTTTTTCTACTGATTGACCCTAAGCCATCACATTTTAGGGGTAAGGTATATTGAGTTTAGGGTTTGGGTGGGAAAGTTAATTGTAAGTTGTAGTTGTTTTGGGATGGGTTAGATGTGATGGGGCATGACATGGCCAGCCGATTGATCGGATCGACGGCCTTTTGCTTGGACGTAGTTTATCGTCATACCCAGGACGCGGATGTAGTTTATTGTCATACCCACAAGATCCTTAGTTTTTTGAAAGATACCTTATAATCTGCTGGGACTGCCATTATTATTATATTTTCTCTGTTTCTACACGGATTTTCGTTTCATCCGGAGAGTTTCTGATATGTCCCGGAAAGGGGGATATATTTGTTCGAAGTAGCTAAGTGGTTTTGGCTACTGTAATCAAGTAGTACAATCTAGCGTGTAGCAGTAATCGACTGGTACTCGTCGTAGTCGCAGGTAATATGCTTAGGCAATTGGTGTAGACCAATAGGATAGCCAATGGCGTGGTCCAATGGGCGTATTTATGACTGACACCAGCCAATCCTATTACGGTGAGGGGGGACACAGGGGTATCCATATTCCATTATATCCGTTTCCTTGATGAGTATTTTTTTATCAAGTCGTACAACTTCAGAAGCAAGCAATACAGAATTCTGAAGCGATGGAATACGACGTCTTATTCTGATTTTCTTCATGTAAGTCGATGTTATAAACTCCAACTCCCCAATTATAACTGACAGAACAGTGGCTTGAACGTCCATATATTCTGGCAACCTCAATCCGGAGCTTACTGTTCTTTTTTAAGCTTTCCAATTTATTTGACCTTGATATCATGGTCGCCAGGAACAGCCACAACGATGCACTTTCTTTTTGTTTTTTGGGTTTTTTTTATCAACAACGGTGATATTTCGTTCTGTGACCTTAAAGATGCTGTTTGTTTGAATGCTAAAGTCCCATAATATCTTCTTGACTTGATCGTTTTAAATAACCTTCTCAGGCTTGTAGTGGTACCATTTCATAGGCACCAATGCAGATGGTAGGCCACTTTATCATAGCTGCACATGTATTGTTTCTGCATTATTATTATTATTATTATTATTATTATTATTATTATTATTATTATTATTTTAAGCGTTTCACCCCAAGCAAGGCGGGAAGCCACTGGCACGCAAGGGGTTACAGAGAGTTGGAACGAGAGTAAATAGGAGTGATAGAGAAAAGGATGAAGAGAAGGATAGGGGATAGATCAAGGCAACTGGAGACGTCGATTGACATTACATTTGAATAGTTGGAGATTATACCTATCAGGGAAACAGGAAAAGGGGAGGGATTTCCACAGGCGAGAAGTGCGAGACATGAAGTTATTAGAGTAGAAGAGACGGCGACATTTAACAGTTTCGACAGTGAAAGGGTTCGAGCGAGATGCCAGCCTAGTAGAACGCTTAAATTCATGAAGTCTGGGAACCAGCGAAAGCAGCTCATCGGAGCAATTACCATAAAAGTATTTGTAAAAAAAAGCAGAGGGAGGCGACGTCACGTCTGTGAGAGAGCGACTGCAGACAAGATGCCAGATCAGGGCCAGTTATATTGCATATCCGTCTCTGGATTTTATCAAGAACTTTGAGACAAACAGAAGGGGTCCCAGACCATAGATGGCAGCAATACTCCATGCAAGGGCAAATGGTTGATTTGTAGCTTTGAAGGATCGACTCCGGTGAGAAAAAGTTAGTAGTAGTAGTAGTAGTAGTAGTAAGTAACGTGCATAGCTTTCATAGATTCTGGTCTTACTTGATTGGGGTTTTAAAATAGACATACATTGTCATTTTTAATAAAGATGAGTGACAGTAAATGTCCCGCTCAACAGATTTACACGTCGGTCGCCTGACCATAAACTGCTAGGTATGTTCACGCTGGGCTGACACACTATGCATCTCCTGTGCGTACTAATAGTAGGAGAGCTTCGCAATTGTGTGTCGAAATGGATTTTTTAAGCTTGAAGGATGAGACATTTCAGGTATCTTGGAATCACATCAAAATACTTAGTTTTGATTACTTGATTGATTTGAATTTTAGGGATTATTAAACATTTGAGAGTTATTTAAATTCCGAAAGATATTTTTTGTCTATATTTCTGAGATGAGGTATTATGTACACTATTTACATTATTCGGACTATTGTCCTCATCTTTGTCACCATATTTATTACAACGTTTCGGCCTTTCAGTATCTGTCTATATTTCTGGGATGAGGTATTATGTACACTATTTACATTATTCGGACTATTATCCTCATCTTTGTTGCCATATTTATCACAACGATTCGGCCTTTCAGTATCTGTCTATATTTCTGAGATGAGGTATTATTTACACTTTTTACATTATTCGGACTATTGTCCTCATCTTTGTTGCCATATTTATTACAACGTTTCGGCCTTTTAGTATCTGTCTATATTTCTGAGATGAGGTATTATGAACACTATTTACATTATTAGGACTATTGTCCTCATCTTTGTTGCCATATTTATCACAACGTTTCGGCCTTTCAGTATCTGTCTATATTTCTGAGATGAGGTATTATGAACACTATTTACATTATTCGCACTATTGTCCTCATCTTTGTTGCCATATTTATTACAACGTTTCGGCCTTTCAGTATCTGTCTATATTTCTGAGATGAGGTATTATGAACACTATTTACATTATTCGGACTATCTCAGTGAGCGAAGTAAAGGGTTCATTTCGACGTTCAAATCACCTGAAGAAGGTCGGAGCGTACAATGGCCGAAACGTTGTGATAAACATGGTGACAAAGATGAGGACAATAGTCCGAATAATGTATATATTTTTTGAATTTGGAAAAATACGTTATTTTACTAGTGAATATTGCATTGACTATCTTCTTAAACTAACAATGATTTTCCAGATACAACTCCTACTTTTTAACCCGAAGATGGGAGTGATGTATCCATAATTTTCCATGGGGTATTTGCACATAAGTGAATGTCACGAACATGACTGGAATTCGAACTCTGTTTTCTCATTCTGAGTCGCTATCCATTAGACCAGGTGCACATCTACAGGATACATGAGAACACCATCAAGCGGTGACTGCCTGAGCGGTCTGGAATACCTGAAAGTCTGAGTGCAGACCTCTCCAGACTGGTTTGAATTCCTTCTCCTAGACTGGTTGCCAACCAAAGCTATAGGGATGTGTCTGTTTTGTTATTTAGCCATAGCTGGCAGACGAGAAGTGATGGATCCATACCTTCCCTAAGTGTATTTGTGCGAAATTGAATGTAATGAACCCGACTGGAATTCGAACACGGCTCTCTGATGTCTCATTTCGAACTGCTATCCATGACACCATTACGTGTTTCCTCTTTCATACGACACAGAAGCGGTAAAATCTAAAATTGATATCCTATGTATAAAACTTGTATTTCTCACAACCGACCTCCAATTCTCCGTCCCCATAAAAGCACGTCTATTATCGATTTATCGATTAGACTTCCCGCCCCCACGAACTACTTGTGGAGCGTATGTTTACATTCAAATATTATTTCCCTAGTGTTTATATCAAACGCTGTTGTTTACAATTTTTGCAATTAATATAAGTCTCGCCACAAACTGGGCTTGCGAGATTTCGCCTCAGAAATAAGTTTTCCGATTCATTTGACTGGTAACTTCAAGTTTATAATTCAATTGTTTCTATGAGTTCAAACCGAAAAATATCCAGGCATTTTGAGTATCTGGAAAACCAAGTGTTCGGATTTAGTACGATTTTGCAGTCAGAGGGACCGTACTGTGCATAACCGAACAGACAGACTCCTTTGGATTTATTCAGTCGACTGTGTGATGCCGTTGTGTGAACTTTTGTATGGCGTTGCCGTTGGATTCACAATGAGCGAATTGATCTGCAAAGTCTAGAAAAAGTATTTTAGCTAAGTATCGCATCACTCAAGTCTGTTATCAGTCGTAGACACTTCAGGTTTGCTTCCATTTCTGGCTTTTTCCAGAGCCAAGAATCATTGTTCAACATGGAAGAGAATTCAGACCGTGTACAACATTAAGGTAACAAGTAACAAAGCAACTGGTGGAACTCCTGGAAGAGGATTCTGCAGACTGTTTTAAAAAGTGAAAATGGCGCTGGAAAAGCGTATAAGATTTAAATTGGACTACTTCGATGCGGACTAAGGCACCATTGGGTCGGCTACGATTTATTGCTAGATGAGATCAAGACATATTCGTGTTCATTGGAATAGCAAAAGATGTATAACAAAACATCAGGAATGTATTAACAGGAAAAATTAATTAAAAACAAAAAAAAACAAGCCTCCTATATGTGAGTGAATGCGGGACAATTTTCTCACATTAGATGAGAGTTGAGTTAAAAGGGATGCTATTCTGCGGAAGGATGCTAAGGAATATATTAACGACGAGAGAATTTTAAAGAAAATGGAAAGGAGTTGAACTGACAATCAGAAAGAGACAGTTGAAATTCCAGGGACAAATAATGAGAAAAGTGGACTTGGAGAATTTAGCACTCACATGACATAATAAAGACAAGAGCGAGAAATAGAAATGGCGAGTTGCCTACGTAACGAGTTTGTGTAAATCGATGACAGAACAGGAAGTGGGAATGGCAGTAAAAATAGGGACATTACATAGAATAGAAAAGTTTTGGATAGCCATGATCCCCCACGTTCTGAAAGGAGACGGTATATAGATGAAGAACGATCGGAATACGTAAGACATGGCATATTTGAACCAAAATACGAATAGAAGATCCTATGAGATTAAAACCTTTTTTAGAAAATGAATACAAATTAGTTCTTGGTTTTGTCTTTTTAACGACATATCAACACCTTATGGGTCATTTAATGATAAAATATAAATTTCTTAGGAGATTTGAAGTACTAAAAATATGATATATGTTATTCTGCTTTCACAATTGAATACATGGTAGATGATACTCAGCTTTTCTGCATATACATGTTTGTGTGGACATCATTACTAGAAGCGGTATTATGTGTGTCTTATGTTGTAGTTTTGTTGAAGTTATATTTTAAAATACAGTTTGATTTCTTTAAGAAATTGAAGGATATTATATGTAGGCTGTTTGGTTGATTTTGTTTGGTGCCATAGCAAACTGTATGGTTTATTTAATACCAGAATGTAAATATTTTGAACGCAATTGCATGTCTTCAACTACAAATAAAATATATTGTTGGTCATTTTATTATAAATATGGTAATTTACGATAAAAATGTGTTTTTATACCTTCATAATTTTTTTTTTCTTTTTGCTTTGGGGGTTCACTATTTGCCCATAGCTGGGACCCTAACAGGTGCTACCACCCCGGGACAGTGTGGCTCTGGGAACAAAAGCAATTATGAGGCGGTTCCACGCTTTTCAAAATCTTTGATGAAACTGCGTTTGTTATTAAATTTTGTTTATTGATTTTATCGCAAAGTATTGATCCTTTTTACAATCTACAATTCTTAAGGAGCTTCAATCAGAAATAAAGAAGCCACATCGGAATAAGAAACAATTTAGCTATATGGTTAAATTTGAATATCGCTTGTTTTCATGTTCTAGGCCGTGGGTTGCTGTACATATCAAACAGGCTCCCAGTGATTGCGTGATTATGAGTTCCAGCCCTGTCAGAGGTAGCTAACTCAGTCAGAATATAAACTCCCTTCGAAGATTTTCTTGTTATCCAAGAGGCCATCTCTGCATCTCTTTCTATAATTCATACTTCATTAATTATTAATCATTTGTTTGTTTATTGAAACAGTTATCATTAATTACATAGAGTCGGCATCTTCAAAGAGCAAATTGCCTGTTCAATATGTACTTGTTGATTGATTCAAAATAACGGCGCCGAGAAGTGATTGTTTTCGATTGCAAACATTTTGAGCGCTAATTATTTCAGCGATTTTGCTTAAGTAATAATACGAGGGTGTATCAATAAATAGTAAATAATCCAAATAATACGAGGGTGTATCAATAAATAGTAAATAATCCAAATAATACGAGGGTGTATCAATAAATAGTAAATAATACAAATAATACGAGGGTGTATCAATAAATAGTAAATAATCCAAATAATACGAGGGTGTATCAATAAATAGTAAATAATCCAAATAATACGACGGTGTATCAATAAATAGTAAATAATCCATATAATTCGAGGGTGTATCAATGAATAGTAAATAATACAATAATACGACGGTGTATCAATAAATAGTAAATAATCCAAATAATACGAGGGTGTATCAACAAATAGTAAATAATACAAATAATACGAGGGTGTGTATCAATAAATAGTAAATAATACAAATAATACGAGGGTGTATCAATAAATAGTAAATAATACAAATAATACGAGGCTGTATCAATAAATAATAAATAATACAAATAATACGAGGGTGTATCAATAAATAATAAATAATGCAAATAATACGAGGGTGTATCAATAAATAATAAATAATGCAAATAATACGAGGGTGTATCAATAAATTGTAAACAATACAAATAATACGAGGGTGTATCAATAAATTGTAAATAATACAAATAATACGAGGGTGTATCAATAAATTGTAAATAATACAAATAATACGAGGGTGTATCAATAAATTGTAAATAATACAAATAATACGAGGGTGTATCAATAAATTGTAAATAATACAAATAATACTTGGGTGTGTATCAATAAATAGTAAATAATCCAAATAATACAAGGCTGTATCAATAAGTCATTAGTCTCAATCGTAGCTGAATTTAGATCTAAATTTTTCACTGTTTAATATTCTATCCATGACTTGAAACAGATGGAATACAAATCAAACAACCAACCAAATAAACATATTTATTTAAGTAACCCAGAAATAATAGGATAATAAGCATGAGAGGGTGTCAAATATTATTAACTGAGAACTATGCAAACGACTCTGTTTTCGGTCTGGTTTGTTGGTTTAGTTTTGTTTGTTTTACGTCATAGAAATCTCAATGGGTTATTTAATGCTGGTAATATTTTTTTTCAAAATGTATTACTGATAATTTTTTTTTCGAAAATGAAACTGGTAATATTTTTTCCAAATGTACTTTTGGTATTGCTGGTAAAATTCTTTTACCAAAAATGTATCTATTTTTACACTTTCATACTGTTTTGACTCCAGTTTGAGGGGTAACTATTAGCTGGGACCCTAACAAGTGCTACCATCCTCAGAGTAGACCTGGGAACATCAGAAGTTAAGAGGTGGTTCCATGTTCCTCAAATCAACCTAATCAGAGCCCTTGCTGTCGGATGTAGTTTATCGTCTTACCCAGGACGCGACTGTGTTTTCACTGATGGCACAAGCTCGAAAGTATAGGTCACACAGTAAGGATCGAACTCATTCAGTCAGTCAGTTTTACATAGGCGATCATGTTTCTTTCGATTTTTTTCCCGTAGATTGGCCATTTCAATTGCATCCAACCTGGTCTGTCCTGCTATTTACCCATAGCTGGATGGGAGAAGAAGAGGATTCATGCCTTTGATTAATACCCAAGAATATTAGCACGTAAGTGAATGTAATGGATTCAACTGGAATTCGAACTCGGCTCTCTGATTCCTCAATCCGAGCCGCCATCCATTACTCCACCATGCCTCCCCATCCGAACTTATTACTCAGTCGAAATTGTTATAGCGAGACAAGCTTGATAACCATTACACGACACCGAAGTGCCGCGCAATGGTGATATGGATTGAGAAATCGGGGGTCTCAGTTCGAATTCTAGTCGAGTTCATGACACTCACTTGCGCGCAAATAACTTCGGGAAAAGTATAAACACATATCTTCTACCCCGGGGCTATATAACACGAAAGATGGGTAATATAACTTCGGTAAACAGTCTATGAGAAGGACAAATCTTAAATGAAACCAGCCTGATAATATTTACCTGAGGTCACTGAGGCAGGACGTGACAGTTTTTTATGTGGGGTGCCCATGCTTATGCATATGTCCAAAAACAAAAAACAAACCTCTCGGAGCGCACTGGGAAGGTACCGCCACATAATTGCAATCCCCAGGACCAAGCGCCTGCTACCATGTCAATTGAAAGAAGGACATATACTATGCTTTTATTCCGGCCAAAATGCCGGGATAATCCCATCGGACTAAGAAATATAAAATGACTACCATATCCAGTTCAAGCGATCAAACATAAACTAACATAATAATAAATTAACATAATAACAAAATAACATAATAATAAAATAACTATCGGATAACAAATGCATCTGTCCCATGAGATTTATGGGTAAGACTAAAAGTGGAAAGTATCTGGTCTTTGCTGGGAGGATTGAAAAGTTGCCGAAGATAACTGTAGCCATAATAATAAGTGCAACTATGGATGAGATGTTAGGGTAATCTGAACTTTGGGCAGTCATTGTAACCCTTAGGCTGTCCTGCGCATATGTGATGCACACGACATATGGTTCCCACATCCGCGCATCATGTAGTGCATGATATGCGATTCCCCCATCCGCGCATCATATGTGATGCACACGACATATGATTCCCCCATCCGCGCATCATATGTGATGCACACGATATATGATTCCCACATCCACGCATCATATGTGATGCACACGACATATGATTCCCACATCCGCGCATCATATGTGATGCCCACGACATATGATTCCTACATCCGCGCATCATATGTGATGCACACGACATATGATTCGCACATCCGCGTATCATGTAGTACACGACATGTGATTCCCACATCCGCGCATCATATGTGATGCACACGACATATGATTCCCACATCCGCGTATCATGTAGTACACGACATGTGATTCCCACATCCGCGCATCATATGTGATGCATGACATGTGATTCCCCCATCCGTGCATCATATGTGATGCGCACAACATATGATTCCCACATCCGCGCATCATGTAGTGCATGATATGTGATTCCCACATCCGCGCCTCATATAAATGATGCACACGGCATATGATTCCCCCATCCGCGCATCATATGTGATGCACACTACATATGATTCCCACATCCGCGCATCATGTAGTGCACGACATGTGATTCCCACATCCGCGCCTCATATGTGATGCACACGACATATGATTCCCCCATCCGCGCATCATATGTGATGCACACTACATATGATTCCCACATCCGCGCATCATGTAGTGCACGACATATGATTCCCACATCCGCGCCTCATATGTGATGCACAGCACAAATGATTCCCAAATGAATCAAACGAACTGAAGCATTGCCAAATGTGTAAGTTCGAATCTAAGCTTTATTTCCAATCCTCAGCTGCAGATTCATTGTCGTAGGTTGACGGCTCTGATAAATATTACCAGAAATACTTTTTGAAAAGATCTTACCAGCAATAAAAATCTTGTCGGTATTAAATAACCCATTGAGGTTGATATACCGTAAAACAAACCAAACCAAAACAAGTGAAGCATTGCCAAGTGTGTAAGTTCGAATCTAAGCTTTATTTCCAATCCTCAGCTGCAGATTCATTGTCGTAGGTTGACGGCTCTGCTAAATATTACCAGAAATACTTTTTGAAAAGATCTTACCAGCAATAAAAATCTTGTCGGTATTAAATAACCCATTGAGGTTGATATACCGTAAAACAAACCAAACCAAAACAACTGAAGCATTGCCAAATGTGTAAGTACGAATCTAAGCTTTATTTCCAATCCTCAGCTGCATATTCATTGTCGTAGGTTGACGGCTCTGCTAAATATTACCAGAAATACTTTTTGAAAAGATCTTACCAGCAATAAAAATCTTGTCGGTATTAAATAACCCATTGAGGTTGATATACCGTAAAACAAACCAAACCAAAACAAGTGAAGCATTGCCAAGTGTGTAAGTTCGAATCTAAGCTTTATTTCCAATCCTCAGCTGCAGATTCATTGTCGTAGGTTGACGGCTCTGCTAAATATTACCAGAAATACTTTTTGAAAATACATTACCAGCAATAAAAATCTTGTTAGCATTAAATAACCCATTGAGTTTGATATACCGTTAAACAAAACCAACCAAACCATCAGCACATTCTATTTGCCAAATAAGCTCAGTTGCTTTACAGAAGTTATAAATCTGAAAAGAAACATGAACTTTTGGGTAGTACAAGCGAAAATACCCTGGGCAGGCAATGGGTTAAGAGAATAAAAATTCTAAAATCAAATCAATGAAACCAAACAAATGTCATACATTGTATCGGAGGTTAATTTGCAACTGATTCTTCACTAAAATCCGCTGAAGCTCAACTTGCCAGGGGATCCGGGAGGAAATGTCAAGAGAATGGGACTGGAGCAGCGCAACTCATTACTCGCCTAAAATCTACCTATACACATACAATTACTTCTTTAAATGACCTTTCGCCAAACCTTGAGATCGGCTGCGAGTAAATACAAATACAAAAAGAACCATAAAAGTGTTTGAAAAACATTGGAAGAAATGGAAATCCAAATGCGAATGTCAACCAGCATGAGTAAAATTCGAGAACATATCGATGATATTCGGGAAAGTATCGATGATACTGGGGAAAGGAGGAGACTTACCGTAACCTGACCCCGGTAAAGAAAAACATCCAGATTCTAATATTGTGAAAACTATTACACATTATTAACCCTGTGTCCTCTATTTACATTATTCGGATATCGTTGTCGCTATATGTATCATAACGTTTCGGCCGTTGTACGCTCCTGCCTTCTTCAGGTAGTTGGAATATCGAACTGAACTCACTGGGTAGACTGTTCTATTTCCACGTGCCATGTCTAATGTCAGTTATCAGTTATCTCCTGTTAATTTCCCGCTCTATGTTCTCCACGGCCTTAACCGGGTATTGAACTCACTGGATCTAACTAACGCCTTTATCCACTGTGCTATATGTCCTTGAGGACATCTATGTATGAAATTCTGGGTATTATAAACCTAATGTCTTCAGCAACCATTTTTTACCAGTGTTCATATTGCAATTTTTGCTGTTATCATAACATGTTTTTACCAGAGCTCATTTTTGTTGTCATTATCGCTTTTCTCTGGCATTCCTTATTACTGGTTCCCAAATTGTATTCATTTCTATGCTTGGTCGGCTCAGGAGATTTTTGTGGCGTAGCATATGTGTTGATTCCTTAAGTTTACCAATTTTCCAATGGTGTTCTTTGTTTATGATCTCAACTTGATCCCACAGAGGGCTGTGATCTCCCTTTTCTCCTCATATGTGGTCAACCACGCCTGATTTTTCCACTTCCCCTCGTATCACAGCTTTCTGCTGTTCTTGAAGCATTACCTTAAGCTGGCGTGGAGCTGTCTCCCCTTTATATTTCTTTCCACAGCTGTATTTTCTCTGATAACCCCTTCACATAAGACAGGCAGACCGTTTTCTGAGTGTTGTCGTCCTTCTCTTGTACCCGCCTATCCCAGTTTGGGGGGGGGCTGCTGCCATGTACCCAGGGTAGTTGTTATGTTGTGTCCTCGTCAATCATATTTCTGAAGAATATAACATGGCGCCTACGCTGTTGGCCGTAATTGTGACGTTAAACTTCAAGAACAGATTTTTTTATATGAAGTTTCTTGAAAATATGTAAAAGCTTTTTTTAATCTAAAATAATTCGACTGCAAATGAAGTACAAATATAAAACATGTTCAAGTGTCAATATATTCAAGTACAAAACTAAAATTTGTTCGTGTACAAAAAATATGGTTCACAAATTATTAAAGAATCTTATTCTCAACTCAAAAACGAAGAACAATAGATGTGCATACCATGTTAGGCACCATGCACAAGCCAAGTTCTATAGAGCGAAAGGAAATCTTCGAAAATCCAGGACCAAGAAAGATTTAGCATTTCGTAAAGGAATCGATCTCTATAACAGAATATATGTTTACGATCTACATGTGCGATGGGTAAATTGTCGCCAATTTATATTTGATTTGGGATGCGACCTGTGCGGATACATTCTCGGCCGGTAATTTGATCAGGTCCGCGGTTGAGCCGGGGTTCGTCGCCCGAGACGCAGAGATAAAAAAAAAAAATAGCTAAATATTCTTCTCTTGCTGATAGATTTTTTTTTTACTCCTGTGGCAGTGGAGACTTCAGGGGTTATTGGCCCTCGTTCGATGGTGTTCCTTCGGAGGATTGGCGCGATTGCGTCTCGATTAAGGAACGAGCCTCGCGAAACGGAGTGGCTCTTGCAGCGTGTCTCACTGGTGACGGTTCGAGGTAATGCTTTCTCCATCATAGCAGCTGGCAGAGGATAGAAAAAAAATTGTTTATAGTTACGTTGTTCTGGAATTGTCATCATTGGCCGACTGAACTTGCTTTGTTTCAATTATTGTTTCCCTTAGATTGAACTTACCATTTCATTTAGTAATTTAGAAAGAAAATAAAATTTATATTTTTAATATCGCGCATGCGCGTTGTTTGTTTTTTTCATTGCCTGCACAGTATAGTAGGGTCACTTGGGCACCGTCTCTGAGAAAAAAGACCACCATGACGCAATACACTCTACCAGAAATTTGGAAACGCCATGCTGTCATGCTTGGCATTCGCACCGGAAGCTTGAATACCAACATTTCAGAGCGTCTGGGTATCAATCTCAGGACAGTGCAGGGGATTCGGAGAGTGTTGGATGATATATCAAGTCAACACCATGGTGTTTGGAGTAGTCACTAGTATTGGCAACGTTATGAATCCATTCATCTTCCCACATAGCCTCAGAACTAACACGAAGGCCTACATCAAGTGCCTTGAGGAGGTAGTGTTTCCATGGATCAAGAGGGTGGCTACTGGAATAAACTATGTCTGGCAACAAAACTCTGCACCAATAAAAAAAAACACTGATCAGAATAATTTAGATGATTTTCTCATCACGACTTGTCAACTCCCGAATGCCGATGGTTGAGTCGGTATCAACTGCACTTTGCGAATATTTTGCAATTATCTATATTTCTTCAGGTGAATGTAATTTCGAATTGAAGTGTCTTGAAGGACACATGGCCCAAGCATAAAAGCGTTGCTGGAATCCAGTGACTTGACCCAAAGAGTTGTGAGTTCAATACCCGAGGTGAAAAAAAACTTCAAGAGTTGAGTTAAAGGAGATGAATGTGACATACGGAAGAGGCCTGGCACGTAGAATTAGAACAATCTACCCCGGTGGACTGATAAAAGAGTTCAGTTCGAAATTCCAGTCACCTGAAGAAAGCCGGAGTGTACAACGGTCGAAACGTCGTGAATATGGAAACAAAGAAGAGGACAACCGTCCGAACAATGTAGTTTGATTGATATAAAGATTGCTAGTAATACAATAGCAGGTTATTCAAAGAACAAGGAATTGTAGAATTGCTAATAATATGTCTGGACTGGCGAGTGTTATATGAATATTAGGTTCAAATCTCAGGGGGGCATAACACAAGCATTACCTCTCCTTACCTAATGTGTCTCCAAAAGTTTTAAGCAGTTTTTGGCCGACTGCCGAATAGCACATTAAGATTGACCTATTTTCTACGAAGTTGGTTGACGAATAAATCCTGCTATGTCAGTTTCGCAGATCTCGTAAGTGATCTCGTTTTCCACGTGAACTTCATGCTACACAATGTTATTGCATTTCGCCATATTTAAATACATTCTGTTCATACGGTAGCAAAAGGTTAATATAAACAGCGGTGGTAGTCACATTTTTGTGACCCAAAATATCGACAAAGACAACTTTGAATTCGAGTCTGTAACGTATAAGTTGCAATTATTTTCCGTCAATATGACAGACAATAAACACTCTGGAGATTATATTTTTATATTACGAGATTTCGTTCATCTTATGAATGTAACAATTCGAGATTTTAAATGAAAAAAGAATCTCCGATGAGACTTGGCTCACAGATTTGTAATACAAAAAGAAGAATCAGTAAAACTCGGAATAAATAATCATAAAGAAGAGTGTACCTCCCCAGAGTTTTATGAGTAAAATCAACGCAAATAACATTAAAATTAGATATACATTGATAGTAATGATGAAGAATGTATCGATGTTGTGATAAAAAGCAACATTAATAACACTAAAATAAAAGGGGTAATGTGTAGTACAGTATTCCGGAATATTTGTAACACAAAGTAACAATTGAATAAAGTCAAACTTGTTATAAAATAATAGTAACAACAAAAGGTTTATAGAACAAAAGGGTGGATAGAAAAATATGGATTACCACTACGCACAAAAGACAATGGTTAAACAGCGAAAAACGTAAGGAAAATTCATTCCTTTTAATAATGTGTTGAAATAACCATTCTCTGCCTTATGAAGGTCACAAGACCGGAAACCCGTGTAGCAAAAATATTCAAAATAAAGTATAGCTATTTAAAAAATCCATATCATAACCAAAGACGTTTGCAGCGTCTCTCTTCTCTTTGATATATATATATATATATATATATATATATATATATATATATATATATATATATATATGTATGTATGTATGTATGTATGTATGTATATATATATATATATATATATATATATATATATATATACATATATATATATATATATATACATATATATATATATATATATATATATATATATATATATCAAAGAGAAGAGAGACGCCGCAAACGTCTTTGGTTATGCTATGGATTTTTTAATTATATATATATATATATATATATATATATATAGCACCGCTCTTCATTAATCCATTGAACCTTCTGCCTGCTGGCGTTTGTATAGATTCGTTTGTATATACGTTAGAATTTCCCTTCCTGTCGTGCGCCAATAGCTTAGGGGTAGGATCTCCGACTGATGCCAAATTCGTCGGGTTTCGATCTCGGATAGAAGCAGTCGGATGTCTAGCCACACTGATGAACTGTGATACAGCGTAACAGGCTTTCATATATATATATATATATATATATATTAATTACCGGGTTTAACATCAAAATTGTTGTATCTTAGAAATGATTAAAGATATCTTACTGGAATTCTTCGAGGTTTTTATGGTACGACTTTGAAAAATAAGTATGTATTAAGATTTAAGTTGAAATGATGATGATGATATTATTGTCATTACTTACCCAAATTTATTACACACACACACATACATATATATATATATATATATATATATATATATATATATATATATATATATATATATATATATATATATATATATATATATATGCAAAATTAAGTATACGGTAACGAAACGTGATGAAAAGCGACAATAATGAGATGAATTAAAACTATACGTAAACAATATTATTTGGTAGTTATTAACATACCACTTCTGTAGATTTGTTCCCAGTCATCTGCAGTTTATGTTACATTCGATCAGCTTCAGATACGGGCTGATACTTTTTTATGTGCGCCAGCCTGATACAATGATGTCAGGGGTCATTGACGTCTTAACGTCGGGCACCAATCTAACACCATAGCAATATTCGCAGCCGCGTACTATCTTTAAGAAGAAATAATAATTCCAACCTTGACATTTATAAATCTTCTATCTCGTCCGTGCATTCAATATTGCTGCTATATCTGTTATGGTGCTCCGTCAATACAACTCGAGATTCTTGAAAAAAAATCCAAAGTAGGGTCGTCTATAAATTTTATCGGTCCTAACCTGATCTGACATTACATCTTCAGTTATTTTCCCGCCGGTGTTACGTGTCTTCCTTCCGATTTTTCTATATATTTTTTCTTGGCAATGATTCTAATGAACTCTCTTCTCTTGTAACCTCAATCTGTGAATTTAAACGTATTACTAGATTGACAACTAGGTATCATTGTTTTACTGTTGAAAATAGCTAGATGTTAACGTAAGTTCTATTCTAATAGTTTATCGCACTTCGTACCTGTGGATGTCTATTTCGATTCTTACCCGTCCTGTGTATGAGGATAAACTACATCCGCGTCCTGGGTAAGACGATAAACTACATCCAACAGCAAGGCCTCTGATCAAGAGGTTTTGAGGAGCGCGGAACCACCTCTTAGTTGCTGGTGTTCCCAGATCCACCCTAAACCGGGGTAGTAGCACCTGTTGGAGTCCTACCTATGTTCAAGTAGCTCACACCAAAATTGAGGTCAAAACGTCTAAAGATAGGTTTTAATACCAGCACTGCATTTTTGTAAAAATATTGCCAACAATGAATTTTTGAAAGAACAAATATTACCAGCAATATATTTTTGAAAAATAATCATCACCAGCAAGACATTTTTAAAAAAATATTAGCAGCAATATATTTTTGAAAAAGATATTACTAGTAATAAAAATGTTGTCGGCATTAAATAACCCATTGAGGTTGATATGCCGTAAAACAAAATAAACCAAACCAATCTAAACCAAAGAATACATATTCTATTCATACGAATCTATCCTAAAAATGTTGTCGACATTAAATAACCCATTGACGTTGATATGCCGTAAAACAAAATAAACCAAACCAATCTAAACCAAAGAATACATATTCTATTCATACGAATCTATCCTAAAAATGTTGTCGACATTAAATAACCCATTGTCGTTGATATGCCGTAAAACAAAATAAACCAAACCAATCTAAACTAACGAATACATATTCTATTCATACGAATCTATCCTAAAAATGTTGTCGGCATTAAATAACCCATTGAGGATGATATGCCGTAAAACAAAATAAACCAAACCAATCTAAACGAAAGAATACATACCAAACCAAATTCTGACTTCCTTGATTCTAACGTTCGCATCAAGTTGAAACAATGGTTACCGTGCGGTCACCGAAGTTAATCAAGGACGATCCTTTTCAGTACCAAATGGGTAACCGCTTGGGAATATCAGCTTCGATGTGCGAGTGGTACTGGATAATGGTACGAAATTGTTAATCGGAGAACCTAATTCTATTTTGACTCATTATTTTCCCTCACGCCCAAGAAAGGTATGACTCCACCTCTCTCTTTTTTCTGAATCCACCTTTACTCCCCAGCTATGGGTTAATTAGTAAGATTTGTATCACTAAATCCTTATTATCTAAAAAAAACAAAATTCTTTCAATTGAAAATTATTTGCTGCCTTCAAATGGGTTGATAACACGTAGTAAACGAATCAGTACCCAGATACAGCAGCTGGTCGGTCAGACGTTGTATTCTGATACATTTGCATGCTGGAAGATTGTGTAACGCCATATCAACTCATTATGGGTCATTTAATGCTGAAATTTAATTTTCTTGGGAGCTTTGTTTTGATTTGTTTGTTTAATGGTCACATCAACATCTTATGGGTCATGTAATGCTGAAAATTAATTTTCTTGGGAGTATTACTAATTTATTTTACAAAAATGTGTCGATGGTATTTTTTTTCTTCAGAAATATTATTCCTGGTATTTTTAAAATGAAAATGTATTTTTATACTTTCATAGTGTTTTGACTCCAGTTTAGAGGTTCATTATTTGCCCATAGGCATCAGCGTGGACCTAGAAACAACAGCAATTTGGTGATAACCATGCTCCTCAAATCTCCCCGATCAGAGGCCATGCTGCCGGATGTAGTTTATCGTCTTACCCAGGATACGATACACTTGCATGTCTTTTAGTCTATCAACTCAAAGAGATTTGTAAATCACCCTCTCGGACAAAAGACAGAGTCGCAACTGAGGAAAATTATACCGAGAGGTGCCCAGCCCGGGGAACAGAAATTTTTATTCCTAACCCGGTTGTACGCGCTCGAGTCCCCACCTTAAAAAATGACCTTATGCCACAACACGTGAAGAGACAGAGTTAATACCTAGTGTGTAAATCCCCCTTTTCATGGGTTTGTAACACATTTATTTATTATCTTTCAATTTCGGCAGAGTGCAAAGTACACAGTCGCAAATGAGGAAAATTATACTGACAGGTGCCCAACCCTTGGGAACAGCTGTCCAATGCCGCGCCCTCTCTTGCACCGAGGCCAGCACAACCGACGGGGGCTGCGGGCAATTTTTATTCCTAACCCGAGTGTACGCGCTCGAGTCCTCACCTTAAAAAAGACCTTGTCTCACAACTTGTCTTAGTCGAGACACAGAGTAAATATCTAGTTTACCAATTGGTGTGTCTACTTACCCTGTAATGAACAAAACAAGATCTAGATTTAAAATTCAAATGCTAAGCCCTGACTCATGGATTTTGTTAGAAATTAAAAAGACTCGAATTTACAAACTTTGCTTAAGACACACGCAAAAGCGAATCCAAAACAAAACTCGTGAAATTTCACACCTTCATGCGAAATGTTTTTCCGCCAATAGAAAACTAGGAAACATTTAAAAACAAAATTCAAATAATCTTCAATTCTCAGAAACAAATTCATTTACGGACCTTTTCGCGAGCCGACGCGAAGTTTGTTCGTAGTCCAATGGAAAGGCCCAAATCATATCCGGAAGCGAATTCCCAAATAACCTTTTCAAGCCTCACAAACAAAATAAAAGTCTGGGAAAGTTCGCTTGTCACCAGAAAGAAGAAGACGAACGTATTAACAAGTCCCTTGACAAACGTCAAGCGTCGTTATTATTATCTCTACCTTTCTCCCTCACCTCTTTTATACTTGATAAACGAACGGAACATTTTAAGACTGAGTGACTACTTCAAAGACATTCCTACACTTCGATAACGCTCATACATACATACAGACATCCACACATACGTTCCTGCCTACGTATACATAAATTCATTCTTGCAAGGACTACTACGAACATTTTGTCGACCTTGTATCAACCAAAATACATTAATTTTATTTGTAAAGAACTTAATTGATTTATATGTATATAAATTTGTTGTTTCACTTTACAATTTGTTTTTCTTGCTTTATACCTCTATTATGGTGGGCTATCTAATTAACAAGGCCAAATCAAACTAATCTGTTTCAACGCTCATACACTTCACTATAACTGATAACCCACTATAACACTTCTATCTTGGTGAGCCTATAAACTTCCCAGCCGACTCTCGTATATACGTCGATGACACACTTCAAACTTTTACTGCGAGTAATGCCAAAGATGACATACGTTGGAAATGTGTGGTCGAAAAAAGAAAAGATTATGCTGCAATCCGGAATAATTCATCGAATAATTACAGTAAGCCATCTTCAAAATTCAAACTAAAAAGCATAAAACACAGAAATGTGCTCAGAATAATAATGTTAAGGTGATTAATTTGAAAATTACATTGAAAAGTGTGGGTAATTCAGTTCGCCCGTCGTTTGCGATGACTGAAACGAACTAAAGTGCTTGCTTTCGTCCAGTCCTCCGGTCTACCAACTGAGCTCTTCCTAGTGACATCCTTAGTCTCGTTAGTACGCCCTCACGTCAATAATGAGCTCTGTCGCTGTTGAGATCAATAAAACATCCTTCGTCGCCACTGTTGAGATGTTGAGTGTTTCCACGTGAGTATATGGTAATAACGAACAAACACAGTCGTAGGGAAAAATACTGGTATATTCAGAGAGGTATTTACATCAGAGAGATTAGTAGTAGAACGAACGTAGGTTAGTAGTAACAATAAGTAATAGTAATACAGTCCAACGGTATCTTCCGGTCGAGAAACGGAAGTGTAACTGATCACTACAGAAGTCTCACTCTGCACTGCACTACACTGCTACACTGCTCACAGTCTCTAGAACTACTGTTCTATTTATAATAATAGGATCAGTCTATTGTGGTTGTGAAGGTGGGTGCGCCCCAACAGTCGCCTTCCTCCCAGAGTCACTATTTATGCCCGCGTCGGAGGGCAGCTAAAATGTGCATACGAGACTTACTTCTCGTTCGCCCGAGACTTCCGATTGTATAAATTACAGCTGGTTTGAATACTTAGTCTTTTTATTATTTTTTCTTTTGTACGTCTGCCCATGATATGGGAATTTCGGAATAATCCATTTCTCTTTTAATGCCGGTCGCGATCTTTCAACAGGACCTGACACGCTAAGCAAACTCGCTTTGCGGGAGATATGTCTTCTCGTTCCTAACAAAAAGATTGAGAGTTAATCATCCAAATCAATGAATAAAGTTTCAGGCAATTCAAGAATGCCCGGAAAGCGTACCGGTCGAAAATAATGTGCTTATCTAAGCAACGAATGGGATGTATTTCCCCTAAGATGAGTAATATATCTCTATGGTGTTTGCATATATTTCTATATTTTTTGTCTTTGTTTTTTTTCTCAGATTTGGCGCTCCGCTTGGCAGATGGCGGGAAAAACTATGGCCGCCTTGAAGTCAAATATGATAATGTATGGGGTACGATTTGCAACACTAGTTGGATTTATGTAAACGCTATGGTGGCCTGCAAACAACTCGGCTTCATCGATGGCGTACCATACGACACCGAACTGTTGAGCAGCCCGAGTCCTGCCAATGCCCCAATTTACATGGACGGGGTTTGGTGTGGACCCGACGACGAAAAGATCTGGTCCTGTGACAGCTACGGATGGAAACAGGTTTCCGCAAGCTGCAAGGATCACTCGAAAGATGTATCCGTGTACTGCTATTTTTCAGGTAAGTTTTAATTTATGCATTCTTCATATTAGCGTCAAAAGACGTACTTTTTTCTAAGAAGTAAGATTGATTTCTTTATTCTTTGTAGATTAGGAGAAATATCAGATAGATAGATAAGAGGAATACATCCTTTGATGAGGCTATAAATGTACTATTGCAGCGCTATTAAAGTTGGAACGGTTTCAGCCTTGATGGTGTTCAGACTTGATTATGTTCAGCCTTAGTAGTGTTCAGTCTTGATCGTATTCAGCCTTAATAGGGTTCGGCCTTGATAGTCTTCAGCATTTATACTGTTCAGGCTTGATAATGTTAAGCCTTAATAGTATTCAACGTTGATAGAGTTCAGCCATAATAGTGTTCAGCATTGATAGTGTTCAGCCTTTATAGTTTTCAGCCTTAATAGGATCCTGCCTTAATAGTGTTCAGCCTTAACTGTGTTCAGCCTTAATAGTGTTCAGCCGTGATAGTTTTCAGGTACTGTTCAAGCTTGATAGTGTTACGCCTTAATAACGTTCAGCCTTGATTGAGATCAGCCTTGATAGCGTTCAGCCTTGATCGTATTCAGCTTTAATAGTATTCTATAATGGAAAAAAATCTGCCTCGTCAGTCATGTATCGAAAGATACATGATCGCCTAAGCGTGTATCACGCATGGCACATAAGTGACTGATATTCACTTACATGCTAATACACTTAGGAAAGGTGTGAATCCGCTTCTCCTCCACCCACCACCCCCAGCAGGACAGACTGGTCTACCGCAGAAAGAAATGGCAACTTACTGTTGGAAAAAGATCTGCCTCGTCAGTCATGTATGGAAAGATACATGATCGCCTTAGCGTGTATTACGCATGGCATATAACTGACTGACTGTGAGTAACTATGGGAAGCTTTTTATTTACTGAAATGTTTTCAGACGTGCCATGCTAAAGTACGTTCCAGATTAAACACTTGCACACAAAAGTGTTTTTGTAAAAGCGTATGCCGGTATCTGAGAAATAAAGTATTGAATCAGAAATTTTAGAGAATCACGTCCAAAAATCAAGATGTTCAGACACTTACAGCTGATCTTTCTACTGAACAAGCTCGAACAGCTCAATGGACAGTGAAGTTTCAATCTCTCTAAAAGCAAGCAAGTGACCTTTCTTAATCACTGATTGAACCATGAGTATTCTCCCGTCACAATGAACGCTGGTAGTCTCAGTAAGGCTCCATGCTTTGAACGTCTGTTAGGTCTCATGTTCACACCAGATGTCAAATGGGACTTATGCGATCAATTGCTAGATGCTGGAAAAATGGTCGGTTCACCCTATAGATCTAGAAAATACCTAACTCCAGCAATGTATTATTTTTACAAGAGTCAAATTAGACCAAAAATGTATTTGCTGCCACGTCTCGTGTGGTATATGGGTAACTCGGTCACCCTCATTTGGCACGCCGTAGTTTTCTATTTGTTTTTTACCCTTCCAATCTAAGCTGAGAAATATATTTCTGTAGAATATCGAATACGTCATCTCTCTGAGAAACAAAGGTTTTTTGGCGGCGTCCATCTCCTCTTGAAGCATTATACAGCAGATTGCACCGCGTTACACGAGACAAGCTGCAAGCAATACTCACTGATCTGACCTGTTATCGTATGAATGAATTGATTTGCAGATCAAACTACTCTCTAATCTGAAAGACATTTCTTATGCTTATTTGTAAAACCTATAAACAATGTATTATTTGACTTAGAAGAAACAAAAAAAGTTTATAATTTTTAACTCTAAAGACACGGAACTCAAAATATAAATAATTGATATTAAATAAAAAAATGCAGGAGATTTTCTGTCATACGTTTCACTGTACATTATTTACATTATTCGGAATATTGTCCTCATCTTTGTCGCCATATTTATTACAACGTTTCGGCCGTTGTACGCTCCGGCCTTCTTTAATTGGTTGGAATATCGAACTGAACCCTTCATTTCGCTCACTGGGGTAGACTGTTCTAGTTCCACGTGCCATGCTTAATGGATGTCAGTTATCAGTTATCTCCTGTTAATTTCCCTCTGAATGTTCTCTACTGTTTTAACCGAGTATTGAAAACATCCCCCAAATGCATATATATTATCGGGCTTACGGCTACATCACGTTGAAACACCGGTTCCTGTACGATCACTGAAGTTAAGCAACGTCGATCCCGGTCAGTACCTAGAATGGGTGACCAGTTAGGAATACCAGCTGCGGCAAGCTTGGATGTGGCGGTGAAGTAATGGATAATGGCTCGGAATTTTAATTGGAGAGCCGAGGTTAATTTCCCATTAGTTTCGTTCTATTCACTTACGCGCAAATACCCTTGGGAAAGGTATGAATCCACCTGTTTTCCCTCCCCCGAGCTATGGCTTAAATAATAAGACTTATCTCACTAAACCGTCATTAGCTCCCCGCCCCCATCCAAAAGTTCTTAAATCTAAAATATTTTCTGACTTTAAATAATTTGCAAGGTATTGGTAAGTAGAAACAAATCAACAAAAAATTATATAAATAATGAGTTCCTTCAGGTTTTGGGATCTTTTAGTGGCATGTCAATCACTATGGTTTATTTAATGCGTGTCTTCAACAATTCAATTGTATGCCTTCAACAACGATTGTAATTCTACGATAAATGAGTATTGCTCGTAATTCTACGATAAATGAGTATTGTTTTTAATTCTACGATAAATGAGTATTGCCCGTAATTCTACGATAAATGAGTATTATTGGTAATTCTACGATAAATGAGTATTATTGGTAATTCTACGATAAATGAGTATTGCTCGTAATTCTACGATAAATGAGTATTGTTGGTAATTCTACGATAAATGAGTATTGCTCGTATTCTACGATAAATGAGTATTGTTTGTAATTCTACGATAAATGAGCATTGCCCGTAATTCTACGATAAATGAGTATTATTGGTAATTCTACGATAAATGAGTATTATTGGTAATTCTACGATAAATGAGTATTGTTGGTAATTCTACGATAAATGAGTATTGCTCGTAATTCTACGATAAATGAGTATTGTTTGTAATTCTACGATAAATGAGTATTGCCCGTAATTCTACGATAAATGAGTATTATTGGTAATTCTACGATAAATGAGTATTGCTCGTAATTCTACGATAAATGAGTATTGTTGGTAATTCTACGATAAATGAGTATTGCTCGTAATTCTACGATAAATGAGTATTGTTTGTAATTCTACGATAAATGAGTATTGCCCGTAATTCTACGATAAATGAGTATTATTGGTAATTCTACGATAAATGAGTATTATTGGTAATTCTACGATAAATGAGTACTGCTCGTAATTCTACGATAAATGAGTATTGTTGGTAATTCTACGATAAATGAGTATTGCTCGTAATTCTACGATAAATGAGTATTGTTTGTAATTCTACGATAAATGAGTATTGCCCGTAATTCTACGATAAATGAGTATTGTTGGTAATTCTACGATAAATGAGTACTGCTGATAATTCTACAATAAATGGGTATTGCTGGTAATTTCTTGTAATATAAAAATTTATTGCTTGTATTTTTAGTATAAAAATGTATTTTAGTATAAAAATGTATTTTTATAATTTTGTTTTTGTTTGGTGATTCACTATTCGCTCATACCTGAGATTCTAACAGGTGCTACCACCCAGGGTCGGGGTGAACCTGGAAACAACAGCAATTACCGTAATTCCCCATGTATTATACGCCTTCATCCATAATACGAACACCCAACATTGTGCTGAAAATATGGGAAAATACTTCTACTCATGCATAATACGCACCCTTGTTTGGTAATCAAACACTATAAATTGTACCTCTCCAATCTCATTACGTCCAGCGTTTCCTATTCTTATTTTAAAAAATAGTTTTAAACAGAGAATAATATTATTCTAATTTAGTTTTATGATAATTCTTATTTTATGTTACGGCAATTTTTTAAGGATTTTTTGTAGATGTCCTTAATACGCTCCCCTGATTTTGCTTATTATTTTTTAGAAAAAAATACGTATTATACATGGAGAATTACGGTAAGAGATGGTTCTATGTTCCTCAAAACCTCCAATCTCCCGTTTAGAGGCCTTGCTGCCGGATGTAGTTTATCATCATACCAAGGAGTATCTATTGAAGGAAACTGCGAATATTACTAATATCATTGCCATACAACAGAATCATGTAATATATATTTTAAAATAGAAAAATTCTCATTTTCATGATTTTGAGGATACGATTTCCATACTCAATATCTCATTCACTGAAACGTCAGGTTCTATGTTTTCAATCCGGTGTTCAGTAAGGAAGCTCACCCACTTCAGTCACTGCAAATATTAGCTAAGATAAAGTCGATCAATGCCAATTAATTCTGTAGCATCTAAGCGTTCGAATCATATTCTTGAAAGTTCACAAACCATTTGCACACATTTAAACAAAGCTCTGGGATCGATTAATAACAGTCCAATATGTAATTGTGGCGATTTAAATAATCACAGGCGAACATTACGAAAGTAATTACAATGATTATGCCGTTACCGACTACGAACGCGCTGAACAATTAATTCGAATTTCAGTTAATGAGACAATCATTGTTGATATCGATCTGTAGTGTAAGGAAATTTTACACTCAACTACTCAACTCTTTGTTCACACTTTCAGTTGGTTCGTTTTCCGTTCGTCTTTGGTTGTGAACGAAATCAAAAATTACTTCACAAGAGACGCACTTGCATAAGGAGATAAGAATCGAATAAGATAACTCGACTGGAAATAACATTTGAGGCTTCACCTGCTTAAGCATCTGATCTGTCTTCCTTTGCACGAGAGCCCCTTTCTGACGAGGAAATTAGCCTTTGTAATGTTGCCACTTACCTGGAGGCAAGCGAAATGTCATTGGTAAAGAGAGAAAAGCCCCAAATATTTTAATAGACGAAATTTGAATTCGCTTACAAATATGACAAAGTTATCTCTGAGAGTGAAATATAGGCATTCTGAAAGAGAAAACACACACACACACCCACATATATATGTATATATATATATATATATATATATATATAAATATAAAAGTGGACATGGAAGTCAGCACTTAGAGGCGACAGTCTGTTTCATGCTAGTGCAATCGTCAGGCGACTCTTGTTTGGTAATCAAACACTATAAATTGTACCTCTCCAATCTCATTACGTCTAGCGTTTCCTATTCTTATTTTAAAAAATAGTTTTAAACAGAGAATAATATTATTCTAATTTAGTTTTATGATAATTCTTATTTTATGTTACGGCAATTTTTTAAGGATTTTTTGTAGATGTCCTTAATACGCACGCCTGATTTTGCTTATTATTTTTTAGAAAAAAATACGTATTATACATGGAGAATTACGGTAAGAGATGGTTCTATGTTCCTCAAAACCTCCAATCTCCCGTTTAGAGGCCTTGCTGCCGGATGTAGTTTATCGTCATACCTAGGAGTATCTATTGAAGGAAACTGCGAATATTACTAATATCATTGCCATACAACAGAATCATGTAATATATATTTTAAAATAGAAAAATTCTCATTTTCAGTCGCCTGACGATTGCACTAGCATGAAACAGACTGTCGCCTCTAAGTGCTGACTTCCATGTCCACTTTTATATTTACACACGCTCTATCTCTGATATTGAGGACTTTACCCCATAAATATAGCACACTTTAAGACTATATTTCTGCATACATATATATATATATATATATATATATATATATATATATATATATATTGGCAGCATATTTTCATTAAGACATGTCTCATTAAATAATTTTTGTCTTACAAAAAACAATACCCCAATGATAACATCGCGCTAATGTCGAAAGTACTCAGAATAAAATGAATATGCTTCAATATGGTAATATTCTTTCTTCTATTAATAAGGATACTAGGAAACTTATATATATATATATATATATATATATATATATATATATATATATATATATATATATATATATATATATATATATATATATATATTACAATGGATCTTTTATACAAAAGTAAATTAGTAAAGTTAATGATATAAAATTCCGAAATCCCTTCGCTAACTAAATCTTAAAGATTCATTAACCTGCTATTCATGGAATAAAGTGCTCAATATCTAAGATAGAGCGTATGCAAATATAAAAGTGAACATTGAAGTCAACACTCAGAGGCGACAGGCTGTTTGATGCTAGAGAAAGACAAACTTTTTAAAGAGCTACAAAGAACAGGAAATTCTGGAGAGCCATTATCACAAACGTCCTATCGCCTCTGAGTTTTGACTTCAATGTTCACTTTTATATATATATATATATATATATATATATATATATATATATATATATATATATATATATAAATATATATATGAAAAAATATAGCCATACGATGTGCTATATTTATTTGATAAAGTACTCAATATCAGAGATAGAACGTGTATAAATATAAAAGTGAACACTGAAGTCAACACTTAGAGGCGACAGTCTGTTTCAAGCTAGATGTAATTGTTAGGTCAAGATTGCTGTTATTTTTGTCGGCTATTTATATATACGGGTCAGTGATGCATTGTGGGTAGTCTATTTTGACAGATATTTTAAATATAACAGCAATCGTGGCCTGACGGTTGCATCTAGCATGAAACAGACTGTCACCTCTAAGTGTTGATTTCTATGTTCACTTTTATATACATATATATATATATATATATATATATATATATATATATATATATATATATACATATGAGAAAATATAGCCTTACGATGTGCTATATTTATGGGATAAAGTGCTCAATA
>OZ038477.1:141032983-141060483 GCA_964036315.1 Acanthosepion esculentum | reverse complement strand
CGAGTTTAAGAGTTACGATAAAATTTATTCATAACAGCACACAAAAGATTTACACACATTTAGTACTTTGTGTGCCTCTAGGTGACCAATATCAATAAAAATGAAAATGCTCTTTGACAAATAAAATTATATTATTTCGTACAATATTTAACTTCAACACATTGTACAAATTTAGCAAACTGCTGTTAACATAATGTATAAAGGTCTACGGAAGTGAAAACTACATTTACTAAAGAAAAATAGAAATGTTTCTCTCAATATTTTCCAGCTAGGAATTTGGTAAACCTTTGTTGTTTTTCTTTTCTTGTGATAACAGCGAAGATTTAAGTTAACCACACCAGCCGAAGACTTTTCTTTGTGGTGGGAACGACCGAGTTATTTCAATTATCATCAACGCAAGTTCTTCTGCCTCGTTTTCATTCTGGACCGAGGCGACCTGAAATTCTGTAGCAGGTCGATGTCGACTCCGATTAGCAATTACAAGGTTCCTCTTATATACTAGATTAATAGGCTTCGAACAAGTTCCCCACAGGGCTATCCATTTTAAAGGAAACCTTTTCATTGGTTGTCGAACGTAGTAGTAAACAAACGCTGCTGTTTTACGTTCAACCAGAATGCACCATGAATATTTTGGAATTTAAAACTTACATAGGAACCTATCAAAACGTCTGCTTAGCTTTTGATGTATGCAGATGTATATATGTATATATATATCCTCATCTTCACTGCCATATTCACAACGTTACGGCCTCTATATATCTGAGATGAAGTATTATGATTACTTGCATTATTTACATTATTCGGACTGTTATCCTCATCTTCGTTGCCATATTCACAACGTTTCGGCCGTTGTATGTTCCGGCCTTCTTCAGGTGATTGGAATTTCGAACTGAAACATTTATTTCGTTCACCGAGGTAGATATCACAGTAGATAAAGATTTTGGTTAGATCCAGTGACTAGACACACGCACACACTCACACACATACACACACACAATATATATATATATATATATATATATATATATATATTATTACGGTATTTTTTTCGCGGATACCCATGTTTGAGTAGACGCTCCGTTTATTCATTTAACAATATATTTATTAAGTTTTGTCTACCGGTCATAATATTCGAGAAATCTTATTAAAGACGAAAGGTTTCAGGAAAAATTGTCGTTAGATCCGACGTGATAGGCTGCCGGAATGGGAGCAGATTCGAGTCCTGCCGGAGAGTGTATATTTCTTCGCTTTACCTTTTACCTATAAATATAGCATACATTAAAACTATATTTTTACCAGATAGGCAGAAAGATAGATAAATAGATAAAGAAAGATTGCGATTTTATTTAACGATCAAGTAACTTGATTTTTTTTTAGTAATGAGATATTCTGTTCTTAACGGAAGTTATTACTTGTCGCCAATTATAAAACATGCCTCATGTTACCATAGTTGGTATTTAATGTGTAAAATGTCTATGCAAATGGAACCAATATTATGGAACACAGGTAATGAATAAACAAAACAGAATATCCGATATTGCAGTGGGAACGGGCGAACAATAACTGGGCATTAATAGAGAAAACAAGACGATATAACAGAACATAGACTGTGGAAAAAGAAAAGTCTGGCCCTGTAAATTGAATAAAGGGTTCGTGTCAGAATTCCTTTTAGGTTACCCAGATCGATATCTGTTATGGGTCCTTACCTATAACTACAGAATGAACCCTTCCTAACACTATGTATACTACGCCTCTCAAGAGAGAGGGACGAATTGAGTCGAGCCGATAGTAGTTCACTCCAAACCAAACTGACAGTTTTGCTAACACCTTCCACATTATTATTATTCCGTGTAATATATCGTCGTTATTTCTACTCTTGTGTTCGTGTTGTTCTTCCTAACCAGGACCATAACAGTGGCGAGGAGGATATTGAAGAAACGAATTCTACGCGGAGAATTAAAAAAAAAAAAGAAGGAAAAAAAATACATTTTTGCTATCTGTCGTCCATAACAATATCCAATTGACGAAGGCCGGAAGGAACAACGACCGAAACGTTGCGATGAGGACTGTAGTCTAAATATATAGGGAGTAAATAATTATACCAATTGGAAAATACCGGTCACTTTATTTAGATTATCACCTTTGAATGTTATAAGATCTCTTTCTGTCTGAATAAAAGATATGAATTCTGGATTAATTTCATTTACATAAGGTCCATCGTTTCTAGCCTGAGAACAAAAAGGTGGGTTGTTCAAGAGTAATTATTTATTACTCTTTATAATACTAATATAATATGTGCACATATTAATTATACCATATTTATTTCAAGATATCTTCTGTGGTAAATGATATTTGTGGCTTTGTCCCTAATAGCCATTCCCAGAAAATAATACCAGGATGCAGACAAAGGAATTCTAGCTACCTCTCGTGGAGGTACCTAATATACATATATATATATATATATATATATATACAGAAATATAGTCTTAAAGTGTGCTATATTTATGGGGTAAAGTGCTCAATATCAGAGATAGAGCGTGTGTAAATATAAAAGTGGACATGGAAGTCAGCACTTAGAGGCGACAGTCTGTTTCATGCTAGTGCAATCGTCAGGCGACTAGTGCTGTTATTTTTCTCGGCTGTTTATATAAGGGTCAGTGGTGCATTATGGGTAGTATATTTTGGCGGGTACTTTTACCGGAAGTCGCTTATTTGTTTGTTTATTTATGTCAAATTATTTTGCTTGTTTTTTTGTTTGTTTTTTTATTTTTTATCTTATATATTTATTTATTTATTCTTTTGTTTTGATCGGTGTTTTTGGTTAACGTAGTAAAAAAAAAAATTTGTTTATATAGCTTATTGTTGGTAGTCTATAATGGCCGCCATTTACCGGAAATCGCTTGTTCGCTTATTTATTTGGGTCAAATTGTTTTGCTTATTATTTTTATAACAGTTATAACTTTCGTCCGTTCTTTTGTTTTGATTTTATTTCGCATATTCTAACAGGTGTGGTTTTGTGATTTGTTTGGAGTAGTTTATTTTGCTTATTTTATTGTTGTTTGTTTATATATTTATTTATTTTTCTATTTTAAGTTACGTAGTAAAAATTTGTTTTCATGTCTACATTTTGAGATTAGCTCGGATCTTTTATTTAATAATTTATTTTGATCTGGGAAGGTAATGATAGCTATTTTTTCCTCCAAGCAAAGTTTGCAAGTTTTTGATAGGTTGTTGTAGGCTGATGATTTTTTCCTTATTTTCCAAGATATTTTTGGTGTGGTGTGTGTTTTGTTTTTTATTTCCCAGATATACTTAGAAAGCATTGTGCTGTTCGCATATTTACTATTTGTGAAAGACATTTTGTGTACATAATTTCTTTGTTTCCATGGTCCTTCGGTTACTCCTATGTATACTTTTTCTTCATTATCTGCTGATTTTGTCGTGGCTTGGTAGATTACGTTGTTTTGTAAACAATTACCGTTTAAGGGACATTCGTTTTTTATTCTGCAGTTGCACGTGGGTTTAATTTGTTCGTGTGGTTTGTTAATAATTTTTCTGTTGTGCTTTTTTATTATTTGTGCCATGTTCTCGGTGCAACTGTAGCTGATTTTTACTGTGTTTTGGTTGAATATTTTGTGTAGTGTGCTTGATTCCGGGAAGTGTTTGTGTAAAAGCTTGAAGAATATTTTCCTATGTTTGTTTTTACGTTTTTGCTGTACGGTGGGTTGAACCATATGATATTTCTTTTTCTGTTGGTCTTTTTTGTGTTCTGTGGTGAGTATGTGAGTGTTGCTGGGAATCCGCTATCTTTTAGGGCTGTTTCGTAGTCTTTCTTGGCTTTGTTAAATATAGATTCATCGGAAGAATTGTCGGAAAGCCTGCGGTTAATCGATTTAGGTATCTGTTTGATTATAGAAGGCGGGTGGTTGGAGTATATATGTATGTACTGTGGTTTATCATTCGGTTTTCTGTATGGTTTGTGTGTGCCTTTTCTTAGGTTGAAGGTGACATCTAGAAAATCTACTTCGTTTAGGTTAGTTTTTATATCTATCTCAAATCCGTTATTTTTGAAGATTTTAATTATTGCTTTTCTAGTTTTATCTGTCTTTTGTTTGTTGCAGTTTCTTAAGATTATGAGACCGTCATCTCTGTAGAGCCCTGTGTCATTTCTATCTATTATTTTGCTTATTTCGTGTAGTAAATAAATACCTACGATTTCGCATGTCTCTGCACCGTCAAAGCTTCCCATTGTAGTGTCAAATATCCCATCTTTCTTTATCCATGCTTCTTCATGGTGAAATAATAATGATTTACGGGAGTGCTTAATGATGTCGATTTCGTTTGGTTTTATTATTATTTGTTCCTGAGCTAAGTTGATGGCCTTATCTAGTGTACGTTCTGTTATGGATGGGTAAAATTCTTTTATGTCTAATTGTAGGAAGTGGCAATTTTGTTTGTTATTTATGCTGTTGAACCAGTCAATGGTTGTTTTTGTGTTTTTCCACTGGTTTACTCCTAACTTCTTCCTAAGTTCAGAATTAATTCTTTCTAGTATTGTTTTGCTTATTTTACCTAGTTCGCTTTTCGCTGGGTTTATGAGTCTGCATGCAGGGTTGGTTTTGAAATTTTCCTTGTGGTCTTTTAGTGTGATAAAGGCTTGCGTCTTGCTCATGCAACTTATTCGGTCATCTAGGTCTAATTTTTGAGCGACTGCTTTAGCTTCTTTATTTATATCGTGTTCTATTGTTTTGGGTGCCTTTTTGTATGTTTTGGTTATGTTGTTCTTTAGTAATTTATTGTGCGTGGGAGGGGTTAGTTTGTATAAATTTCTTGTTTTGTCGGCTGCGATGAATACATTTGCTGAACTGTTTATTTTAGCTATATCTTCTTTTAGCTTTTTTTGGAATGCATCTTGATTTTTATGGAATTTTATGTTTCTAACTAGGTCAGTTAAGTCCTTCTCGAAGTCATCTAATTCTTTTTGTTGCGGGGGACATTATTTATATATATATATATATATATATATATATATATATATATATATATATATATATATATATAAAGAAATATAGTCTTACAGTGTGCTATATTTATGGCATACAGTGCTCAATATCAGAGATAGAGCGCGTTTAAATATAAAAGTGAACATAGAAGTCAACACTTAGAGGCGACAGTCTGTTTCATGCTTGGTGGCCCGACGATTGCATCTAGCATGAAACAGACTGTCGCCTCTAAGTGTTGACTTCTATATTCACTTTTATATATATATATATATATATTTATATATATATATATATATATATATATAGTTTTCAGGTATGCTATATTTATGGGATAAAGTGATCAATATCAGATATAGAGCGTATGTAAACATAATAAAAGTGAACATTGAAGTCGACACTCAGAGGCGACCGGCTGTTTCATGATAGACGCAATCAGGACTAATGATTACGTCTAGCATGAAAATTACAAGTTATTACATTCAAACATATGTTCGAATGTAATACCCTATAATATATATATATATATATATATATATATATATATATATATATATATATATATATATATATATATATATATTGTCTATATTCAGACAGCATATTTTCATTCAAACAGTTTTGGTTAAATAATTTAGTCATAAAAATTATAAGAATGTCAATGCGTACGTTGGCTTTACTACGACGATGCTAACAAAAAGGCTTACACTTCATTTGGATGAGCATAGCTCAATAACTCAGCATTTAAAGGAACATTCGTTGCCAAACTCACGGAATAGACGGATATTAGTTACAAATACATCAGTATTTCATAAAAACAATAATAAGCAAAAACTGAAAATTATTGAAGCCCTTTATAAAAGAGAATTGAAGCTCAAAATAACCAGTAAAAAGGAACAGTTAAACTGTTTTGAATTTACAGAAGCAGATATGCATGCTCACATACAACTTAAGCCCCTAAAGATGGACCCAGATGATATTGAAAGTACTTGGGAAAATAAAAACTATTTGGAAGATAATAAGTGCTAGGTTATTTGCAAAATCGTTGTCTGTGATGCCGATTTAAGGGTATCGACAATATCTTTCTTCTCTTAAGGAAACCAAGTCCTTTTTCATCTCCGGTTGCAAGTCTCATTACAGCAGATATTCAAATAATCTACTTCCTTGTCAGTGAACTTAATTCAATGGAGAATATTAATGATATAGACCGAATATATTCTTGTCAAAATTCAATTAATGACTGATTTTTCTTGCTATGGACTTATTTATCGAACCTGTCAGCAGCCAATTTAAATTCTAATAAATTCCTAATAATCGTTTCTGTATAAATGGATTCTTTCCATTTTTCTTCTTTTTCTGTGGTGAGGAGAGGGGGTGCGTCTCGCATTTTCTTCTATCATTCAGAACAAACGGGGGAATAAAATATGGGAATATGGTTCAGCGCCAAAGTTTCAACTGTAGAAACACGATGCAAAATATCCACTCACAAGCTGACAATTATGCATAATATATATATATATATATATATATATATGTGTGTGTGTGTGTGTGTGTGTGTGTGTATGTGTGTGCAACAAATCGGTTTGTATAAAACTCAGATGGATCCTAGTAATATGAAATATCAAAAGTGATCCACAAAAAGAGCTCAATGTATTGATTATTGCAGAGGAAATAATTAATAAACAATAAAAATCTGAAATCAACTCATCTGGAGAATAGCCTATTTCGGCAGACGAAGATATAAGTTGTCTGTCTTATCAAACCCTGTGTGAACCCCAGTGAGTTACCGAAAGCCATTTAAAACAGACGACCTATATCTTCGTCTGCCGAAATAGGTTATTCCCCATATGAGTTGATTTGGAATTTTATTGTTTATATATATATATATATATATATATATATATATATATTTATTTATTTATTTATATATATCAGGTCATCCCATACGTTCTGTCCGAATTTCGAATAAAGAAAACAAGTGACCAAATGTTACATTTAATTACAGATTCAATCAACAATGTATTTCCCTGATTATCTATGACTTCCTTCCATCTATTAACAAGCTTACTAATTCCATTACTGTCAAATTCTTTTGGCTTTGATTCGAAGAACTCACAAATGTCAGTTTTAATCTCTTCCTGTGTTACAAAAGCTGTTTCTTCCAAATGATTCTGTAAGCTACTAAACAAATGGCAGTCTGAAGGAGCAAGATCGGGAGAATAAGGTGGATGAGGAATTTTCTCCCAACCAAGTTCTTCGATCTTTTCTGACGGGATTCTTGCTGTGTGTGGTCGCGAATTGTCCTGATGAAACATCACCCGTTTTCGATTCACTAGAGCAGGTCTTTTTTTACCTCAAATATTGGTTCAAACGCTCTAATTTCTGACAGTATATTTGAGCATTAATTGTTGCATTAGGTGGTAAGAATTCAAAGTGGATTATTCCTTGGCAATCCCACCAGATTGAAAGAAGAACCTTTTTCCCATGAAGTTCCCTTCTCGGCTGTGGCTGGGCTCCTTCCCCTTTACCAAGCCACTGTCTACGACGCTTAACATTTCGATAAAAGATCCATTTTTTGTCGCCAGTCACAAGTCTATCCAAAAAAGGTGAAAGAAGTTGGCGAGAATGGAGAGAAGAGCAGATGTCAACTCGGGATTTGAGGTTGTTTTCAGACAATTCATGAAGCACCCATTTTCCAAGTTTAGGAACTTTTCCAAATTGTTGAAGATGACGATGAACAGTTGTATGGTTTGAACTGAGAACCACTGCCAATTCCTCAACTGATAAAGCAGGATTTTCTTCAAGGGCTGCTTCAAGAAGCTTTTCATCAAACTCAACTGGACGTCCAGTTTGATCTTCATCTTCAAGGGTGAAATCTCCACCTCTGAATTTTGCAAACCAACTTCTGCAAGTTCTTTCATTCACGCATTCCTCTTCATAAACTGAGTGAATGTTTCTAGCCGCTTCGGCTGCTGAGTTTCCTTTCTTGAACTCATAAAGCATTATGTGCCTCAAATGATTCTTGGGTACTTCCATGTTAGCAGGGTTTTAATCAAACAAAATTTAATTTTATTGTTCTCCGAAATAAAATTTGATCAGTTCAAATGCATCTAAACATAAAAATAATGTTCAGCTCCATTAGACATTATAAAATACTCTTTAAATTTCGTTCATTTTAACAAAACGTTAAAATTCGGACAGAACTTATGGGATGACTTAATATATTCAAAGAGGTTTGGTTAAATATTTTAGGCATATGTCGATTAGTTTTCGTTGTGATCGTTTCAAGATCACGGATTAATTTCTTTGTCGCCTTAGTAAATTGATTAAGAAAAATACAAACATTTTCTTTCAAATAGTTTTTTATTTTCCCAAGTACTTTCAATCTCATCTGAGATCTTCATCAGAGGGTTAAGCTGTCTGTGAGGATGTATATGTGCTTCTGTAAATTCAAAACATTTCAACTGTTCGTTCATGTGCTTTGGGGATATTTTTTCCAGTATAAGGAAGTAACTTTTCCATTTTTGCTCATACATATATAATTGTTTTATAAGCATTCAAGTACTTTGTTGCTATACTCATAGTTGCTTTTATTTGTTTTGGGCTTTAATTGTCTTATATAAAGGGCTGCAAGGATTTTAGTTTTTGCTTATTACTGTTTTTTATGTAATATAGATGCATTTTCAACTAATATCCGTCTAATCTGTATGTGTGGCCATGAGTGTTCCTTTAAATGCTGAGTTATTGAGCTATGCTCATCCAAATGAAATGTAAGCCTTTTTGTTAGCATCGTCGTAGTAAAGCTAACGTACGCATTGACATTTTTATCATTTTTATGTCTAAATTATTTAAACAAAACTGTATGAATGAAAATATGCTGCCTAAATATACACAATATATATATATATATATATATATATATATATATATATATATATACATTCTATAATACAATGTATGTATATAAATGTATTGTTATATATATTATTACATCTGTATATATATATATTGATTTCTGTTAAAATTTATAAAATCATTTTTATCATTAAAATTTATAAAATATATATATATATATATATTGCTCCACTATATATATATATATATATTTATATATATACATATATATATATATATATATATATATACATATATATATATATATATATATATATATATATATATATATATATATATATATATATATATATATATATATATATATATATAGTGGACCAATGAAGAGCGGCTCGGATTGAGGATCGGCGAGCCAAGTTCGAATTCCAGTCGAATCCATTACATGCTAATACTTTTAGGAAAGATATTAATCCTCTTATTCTCCCTCCAGCTATGGATGTCAGCTGCCTCGTCAGTCATGTATCGAAAGATACATGATCGCCTAAGCGTGTATCACGCATGGCACATAACTGATGATGATGTATGCGTGTGTGAATACCACAACAACAAAATACAAAGTATTTTTAAAACCAAGCGAAAGACTAACAAGAGACTAAGTAAAATGAAAACCAAGGAATACGAAGCATAAACCTTAAAGAAGAAATAAGTTGGAAATTGTGGCAGCTATTTTCCTGTAAGAATGGTTTTATAAATTTTAACCGAAAGTACGACTGCTTGTTTTGTCAATGAATGCCAAGTGTTTGCTCATAAGGAAACAGCTAATATCACCATTAACGTAATTGTAACAAATGTGAAATGTGCGTATGTCTATATATCTGTTTCAATGTACTCGGGTAACATAAGTGTATGATGAACCTCTCTGTCATCCGGAACATATCCGCCAGTGGAAATCTTGAAATAAGCGATTGACTAGAGATTGCCTTCCAGAAATGACTAATTACTCGCGTCTAAATGATCTATCTCTTTACACTGTCTCCGTGCGATCGTCCCAGCTCCAGGTACATCACTAAATTTAATTACTATTGTCTTTCTGATAAGATCCTGATGATAACGAATAGAGAAATGCGGGCGGGCGGCATTACGCGCTATCTCTCTCTCTCTATCTCTCTCTCTCTCCCTCATTCTCTCTCTCCCTCACTCTCTCTCTCCCTCACTCCTTCTCTAACTCTCTCTCCCTCTTTCCTTCTCTAAGTCTTTCTCTCTCCCTCTCTCTAACATATATACACACACACACACACACACACACACGATGTGTTGTATACATATATGGATATGGATGTGCCCTCATCCGTATGTACGTTCTCTACCATACCTCCACCACGCATCGTATCGTGTACATATATACGTATATACTTACACGTTTTTTTTTCTAGTACCACTCGGTCAAACGCATATACAAACGCGCGCGCGCGAGCACGCACACACACACACACACACACACACACACATACACACACACTCCTGCGCAAACTCACACACAGAGGCACGCTTATTCAGATACGTACTCTCACGCGAATACACAGCCGTCTGATACCGAATAAAAAGGAAATAAACTGTGAAAACCAATGAATGATAAACAAATCGATACACTGTCATATTTAGATAAATCTAAGAAGCATCACGAAACTAAAGCGGACATTTTGAATCATTTGTCATTAGTGTTTGTAAATTTTTAGCCACTCGCGCGTGTGTAATAATCGTGTCCACATCCGTTTTATTTATTTTTTTATTAAAATTCCATCTTCCTGCTCTTGTTTATTTACTTCCTATAAAAATTCAATTCTAAGAAAACAGCGGAAGTCCCCCGCAAAAAAAAAGAAAAACAACAAATTAATCTCTAATGTAGTCGCCATACATCCTTCGTTAATTGCTCTCTCGTAACGAAAATTTTATTAACACGAGACCGGTTAATTATTAATAATTCCTTCTTTTTTCTTTTCTCAATTATTGAAACACGGTTGTCGTATTGTATAAAAGGCATTTTTTGTTAGTCGGTTGCTTGGATTTTGTAACCCTCAAACAATCGTATCTCTTTAATAAATGTATCTCAAGCAAGGTGATGATGTTACTAAGACGTAAAGGGGGTTACTGGGAGTGAAAAAATTAGAAGACTTTAGAAGGAACCGGAAATCCGATCCTAAACCGGAAACTAGGTATAAACATCTACTCCTGTTCAATAGACCAGGGATATATAAAATTAGCTAAACCTTATTCTGAAAATCTTTCTTTTTATTTTAAAAATAATTTAAAAGGTGTGACTGAGAAAAGAACACTTGGAATGCTAGACGAGAGTTAAATTTTGCGATTATTTCATGCTTATATACAATAACGCATTAAGATCCAGAAAGAAAAGAAAAACAGACGAAGAGTATTATAAATATCTTTTCTAAGGTTTACATTTATATGCGGTAAAAATATTTATATCGAAGAAAATTGTTTTTTTAATCTCATTAAATAATTTGCTGTTTGAGTGACATAACATTGCTTACGCTTAATCCCACCCACTACCAAGATAATTAGTTAATCCTACCTACTACGTTTACGGTATTAGCGAGTGTAATGAATTCAACTGGAAATCGAACACGGCCCTCCGATTCATCAATCCGAGACGCTATCAATTAACCGACCGTGCCTCCTGACCTGCTACCTGGATAAATAATTAATCCTACCTACCACATTTAATCCTACCTACTATTTACATAATTAATTAATCCTACCTGCCACATTTAATGCTACCTGCTACATAGATAATTAATTAATCCTACCTACCACATTTAATCCTACCTGCTACTTAGATAATTAATTAATCCTACCTACCACATTTAATCCTACCTGCTACTTAGATAATTAATTAATCCTACCTACCACAGCTAATCCTACCTGCTACTTAGATAATTAATTAATCCTACCTACCACATTTAATCCTACCTGCTACTTAGATAATTAATTAATCCTACCTACCACATTTAATCCTACGTGCTACTTAGATAATTAATTAATCCTACCTACCACAGCTAATCCTACCTGCTACTTAGATAATTAATTAATCCTACCTACCACAGCTAATCCTACCTGCTACTTAGATAATTAATTAATCCTACCTGCCACATTTAATGCTACCTGCTACATAGATAATTAATTAATCCTACCTACCACATTTAATCCTACCTGCTACTTAGATAATTAATTAATCCTACCTACCACATTTAATCCTACCTGCTACTTAGATAATTAATTAATCCTACCTACCACAGCTAATCCTACCTGCTACTTAGATAATTAATTAATCCTACCTACCACAGCTAATCCTACCTGCTACTTAGATAATTAATGAATCCTACCTACCACATTTAATCCTACGTGCTACTTAGATAATTAATTAATCCTACCTACCACAGCTAATCCTACCTGCTACTTAGATAATTAGTTAATCCTACCTACTACGTTTACGGTATTAGCGAGTGTAATGAATTCAACTGGAAATCGAACACGGCCCTCCGAGTCATCAATCCGAGACGCTATTAATTAACCGACCGTGCCTCCTGACCTGCTACCTGGATAAATAATTAATCCTACCTACCACATTTAATCCTACCTACTATTTACATAATTAATTAATCCTACCTGCCACATTTAATGCTACCTGCTACTTAGATAATTAATTAATCCTACCTGCCACATTTAATGCTACCTGCTACTTAGATAATTAATTAATCCTACCTACCACAGCTAATCCTACCTGCTACTTAGATAATTAATTAATCCTACCTTCCACAGCTAATCCTACCTGCTACTTAGATAATTAATTAATCCTACCTACCACATTTAATCCTACCTGCTACTTAGATAATTAATTAATCCTACCTACCACATTTAATCCTACCTGCTGCTTAGATAATTAATTAATCCTACCTACCACAGCTAATCCTACCTGCTACTTAGATAATTAATTAATCCTACCTACCACAGCTAATCCTACCTGCTACTTAGATAATTAATTAATCCTACCTACCACATTTAATCCTACCTGCTACTTAGATAATTAATTAATCCTACCTACCACAGCTAATCCTACCTGCTACTTAGATAATTAATTAATCCTACCTACCACATTTAATCCTACCTGCTACTTAGATAATTAATTAATCCTACCTACCACATTTAATCCTACCTGCTACTTAGATAATTAATTAATCCTACCTACCACATTTAATCCTACCTGCTACTTAGATAATTAATTAATCCTACCTACCACATTTAATCCTACCTGCTACTTAGATAATTAATTAATCCTACCTACCACATTTAATCCTACCTGCTACTTAAATAATTAATTAATCCTACCTACCACAGCTAATCCTACCTGCTACTTAGATAATTAATTAATCCTACCTACCACATTTAATCCTACCTGCTGCTTAGATAATTAATTAATCCTACCTACCACAGCTAATCCTACCTGCTACTTAGATAATTAATTAATCCTACCTACCACAGCTAATCCTACCTGCTACTTAGATAATTAATTAATCCTACCTACCACATTTAATCCTACCTGCTACTTAGATAATTAATTAATCCTACCTACCACAGCTAATCCTACCTGCTACTTAGATAATTAATTAATCCTACCTACCACATTTAATCCTATCTGCTACTTAGATAATTAATTAATCCTACCTACCACAGCTAATCCTACCTGCTACTTAGATAATTAATTAATCCTACCTACCACATTTAATCCTACCTGCTACTTAGATAATTAATTAATCCTACCTACCACATTTAATCCTACCTGCTACTTAGATAATTAATTAATCCTACCTACCACAGCTAATCCTACCTGCTACTTAGATAATTAATTAATCCTACCTACCACATTTAATCCTACCTGCTACTTAGATAATTAATTAATCCTACCTACCACAGCTAATCCTACCTGCTACTTAGATAATTAATTAATCCTACCTACCACATTTAATCCTACCTGCTACTTAGATAATTAATTAATCCTACCTACCACATTTAATCCTACCTGCTACTTAGATAATTAATTAATCCTACCTACCACAGCTAATCCTACCTGCTACTTAGATAATTAATTAATCCTACCTACCACATTTAATCCTACCTGCTACTTAGATAATTAATTAATCCTACCTACCACATTTAATCCTACCTGCTACTTAGATAATTAATTAATCCTACCTACCACAGCTAATCCTACCTGCTACTTAGATAATTAATTAATCCTACCTACCACATTTAATCCTACCTGCTACTTAGATAATTAATTAATCCTACCTACCACAGCTAATCCTACCTGCTACTTAGATAATTAATTAATCCTACCTACCACATTTAATCCTACCTGCTACTTAGATAATTAATTAATCCTACCTACCACATTTAATCCTACCTGCTACTTAGATAATTAATTAATCCTACCTACCACATTTAATCCTACCTGCTACTTAGATAATTAATTAATCCTACCTACCACATTTAATCCTACCTGCTACTTAGATAATTAATTAATCCTACCTACCACATTTAATCCTACCTGCTACTTAGATAATTAATTAATCCTACCTACCACATTTAATCCTACCTGCTACTTAAATAATTAATTAATCCTACCTACCACATTTAATCCTACCTGCTACTTAGATAATTAATTAATCCTACCTACCACATTTAATCCTACCTGCTACATAGATAATTAATTAATCCTACCTACCACATTTAATCCTACCTGCTACATAGATAATTAATTAATCCTACCTACCACATTTAATCCTACCTGCTGCTTAGATAATTAATTAATCCTACCTACCACAGCTAATCCTACCTGCTACTTAGATAATTAATTAATCCTACCTACCACATTTAATCCTACCTGCTACTTAGATAATTAATTAATCCTACCTACCACATTTAATCCTACCTGCTACTTAGATAATTAATTAATCCTACCTACCACATTTAATCCTACCTGCTACTTAAATAATTAATTAATCCTACCTACCACATTTAATCCTACCTGCTACTTAGATAATTAATTAATCCTACCTACCACATTTAATCCTACCTGCTACTTAGATAATTAATTAATCCTACCTACCACATTTAATCCTACCTGCTACTTAGATAATTAATTAATCCTACCTACCACATTTAATCCTACCTGCTACTTAGATAATTAATTAATCCTACCTACCACATTTAATCCTACCTGCTACTTAGATAATTAATTAATCCTACCTACCACATTTAATCCTACCTGCTACTTAGATAATTAATTAATCCTACCTACCACATTTAATCCTACCTGCTACTTAGATAATTAATTAATCCTACCTACCACATTTAATCCTACCTGCTACTTAGATAATTAATTAATCCTACCTACCACATTTAATCCTACCTGCTACTTAAATAATTAATTAATCCTACCTACCACATTTAATCCTACCTGCTACTTAAATAATTAATTAATCCTACCTACCACATTTAATCCTACCTGCTACTTAGATAATTAATTAATCCTACCTACCACATTTAATCCTACCTGCTACTTGAATAATTAATTAATCCTACCTACCACATTTAATCCTACCTGCTACTTAGATAATTAATTAATCCTACCTACCACATTTAATCCTACCTGCTACTTAAATAATTAATTAATCCTACCTACCACATTTAATCCTACCTGCTACTTAGATAATTAATTAATCCTACCTACCACATTTAATCCTACCTGCTACTTAGATAATTAATTAATCCTACCTACCACATTTAATCCTACCTGCTACTTAGATAATTAATTAATCCTACCTACCACATTTAATCCTACCTGCTACTTAGATAATTAATTAATCCTACCTACCACATTTAATCCTACCTGCTACTTAGATAATTAATTAATCCTACCTACCACATTTAATCCTACCTGCTACTTAGATAATTAATTAATCCTACCTACCACATTTAATCCTACCTGCTACTTAGATAATTAATTAATCCTACCTACCACATTTAATCCTACCTGCTACTTAGATAATTAATTAATCCTACCTACCACATTTAATCCTACCTGCTACTTAGATAATTAATTAATCCTACCTACCACATTTAATCCTACCTGCTACTTAGATAATTAATTAATCCTACCTACCACATTTAATCCTACCTGCTACTTAGATAATTAATTAATCCTACCTACCACATTTAATCCTACCTGCTACTTAAATAATTAATTAATCCTACCTACCACATTTAATCCTACCTGCTACTTAGATAATTAATTAATCCTACCTACCACATTTAATCCTACCTGCTACTTAGATAATTAATTAATCCTACCTACCACATTTAATCCTACCTGCTACTTAGATAATTAATTAATCCTACCTACCACATTTAATCCTACCTGCTACTTAGATAATTAATTAATCCTACCTACCACATTTAATCCTACCTGCTACTTAGATAATTAATTAATCCTACCTACCACATTTAATCCTACCTGCTACTTAGATAATTAATTAATCCTACCTACCACATTTAATCCTACCTGCTACTTAGATAATTAATTAATCCTACCTACCACATTTAATCCTACCTGCTACTTAGATAATTAATTAATCCTACCTACCACATTTAATCCTACCTGCTACATAGATAATTAATTAATCCTACCTACCACATTTAATCCTACCTGCTACTTAGATAATTAATTAATCCTACCTACCACATTTAATCCTACCTGCTACATAGATAATTAATTAATCCTACCTACCACATTTAATCCTACCTGCTACTTAGATAATTAATTAATCCTACCTACCACATTTAATCCTACCTGCTACTTAGATAATTAATTAATCCTACCTACCACATTTAATCCTACCTGCTACTTAGATAATTAATTAATCCTACCTACCACATTTAATCCTACCTGCTACATAGATAATTAATTAATCCTACCTACCACATTTAATCCTACCTGCTACTTAGATAATTAATTAATCCTACCTACCACATTTAATCCTACCTGCTACTTAGATAATTAATTAATCCTACCTACCACATTTAATCCTACCTGCTACATAGATAATTAATTAATCCTACCTACCACATTTAATCCTACCTGCTACTTAGATAATTAATTAATCCTACCTACCACATTTAATCCTACCTGCTACTTAGATAATTAATTAATCCTACCTACCACATTTAATCCTACCTGCTACATAGATAATTAATTAATCCTACCTACCACATTTAATCCTACCTGCTACATAGATAATTAATTAATCCTACCTACCACATTTAATCCTACCTGCTACTTAGATAATTAATTAATCCTACCTACCACATTTAATCCTACCTGCTACTTAGATAATTAATTAATCCTACCTACCACATTTAATCCTACCTGCTACATAGATAATTAATTAATCCTACCTACCACATTTAATCCTACCTGCTACTTAGATAATTAATTAATCCTACCTACCACATTTAATCCTACCTGCTACTTAGATAATTAATTAATCCTACCTACCACATTTAATCCTACCTGCTACTTAGATAATTAATTAATCCTACCTACCACATTTAATCCTACCTGCTACATAGATAATTAATTAATCCTACCTACCACATTTAATCCTACCTGCTACTTAGATAATTAATTAATCCTACCTACCACATTTAATCCTACCTGCTACTTAGATAATTAATTAATCCTACCTACCACATTTAATCCTACCTGCTACATAGATAATTAATTAATCCTACCTACCACATTTAATCCTACCTGCTACTTAGATAATTAATTAATCCTACCTACCACATTTAATCCTACCTGCTACTTAGATAATTAATTAATCCTACCTACCACATTTAATCCTACCTGCTACTTAGATAATTAATTAATCCTACCTACCACATTTAATCCTACCTGCTACATAGATAATTAATTAATCCTACCTACCACATTTAATCCTACCTGCTACTTAGATAATTAATTAATCCTACCTACCACATTTAATCCTACCTGCTACATAGATAATTAATTAATCCTACCTACCACATTTAATCCTACCTGCTACTTAGATAATTAATTAATCCTACCTACCACATTTAATCCTACCTGCTACTTAGATAATTAATTAATCCTACCTACCACATTTAATCCTACCTGCTACTTAGATAATTAATTAATCCTACCTACCACATTTAATCCTACCTGCTACTTAGATAATTAATTAATCCTACCTACCACATTTAATCCTACCTGCTACTTAGATAATTAATTAATCCTACCTACCACATTTAATCCTACCTGCTACATAGATAATTAATTAATCCTACCTACCACATTTAATCCTACCTGCTACTTAGATAATTAATTAATCCTACCTACCACATTTAATCCTACCTGCTACTTAAATAATTAATTAATCCTACCTACCACATTTAATCCTACCTGCTACTTAAATAATTAATTAATCCTACCTACCACATTTAATCCTACCTGCTACTTAGATAATTAATTAATCCTACCTACCACATTTAATCCTACCTGCTACTTAAATAATTAATTAATCCTACCTACCACATTTAATCCTACCTGCTACTTAGATAATTAATTAATCCTACCTACCACATTTAATCCTACCTGCTACATAGATAATTAATTAATCCTACCTACCACATTTAATCCTACCTGCTACATAGATAATTAATTAATCCTACCTACCACATTTAATCCTACCTGCTACTTAGATAATTAATTAATCCTACCTACCACATTTAATCCTACCTGCTACATAGATAATTAATTAATCCTACCTACCACATTTAATCCTACCTGCTACATAGATAATTAATTAATCCTACCTACCACATTTAATCCTACCTGCTACTTAGATAATTAATTAATCCTGCCTACTATTTTGATTTTTTCCTATGTCCCGTTTATTTCTTCGCTTATAACATTCTGAAATCAGTTTCACCGCTTCGCTCACTCCAAGCCCTGATATTATTCAGGACGTGAGTGAGTCATTTTACAAACACTTTCAAACAATAAAGAATTGATCATGAGTTTTGTAGTTTAAACAGAATTTTACTCACTCGAAGAATTTCCTTTTCAATTAACTTTAAACTCGCTATCAATTTAAAGATCTCTAAGTCCAATTAATCATTTTCTATTGTTGTAAAAAACTCTGAGAAATTTTGCACTTTAGGAAAGAATTCAAAACTTTCTGGTTTCAAACGTTATTGGATTGTTGATCTTCGGAATCGAGCTCTTTACAAATGTGCTGTATATGAGCGAATTAATCACAGTCAGACAGGTGTGATAATTTTTGGCAAAGGCATTAGGCCCAATATGTCCTACGGAGATGAGATGGCAGTTATCAGAGCACTATGATAAAGCCCCAAACATTCAAAGTATTCTCCGGAAACAGAAACAGCAATTCACGTTAACTAAGTGATTTTATGGAGAATTAAAAATTCTTGAGCCAGACACGTAAAAACTTGCTGCAAACAATCTATTCTTTTTTAATTAACCCTGTTGTTGCATAATAACATCTGAAGCGTCATCACGAACAAATTTTCATCTCATGTCAAAAATTACCCTGGCTCCTAAGTACTTCCATGTGGCGGCTTCAGGGGTCGGGCTTGTCGGACTCAGTCCGAGTGAGCCAACATTCAAGTATATCTACTTCAAAGCAACAAAATCTTTCGTAGTGCATCGTTTTCATACTTGACTTCAGCTGGGTCCAAAATGTATTGTTTTAACTCTGTGCTCAAAATATTGACCGAAATACATTTCATTGATATTGTTCATAATAAAGAAGAAAGAAAAAAGAAAAAAAAGAAATTAATAAAAAATAATGAAATAAAATTAACATGGCTAGTCGGGCTGCGTAGATCTGCGCTCTATCGAAGCTGGAGACATACTTAATAGGCTATGTAGGTGTTGCTTTAATTTTATAAAGAATTTTTAAAAAATCTCTAATGTCTTGTATACACATTTTTATTTTAACTTAATTTTTTTAAATGTCCATTTTAAATAATTTTAACGGAATGTACCAATTGACAAAAATGGCACATTAAATTTAGCCCTACTTAAAGACGGTGAAAGTCAAAGAAAATGGCAAACTTAAGTCATCGACTAGAGGGTTGACGAGGGGAGTGTGACTGGGGTAGTGTTGAGAAAATATGATATCAGCCAACAGTACTGATCATAAACGTACAATAAATTAAACTAAAAATTTGCAGACAGAGGGATACATAAAGACACTAATTAGGTTTATGTACGCGCCCACAGACACACATGCACAAACACGCTGACCCACACACAATGTTCTTGACATTACAAAAAGGAAGACACCTCAGTCTACAACCTTAGCCTCGGTGAGTGAAATATACATTTCTACTTTCTGATCCTACAACAACTATTGTTATCTCTAGCATCAGTGATTTGATAACCAGGCTTTAAAACAATAATAAATGGAAAAAGAGTAATAAACAGACAAATATATCAAAGACTTTATAGTGGGTTATCAGTTATAGGGAAGTGTATGAATGTTGAAACAGATTAGATTTGGCCTTGTTAGTTAGATAGCCCACCATAAGAGGGGTATAAAACAAAAAAATCAAATTGTAAAATGAAACACCAAATTTATATATATATAAAATAATTAAGGTCTCTACAAATAAAATTAATATATTTTGGTTGATACAAGGTCGTCACAATGTTCGGAGTATTCCTTGCAAGAATGAGCTAATGTGTACGTAGACAAGAAGGTCTTTGAAGTAATCGATCTGTCTTAAAATGTTCCGTTCGTTTGTCAAGTATAAAAGAGGTGAGGGGAAAAGATAAAGATAATAATACGATCGCTTGGCGTTGTCAAGGGACGTGGTAATACGCTCGTCTCCTTCTCTCTGGTGACAGGCGAATTTGGCTATCATTTATTTTGTTGTGGGGCTTGAAAAGGTCATTTGGGAATTCGCTCCCGGATATGATTTGGGCCTTTCCATTGGATGACGAACAAACTTCGCGTCGGCTCGCGAAAAGGTCCGTAAAAGAATTTGTTTCTGAGAATTAAAGATTATTTGAATTTTGTTTTTTAATGTTTCCTAGTTTTCTATTGGCCGAAAAACAATTCGTATCAAGGTGTGAAATTTCACGGGTTTTGTTTTGGATTTGCTTTTGCGTGTGTGTTAAGCAAAGTTTGTAAATTCGAGTCTTTTTAATTACTAACAAAATCAATGAGTCAGTGCTTAGCATTTGAATTTTAAATCTAGATCTTGTTTTGTTCAGTACAACGTCTTCCACGGTTTTTTTCTTACGTCTGTATTATTTTTTTTTAAATAAATGTTCATTTTTATAGAATTATTAGAATTAATATTAAAAAAACAAAATGTGTGTTTTTTTTTTAATTTTATGCATTTTTAAAAAATTATATATTTTACTTAGAGTAAAGGAATCATTTTATCATCTAAGTTACAACAATAGTATTTTGTTAAAGATTGTAATTAGGCGGCAAAACATTGATGACCTATAGTTGTCAGTGGTGCTTCCCCTTTAGGGATGCCACAAACGCCAAGGGTTGTACTTTATAATAGGTACTGCATAGAAAATGCTGTTTTCTCAACTACCAGAATGTGGCTTATATCTTGTCCAACTTAGCTCTTCATTCTTAATGGACATTATATACAACCACGTCTCGAAACACTATTTCAATCAACGTAAAAACGGCTTCCTGCAATTTAGAAAGCTGCGAGAAGATCCTGTTTTACACGTATTATTGTTTTAATCATTTTACCCCAGGCAAGGCGGGAACATCACTAGTACGCAGGGTGTTACAGTGAGTGAAACTGAAAGAGAAGACTGAGAATCGGGAGGATTAAAGAAAGGATAGAAGATAAACGAGTTTCATGACAACAGAAGATGGTGATTGATGTTGCATTTAAACGATCATCAGACCACGTGTTCTAATGATTACCTAAGGAGTGAAACTAATAGAGACGATGCAGTGTTGATTTCTATGTCAATATTGCTCCTCTCTCACTCGCTCTATCTCTCTCTCTCTCTATCTATCTATCTCTCTCTCTCTATATATATATATATATATATGTGTGTGTGTGTGTATGTATGTATGTATAGGAGTGTTTTATTCCTAATATAATTATTTTTCCCTTCAGATATATAAATTCAGTGATACATCACTGTTTTCTACGACTCTTTACTATCGAGTAGGTATTTGTAAAAAGGCAAAATATAATTTAGTGGGCTCTACTGCCTTACTATAACTATTCTTCTCTGGCGTCAGGCATCAACGTAATAAATCAGGAGGCTCAACGTAGAAATCCTCACATATTAAATATATAATTATGTTTTCACCTCTCTCTTATATATATATATATATATATATATATATATATATATATATATATGTGGGAAGAAATATAGTTTGAAGATTGTAGTTATCAGAAAAGCAAGTAAACGGAAGGGAGTTCCACAGGAGGGAAGTGTGAGAAAAAACTGCTGGAGTAGAAGTGTCGGATGAATTTCAACAGTAAACGAGTGGGATGTAGCTGTTAATCTTGTAGCACGCTTAAATTCATGCAGTCGGGGCACCAGGAAAAAAAGCTCTTCATAGCAGTTACCATGAAAATATTTGTAGAAAAGACAGAGGGAAGCCACGTCACGTCGTTGAGAAAGTGACTGCGATATTTTATTCAGTTAGAACGAGATCGCTTCGGAAAATTCGAGGTCAGTTATGTCGAGATTAACCAAGTATAAACAGGCATACACAGACACAAATTAATGCACACGGTTGAGCACACGTCAAGTAATTGTAGTGGCTATGCTATTCGTCAAAACTATTCAAAATTATCCTCAAACAATTCTGGGCAACGTTAGCAACCGATGGCATAGTGCATTATCCTGCAGGAATGACACAACTATTTACTCCTGGAAGTGTGATCGGTTAGCTAAGATAAAGATGACTGACAGCTGATCTAAAAAAAATTACCTACAGACTGTTGTTTACTGGGGCAAGAAATGACTTGTCAATTTTAACATCTCCAAAACGAAACTCATCTCTTTTTATCGTCGAAACAATTGTGTTAACGCAACCATCCGAATGCTCTTCCGCATATTGGCTGGTACTTGTTGATTAATCCTTGTTTCCAACTCCTGATCCGTTCTACTCATGCAACCAGTGCCACGCTGACATTTGAAATGATAAATTACTGAACCAATATGGTGGGTAGGAAGAATACAGTTTCGGATCGATCTGAACATAGGTTGGACAATAAAGATACTCCATGGAGTGGCAGATATATAGATATATATTATTCCTGTCTTCTCTTGATACTTACTGCTTTATTCGTTAGAGAATTTCCAGAAGCATTTTTACTGCCAAAATATACGATATTTTTAGCGTGAATTACGGTAAAAAAAATATTGTTGCATCGAATCGAAAAACTGGGCTAAAAGTCTCCAATTACTCATATCATAAATTAATAATTTGTTGGCGCAAAATCAAAGTTCGACACGAGATTGACTTACGCAAGTGTGTATATAAAATTAATTAATTAAAGCCTCAGTAGGTAATTATATCAATGTGGCTCTGTGCCAAATCTCATATTTCAACAAATATTTTAATAAGAGGGAACAAAATGAGGACAGTGGTGGAAAGAGAGTTAATTACGTTAGCTGCAATCATAATGGTAATAGTGCCAGGGATTGCAAGAATAGAATTAAAATCTGTTATCGATAGCGTTCATTGAAATCAGTTAAACTCAAGTATATCTAATATTTAAAGTAATATTTAAAATTTTGAAAGATTCTAAAATAAAATGTTTCTTAACGGAAAATTGAGTTAAACATTCCTCACCTGTCGATAATATTGTTCGGTTACGAAGCACGAGAACGCCGGTTTTGGAAGAAGATGAAACGTATGGTTCCCATGCGATTAGAAAATGAAGTCGAAAACTTTATCAAGCAGAACATCTCTTTGTACGTAAATAGAATGAGGCAAGGAAGGCGAAGAGATGCGTGGGAAAATTTGGTAAGAAAGATAAAGTAAGCAAAGCAAATAAGAAACAAAAAGTAACAGAAAGAAAAAACGACCGACCGAACGAACGAATGAATGAACGAAAGAAAGAATGACTAATGAGCAAAACGAATAAAGTAAGCAAACAAGAAACAACAAGTAACACAAAGAACGAAACAAAGAAAGAAAGAAAGAAGTTTAATGAGCAAAAAAGATAAAAAAAGCAGACAAGAAACAAAAATAACAGAAAGAAAGAAAGAAAGTCTAGTAAGCAAAAAAAGATAAAGTGAGCAAACAAGAAACAAAAAGTAATAGAAAGAAAGAACGAACGAAAGAAAGAAAGAAAGAATGACTAATGAGCAAAAAGTAAGCAAACAAGAAACAAAAAGTAACAGAAAGAAAGAGCGAACCAACGGAAGAAAGAAAGAAAGAGGGAATAGAAAGATGAAACACAAGAAAGAATGCAAAAGTGAAGAAAGAAGAGCGAACAGAAACAAAAAAGCAGGAAAGAAAGAAATAATGACTAATGAGCAAAAAAGGAAACAGTAAGCAAACAAGAAACAAAAAGTAACAGAAAGAAAGAAAGAATGAAATAATAAAGAAATAAAGAAAGAAAGTTTAATGAGCAAAAAGATAAAGTAAGCAGATAAGAAGCACAAAGTAAAATGAAAAGGAAACAAGAATGAAAGAAACAAATAAGGAAACAAAGTTTAATGAGCAAAAATAGATAAAGTAAGCAAACAGCAAAGAAAGAGAAGAAATTCTCAAAATGAAAAGAAAGTCTGTCTCTGAGATGAGGTATTTGGCTATTTACATTATTTATATTATTCGAACTGTTATCCTCATCTTCATTGCTATATTCACAATGTTTCGGCCGTTGTACGCTCCGGCCTTCTTCAGGTCACTGAAATTTCGAACCGAACCCTTTATTTCGTCCACCGGGGTAGATTGTTCTAGTTCCACGTGCCTTGCCTCTTCCGGATGTCTCAGTTATCCACCTTTACCTCATCTCTCCAAGTTTTTTGGTTCACCATTGCTGTAGCCAGGTATTGAACTCACAACACTTTGGGTCTAGTCATTGGATCTAACCAACGCCTTTATCTACATTTTTAGATAAATATTTTCACTCTTATTTTAATTCTGATCTTATTCCATCTTATTGTTATTTTGCCACATCACGGTGAAACAGTATGTTCACTGAAGTTAAGCAATGTCGAGCCTGGTCAGAAACTAGATGGACGACTGCTTGGAAATACCAAGAGCTGTAAACTTGAATGTGCGAGTTATGTAATGGATAATGACTCGGAATAGTTCATTGGAGACCCGAGTTCCAATTCCATTTGGGTTCCTTACATTCACTTACGTGCAAATACCCTTGAGAAAGGTCTGAATCCACCTCTTCTCCTCCCAGCTATGGGTTAATTAGTAAGACTTGTATCTCGAGACAATTATCGTAAAAAATGTCTTACAATCTACATTTTTTGGCTTTAAATAACCTTCGAAGGGTCGATGAGCCGGAGAAGACGCATCAATCAAATCATATTTTTTTTATTATTAGGTCGAGCCATAAATAAATAACTTTCCCACAGCCATAACGTAACTACCCTTTTCTATAAATATTTTCATTGTAATTGTTCTAACTAATAACCCTAACCCTAACCCTGTTCTGATGAACTTTCTGTTATGGTACCGAGACATTATGTATGAATTTAAGCACAGTACTAGATTGGTGCCAACGTCTCCTCATTTTGCATTTGAAATGGCTAGATGTAACCGTAAGTTCTATGCTAACAGTTTCTTCTCTCGCTCTTCTGGCTTCTTGCTTCCCAATCATTTACCTTCAAAAATGTAAATGCAATGTCAATCGTTATCCTCTGTCTTCTTAAATCTTGTTCTCATATTTTAGAGCATTCAGTAATCCCTTGCGTCCTAGTGGCTTTATTGCCTTTCTTGGGGTGAAAAAAATATTAAATATTAAATATCTACTAGAATGTTTTTCAGAGATACTTTCATTCTTTAACATAATAAATGAATTTTATTTTTTGCGGGTAAAATATGGACGGGCTTGACATTTATTTTTTAGAACAATGAACAGACATAGAAAAACAGTCTTGACATTTCTAAGTCAAAACAAACCAGAACAGCAACATATCTGAAAATATGACCTCAAAGTTCATCTAGCAAAGAGAAATAGTTTATATAAACAAATTGTCGCTCACGAGACATATTTTGTCCATCCGCTATATTCGTGTTATTACGTGAGGAGGTGTTTACACAAATTTTTAGCGTATGCGATCGAGTTCGCATATGTTGGCCTATTTGCATGGGTGTGTGGGAAGAACATTTCAAAGGGAAACACATCCAATTAGATATACGTTTCAAATGAAGATGAAGACAAGGTTATTTGTAAGTCCGCAGTGCGCATGTGTGTGCGCAATCGCACGTCAGTAATGTTTTCATTTGGACGAACCTTTGAAGTTCGTTTTATGCCTTGCCCACTCTCCGTACTGGTACATTTCGCATAAAAACGGCGGGAAAAGCCTTGACTGAAAATGAAAAGAGGCTATTTTTTTATCTGAATTTCAACCGAAATATTATTTACTTCATGACTTTTGTCGTACCTTTGATGTTAAATAATCATTAATATATATATATATATATATATATATATATATATATATATATATATATATATATATATATATAGTTGTATATTTAAGCAGCAATCCTTCGTTTATGCATGTTTCATTAAAAACGACAGACAAGGTACTAAGGAAACTGTATTTTGGCGGTTATTTTACCGGAAGTCATCTATTTGTTTATTTATTTTATTTAGGTTATTTTTTTATTTTTTTGGTTTTGTTTTTTTATCTTATATGTTTGTTTATTTTATTTTTATTTTCTTCGGTGTTTTTTATTAACGTAGTAACCACCAAAATAGACTACCCACAATGCACCACTGACCCGTATATATAAATAGCCAAGGGAAATACAGACAGAGAGAGAGGTGAAAACATAATTATATATTTAATATGTGAGGATTTCTACGTTGAGCCTCCTGAATTATTACGTTGATGCCTGACGCCAGAGAAGAATAGTTCTATTAAGGCAGTAGAGCCCACTAAATTATATTTTGCCTTTTTACAAATACCTACTCGATAGTAAAGAGTTGTAGAAAACAGTGATGTATCACTGAATTTATATATCTGAAGCAAAAATAATTATATTAGGAATAAAACATTCCTATACATATATATATATATATATATATATATATATATAGATAGATAGATAGATAGATAGATAGATAGATAGATAGATAGATAGATAGATAGATAGATCGAGTGAGAGAGGAGCAATATTGACATAGAAATCAACACTGCATCGTCTCTATTAGTTTCACTCCTTAGGTAATCATTAGAACACGTGGTCTGATGATCGTTTACGGCTTGTAACAGACATTAACTATGCTGTGTTGATTTTACGTACATATGGTTTG
>OZ038477.1:140972983-141030483 GCA_964036315.1 Acanthosepion esculentum | reverse complement strand
TTAGTTTTTTATATAATGTCTCGTGCGATCTAATAAAGTTTTTCTTTTCAGAGGATAAATTATATAAAAATTGTCCGAATGTTCTTTTTTTCCGAGCGCTTTCGGCTATACATTTAGCCATTATCAAGGATTATATTTCAACTGTTAGAATTAGAAATAGTTTGTTATGTGTATGTTTTATAAAGTGATTCATTATTAATATTATTAGTAGTAGTAATCTTATAAATATAAGTAACTAGACTCGTTTCGGAAAACCTTCGGTTTCTTGATTTGCAAATAATCAAATCAATATCGAAGGAGAAAAAAAGTATAAAAAGAAAGAATAAAAAAAAGAGCCAAGAACATTAACGCCTGTCGAAAACAATCGTTCAGCAGGCAGATCCAAAGTCCAAAGAAGAAAAAAAACGATACAAGTACGCAACTAACTAAATAAAGTGCTCAATACAGTAATTAGAGAAGACCTAGTTAAACCTAGAGAGCCAGAGAAACCTACCAAGGTTTCACCTAAGCGCATCGTCAGGTGAAACCTTGGTAGGTTTGTCTGGCTTTCTAGGTTTAACTATATATATATATATATATATATATATATATATATATATATATATATATATATATATATATATATATATATGAATAGTTCATTAAGGAGATCGTTATTTGGTCACATTTTGAAAAGTGGGGCGAGCCAAAAACTTTTCAGTAGGACCTCCGGAGAAATCATCTAATACAAATACATTTTTCATAGTTATGTTTATCAGCCTTCGCTTATATATTTACATGCGTTTATGTAGATGAAAATGCCGATTGTATATGGACAATATCTTAAACTATTATAAAACATAAGCATGAAAAATGTATTTTTATTCGATGATTTATCCGTAGCTTCGAGAATCTCCAGACTTACAGGATTAAATTTTGATGCACTTGACCTGCCATATATTGTTGCTCCAGACAAAATCGCAGAAAAAATATCTATTTCTACGTTCCCAGTGTTTCAAATGAAGTCTTTGTTTTATGTTTTGTTTTTAAGTTTGCGGTATTTGAACATATGCATGCGCGTAGAAATTTGTTGGAGAGTAGGAATGAAAATAAACATCATCTTTTTCCATAATCCTCATTAATTTTTAAATAATTTAATGATGAATTGACTTTTACGATGTTTACAGGATTTAGCATTAAAAGCCAAAATTTAAGTGAATCTACGAAAAGACATAATACCCAATTTGTTCTTTGTCTTAAAATGTTCTTTCCGTTTTAGGAAATAAAACTTATTTGCTGTCAAAAAAATATTTTTGGATCCAATTTTGCGATGTTATTTTCAGGAAGTGACAGACAAAATCTGTTTCATATTTATGGTGGAATGGCAATTCGTGACCGCGTTCAATCACTTTTTATACCAATCTAGTCTCCCCCAAACTTCCCTTGATCTTTCTTTAATTGAGTTGTGGCTATATATAAATATATATCCAAAGTGCGTAGACTTTGTCAGATATTCTTATTCAAACCAACTCGTAATACATTTTGTGTTAACAATCTTCGTTAAATACTCTTGTATGACCAACAAGGAGGTTTCGGAGAGGATGCAAACAAGGAGAAAGCTCATACTTAACATCAGGAAGAGGCAGCTGAAATTTCTTGGACACGTAATGAGAAAAGAGGGCTTGGAGAATCTGATACTCACACGGCGGATATAGGAAAAGAGAGACAAGGGAAAGCAACGCATGACATAACTGGCGGTCTTAAGCAAGTGGATGATAGAACGTGGTCTGGGAGAGGTGGCAGAAAGACTAAACTTATTGAGAGCTACAAGGAATATGGGGAAGTGGAGAGCCATGATCGCCTACGTCCTAAAGGGACACTGCACATAAAAGGAAAAGAAAGGTAGTAAAAGAAAGCGAGAAGAAAGGAGTAAACATCAGTTATAAGAATATGGTTCTACAGAAGGATGCTGAGGATATCATGAATCGAGCGTGTTAGCAACGATATAGTTTTGAAAAGATGCAAACAAGGAGGAAGTTTATACTTAACATCAGGAAGAGGCAGCTGGAATTTCTTGGACACGTAATGAGAAAAGAGGGCTTGGAGAATACGATACTTACAGGTCGAATAGAGGAAAAAAGAGAGAAGGGAAAGCAACACATGACATACATAGCAGGCTTAAGCAAGTGGATGACAGATCGTGGTCTGGGGGATGTAGCAAAGGGACAAAACTTATTGAGAGCTACAAGGGATAGGAGGAAGTGGAGAGCCATGATCGCCAACGTCCTGAAGGGACATGTCACATAAAAGGAAAGAAGGGAAAGAGAAACTAGGGAATGCAACGCATGACATACATAGCAGGCTTAAGCAAGTGGATGACAGAACAGGGCCTAGGGGAAGTAGCAAAGGGACAAAACTTATTGAGAGCTACAAGGGATAACAACATTCTAAAGAGGTTGAAGTGGTGCAGAGATCACAATGCCTGGTCTGCAGACCAATGGAAGTAAGTCATATTCTCAGACCAGTCCAGTTTTTCTCTTTTCCCAACTTCAGGGCGAGTTTATTTATGGAGGTAGCCCAAAGAAGCTTACAAACCTGACTGCCTTCTTCCATTAGTGAAGCATGGAGGTGGATCAGTGATAGTTTGGGCCGCCATATCATGGAAATACCTCGGTTTAATAGATGGCCTGCATGGTAGAATCAACAGCAAAGATTACCTGAACATTTTGGGAGATCATGTTCATCCAATGGCCCAGACTTTATTCCCTGATGGTGACAGCATCTTCCAAGACAATAATGTTCCAATATATACTGCGAGAGTGTTTAAGAATTGGTATGAAGAGCATGAAAGTGAGCTAGAACACATGGAGTGGCCTCCCCAATCTCCAGATATCAATATTATTGAACATTTGTGGTGCATTTTGGAGCGACAAGGTAGGAGCCGCTATTCTCCACCGTCTTGTCTTAAAGAGCTAGAGCAGGTGTTAATGGAAGAATGGCTGAAAATTCCTCTGGATGAAGTCAGGAAGCTGTATGATTCCATTCCTAGACGTATGAAAGCTGTATGTGAGGCTAAAGGAGGACCAACTCCATATTAAATAAATTTTCTTTGAATTTAACAAGTGTTTCAATTATTTTGTCCAACACCTGTAGTATAGTGTGGAAATGTTAATGTGACCGTAAAGATTGGTTGTTTCCTTACATGGATATATATCCTTATATCGATATATATCCTTATATGGATATATTTGGTATATATTGACCGAACAGCTAGAGTTAATATCAGTTGAATTTTTTTTTTAATTTCTCTGAAAACTGTTTTTTCAGGAAAATAGGTTTCTCGAACAGAGTAACTGTTATAGCTCTTTCCAGTACTGATAGATGTTTCCTTCCTAACCTTTTGTTTCGGGTAGTGTGGAATGTGAACAACTTCATTATATCGTTAATTCCTATTCGAGTTACATGTCCTATTCATTTTAGTTGCAGCTGTTGTTGAAAGTCTTCTAGTAATGTAGCTTCTGTTATTTAGTATAGTTCTTTGTTTATGATTGTGTAGCGCCATTCCACGATATCTGACCAGGAATGATCCTTTCTATCAGCCGACGGGTTCATTCGCTTGAAACAATTTTTAATCATTGATCTGAGGAAATGGTTATAGAGAGCCTTCAATTAGGACCTTTCCAGACGAATGTCTGGTTCTGTAAGACGTCATCTATACAGCATAAAATCTGTGTAATATATATATATATATTGTAAAATTTATTATAGAATGAGAAAAAATATTACTTTGTACAGTGTAGACCATTTTTTATGTCTTGTTGATCGCTAGGGAAAGATTTTTTCTTTATTTGTGACGTAGTTCTTTTTTAGAAAACTGCTATGTTCGTATATTAGGTTTTACTATCTCAGCCGGCCATCGCCTTCATTTTTAATATTTATGTTTTTTTTAGAATTTATTTTTGTGTCGATTTGTTAGTAAGGCATCCTTCTATGTATAGCGAACGTATTCAGCGTATATCTACGCATGCGTGTGTTTGAATGAATTATTATTCGAAAAATAGCGTTACATTTTGAAAAAGACGCAATACAAATACAAAAAGTTGATACTATTTGATTTACATTCGGGGTCAAGTAATGGTAAATCACTTAAAATAGAATTATTATTATTATTATCATTATCATTATTATTATTATTGTCATTATTAATATTATTATTATCATTATTATTATTATTATTATTATTAATCTGATTATTATTATTATCATTAGTATTGTTATTATCATTATTATTATCATAATTATTATTATTATAATTATTATTATCATTATTATTATCATTATTAGTATTAGTATTATCATTAGCATTGTTATTATCATTATTATTATCATTATTATTATTATCATTATTGCTGTCATTATTATTATTACTACCATTATTCTTATTATTATCATTATTATTATCATCATTATTATTATCATTATTATTTTATTATCATTATTATCGTTATTATCATTATTATTATCATTATTATTATTACTATCATTATTATTATTATCATTATTATTATCATTGTTATTGTTATTATTTTTATTATCATTATTATTATTATTATCATTATTATTATTATTATTGTTATTATTATTATAAGAATTCCATAACTCTTCGAACAAGGAGTAATTAGTGGTTTTTGCAGTTGTCCAGCTGAAAAAACGTAAGGTTTCAATTCGACGACGCATTATCTTAAAACTTTACCACGCTCTTTACCGATGATTCCAAGCGCGCCAAATATACGACTCACACTTGTTATTCATTATTTGTTTTTCTTATTCGATCTCAAAATATCCGAGAGACGTTGATGGCTTTGCTTCCAAAAATAGTATCGACAACAAAACATGAAACCCAATTTCCTCTTCGTCTTAATTTTGTTTTTCAGTTTCTATAGATATTATTAAAGGATTTTTTTTATATTTATAAATTTGACTTCGTCCTAACTTTTTCTGTTTACATAGTTTTTGTTAAATCAATGCAATGTCTTCTTGAAAATATTTTTATTTGTATTCACTATATTTTTGTCGTCGGCCGAATTTGTTGAAGATAGATAGATAGATAGATAGATAGATAGATAGATAGATAGATAGATAGATATTGTATTATTTCAAAAGTAATTTAATATACTTAATTTTGATATTAGCCACTATTGTTCTATATATGACTGTAACATTCAGTGTGCCTAAGTGAAAATTTATGTCGTTGATTGCACCTGATAAACCTTTTTAATTCCAAATAACTGGTATATGTTTCATCTCGAAACTTAATACAAAATAAAAATGGTACAAAACTCACCGACCGAAACCCGGTAAAAAAAAAGGCTGGGTTACTTGTTAGATTAATTCCTGAAATATTGATAATCGGCTAGAATCGAAGAATTTCTAATGTTGTTTTGTCTTACATTTTGCCTTCATCTTCTCCTGCTTTCCTTTTTTCCTTCGCAACGACTTTATCTCTCTTCTTCTGTGGGTTCCACGAACAGAAAATTCCACTGATCCTAGCTCAAGAGGCGATCAGAAAATTGCACTGATCCTAGCTCAAGGACCGATCAGAAAGTTCAACTGATACTAGCTCAAGGACCGATCAGAAAATTCCACCGATTCTAGCTTAAGGACCGATCAGAAAATTCCACTGATTCTTGCTCAATAACCGATCTGAATATTCCACTGATCCTAGCTCAAGGACCGATCACAAAATTCCACTGATTCTAGATCAAGGACCGATTCGAAAATTCCACTGATTCTAGCTCAAGGACCGATTAGAAAATTCCACTGTTTCTAGCTCAAGGACCGATCAGAAAATTCCACTGATTCTAGATCAAGGACCGATTCGAAAATTCCACTGATTCTAGCTCAAGGACCGATTAGAAAATTCCACTGATTCTAGCTCAAGGACCGATTAGAAAATTCCACTGATTCTAGCTCAAGGACAGATCAGAAAATTCCACTGTTTCTAGCTCAATGACGGATTAGAAAATTCCACTGTTTCTAGCTCAAGGACCGATTAGAAAATTCCACTGATTCTAGCTTAAGGACCGATCAGAAAATTACACTGATTCTTGCTCAATAACCGATCAGAAAATTCCACTGATCGTAGCTCAAGGACCGATCAGAAAATTCCACTGATTCTAGGTGAAGGACCGATTAGAAAATTCCACTGATCCTAGCTCAAGGAGCGATCAGAAAATTCTACTGTTTCTAGCTCAAGGACGGATTAGAAAATTCCACTGTTTCTAGCTCAAGGACCGATCAGAAAATTCCATTGATTCTAGATCAAGGACCGATTAGAAAATTCCATTGATGCTAGCACAAGGACCGATCAGAAGATTCCACTGATTCTAGCTCAAGGACCGATTAGAAAATTCCACTGATTCTAGCTCAAGGACCGATCAGAAAATTCCACTGATTCTAGCTCAAGGACCGATTAGAAAATTCCACTGATTCTAGCTCAAGGACCGATTCGAAAATTCTACTGATTCTAGCTTAAGGACAGATTAGAAAATTCCACTGTTTCTAGCTCAAGGACCGATTAGAAAATTCCACTGTTTCTAGCTCGAGGGCCGATCAGAAAATTCCACTGTTTCTAGCTCAAGGACGGATTAGAAAATTCCACTGTTTCTAGATCAAGGACCGATCAGAAAATTCCACTAATTCTAGATCAAGGACCGATTAGATAATTCCACTGATTCTAGCTCAAGGGCCGATCAGAAAATTCCACTGAGTCTAGCTCAAGGACCGATTAGAAAATTCCACTGATTCTAGCTTAAGGACCGATCAGAAAATTACACTGATTCTTGCTCAATAACCGATCTGAAAATTCCACTGATCCTAGCTCAAGGACCGATCAGAAAATTCCACTGATTCTAGGTGAAGGACCGATTAGAAAATTCCACTGATCCTTGCTCAAGGAGCGATCAGAAAATTCTACTGTTTCTAGCTCAAGGACGGATTAGAAAATTCCACTGTTTCTAGCTCAAGGACCGATCAGAAAATTCCATTGATTCTAGATCAAGGACCGATTAGAAAATTCCACTGATTCTAGATCAAGGACCGATCAGAAAATTCCACTGATTCTAGCTCAAGGACCGATTAGAAAATTCCACTGATTCTAGCTCAAGAACCGATCAGAAAATTCCACTGATTCTAGCTCAAGGACCGATCAGAAAATTCCACTGATTCTAGCTCAAGGACCGATTAGAAAATTTCACTGATTCTAGCTCAAGAACCGATCAGAAAATTCCACTGATTCTAGCTCAAGGACCGATCAGAAAATTCCACTGATTCTAGATCAAGGACCGATTCGAAAATTCCACTGATTCTAGCTCAAGGACCGATCAGAAAATTCCACTGATTCTAGCTCAAGGACCGATTAGAAAATTCCACTGATTCTAGCTTAAGGACAGATTAGAAAATTCCACTGTTTCTAGCTCAATGACGGATTAGAAAATTCCACTGTTTCTAGCTCAAGGACCGATTAGAAAATTCCACTGATTCTAGCTTAAGGACCGATCAGAAAATTACACTGAATCTTGCTCAATAACCGATCTGAAAATTCCACTGATCCTAGCTCAAGGACCGATCAGAAAATTCCACTGATTCTAGGTGAAGGACCGATTAGAAAATTCCACTGATCCTAGCTCAAGGAGCAATCAGAAAATTCTACTGTTTCTAGCTCAAGGACGGATTAGAAAATTCCACTGTTTCTAGCTCAAGGACCGATCAGAAAATTCCATTGATTCTAGATCAAGGACCGATTAGAAAATTCCATTGATTCTATCTCAAGGACCGATCAGAAAATTCCACTGATTCTAGCTCAAGGACCGATTAGAAAATTCCACTGATTCTAGCTCAAGGACCGATCAGAAAATTCCACTGATTCTAGCTCAAGGACCGATTAGAAAATTCCACTGATTCTAGCTCAAGGACCGATTCGAAAATTCTACTGATTCTAGCTTAAGGACAGATTAGAAAATTCCACTGTTTCTAGCTCAAGGACCGATTAGAAAATTCCACTGTTTCTAGCTCGAGGGCCGATCAGAAAATTCCACTGTTTCTAGCTCAAGGACGGATTAGAAAATTCCACTGTTTCTAGATCAAGGACCGATCAGAAAATTCCACTAATTCTAGATCAAGGACCGATTAGAAAATTCCACTGATTCTAGCTCAAGGACCGATCAGAAAATTCCACTGAGTCTAGCTCAAGGACCGATTAGAAAATTCCACTGATTCTAGCTTAAGGACCGATCAGAAAATTACACTGATTCTTGCTCAATAACCGATCTGAAAATTCCACTGATCCTAGCTCAAGGACCGATCAGAAAATTCCACTGATTCTAGGTGAAGGACCGATTAGAAAATTCCACTGATCCTAGCTCAAGGAGCGATCAGAAAATTCTACTGTTTCTAGCTCAAGGACGGATTAGAAAATTCCACTGTTTCTAGCTCAAGGACCGATCAGAAAATTCCATTGATTCTAGATCAAGGACCCATTAGAAAATTCCACTGATTCTAGCTCAAGGACCGATCAGAAAATTCCACTGATTCTAGCTCAAGGACCGATTAGAAAATTCCACTGATTCTAGCTCAAGGACCGATCAGAAAATTCCACTGATTCTAGCTCAAGGACCGATTAGAAAATTCCACTGATTCTAGCTCAAGGACCGATTCGAAAATTCTACTGATTCTAGCTTAAGGACAGATTAGAAAATTCCACTGTTTCTAGCTCAAGTACCGATTAGAAAATTCCACTGTTTCTAGCTCGAGGGCCGATCAGAAAATTCCACTGTTTCTAGCTCAAGGACGGATTAGAAAATTCCACTGTTTCTAGATCAAGGACCGATCAGAAAATTCAACTAATTCTAGATCAAGGACCGATTAGAAAATTCCACTGATTCTAGCTCAAGGACCTATCAGAAAATTCCACTGAGTCTAGCTCATGGACCGATTAGAAAATTCCACTGATTCTAGCTTAAGGACCGATCAGAAAATTACACTGATTCTTGCTCAATAACCGATCTGAAAATTCCACTGATCCTAGCTCAAGGACCGATCAGAAAATTCCACTGATTCTAGGTGAAGGTCCGATTAGAAAATTCCACTGATCCTAGCTCAAGGAGCGATCAGAAAATTCTACTGTTTCTAGCTCAAGGACGGATTAGAAAATTCCACTGTTTCTAGCTCAAGGACCGATCAGAAAATTCCATTGATTGTAGATCAAGGACCGATTATAAAATTCCACTGATTCTAGCTCAAGGACCGATCAGAAAATTCCACTGATTCTAGCTCAAGGACCGATTAGAAAATTCCACTGATTCTAGCTCAAGGACCGATCAGAAAATTCCACTGATTCTAGCTCAAGGACCGATTAGAAAATTCCACTGATTCTAGCTCAAGGACCGATTCGAAAATTCTACTGATTCTAGCTTAAGGACAGATTAGAAAATTCCACTGTTTCTAGCTCAAGGACCGATTAGAAAATTCCGCTGTTTCTAGCTCGAGGGCCGATCAGAAATTTCCACTGTTTCTAGCTCAAGGACGGATTAGAAAATTCCACTGTTTCTAGATCAAGGACCGATCAGAAAATTCCACTAATTCTAGATCAAGGACCGATTAGAAAATTCCACTGATTCTAGCTCAAGGACCGATCAGAAAATTCCACTGAGTCTAGCTCAAAGACCGATTAGAAAATTCCACTGATTCTAGCTCAAGGACCGATCAGAAAATTCCACTGTTTCTAGCTCAAGGACGGATTAGAAAATTCCACTGATTCTAGCTCAAGGACCGATTAGAAAATTCCACTGTTTCTAGCTCGAGGGCCGATCATAAAATTCCACTGTTTCTAGCTCAAGGACCGATCAGAAAATCCCACTGTTTCTACCTCAAGGACCGATGATGTAGAAAAAGGTAATGGGCCTAAGCACAAAGGGACATGATAATAGTATAGATAATCCATCCCTAAGTTGAACGCATCGTTTTATAATTTCAGAAAGCATTGCGTCAAAAAGTTGCTTGATAAAATCTAAAGAATCTACAATATATAGAATATCTGCAATATTATTGTTCCTGACCTGGCATCTTGGTTTCCGTCTCTTTCCAACCGCCGTAAAGTTGGTTTCCTTTGACTTTTTCTATAAATACTTTCATGGTAATTCTTCAGATGGGCTCTTTGCTATTGTTTTATTAATAACATTATTTTGTTTAGTTTTTTGTAAATAGTTTTTGTGTTCATATTGTAAATGGACACTTGGGCTAGTTTTTAATTGTTGTATTATTCCCCTCCCCCCACAGACAATGAATTGTACATATGGGGACTAGTTAGGACTTTCATAGAGACCTGGAGGTATTATGGTGGATGTAATAAGAAAGGTATGTTAGAATGCGTTGTTTTGGTGTTAGGAATATTGCGGTGTTTTGGTCAGTGATTGTGGCTAGTTAAGTTTACTATTAAGACAAAGAAGACCATCCCTTTGCACATTCCTCATTTTGCCTTGTGCCACACTTTCTGTATTGAAGCGGAAATAAATATCGCTCTTTGCTATGGTATATAGACTTTATGAATTTAAGCGCAGTACTAGATTGCCGGCAAGGTCTCATCAATTTATAGTTGCATTAACTAGATATAACCGCAAGTTCTATTCTAACAGTTTCTTTCCTCGCACATCTTGCTTGTGGAACTCTCTACTGGCTCCATGTTTTCCAGCCAACATTGATCTTCAAAAATTTAAATGCAATGTCAATCGTTATCTATTGCCTTCTTTAATACGCTTCTATTGTTCCCGCTCATTAATGATTCTCTTTATTCTTGTTTTTCACACTCAGTAACCTCTTGTGTCATAGTGGCTTTACTACCTTGCATGGGGTGAAGTGATTTTTAAAAAAAAAACGCTTAAACAGCTAATAGATTATTAACACAGTTTCATCTTAGTACATCTTAGAAGATTAAATAATATGAGGAAGCTCGGAGACCGTACCAGTTGGACAATTTTAATCAAATGAACAAGAACAAATACGCTATTAATAATTATTTATGAAATAAAAAATGTATTTTTTCTTAATAATTCACTTTATCGCTACTTGACAGGATGTGAGATGTGCTTAGCCAATGAAAAAAAGAACAAGACAAAAATAAAAAATAACATAAGTTTCTATTTTCTACTCCATATCTCATTCTCTAATGAAGTTTTAATCAAAGCGAAACATATTATATTCATAAACGTTTCCTATTTGTTCTGTATCCTATAAATTCAGTCGGATTCCAATCTATATTTGATGCATATTTAAACCAGTTTATATATATATAAAATTAAAGATGTAATTATCTATTTAAAAATTATAAATATGTTATAAAATCACTACAAAAATAGCCATTTTGTTTCAACACCTCCGGTGTCTTATCAAGTGATGATGTTGAATGTAGAATAAAGGGTTTTAAAAAATTAATTTGAAACTTTTAAAACCCTTTATTCTACATTCAACATTATTACATGATAAGACACCGGAGGTGTTGAAACAAAATGGCTATTTTTGTATTGATTTTATAACATATTTATGTTATAATTTTTAAATAAATAATTATATCTGCCATACTCTGTACTGAGCACTCTTTTAAGAATAGCAATTGTTGGTTATTGGAATTTATTCCGTATACACTAATCCTATACCTGGGTAATTAAAGATATATATATACATAATTAAAGATATCAAATATATACATAATTAAAGATATTTACATTAAATAAAATATCATTCCCTACAGGACACCGTATATATATATATATATATATATATATATATATATATATATATATATATATATAAAAGTAAACATAGAAGTCAACACTTAGAGGCGACAGACTGTTTCATGCTAGATACAATCGTCAGACAACTAGTGCTGTTGTTTTTCTCGCCTATTTATATATACGGATCAGTGGTGTATTGTGGGTAGTCTATTTTGGCGGTTATTTTTACTGGAAGTCGTTTATTTGTTTATTTATTTATTTGTTTAAAATTATTTAGCTTGTTTTTATTTAATTTTATTTTTATTTTTTATCTTATATATTTATTTATTTTATTTTGATCGGTGTTTTTATTAACGTAGTAAAAATTTGTTTATATAGCTTATTGTGGGTAGTCTATTATGGCCGTTATTTTACCGGAAGTCGTTTATTTGCTTATTTATTTGGGTCAAATTTTTTTGCTTGTTTTTATTCATTTTAATTTTAATTTTTATCTTATGTATTTATTTATATATTATTTATTATTTTTTATTTTGGTCGGTGTTTTTATTAACGTAATAAAAATTTGTTTATATAGCTTATTTAATAGTTTTGTTTTTGTTTGGGAAGATAATTAAAGCTAGTTGCCTGACGATTGCATCTAGCATGAAACAGACTATCGCCTCTAAGTGTTGGCTTCTATGTTCACTTTTATATTTACACGCGATCTATTTCTGATATTGAGCACTTTATCCTATAAATATAGCACACTTTAAGACTATATTTCTTCATTCATATATATATATATATATATATATATATATATATATATGCGTGTGCGTATTAGTGTGTATGTGTGTGTGTGTGTGTGTTTCATTAAAGATGACAAACAAGGTACTACGATTAAGCTTTTAACTTATTTTTTCTTGTGTTCCAGCAAGTGTTTTCTTTTCTGCACACTTAATAATATTAACTACGAACATATCTAAAGAAAAAATAACATCATACTTGATAATGGCTAAAGGTATAGCAGGAAAGCGCTCGGAGTTACAGAATATTTGAACAGTTTCTACACACTGTGTCCAGAAAAGAAAACACTTGTTCAAACACATGAAAAATTAAATAAAAAGCCTAATCGTAGAACCTTGTTTGTAGTCTTTAATGAAACATGTATAAATGAAGGATTGCTGCCTAAATACACAAAATATACTGGCACCGGTCAAATAATATTTATCTGATGACCGCTTCGTTTCTTCATCTGCTCTGTCCACGTTGTGTTCTTTGATCACAGTGCAGTGAAGATCGCACTTTCATCTGCATTTAGACGCTGAATCGAATAGACGCAACCGTGCTATGGAAAAGGACAAGAATGCTTCTGCCAACGAAAACACAAATATTATAACAAATAAAGAAGAAGGTCACTGGCTTAATGTTCAGTTCGTTTATATAATCATTAATACAACAAAATTAATCCTTCCCGTTCGATTCTCTATAGTGACACTGTATCTCTTGCTTCCAAAACTTGGAGCGGGTTAAACATTCACACGAGATTTTAGATCGGCAACCTCTGCGACAGGTCACGTGGAGTTCAACAACTCTCTCGTTTGCTGTTGATTCGACTCAGCCTTCTCCAATGGCAGCTCCTGCAGCCGGCTTCAACTGATCGTTCAGTTTATATGCAACTCTTACTAACCCTCAAAGCTCATTACGTATTCGTCAATGAATTATATTCTACAATCCTGGAGACATGACATCGACCCAAAACAAAGTGGTCTGGTATTTCAAAACAATAAACTTTGTTTCCACATTTCTCGGCATACGGCCTTTTTATCAAATAGTAATTTTATTTCCGTTAACACACTTTTCTTTAAAAATTATTTCTAAGCAATTTCATTTTGTGTGTCGAATTACAATGAATTGCTTGTAAATTTCCAAAATTCGACTAACAATGACCTTTAAATACCAAAACAATCAACTTTTTCAAAAATAAAATTGTTTACTTCAAATTTTTCTACTGTTTTACATTCCAGCCTTTTTTAAAATAAAAAACAATTTCTCATAAAAATGTCTAAAAGGGGACTCATAAAAAATCTTATGTGCGTTTCTGTTTATCAGAAAGAAACAATTTTTTTCCTCGCTTCATATGTCAATTCTTGTTTCTCACTTTAACGTTTTCTTGTTTAACGTCTTCAACGCTTCCTAATCCTAATTCCAAATCACCAGAGTCACGATAGTGTCAGCTTCCTTTCAACTACCACCAGTGACCCTTTATAGTGTCATATATATATATATATATATATATATGTATGTATATGAACTAAAGAATACCCAACTATGTTGGTGTGACCAACAAATAACTTGACAGTTTAGAGAAATAAAAATCCTGAAAAAAGAAAAAAGAAAGACCAAGAAACAAACACCTACATATTCAGTATCGAAAAGTGCTCAAAGCCTAGTTTACCTAGACAGAACAACAAAACGCTTCACAATATCAACCCTTAGCAAAGGACAGACCGTGTTGTTACTCGAGTTTCACGCTCTCGTAATCATCAGACGGCTAGAACGCTGATAGAGAGGTTGCGATAAATTGTCGTCTAAATTAGGCGAAAATGAAAATAACAGTGATATCTCATTTAAACATATCTCATTTCAAGATATTCTTTGTGTAATTTTGGCATATATATCATATGCCAAAATTACACAAAAAATATCTTGAAATACTAAAGAGTAAATATATTCAATAAAATCACCTGCAACACTTCTGGATAGACTCCTCGTCTAAGTTGATGAATACTGCCATAATCGTTGCCTTCAGTTCATCTCTGGTATTACAAGGAGTCTCTCACGCAACTACTCCCCACACATAATAAGCAAGAGGGTTACAGTCTGGAGAGTTAGGTGGCGATATGTAAGAGGTGATGCGGTCGCAGAAATTGTCTGACGGTCATTACTGAGTTCTCCTACTTGTGTAGCATGGTGCAGTGTCCTATTACCAGATATAGGGTCTTCTTATAGCCACCCTATTGACCTAGGGAAGTACTACCTCCTCAAGGCACTCGATTTAGGATTCCGTGTTGATTCTGAGGTCATGTATGAATATGAATAGAAGCATAACGTTGCCATCACTATTGTTCAATCCAAACACCTTCGTAATCACCATTAGACTCATACAACTCCTTTTTAATCCCCTACACTCTCATCAGATTGATACCCAGACGCTTCAAAATGTTGATCCTACTAAACTGTGCAGTCGACAAAATCAAAAACAATTAACACGCATGCGCGAAAATAAATATATAAAATGGCGACAATTTAACCATCGCACCCTCTCTCTCTCTCACCCTCTCTCTCTCTCTCTCTCTATATATATATATATATATATATATATATATATGTTGTCCTGAAAATTGCGTTTAATCATGAAGCAGACTATCGCCATTTGGTTTTGTCCTCAATATCCACTTTTATATTTATATATGCTATATCCCTGATATTGGGCATTTTAACCCATATATATGCCATATCTTTAAACAATATTTTTGTCGTATATATATATATATATATATATATATATATATATATATGGGGAAGAACGATAATTAAATTTTTGTATATGAAGAACAATTTTAAGAAAATCTATGACACCATGAAAGTTTTTCCTCATTTTATCGTAGATTTTCCTACTATATATATATATATATATATATATATATATATATATATATATATATATGTATGAAGAAGTATAATATAGTCTTAAACTGTGGTATATTTATGGGATAATGTGCTCAATATCAGAGATAGAGCCTGTGTAAATATAAAAGTGAACATAGAAGTCAACACTTAGAGGCGACAGTCTGTTTCATGCTAGATGCAATCGTCGGGCCACTATACATATATATATATATATATATATATATATACATATGAAGAAATATAGATTTAAAATGTGCTATATTTATGGGATAAAGTGCTCAATATCAGAGATAGAGCGTATGTAAATATAAATATAAAAGTGAACATTGAAGTCAACACAGGCCTGACGATTGCGTCTAGCATAAAACAGCCTGTTGACTCTGAGTGTTCACTTCAATGTTCACTTCTCTCTCTCTCTCTCTCTTTCTCTCTCTCTCTCTCTCTCTCTCTCTCTCTATATATATATATATATATATATATATATATATATATATATATATATATATATATACCCTTAATTCATCATCTCTGGTTCATAATTATGCGGGAAAATCCCTGTGGGGCAATTCCAAGTTTCTTACCTGTAGGGAGTTCAACAAATAGATGATAACTACAGGGAAATTCAACCGGTTGCTTTGCTTGCTGAATCTGTACATAAGATCGATTTACTGGCACGATGATAATGGTAATAATGACACGATATCGCTAATCAAATGTTTTCGTAGACTAAAATCAACGGCTAGAACATTAGGGATTATCCGATGTTATCACCAGTCATATGTCAGTGATCAAATGCGCCTTCAATTAGAAGCATATCGGACGTCGTTTCAACTAGAGGGGGATGGGATACGACAGGTCTACTTTATCAATGACATGCTACGCAGGAATGAATATATTTTCATACCGGATCGGTTATCGCCTCGGATTCTTACTGGAATATCGTTCACAGAGAATCAAACATTGGCTCGCCATTAAGACATGTAGAACTGGTCAGGTTCAGCTACCCTGCGTCCACACATATGGTACCTTTGATGATGAAGCTTTTTGAATAATTATTTTATTACATCAGCACATCTGAATCTGCAAGTTTTCTATAACTGTTCGGTGTCTAATGATTTCTTTTTTTTTAAAAATGGCTTCTTTATTTTTCACTCATTATTATTTTACTTCGCTTCAATGATTCTATCTTTTTTTCCCCAGTCCGTTTGTACCCGAACGAAACTTTCGGCCGAATGCTGTTGTATAGCGGGAACGACGGCTTCTTGGAGGTGTGTGAACCGAATTTCAATGACAACATGGCTCTGTTGGCATGCAGGGACCTCGGCTATCCCTTTGGTATGCAACTATATCTACCGCCAACCAAGTCGAGAAACCAGCTGCAAATCACTCGTCTCCACTGTGAAGGAAGGGGTAGTCTCTCTATACAACAATGTGAAAAGGAGATCCACTATGGCTCCTGTGGCATTCCGTATCCGGCTGTCATATGTTCCGAAAATGGCGACACAGGTAAAACCTATTTTTCTTAAAATCTGTTTTCAATAACTTGTCTTATATATTATATAATTTGATCTTTGATTTCTTTAAAAAAAAAAATTAATTTGTTTTATATATTTGCATGGATTTCAACTAGTTGAAAACTCAACCTGCGCAAGGTGCGATTTTATGCTAATTACTGCTGAAGACATAAATAGGGTCAATGGCCCCAGTATGAGATCTATCGATTCAGGACGTACCATCTTCTCATACGATTTATCTTTACAAGAGTAAGGTTAGACCAAAAATGAAGCATTGCTGCTACACTTTACTGGCAATGTTCAATCTTCACTTTCTTTGAAAGTGTTCAAAATCTTTTATGTGATCTTGTGACGGAAGACCTATTTTCCTCTCTACAGACTTTTTCCGACAGATAAAACGTCTTAAACCTATCGCTATTCTATCGTTATTTTTATAGAAAATGTTCAGATAAGCTCCATTCGTTAGTTCCATCATTTCAAATCTTTACAACTATTACACAAAATGCCATTTCCACGAAGTGAAATCACATTTATTTTCTTCGTATTCCAAATGTAAGGAGAAAGTTATACACAGCTTTTTCCCAATAATCGCGTGGATGCTTCCCTGACAAGAAATTAAAACAGCCTGCCTAGGGAAACAGCGCATTCGTCTACTTCAATAGACACCGTGGATGCTTCCCTGAAAACGAATTTTAACCGCTTCAAGCCACGGGTTATTGTTATTCTCATAATCTTGACTTCCTCCCACCTCCTTTTTCATTAATATCACAATCTTCATGAGAATTTTAACAGTAACCGTCTACCATGAGTTGCTCTCAAGACTTGTATTGGGCAAAATTTAGGATAATATGCATACATATATATATATATATATATATATATATATATGTATATATATATATATATATATATATATATATATATATATATATAAAGACATTTTTTATGTTTATATATATATATATATATATATATATATATATATATATATATATATGTATATATATATATATATATATAAAGACATTTTTTATGTTTATACGTTATTTTTATACATACAAATATTTAAGTAAATGCTGTGTTTATAATAAACAGTAATAACAACATTTACCGGCCTGAATGTCCGAGAAATTGTCATAGAAACTATTCGTCCTCCGACAGGAATCGAACCTGTATCCAATACGGAACCGTCATATAGCCTGACGTGCTTTTACCGATTTAGCCACAGAGGAGCGTTAAAAGCCGGTAATTGTTGTTATTACTGTTTATTGTAAACAGAGCATTTAGTTAAATATGTGTATCTATAAAAAGAAAGTATTGACATAAAAAAAAAGTCTTAAATAATTGTCGGATTTTGTCCATTTCATAATATATATATATATATATATATATATATATATATATATATATATATATATATATATATATACACACACATTTCTATCATATGTATATCATTGCTTAATCCGGCTTCTAATGCTTCAGTTTGAGCGGCTTGGTGATAGTAGACGTGGCTCCGGGGGGCACAGTCCTATGGTTATAGAGAATTTCAGTTGAGTTCCACCACAGAATATGTGAGTGAGCGGCGCTATATTGAGTCTGATTTGCTATCACCGAGGCCCGTTGAACAGTTTGCCTGATGTTTGCTTGACAACCTAACTGGTCAACCTAACAATTCTCGGTAGTGGATGCGCACTGTTGATGAGTCCCAAATATAGGACGAAATGGCCGTCCAGTGCTTTCTGTATTCTATTGAGGTTTCTTTCAAACTCAATGAATTACTTAATTATTATTATTATTATATATATATATATATATATATATATATATATATATATATATATATATATATATATATATATTGAATCCTCACCATTATGACATCATAGATCTCATTTAATTTAAATATCTTAGCGGATTTTACAAAATATTTCAAGTACCTACATTTTAGGGAAATCTATTTTTTTACAGGATATTTTTTTATTTGAAGTATGGAAGAATAAAGTCGCAGTATATTACATTGTTTTTGGTTTGGGCTTTTTTGGTGAATTCACCGCCTCGCTGAATCATCACGTCATATTCAAGAGAGGATTATTGATAGACGTCCTTTTTTATAGAAGTCCCTTTCTCATATTTATATGAAAACTTTCTGCGTAAACCAACCATAACTTTGGGGTTCCATTATTTATCGCAGTAATAAACACGTATAACACTAAATCGAGTTGTTTCTTTTTTTGTTTTGTGAGGACTTATAAGCTAATAAATGTCGTCGGGAAGTGTTATGGGTTATCCCCGCCGGTGGCCCCTGTCGTCATACTACAAAAGTAAACACAATAGTGGGATATCTTTAAAGATTCGATTTTCCTATGACCAGAAAAATATCAAGAAAAATAGTTCATAATTTTGTTTTATGACGACGGCAGTTTCAGCTGTCATATTGATACTTTTAAACTAAAAGCTAAAGATTCTTTTGCATGAATTCAATGGTCTAAAAAAATAACGCCTCGGTTTAGCTTTGTACTTACATTATAAATCAAACACAGCTGAAAATTTTTTAAAAAAACCTTTAAAATTTTTCAGAACTTGAAGACAATAAAAAATATTCCTGGAAGATATTAGTAACCACAGAAGATTTGGTGTCATTAGTAATTGTTCGAGCTATCTTCCAGTTTTGGAATGAGCGACAGACATATTGAATTATGATCAGATTAGGCGTTAGTATATTCGGACCAGATTTTGCTTGTCTCTGTAGTTTGTTTTTTTTACAATTCTTCAGCCGTTCTACTCTGCAGCCTTCTTCCTGTCTGTCTATCTCGATTTAGTTATATTGATATTTTTAATCATTTCAACACAAGTCGGTAGTGTCACGAGTACGCAGGGGGATACAAAAAGTGAAAGTGAGATAAAATACTGGGATTCAGGAAAAGATAAAAGAAGAATGGGGTTCAAGACGATAGAAGATGGCGAGTGACGATGTAATTAAATTTTTGAAAATTGTAGTTATCAGGGAAGCAAGTAATCGTGTAGGAGTTACCTCCTCCTTAATTCCCAAATTCTTCACCAGGGGTCTCTCTCCCCACACTATAAATACTGGGAAACTTCTTGCCTCTTTCTCTTTTTGCCTTCAGGCCTCGTGCCGAATCCCACCTCGTGTGGTGGTGAGGTAAATCTCTCTTTCTTCTTCATTTCAGCGACAAGATGTAATCTCTTAGAAGATCATTGTTTCCCATTTCTTGGAAGATCTACGAACATTACATTCACCAAAATACGAACATTCACCAAAGAACAAACACACTGTTCCCACACACACAAATGTTATGTCTAGGTGCCTTGTCATTTGTTTAATACATATTTGTTGACACACACACACACACACACACACACACACACACACACACACACACACACACACACACACACACACATATATATATGTATATATATATATATATATATGTCTTGTTTGTCTTCTTTCATCTTCGGTTGGACAAATTAAGTCCGCCAATTTGCATGTAGTTGGGCCTTTTAATATTCTACCAGGAGTTACACACGTGTTTCTAATACAACGGCACGTAAATACACACACGGTCCTCTACAAACGGGATGGAGTTCCACAGGTGGGAAGTGCAAGAAAAGAAACTGTTGGAGTTGAAGTGTCGGTTATGTTTAACTATTTCAACAGTAAAAGGGTGGGACCTAATTGCCAATCTAGTAGCACGCTTAAATTCATGTAGTCGGAGAACCAGGGAAAAAAGCACGTCAGAGCAGTTGCCATGAAAATATTTATAGAAAAGACAGAGGGAAGCCACATCACGTCGGTGAGAAAGTGACTGAAAGTCGAGATGCCAGGCCAGGATTGATTACATTGCAGATCCTTCTTTGGATTTTGTAAAGAACCTCCAGATGGATAGCAGACCAGATATGGCATCAATGTTCAATGCACGGACGAATGGTAGATTTGTAAATGTGCAAGGGGGACCCTGACAAGAAAAACCATATGGCACAATACAATGAACCAACTTTCCTCGCAATAGATAGCTACTGATACAATAACATTTTATTGTTCCACTTAAAGTTAGTTCAAAAACTGAGGGCAAGAAGACGCAGTGGGACGCTATCCATGAACCAAGAATCATCCATGCGGGCTGGGAAGTTTCTCTATGAAGTTTAAATGGGAGCAGCTTAGTTTTGGAATCATTAACATTTATAAGCCATCCCTTGCCCCAGTTAACAACTGATTGGAGGTCCTTTTCAAGAGCAGCATCCAGATTATTATTTGTTAGCTCTGATCAGTTTTCTGTTGAGACCAGAGTAAATAGTAGTGTCATCTGCATAAATGCCTACTTGGGAACTGATGACGTCAGGAAGATCATTGATAAAGATCTGAAACAGCGTAGGACGCAGGATAGAGCCTTGGGGGGACACTCGAGTTCGTGTGAATTGATCTGGAAGAGAGCCCGTTCAGAACGACCTTCATTTCACGACTTGATAGGAATGATTGGATTAAATCAAGCAATCGTCCTGTAATACTGTAGCACAGAAGTTCACGTATAAGACCATCATGCCAAACCCTGTCAAACGCCTTTGAGATATCTAGAGCCACAGCTAAGCTTCGACGTTACTAACCAAGAGCTTGATATACATATTCAGCGATGGTCGTAAGCACGTCAGAAGTAGACTGGGCAAAACGGAAACCATATTTTTCGTCAGTTAGTAGGCTGTGACAGACAAGATTCTTAACCACTTCAGTATTGATTAAAGCCTCGAATACTCTGCCTAAAATCAGGAGGAGACTAATAGGGCGATAGCTTTAGGGGTCCGAAGGTTCTCCAGAGTTCTTAAAAACAGGAACTGCAGAGGAGGACTTCCAACAAGCTGGAAAGCAGGAAGCAGCAAGGCAATAGTTGTAGAGTTTGGAGAGAACTGGAGCCAGCTCAGGAGCACATTTCTTTAGGATGATGGCTGGGATCGCATCACCTCTGTTTGCCTTAAGTGAATGATATGAACGAGGGTGGAATTAAAATTTACGAGCCATTTTCTATCCGAGTTAAACATTGGCTGGGCGTCCTTTTCAAGAGCAGCGGCCAGGTTAACTTTGTCAACTCTGAGGGATTTGCTATTGAAACAGAAGTAAATGGTAGTGTCATCAGCATAAATGCCTACTTAGGAACTGATGACACCAGGGAGATCATTAATCAAGATCAAAAACAAAGAAGGACCCAGGATAAAGCCTTGGAGGACACCCGCGTTCGTGTAAAAGGATCTGTAAGCAAGCCCGTTCAAAACGATCTTCATTTCACGATTTCATAGGAGCAATTGGATAAAATAAAACAATTATCCAGTAATACCATAGCCCTGGAGATTACGTGCCAAAAGCCTGTCAAATGCCTTTGAGATATCTAGAGCCACAGCTCGAGTTTCGTTCTTATTATCAAGAGTTTGATATACATATTCAGTGATGGCCGTTAGCATATCAGCAGTAGACTTGGCAAAATGGAAACCATATTGTTTATCAGACAGTAATCCATGTGAGGTAAGATGTTTACCCACTCCAGCATTGGTTAAGGCCTCGAATACTTTGCCTAAAAAGCGATAGGAGCGATAGGAGACTAATATGGCAATAGTTAGAGGCGTCAGAAGGTTCTCCAAAGTTCTTAAAAACAGGAACTACAGAGAAGGACTTCCAACAAGACGGAAAGCCGGAAATAGCGAGGCAATAGTTTGAACAGAAGTGGAGCCAGCTCAGTGGCGCATTTCTTTAAGACGACGGCTTGGATACCGTCACTTCCAATTGTCTTATGGGAGTCTAATTTAGAAATGATGCCCGAAACAAATGACGAGGTTATACGCATATCAGTCAGTAGAGCCTTTTTAGGTGGAAATCTAAAAAAGTTGATTGTTAAGTTGGAAGAGAATTTCCGAGCAAAGCATTAAATCTTATTCATTCTCTTTCCATGTTTTTCTTAATTTTTTGTACCTAAATTTCGGATGATTTATATTCCGACCGGATGAATTTCTGAGGCGTTGTTATACTATTATACAATGATACATTTGTTGACCATGTTCACCATAGTCTATGAATATAGAATCCAGCGCAGTACGTAATCTGTTCAATGAAACGTTAAAGATTAACACTCACGAATCAGACACTCTACTGAATCTGACTATATCTCCAGTACCACCAGCAGCTGTTCCGTAATTCTTTAGTCTTCGATATCAAAGGCTGGCAGTGAATATTCTGGAAAAGACATGTCCGCCTTTATATACGTCGAATTGAATATTTTAAGCCTTCTGATTGGTTAACTCATCTATTGGTGAACTATAAAATGAGTCAGCTCATTTTGGCTGGCTCACTAGTATACCAGGATACACAAAAACTCCAACAACATTCAGTGAAATCACCAACTTTTTCTGTCTTATATTCTGAGACGAGCTTTTGTTATTTTCGTCATAAAGTTGAACCATATGAAAGGAATAATAATAATAATTAATTAATTTAAAAATAAAACATCATCACAATAAATGATAATAAAAAATAAATAATAAAATAAATGATAAATGGCAATGAAAATAATGATAATAATAATAATGATAATAATAAGAAAAGATAATTAATAATAATAATAATAATGATAATTGATAATAATAATAATGATAATTAATAATAACAATAATAAAAGATAATAATAGTAATAATAACAATTAATAATAATAATGATAATTAATAACAGTAATAATAATTATAATTAATAATAATTAAATGACAAAAATAAGGATAATTAATAATAATAACTGATAATAATAATGATAATAATAAAAGATAATTAATAATAATAATAATGATAATAATAATGATAATTAATAATTACAATAATAAAAGATAATTAATAATAGTAACAATAACAATTAATAATAATAAGGATAATTAATAATAGTAATAATAATTATAATAAATAATAATTAATAATGATAAAAATAAGGATAATTAATAATGATAATAATAATAACTGAGAATAATAATAATGATAATAACAATAAAAGATAATTAATAATAATAATAATGATAATAATAATAATGATAATTAATAATAACAATAATAAAAGATAATTAATAATAGTAATAATAATAATTAATATTAATAATAATATTAATAATAATAATAATGATAATTAATAATAATAATGATAATTAATAACAATGATAATAATAATGATATTAATAATAATAATAATAATTATTATTACTGATAATAATAATAAACAAAAATCCTAAATAGTAATAAATTATAAAATTATAATAATAAATGATAATAAAAATAAATGTGATAATAAATAATAATGAATAATGAAAAATCGTAATAATTGACAATCAAATGTTATTTCTATTCGTAATTCAAAATGTCTAGGCTTTTGAATGTACGGTTATTATTTCCATGGGGCGAAAAGTTATTGTTAAATTATGAAAACGAATATAATCCAATTTTTTCCATATAAAATTTAGAATTATTTTTTTTTTCTCAGTGCATTAATATATCCGAAGCGTGGCACGTGACCATTGACTGGATTTTGATCTGATTATCTCAATAATAAGAGATATTTTAAATAGAGATATTTTTAATAATAATTCTCTTAATAATAATTATCTCAATAATAAGAGATATTTTAAATAGAGATATTTTTAATAATAATTCTCTTAATAATAATTCTCTCAATAATAAGAGATATTTTAAATAGAGATATTTTTAATAATAATTCTCTTAATAATAATTCTCTTAATAATAAGAGATATTTTAAATAGAGATATTTTTAATAATAATTCTCTTAATAATAATTCTCTCAATAATAAGAGATATTTTAAATAGAGATATTTTTAATAATAATTCTCTTAATAATAATTCTCTTAATAATAAGAGATATTTTAAATAGAGATATTTTTAATAATAATTCTCTTAATAATAATTCTCTCAATAATAAGAGATATTTTAAATAGAGATATTTTTAATAATAATTCTCTTAATAATAATTCTCTTAATAATAAGAGATATTTAAATAGAGATATTTTTAATAATAATTCTCTTAATAATAATTCTCTCAATAATAAGAGATATTTTAAATAGAGATATTTTTAATAATAATTCTCTTAATAATAATTCTCTCAATAATAAGAGATATTTTAAATAGAGATATTTTTAATAATAATTCTCTTAATAATAATTCTCTCAATAATAAGAGATATTTTAAATAGAGATATTTTTAATAATAATTCTCTTAATAATAATTCTCTTAATAATAAGAGATATTTTAAATAGAGATATTTTTAATAATAATTCTCTTAATAATAATTCTCTCAATAATAAGAGATATTTTAAATAGAGATATTTTTAATAATAATTCTCTTAATAATAATTCTCTTAATAATAAGAGATATTTAAATAGAGATATTTTTAATAATAATTCTCTTAATAATAATTCTCTCAATAATAAGAGATATTTTAAATAGAGATATTTTTAATAATAATTCTCTTAATAATAATTCTCTCAATAATAAGAGATATTTTAAATAGAGATATTTTTAATAATAATTCTCTTAATAATAATTATCTCAATAATAAGAGATATTTTAAATAGAGATATTTTTAATAATAATTCTCTTAATAATAATTATCTCAATAATAAGAGATATTTTAAATAGAGATATTTTTAATAATAATTCTCTTAATAATAATTCTCTTAATAATAAGAGATATTTTAAATAGATATATTTTTTTAATGAAATGGTTTAAATGTCCTCAACGCCATCAAAATCTGTATCCTATCCCCCGTGAGGAAAAAACGTAAATAAAATTAATTAATATTGACTGCAAAAATAATTTCGTCTAGTTCAAGTTTACAAGTGCTGTAAGATGACGGAGATATGTCCCCTTTATTATCGAATGGGGCATACGATATAAATATTTTTGTCTATACCTACTATGTCAGTCAGTTATGTGCCATGCGTGATACACGTTTAGGTGATCAAGTATCTTTTGATACACGACTGACGAGGCAGATTTTTTTCTGCAGTAGGTTGCCATTTCTTTCTGCGGTAGGCCAGTTGCCATCAAAGTCTATCGAACCAGAAGAAGAAAATTCATACCTTTCCCGAGGCTATTATCACGTAAAATGAACGTAATGGATTTGACTGGAATTCGAACTCGACTCTCCGATTTTTCAATCGAATCCGCTATCCATTACTCCACCGTGCTACTGTATAGGGTTCTCTTTTATCCTTATATTTCATAACAGATCATAGATGGAGGGAAAACATATTAAATCCTTTCAAATTTAACAGAAGCTTTACGTCTTTAAATTGTTTATATATTGATTTACATGTCTGGAGCGTTTAAGGAACTTAACTATACTGCTCTCTTTTTCATGACTCTTCCTCATACAAGGTTTTTCTGCATAATATCCAGCCATTTTTAAAATGTACGCGAACACGATGCGTAGTATTGATGAGCAGACCTTACAACTCATTCATAAAACAGAAACTCTTTAGTGATTTCATTCATTCGGCAGTGATGGAGAACGTGTACTTTGTGACCGTCGAATTCATAATAACCTAACGTATGGATGATTTTTTTTTAGCAATACATATCACTTGGGCCTTTGAGTTTTCCACCTTCGACAGACTGCAGCTTGTCATTGTTAAAAGAAGAGTTATTTCAAACTATAGATGGGATTTAAAAAATGTAACAAAGCAGTTTAAAACGATACTGAGACTGAACTGAGTTTTGAAAAATCAAAAAGACTTTGCGATAAGTGTATGAGATCGCTACTTCCCTAGGTGGAGCCCTAACAGGTGCTACCACCCCGGTTCAGGGTGGATATTGGGATATCAGCAATTAAGAGATGGTTCCACGCTCCCCAAAACTAACCTGATCAGAGGCCTTGTTGCCGAATGTAGTTTCTCGTCATACCCTGGACGATTTAAATATTGGAATGCAGTAGGAGTATAGATAGGAGCCAGGTTCAAATTCCAACTGAGTTTGGGGGTTAACTATTTGCCCATAGCTTGGACCCTAACAGCTGAGTCCACCTCGGGTCAGGTTGGATGTGGGAATACCAATAATTAAGAGGTGGTTCCACGATCCTCAAAACCTCCCGATCAGAGGCCTTCATGTTGGATGTAGTTAGGACGATTTAGATATTGCAATGCAGTAGGTGTATAGATAGGAAATTAATCACTGCTTGAAATTCATAAATAAGGTTTAATGAAAGTATGGCAGTATATGTTGATTTACACAATTTTTTTATTGAATTTGTCAAATCTGATAAATGCGGAGACATGGTTGAGAAATGGATAGCGGCTTGCATTTAGGATTCTGAGAGCTAGGTTCAAATCCCAGCTGAGTTCCCATACGTTCTAATACCCTTTCGAAAAGTGTGGATCCCTATTTTCTCCTCCCAGCTATGGGTAAATAATAGGATAGAGTGATTCTTATAGACTTGAGTGGCGGCTAGTCTAGGAGAAGGATAATCTCCGAATTCCTGTAGCTGTTTGGGCACCGTCATGCTATCTTGCTCTGGGAGGACCACTGCTACTGCGACTGCACTACATGTGGTGTCTTTACAACTACTTACGACACTCGTAGATAATTTTGATTTTCAAAAAAAAATGTTATTTTTTATTACAAGCAAAAATATTGCGTAACTATGAAAATGTATATGGTTTGGTTTTGGTTTGGTTTGTTTTACGGCATATCAACAACAATGGGTTATTTAATGCCGACAATTGGTATTGCTGGCAATTTTTTTTTTCAAAAATCTATTTCTGATAATATTTTTTTTCAAAATGTATAGCTGGTAATAATTTTTTACTTAAAAAATTTATTGCTGGTAATAATTTTTTTTACAAAGTATTTCTCGTATTAAAACCTATTTTTACACTTTCATAGTGTTTTGATCCCATTTTTATGGGGTAAGTATTTGCCCATAGCCGGGAGCGTAACAGGTGCTACCACCGCGGATTAGGGTGGACCTGGAACATCAACAATTAAGAGATGGTTCCACGCTCCTGATCAGAGGCTTTGCTGTCGGATGTAGTTTATTGCCACGCCCAGGACGGGAAAAGGTATATGAATAACTTCTATGAGGCTAAATTGTACTGAGTTATTTCAAAATATAGATGGGATTTTTAAAAAATGTAACAAAGCAGTTTAAGACGATACTGAAACTGAACTGAATTTTGAAAATCAAAAAAAACTTTGCGATAAGTGTATGAGATCGCTATTTCCCTAGGCAGGCCTTTTTTTACCTTTTTCTTAATGTCAAATAACTCGATCATTTACAGCCATACATCCTGTATAAACTTCTGTTTTCTCTGGATTATTTATTTGACAATATAATGCTTTTCTCTCTCTCTTTCCAGGATACCACATACAAATTGAGGACACAGACCATGGAACAGTTTTTATTAATTATTTCGATCATTGGGGCCGCATTTGCCCAGATGGATTTGACGATAATGATGCTGCAGTCATTTGCAAGATTATGGACTACCGAGGAGGTTATTCCTATATTAAGCGTCGAATTGAATCTCCGACATCCAGCTACCTCCGGTGGATCAGCGGACTCAATTGTTCTGGTACTGAAGAAACCATTATTGAATGCCCAGGATTTCAGTGGGGCAATGTTTCAACTTGCTCTCCCAAAGGCGATGCTGCTGTTTATTGCTACAATGGTAAGTAAAATCATCAAAATACATCTTTTAAAAAGAAATTCTATGTTCTAGCTTCAAAGGTATGCTCTTTTTTCATCCAGCCAAAATTTAAATATTGGTTTTGTTAGTTTTCTTTTACGGCATATCAACCTCAATGGGTTATTTAATGCCGACAATATTTTTATTGCTGGTAATATTTTTTATCTATCTATCTATCTATCTATCTATCTATCTATCTATCTATCTATCTAAGTCTATTCCTCATCTATCTCTCTAAGTCTATTGCTCATCTATCTCTCTATCTATCTATCTATCTCAGTATATATTGGTTTGGTTTGTTTTACGGCATATCAACCTCAATGGGTTATTTAATGCCAGCAAGATTTTTATTGCTGGTAATATTGTTTTATCTATCTATCTATCTATCTATCTATCTATCTATCTATCTATCTATCTATCTATCTATCTATCTATCTATCTAAGTCTATTCCTCATCTATCTATCTAAGTCTATTGCTCATCTATCTCTCTATCTATCTATCTATCTCAGTATATATTGGTTTGGTTTGTTTTACGGCATATCAACCCCAATGGATTATTTAATGCCAGGAAGATTTTTATTGCTGGTAATATTGTTTTATCTATCTATATATGTATGTATGTATCTATCTATCTATCTATCTATCTATCTATCTCGCTCTGTTTCCCATCTATCTATCTATCTATATATATATATATATATATATATATATATATATATATATATATATATATATATATATATATATCAGTATATATTGGTTTGGTTCCTTTTACGGTATATCAACCTCAATGTGTTATTTAATGCCGACAAGATTTTTATTGCAAGAAAAAAAATTTATTTTCAAAAGTATATTGCTGATATTAAAATGTATTTTTATACTTTCTTACTATTTTGACCGTTTGTGGGGAGTAACTATTTGCACATAGCTGGGACTCCGACAGGTCTGGTCTGGTCTGGTTTGACTTGTTGTACGGCATATCAACCTCAATAGATTATTTAATGCCGACAAGATTTTTATTTGTAGTAATATTTTTTTTCATAAATTTATTTCTGATAACATGTTTCCTTTCCTGGTAATAATTTCACAAAAATTTATTGCGGGTATTAAAACCTATTTTGACACTTTCATAGTGTTTTGACTCCAGTTTGGGAGTTAACTATTTCCCCATAGCTGGGACCCTAACAGCTGATACCACCTCTGGTCAGGTTGGATGTGGGAAAATCAATAATTAAGAGGTGGTTCCACGCTCCTCAAAACCTCCCGATCAGAGGCCTTCCTGTTGGATGTAGTTTATCGTCATACCCAGGACGATTTGAATATTGCAATGCAGTAGGTGTATAGATAGGAAATTAATCAGTGCTTGGAATTCATAAATTAGTTTTAATGAAAGTATGACAGTATATGTTGATTTACACAATTTTTTTTATTGAATTTGTCAAATCTGAACAAAAGCGGAGACAAGGTTGAGTAATGGATAGCGTCTTGCCTTTAGGATTCAGAGAGCTAGGTTCAAATCCCAGCTGAGTTCACATACGTTCTAATACCTCTTCCCCTTCCAGCTATGGGTAAATAATAGGATAGAGTGATTATTATAGATTTGAGTCGCGACTAGACAAGGAGAAGGATAATCTCTGAATTTCTGAAGAGGGTTGGGCTCCGCTAGGCTACCTTGCCCTGCAAACACTATTGCTACTGCAGTACATGTATTTTCCCTACAACTATTTATGACACTAGTGATTTTTTTTCTTTTTTGGGGTGGGGTGATTTTCATAAAAAATATTTTTATTACAAGCAAAAATATTGTGCAACTATAAAAAAAGGAATAAGAAGAACTTCTATGAGACTAAATTGTATTGAGTTTCAAAATTATTGAGGTTTTGTGAGACCTGCATAGGTCCTCTTTCCTGTTCCGGATCCCACCAAGACTTAGGCGATCATAGCTCGCCACAACTTTCTGGCTCCTGTTACTCATAACAGTTTTCTCCCTTTGTTAAGACCCAACCACCACCACCCTGTTCCGCTACCCATTCACGCAAGCTCGTCAGTTAAATGGTTTGCTCTCCTTCACCTATCTATCTTGCCATCAATACGGCCCGTAAGGGTTAACCGTATTCCAACCCTACCTTCCTAATTGTGTGTCCAAGGGTTTTCCGCCGTCTTTTCTTGATTCTGAGTATAAATGTTCTATTCGTTGCCATTTTCTTTAAGACTTCCTATCCACCTCTTTCTCCCTAGTGATATGCTACTACCCTGGAGATTATAGGCCGACGTGAAGGTGTTCTTGATATGGTTTCTGTAGTAATTAGGCGTTTTTCTAGGGCTGCATTGCCAGCCCCACGCACAACCGGATTTAATTCAGAGTTGAAATTCTACAAAAGTGGTCTCCAACCAAGGCTGGTCCTAATCTGCCCTGCTATTCAACCTCTAAGTGGATGGAATGAGAAGAGATAAATCCACTCACCTGCTATAGTATTTTGACACATTTCTGTAGCTGTGTGTGTATGCATATATAAATGAGATCAATAAGTCAGTATACTGAGATGTTATTTTAAATTTTCGATGTATAATGCTCACTACAGAATTGACAAAGAAGCAGAAAACATTTTTAAAATATAAATATTTGTTTTGTAAAGTAAATGCTTTCTTTCATCATTAAGCGATTGCCTTATTGATTTGGTCTTCGTCTGTCGCTAGCGACTCTTCCAAAAGGTACAAAATTTCAATGGCTACTCTTTTTTTTTTTAACTAAAGCCTTCATTAAGACGCTGGAATATGGAAAGGAAAAATAAAAATTTCTTTAAGCCCCTACCCAATACCACCACTAAATACTTTATTTATCTTCCTATTCAAATAAATAAATGTCCACGTTTGTTTGCTTTTTAGCCGAGTGACTGGAAATATTTACCGCCCATCAGACGACTCTTTTCATTCAACTCAGGACAATTCAAATTTCGTCCTATTTTTTTCTTAATGTTTCGCTTTTAACAAATAACAGACTTGCACAGATCAATAACAAGCAATCAAATATCATTTTTTATATCAAATATATTGAAAGTATAACAATTCTGTGTTTGAATAAGAAAGGTAGCTTGCTGATGTCCAAATATAAATGAGATCCACGTTTTTCAGACCTTTACGGGTAAACATCAACCTGAGTTCCTCTAGTGCAGTGTTTCTTAAACTATATTTTACTTGAGGGTGCACTTGTAAAAGCGCTAAAACGCCAAGACATACTTTAAATTTTTTTAAGGAGAGATTAGTCATGAAATTTGAAAATGAGAAAACAATAAATAAGGCTTCTGAAATAAGCGTTTATTTTTAAGATAATACATTCTATATTTCAGTATGCTTTTCGGAAAGCTGAGATTGGTGTGCTTTGGCAATTGTTTGAAAGCTTAGGTCTTATAAAATACGCCTTGAAAAATTCAAAAGGATACGGATTATCCACTCCAATAATATATATGATTGGATCTGCAAATGATATATATATATATATATATATATATATATATATATATATATATATATATATATATATATATATATATTAAAATCAGGCCCTACCCACGTTTCTCACACACACACACGACAGACATGCTTGTGGAGGTGTTGGGCCTCACTTATACATACACCCATACTAATATACACACTTACACACATCATACTCACTCACTTCCTTAGAACCAAATAATACACACACTTAACAGAGACTCGTCCCCTTTCCAGGAACCAATAAATCTGTCAAAATGACCAAGGGAATTCAGACAGCATGAATCCATCCAGCTCTTATCTCAAATAACAACTTAAAAGAGACTGTTTGACCAACACAAGGACTGAACAAAATTCATGATAACAAAAATTAAAAAAACAAATGAAAACTACAGACAAAAGTTTATTTTCTCCGTCAAGACATTCATTTCTGTAGTTCACTGCTACTAACAAGCAGAAATTATTTTTCTCCTGATGATGGCCATGTTGGCCGAAACTAGTCGAGGAATCTAACTGAAATAATAAAAACGGAAGAATATTAATATACAACCTAGTGTGTCTGTAGATTTTAATTTCTTAATATTTTTTATTCTTCAAAACATATATATATATATATATATATATATATATATATATATATATATATATATATATATATATATATATATTAAGACAAGTTTCGTTGTATAGTTTCGACATGTTCTGTCTGCTTATTTTCTATAAGATCCGTTCATACTCGCGAATAAGAATTTTGGTGACATTACTGAAAGACAAGAAAAATTCACCGTGTTTATACATATATTTGTTTTATTTCCAAGTACTTTCGACATATCCATATCATCATCGGGGTATTGGTTATTACAAAATAAATATTGTAGTATTTATTATTGCCAGAGACAGATTGTTCTATTATCTGAAAGTTAAATTTCTTACAAATGTAGTGAAGAACGCTGCGTCATTGCGTAACCGCTAAAACTGTTCTGAAACATATATATATAACTTTACAAACATATATATACATATATATATATATATATATATATATATATATATATATATATATATATATATATATATAACTTTACAAACTTTATTTTATATATGTTGTGGATTCCGGGGATGGAATCCTGCACAAATAAATAAATAACGTCAGTAATTGAAATAGGAAAATAGGTGTATTGAACGTAAGAATACAAACTTGAAATGAAGATTAGTCGTCCAGGAATACGGGTTAGTAGAAAGTATATGTACAAGTCTCTGTAAGTGAAGCCGTAATTATCTCTCTCTCTCTCTCTCTCTCTCTCTCTCTCTCTTTCTCTCTCTATTTCTCTCTCTCTCCGTATCTCAACCTTGTCTCAACGTATCTCCTCCCTGTCTACAACTCTGTCAGTATAAGTATACTTTAGACGAGTCCATCTTGTGTAAAAGGGGAGAGCCCCACAATAATATATATTATTCCTTTACAACGCTTCTTTCTTTTGTGTTATCTATTCTTCACTCATTTTGTAGCAAATACAAGTGCTGTATGGAATAGTCTTGCAAAAACGACACAAAGATTTATTTGAACTGCTAGGAAAACTAGATCTAATTGAAAAGGATTTTAGAATAATATAGAATATATAGCAGGTGAAAATTGCTTGCATATGAATAGAAGATGAATTGAGTAGGTGAACAAAAATAAAAGGGACCTAAAACAAGGATGTGTCTACTCGAAGTATTTATTCAGCGTCTAGGCTATCCTAAAGAAGCTAGAGACCGCATTTGGATTTATTACTGGTCGGTGCAATCTTAACTATATAAGATATGCAGAGAATACTGTGTTGATTGCAGACACAGGAGGAAAACTACAGAACCTTCTAGACAAGATTTTAAAGGAAAGCGTGAAGAAAGGACTATCTATCAATCATAAGAAGATAGAATGCATGGCTGTTAGTAAGAGAAAAAGGCCCAAGAAGCGAACTTCGAACTGGAGATGTAAACATCAAACAAATACAGACGTTTATATATCTTGGAAATGTTTTAACGGAGATTTGAAAATATGGCACCGAAATCCGAACGCGCACTGTAATAGCAAAAGATGCCTTCCAAAAGTTAAATAAAGAACTAAGAAACCAGGGAATTTTCGTTAGGAAAAGAAGAGTTCTGAACTGCAATGTAATGTCAATCTTCCTATATGGCAGTAAATATTGGACACACAGATGTAGAGAAGACTGGAGACAACACAAATTTTGCTCTACAGAAGGATGTTGAGAATAACATGGACGCAGCGCGTAAGCGACGAAGAAGTCTTAAGAAAAAGGGAAAAAATCTGACTATTTTACTCAGAACAAGAAAAGAACAGCTGGAATCTCTCGAACACATAACGAGGAGAGAGATTTTCGACACTCACCGCACCTGTTGAAGGTAAAGTCTACAGAACTTCCGAATTTCTCCTTGTGGAAATAGATAACGGAACGTGAGTGGAAGGATGGTAAAAATACAAACGTTACTAAGTGCTACAAAGGATAGAAAGTTGTGGAGAGCCATTATCGCCAGTTTCCTTGAAGAGTACAGAAAAGAATATTTCTAATTCCATATTACTATAATTTTCGAATGTCTTGCCATTTCAGTATTCAGGAAATTATGTTTCTCTCAAATTCCTTTTTTTATTATCTGTAAATTACCATGATTTCTCGGCAAAGATTGTGGAGGTAGTTTTCCATTGTGTTCCCCCCACGGTTTTGAATTAAGAGTTGACCTTCCTGTTGACTGGTTACCAATAAAGTGTAGTGAGTCCGATCTAATTTCCTTTTATTGCCATGGCTGGAAGGAGAATTAATTGATTCATTCACCAGCTTATTTATGCAAAAATGAACGCAACAGACGAGGCTGGTATTTGAACCCGTCTTGCTGATTCTCCTTTCCTCACCGATCAGATTTATATTCCTCACACATTAGTAACTGTTACACAGTGGCCTAAGAAAAGTTTTTAGCCAGGAGAAATAAACTACATCCAATTTCAAAATTTAATTACATAATCCCCATTCAACATAAACAGTATTTGGAGCTAGTATGGAGTAGGTCCACCATTTACTAGTTTCAGCGCTTATATTCGATTTTTCATGGATTTGATCAAGTTATCAACAATCGTCTGGGTCATATTTTGCCACTCCTTTAGCAATGTTTCTTTAAGGGGTGCCACTGATGTGATTTTGGTTGCACGCTCTCGAAGTTTTCGGTCAATTTGCTCCCAAACGTGCTCTATTGGTTTCATTCCAGAATTTTAGGCTACCCATGGCAGTGACTTGATTCCTTGCGATTCCTTCCAGGCCTTTGCTACTTTACTCGTATGACATGACGCTCCATCTTCTTAAAAATGATAGACATTCTTGTCAATCTGATTGGTTTCATATAGTCCAAGTCCTTTCTCTAATATTTAACAGTATTTTGGACCATTCAACCGCTCGTCAACAAGAATCAGTCCAGATTTCCCTCCAAAACAGACGGCGCCCCACACCATTACTCTAATCTCTCCATGTTTCACGGCCGCCTGCAGACATTCAGTGTTCCAATTCTCATTCTGATTTCTCTAAACATAAACCTATCTCGAATTCGAATATTGGCAGAATTTACTTTCATCTGACCAAATTACTGACTGCCAAAATTATTAATCTTTGCTCTCAGATTCTCTCGCTCAGTCCATACGAAGGTTCCTGTTCACCTCTGAAATCAAGGGCTTCTTTCTTGCAACTCTTCTTTGATCGCCTAGCTTTTTCAGTCTTTCTCATCGCATATGGCGACATTTCCATGCTGTTGGCCACATCTTTGACGCTTTGATGAATTCCCTACAGTGACCTTTTCGTTCGCTCAGACACGATGTTTGGTCTTCCTGAACGTTGTTCCACGCGACAATGACCTTCTTCATTAAATTTCTTGACAATATTATTAACCGTTTAATGATTAAACTGGAAAAATGTAGCAATTTCTCTATTTCATTTGCTACACTAATGCCACCCTTATTGAAATTCACTAATTGCCTTACTTCCACGAACTTTCATTGCAAAATATAAGTCAACTATCGTTCATAGATGAGAGTAGCTTGATACTAACACGGTATTGTCTGGAAAAAAAGAAGAGACGTTATAAAACAAGCCAACATTGCTGTAAACAAGGGTGGCTAAAATTTATTATGGCCCACTGTATACCGTACCTACGAACTAATAGGTAAGCCCCAATCCTCATAAATACGTTGGACACTATTGAAAGTGGGGAGGGGGAAATATGCTGTCTAAGTCGTCCACCACTAGCAGTGGTTTACCTACTTCACGCCGCTGGCGAGTATTGTATTTTGTTGATGTTATAAAGATTACTATTTCATTTCCAACCACCGTTTTGGTTATTATTAATTCAGTAACACTTCCTAGGTTACAGCAGTACCACAACTGGTTGTTTTAATATTTGCATTCCTATTTCCGATTGGATATGCATCGGAGAAGGAAATGCAATCTGGTGAATGATTTCTATCCAACACATTGCTCTTGTTTTTTGTTATTATTATCCAAATGTTGAACTATATTGTGCGTGTCAAATATAAAACACGAAAATCGTGTAAATAAATTCATTTAAAACACATGGTATACAAACATCATAAATAACGAAATCAATTCTGCAGTATTTAATATATCGATGTATTTGGGCACAATGCCCACTCGTCTCAAGAACATTCTAATGGATCTCCAGTGGGATCATCGGTAGTTGCTCAAATCTATTATGTACACTATATGTACATTCATATCTGCTCATATATATATATATATATATATATATATATATATATATGCTAAATGACGGTTCCGTATAGGATACAGGTTCGATTCCTGTCGGAGGACGAACATTTTTTATGAAAATTTTTTCGGACATTCAGGCCGGTAAATGTTGTTTAATACTATTTATTATAAACAGAGCATTTACTTAAATATTTGTATCTATAAAAAGAATGTATAAACATAAAAATGTCTTAAAATAAATGTCGGACTTTGTCTATTTCATAATGTGTGACGTCATTTGTTTACATTTGGATACGCATCGAGCAGATATGAATGTACGTGAGAGAATCATGGGAGATTGAAGTTTAAAGGCAGTAAACTCGACCTTGCTAACCGAACGATCCTCTGTGGCCGAATCGGTTAAAAGCACGTCAGGCTATATGACGGTTCCGTATAGAATACAGGCTCGATTCCTGTCGGAAGGCGAATATATTCTATGAAAAGTTCTCGGACATTCAGGCTGGTAAATGATGTTTAAGACTGTTTATTATAAACAGAGCATTTACTTAAATATTTGCATCTATAAAAAGAATGTATAAACATAAAAATGTCTTAAAATATTGTCGGACTTTGTCCATTTCACAATTGTATATTGCATATTATAGTATTAAATCTAAATGCAGGTGACATAGAGGCCATCAGATAGATTAAAAAAATCTTATTGTGTGATAAAATACCGGTTCAGTATAAATCACATTTTGAGACGAACTTTTGACCTTTAACCATTGACATTGTATCATAAAATACGGATTAAGGAGTCAGACAATATTACGCCTCTCAGATCTGAAGAAGACAGACATACCCCACCGTTTAGACATTGTTTTTATTTCTCTTTCTTTAAAATTTAAAAACTCATCCAGAGCAAGAAGATTTACTTGGAAATCTATTAGACAGAGGCGAGTACTATTCCGAACCTCTACATAGATAGATATGAATAGATATGGACTGGCAGACAGATATGTAAAGGAAGGATGGGATAGATAGATAGATAGATAGATAGATAGATAGATAGATAGATAGATAGATAGATAGATAGATAGATATGAAATGACTGCGATAGGTATGAATTGACTGAGATAGATAGATAGATAGATATGAATTCACAGAAAGATAGATAGATAGATAGATAGATATGAATTAACTGATAGATAGATAGATAGATAGATAGATAGATAGATAGATAGATAGATATGAATTCACTGATAGATAGATAGATAGATAGATAGATAGATAGATAGATATGAATTCACTGATAGATAGATAGATAGATAGATAGATAGATAGATAGATAGATAGATAGATAGATAGATAGATATGAAATGACTGCGATAGGTATGAATTGACTGTGATTGATAGATAGATAGATATGAATTCACAGATAGATAGATAGATAGATAGATAGATAGATAGATAGATAGATATGAATTCACTGATAGATAGATAGATAGATAGATAGATAGATAGATAGATAGATAGATAGATAGATATGAAATGACTGCGATAGGTATGAATTGACTGAGATAGATAGATAGATAGATAGATAGATAGATAGATAGATAGATATGAATTCACAGATAGATAGATAGATAGATAGATAGATAGATAGATAGATAGATAGATAGATATGAATTCACTGATAGATAGATAGATATGAATTCACTGATAGATAGATAGATAGATAGATAGATAGATAGATATGAATTCACTGATAGATAGATAGATAGATAGATAGATATATAGATAGATAGATAGATAGATAGATAGATAGATAGATAGATAGATAGATAGATATGAATTCACTGATAGATAGATAGATAGATAGATAGATAGATAGATAGATAGATAGATATAAAATGACTGCGATAGGTATGAATTGACTGTGATAGATAGATAGATAGATAGATAGGTAGATAGATAGATAGATAGATAGATAGATAGATAGATAGATAGATAGATAGATAGATAGATAATAGCTTAAAATCGATAAGCCCAGGTGCCTGGTTGTCTTGTAAATTCTTTCTGGGACTCTCTTCAGTTGTACTAATTCACCATTTTTTTCTGTTCAATTCCTTTTGCTCTCTAGAACCGACGCCAGTCAACTTCCGTATCGTGAACGGAACACAAAACAAAGGTCGTGTAGAAGTTCAAGTCGCTGGCGAATGGGGGACCATCTGTTCCGACGGCTGGGGACGGAACGATGCCGACGTCTTATGCAAACAGTTAGGTTTTATTGGTGGTCACGCAGCCCACGAAGGAAACTACGGCACTGGTAGTGGGCCTGCGTGGATGGCCAATATTACCTGTGAAGGAGATGAGAAGTCAATTCTAGACTGTCCGTTACATGGAATGGGGGACAGTCTAAAATGTCGTAGTAGTGCGGCAATTAACTGTTTCCGACCAGGTAAGTAACAAAGTTTGTTTTTTTTTTGTTTTTTGGGGGTTTTTTTTATTCCTAGTCATTTATGGCTTGCTGCCAAAAATGTATGACAAATACGAGATGTTCTTTTGTCTGAAAGGTGACATTTCACCGACTCTTAATATATGTTTGCCGTTCGGACTGTGGTTTTAAATGTTATTACGTAAAAACAGGATGTAGTTTTGTAATTTGATTCAGTTTTATTCCCGTTAAGAATTTTAAAAAAGCACTGTTTAAACAGCAAAAAGACATTATTTACATTATTTGGACTATTGCCCTCATCTTTGTCACCATATTTATTACAACGTTTCGGCCTTTCAATATCTGTTTATATTTCTGAGATGAGGTATTATGTACACTATTTACATTATTCGGACAATTGTCCTCATCTTTGTCACCATATTTATTACAACGTTTCGGCCTTTCAGTATCTGTCTATAAATCTGAGATGAAGTATTATGTACATTATTTACATTATTCTGACTATTGTCCTCATCTTTGTCGCCATGTTTATTTCAATGTTTCGGCCATTGTACGTTCCGGCCTTCTTCACGTGGTTGGAAAGTCGAACTGAATCCTTTATTTCGCTCACTGGGGTAGACTGTTCTAGTTCCACGTGCCATGTTTAATGGATGTCAGTTCTCTCCTGTTAATTCCCCTCTTCAAGTTCTCCACTGTCTTAACCGAGTATTGAACTCACACACTTTGGGTCCTGTCACTGGATCTAACTAACGCTTTTATCCACTGTTTCATGTGTCGACACACGGCACGAGTTTTGTTCTCTTAACTGCTGCGGAGAGTCATGCTTTATTTCTCTGCTGTGCACATAGCATCTGGCGTTGGCCGAAACGTCTTGCCTCTAGGCGTGATAAATACCAACTGACGTTCCTCACTCTATGAACTGATGTCATTCACTTGCCCTCACGTGACCCTCGTGAATTCAGGGTTCCCAAAGGGAGATAATCGCCCACGCATCTCTAAAACATTATTTAATCTTTTTGATTGATTAAAAATATCTTTGTATAAATTATTTTTTTTTTGTTTTCTGTTCTTTTTATCTTCTTGCAGTGAACCTCTTCGAAAGCTTCTGGCCGTACTTTGGTCTAGTCGGGCTGTACATCAACCAAAAGTGGACTATGGTATGCAATGACGGTTTTACAGACACAGACGCCCAGGTTGTATGCAGAGAGCTTGGTTATGTCGATGGTCGCAAGTACTGTTGCGCCGGTCTCAGCCTCGCCACAAACATCGAACCCAAAGCCAGTGTCGTTATCACAGAAACCAGATGTAAAGGAACCGAAACATCGGTCCTCAATTGTCCTTACAGACTTGGTTCTTGTGATTACGTCGCTTACGCCTTGTGCTTCACCTCGCCAGTCGTTGACAAAGAAGATAAAAGTAAGTATTATCTACATGTTCTTGGAGTCTTTACTTATCTTCAGCTTCACCAAGAATCGCATCCTTGTTACTCTCTGCCAAAGGAAAGTAAATATTGTAATGATAATAATATCTATCCAAATTCCAAAGAATTTAATATTGTTAAGTTAATAATACCTATCCAAATTCCAAAGTTAATATCGTTAAGTTAATATATATCCAAATACCAAATAAGTTAATATTGTTAAGTTAATATATATCCAAATTCCAAAGAAGCTAATATTGTTAAGTTAATAATACCTATCCAAATTCCGCAACGCGGTTTACCTACCATTATCGCTACACACTGGGCAGTATTCTAACAAAGGATGGAAAGTGCAAAGCTAAAATCTGAAGACGCATAGGGATAGGCAAAGATGCACCCCAAAATCTAAGCAGGGTATTAAGAAACAGGGAAAACAATTCGTTAGAAACAAAGGAAAGAGTACTGAACTGTGATATCTTACCACCTATATCGAAGTGAATGATCGACAATCTTCTCCCTGATGAAGAAGATGAAGCAACAGAAATGTGGTTCTACAGAAGGATGCTGAGGATACCACGAACCAAACATGTGAGCAACGTCGATGGACGGGAAATTGTGGAGTGCCATGAACGTTTACGACCTGAAAGAAAACGGTACAGAGAAGCAGATTTCAATTCCCACCGATTATCCAAAATATTTCACTCTGTACCAAAGTAAGCAAATTTAGGGAAACACATATGGGTAATGAAGCCATATCTGGGCAGAAGTTGTCCAGTTGTTACTTTTCAGCCTTGATAAAGTACAAAAGTGTTTATGCGGCTTTGTTGGTGATAAATTATTTTCAACCCTACAAACCCTTTCCGATAAAGGAATTATGACTAAGTCTTCGTCACTCTAGTATGAAAGAGTATTTTTAGCATTGTAGCAAATGATAATGTTAGATAAGTTAATAAATATTAAAGTATCTTTTTGGCAGTGTACTAAGGGCAAACCTTAAAATAATTTATTTCTGGCCGTTTAGTAAATGCTAAAATTATTAAACAATTTAAAATATATTAAAGTTTCGTTGTAGCCATGTAGTAGGTACTAACCTTAAAAAAACTTATAAAATATTTTAAAGTTTCTTTGTGGCCTGGTCGCAAGTGCAAACCTTAGAAATATTTTTAAAATATAAAACTGTCCTTGTGGCTCTGTAATAAGGGCAAACCTTACAAATATTTTACAATATATTAAAGTTTTGATGTGGCCATGTCGCAAATGCTAGACTGAAATGTTTCGCCGTAGAACAATGTTTAGAATACTAGCGTCGCAAACTATTACGGTTGCAGTAAAATTGAATCACAGTTTGAGCTCTAGTTATTTGGCCTTGTACCATACTAAACTGATCTTATAAAATAAGAATATGTAAATTTTTCAGATAAGTTGTGTATTCTTGTGAGAGTCTGAAAAAAGTATGTTCACAATATTTATCCTAATAAGTCGAGAAAAAATACAAAAAAGTAACACTGGTCAACACGGTTTTTGGTGCCAAGAAACAAAACACATTTTTATTTATTTTGATGGTGCTGATTTCGAAAATGACTTTAGTTTTTCATGGTTAGCTACCTGTACTGAAAATTGCTCAATTTTGGAAAAAAAGGTCAATTTAAAATCTTAGCCGATTCAATGCACCTATTGCATTGTACATGATCAAAAAGTATCAAAAGGGGCTAAAAAAAGTTTAATTCACATTTGTGTATATATACTTTCTAGTAAAACGTAATGACGTCCTGTTTTATTTGCTAAGCATTAATCCGTTGCAATCTTAGTTTACATTTGAATTTCTTGGATGGAAATTTGTGAGCAGTGATTTTAGAAATTTACACTAGCATTTCCTTAATAACACTGGTCAACAAAAAATTGAAATGGCGCCGAGAGACAAAACATCTTTTTAGCTAATTTGAGGATGCTGAATCTGAAAATTATTAATGACCCTGTTCAACACGATTTTTGGTGCCAAGAAATAAAACACATTTTTCAGTTAATTTGATGGTGGTGATTACGAAAATGACCTTAGTTTTTCATGGTTAGCTACCGTTTTGCTGTACTGAAATTGCTCATTTTTGGAAAAAAGATCAATTTATGATCTGGTTGATATCAAAATTTAGTTAATAAAGGTCGTAGAAACCCAGCAATTTCCAGGTAGGCTGCGGAATTTGTCAGCCACCTGGAATAAACTATTTTTATAAGAAAAAAAAAGTGTTTTGAGTCAAAAATTTTAAAATAGATGTACCGAATTTTTCCAATTTATCTCCAAAATTCAAATTAACTGATAAACTTTATCAGTAAAGCACTTTAGTAAACCTGAGAATTAACGTGACATTAAAAAAATGAAACCTTAAAAACTTCTGTTTGATGTTCATAAATTTATCCCATCACCTTTATCGCTTCACTACGGAAGGAAACCAAGTACATTGAAAGCATTTTGTTTTCACAGTTGGAAAGAAACTCCAACTAAAAACATCCCAATTGAATGCACCTATTCCATTGTACATGATACTGCTGGGATATCAAAAGGGACTTAAATAACATTGAACATGACAGACAATCAAGAAAGAGAAAATATTTACCATAGTTCTTATGTTCACGAAGGTTTTATTTCTGCTGTTAGTTTATTAAATGATTTGATGAAAATACTTTTTTGGTCTTGGTATATTCAATCGTCTTATTTTTAAAGACTTAGGGTCTGATTGTTATTGCAAAAATGGTATTTCTCAATAAGCCGACCAATATTTGTTGGTTTAAATTACGAATTGAGAGGTTTCTACGATTTTATGTTGAGAAATATTGACATCGGTAAATAACATATATACAGAAAACAAATGAAAAAACTTTCAAAAAATGATTCATTTCTGTACAGTAAAAACGGTAGCTAACCAAGAAATAGTACGGTCATTTTCAGATTCAGCGTTCCTCAAATTGTCTCGATGCTATTTTTTTTCGTTGACTAGTATAATTGTTATTTGTTAGATAAAGTTTTTTTTTTTTTTGCATTAGTATTATTTTATTTCTGTTTAAATTTATGGGGTGCGGAGTTACTTTTATTTACCATACGAACATCCTCATCATTATCTTTATCATGATAACGGTTCGTCCGTTTTGTCCCACGCCGTCCTCGGGGTCTTACGACCATATCACGTTGAAACACCGATTCTCGTACGATCACTAAAGTTAAGTAACGTCAAGCCTGGTCAGATGGGTGACCGCCTGAGAAGATCAGGTGCTGCCAGTTTGGATGTGCGAGCGGTGTAAGGGATAACTGCTCGCAATTTCAAATCGACGTCACCAGTTTCCATTCCCCTTACGGTTTAGTTATATGCACAAATATCCTTGGGAAAAGTATGAAACCACCACTTTTCCCCAGCTATGGGTTAATTAATATGGCTTGTATCAGTACATCATTATTATTTCCAAAATATATGTACAATCTAAAATTATTTTCCGCCTTTAAATAACCTGCAATAGGTTGATAAGTCATAAAAATCAATCAAAAACCTCAGAATAAGGTAGCATTTGTTGTTTGTATCTAAACCAATATATGAAATGTGAATTTCCAAAGAGTTTTTGTCTGTACAACCTGGACAAGGGATTGAAATCATAATTACTATGCTACGAAACAACGTTTAAATCTACTTGGCTACATTTCCCATACAATACCTGAGAGTTTTGTGCGTTGAGATTGTTCATGATTTTGTTTTTTGTCTGTAATCGTCGATTATCCCTTTTTTTAATCATTCAACCCATAGGAAGGCGATAAAGCCACTAAGAAACAAGTGGTTACTGAGGATGAAAGGTTTGTAGATTGAAGAAAGAAAACAGTGAAACGGGTAGGAAGACAGGGAGACAGAAGATGACAACTGACGCTGCAATTGACAGTAAAGAAAGAGGCCGGGGAAGTGTCCCCCAGGCGAGAAGTAAAAAAAGAAGAAACTACACTTAGCAATTTCAATAGTAAAATGATGAGATCTTGCTGGCAATCTAGTTATATCTTTAAATTTAAGAAATCAAGGTACTAAAGATTAGAGGTCAACTGACATAAACACATTTTTAGAAAAGCTACATGAAGGCTACGTTATGACGGTTGGAAAGTGATTAAATCCGAGATGTCAGGTCAGGACCGACATCATTGCAGATTCTTCTTTCATTTTATCAAAACTCTCTAGTTACGTACCAGAAGCACCAAACTAGATGTGGCAACAATATTCAATGCGCGGAAGAATTGTATACTTATAAATATGCAAGACAGATTTAGAGGAATTGGCATGCACGACACGCGTTCATTTCTAATTTCATAACTACCCTCTTGTCCCTGGCATGCCACAATATTTGATGGAAAAGTTCAGTGGGTAGAATGATCACTTGGGTAAAACCCTATTATAATTGCCATGACTGTCCAGGCAGTAGAAGAATTAAGCTATTACACATATTGTCAATCGTGACAAGAGTTAAATGCAGTTCGAGTTTATATATGCTAGCTGTGGGTTGGACTCGTTGTCTATTGCAATTTTGATCTGGACTGAGTTTTCATTTGCGCCAGGCGATGCTAAAATTAGTAAATTAGCAATTTGATGCCTGCTGTAGCGTTATGGTGAACAAGCCTATCCTGTGAGATTAGTGGGTATCCAGACTATCAACTTATTCTAAATTTAATAAATGTTTGGATCTTTTATACAGTGGTTAAAAGCGCTGGTTGAAGTGATCCAGTGACTTGACCCAAAGGGTTGTGAGTTCAATCCCTGGCCACAGCAGAGGTAAACAAAATCTTGGAGGGTTGAGTTACTAAAAGGAAATAACTAAAACTGAGATATCCGGTAGAAGCATGACACGTGGAACTAGAACAACTTACCCCAACAACATACCCCTACCCCGTGGAACTAGAACAACCTACCCCAATGAAGGGTTCGGTTAGAAATTCCAATCAACTAAAAAAGGCCGGAACGTACAACGGCCGAAACGTCGTTAATATGACAACAAAGATGATGACAACAGTCCGAACAATGTAAATAGTTTAAATAGTTACAATACTTCATCTCAGAAATATAGACAACGTTCGGGTTTCTACTATGACGAGATTTTGAGCAAACTCGTCTCATCAACTAAATTGCCTATGCAGGGAATTCGTTACTTATCGCGTGCTCCACAACGATGATCTTGTGGCAGAAAAATGATAAATGAATAAATATTGAATCGGTATAAAGGTTTCTAAAGTTTTTTTTTTAATCTGTTTATTCAAGTTCAGTTCCCCTTCCCAGAAATCCCTGTTGATTTCGGTACCCAGCTAAGAGATCTGTAAGCATTATATATACCATTATGCAAATTAATTGAAACAACCGCTCTAGTTACCTTTCTTTCACTACACGGTCAGTTTTAGACCCACTGGAGTGACAGTGTGTAATCGATTTCGATTTTTTCCTCAGATTAGGTCATTTGCAGTGGTGTGCATTAATATGAATTTATTTTCGGGTTATGTGATGAAATTTGTTTGGCTTTGAAAAACATTGCGTCACCCGTGATTGCATCACATTTTCATCACGCCCAGACACTATTGTATCGACTGTCGATCAGTTGTCCTACGGCTTTTGTCTGCGATGGACGTTACTCCAAGGAAGCGTACGAAAATTGTAACGCTGCGCGAACACACTAACAAGCCTTACCAGTGAGCAAATCAAAGTACTATCGACTGGCCCGGAAAATCTCCTGATTTCAATCCAATCGAGAATCTGTGATCAGTCTGCAAGAATCGACTTCGTGGAATGGACATACGAAGTACTAACATGTGCACTGAGTCATGCTTCATTGGAAAATACGACAAAAGTAAATAATAACGGAATTATTCGTTTTGTTTCAATTAATTTGCACAAGGGTGTAGTACAAGGTCATAAATAACAAGTTCGCAATGAATATCGAACTCTCAAAGCAGTTCTCATCAGGAGAAAGACCACCTGGATAACAATTAACCCACTTTGGGCTGTAGATTTGCTTCTTAATTATCTTAATAAGATTTAATACACTTATTGAAAAATATTATTGATAATTATTGTATTATTGCTACATAATATCTGTTTTGTACTAGTCTTATTCATAAATTAGAATAATTAGAATACTTTGAAAAATTAAACTCCTCTACCAATTTTGACTTCTTTTTGTCAAAGATGCGAGCTCTGATCAAATAAGTATCGGGATTAATACTACAAAAAGAAAACTACAACACATATTAACTCCGCATTTAATCTCCTTCGAAGTAGTCCCCTTCTGAAGCCACACTCTTTATCCGGCATCGATTCTGTTGATGGAAGCATTGCTGGAACTTCATTTTTTAGCGGGGGGGATAAAAAGCAGCTGCTTCGTCGGATATTCTTGGATTTCCTCAACGTCTTAAAATCTTGTTTCTTTCAAATCGGATTTGATTTTTAAAGAGCGAAAAGTCGCAAAAGGCAAGATATCGAGAATGTGTTTGTTGTCGGATCTGGAGAATGTTGTGATTAGCCAAAAACTGCTGTACAAGCCTTAGTCATTGATAGAACCTTTATGGTGTAGTGAGACAACCGCATTCTACACACTTTCCTTCCGAGCAATTACAACGGAAGTAAGCGAGAACTTATAACTTAGTTGTCCAATTGTTACCTTTTAGCCTTGCTCGAGTATAAAAGTGTTTATGCGAGCCTTGTTGGTGATAAATTATCTTCAACCCTACAAAACCTTTCCGATAGAAGAAATATTACTAAGCCTTCGTCAATCTAGTATTAAAGAGTATTTTAGCTTTGTAGCAAATGCTAAACGTAGAAAAAAAATTAACACATCTTAAAGTGGCTTTTTAGCAGTGTACTAAGGGCAAAAACAGTTTCTTTGTCCTCGTTTAGTAAGTGATAAACTTAGAAAATAATTTTAAATATATTAAAGTTTCGTTGTAGCCATGTAGCAAGTACTAATCTTAAAAACATTTTAAAATATTTTAAAGTTTCTTCGTGGCCTGGTCGCAAGTGCAAACCTTAGAAATATTTTAAAAATAATAAACTGTCCTTAGGAAGACAGTGTTCAATGTCAGTTTCTGTCAAGCGGCTTCACTCTGCGTACTTTTAGCTCCGTTACCATAGCAAAGAATGCGTAAATTATTTCGAAGAATGCCTTGAATCATCCGGTGTCGAGAACGCGGCACTGTAAAAGAGAAGTCATTATTTCAGTTCAACTAAGATATTCCGATTCAGTGATTTAAAGGAATTCTTTCAGTACAGACTTGGTTCAGCGTATTCTTTGGAATTTTTCATGCTCTCAACATGGAGAAAATGTGATAAATAATGCCTCTAATGAGCACGGCCTCGTGTCTGTGGTAGTCGGATATTTCCTGACAGCATTCCATATTCGCACTCAGGTAACAAAAAAAAAATGTCAGTATTTCAAATGTTTATTCTCAGAAGTAGAGACCCAACAGTTAGAAGAATGGCCGAGCACAACTATTCCATCTCAGTCTTTCAATTGTATTGTTCTGTCTTAAGCGCTTATATTTATAGTGTTCTTCAAAGCGTAGCTTAGATGTGACACAAGGCCGAAAGTTTGGGGTACCCAGTGAGGATCGAACTCACTACTCAGTTGTAAATTGATTTAGGGAGACAAGCTTGCTAAACATTACGCCACGGCATTAGTGCCGTTTAAATGATTTTCTAAGTGTTAGATATGGCGCAAGGCCGAAGCTATGGAGCACCTAGTGAGGATCGAACTCACTAATCTGTCATAATTGTTTTAGCGAGACAAACTTGCTAAACATTAAACAGTGCCTTTTAAATGATTTTCAAAGCGTAGATTAGATGTGGCACTAGGCCGAAAGTTTGGGGTACCCAGTGAGGATTGAACTCACTACTCAGTTGTAACTGGTCTAGTGAGACAAGCTTGCTAACCATTACACGACGTCGAAGTGCCCTTTAACTGATTTTCTAAGCGTAGCTTAGATGTGACACAAAACCGAAAGTATAGGCCACACTGTGAGGATCGAACCCACTGTTAGGTCGTAACTGTTTTACCGAGAGAAGCTTGCTGACCATTACACCACGCCGAGTTACCCAAAGCTTATATTTATAAATATATTTTATATGGTTCGGCTAGAAGCAATGGGCTTAGTTAAGTAAGCCGTGAATACGTGAATTGATTGGATCATGACTGTGTGAGACATATTAGTAATTGCGCGATGTGATAATCTCAGAGTGCCTCAGTATGAAGCAATAAAATCCATAGATTAATCTGCAATATTATTGCTCTTAACCTGGCATCTCGGCTTCAATTACTTTCCTACTGCCGTACAGTAGATTCCCTGTATCTTTTCTATAAATACATTGGTTGTTGGTTGTTTGGGGGTTTATGGCATATCAACCACTATGGGTTATTTAATGCCAGATCCAGTATTTACTAAATATATCATTGTTTCAAAAACGTATAGCTGGCAACATCATTGTTTCAAAAAAGTATAGTTGGCAACATCATTGTTTCAAATATGCTGGAAAAGACCTGGAAGTTCACTATTTTCTCATAGCTGGGACCCCAACAGGTGCTACCACCCAGGGTCAGGGTGGACCTGAGAACACCAGCAATTAAGAGGTGGTTCCACGCTTCCTCAAAACCTCCTGATCAGAGGCCTTGCTGTTGGATGCAGTTTAACGTCGTACCCAGGACGTCTATAAATACATTCATGGTAATTATTTGGATGAACCTTCATTAATGGAAGCTAAATTTTATGAAATTAAGCGCAGTACTAGATTGGCGGCAAGGTCTCATCAATTTGCAGTTGAATTGGCTAGATTTAACTGTAAGTTCTATGCTAACAGATTTTTCTATCGCACTTCTCACCTGTGGAATTATCTTCCGATTTCTTGCTTTTCAGTCAAATTCGATCTTCAAAAATTTGAATGCAACATCAATCGCTATCTACCGTCTTCATTTATTGTTTTTGCTCCTTAATAATGTTTTTCGTTTTTCCTATTCTATCACACTCAGTAACCCATAGTGTTTTAGTGGCTTTATTGCCTTGCTTGAGGTGAAATAATCCAAAAATAACAATCTAGTCGAAAATCCCCTTCGCAGGTATAGTGAATTTGATTCGCCCAGAGTGCTTCATATTTGTTGCCTTGTACCATACTAACATCAGCGTAGTAAGTATTAATATATATGTATACAATGGTAGTAGTGAGCGGACTTTTTTCGTAGACCATTTCTGTAAATTAGTGAGCTTAGTCTTCACTGGGTAACCCGCATTAGTGACCTTTTGCCAAACTAGGCTAAAGTTTTTAGTAAGTTATTCCCGCTTAATATAATTTTTTTAAGTCATTTCCTCCTAAGTAAGGCGGTAAGGCCACTGAGACGCAAAAGAGACAACAGAATGAATGAGACCGAGAAAACGTTACTGAGGAGAAAAATAAAATATCAGGATTCAGGTAGACAGAAAATGACGATTGATATTGTATTTAATTTTTTTTTGTAGATTTTAGTTGACAAAAAAAGCAAGGAAACGTTCCATAGGCGTTAAATGTGAAGGAATTATTAGAATAGAACTTACGGTTACCGAATTGATCTTGTGTCAGATTAAGATTAGCCAATATACAATAAAATATATCATCGTATTAATCATTTTGTGTATCTTTTTTGTTTCCCCCTCTTTACAGAAATCTCCATTCGGCTAATGAATAAGAAATATTTTGGGAGTGTTGAAGCCAATAAGAACGGAATATGGAGTCTTATCTGTCCGACAGAATGGGACGACCGAGACGCCAATGTCACGTGTAAAGAACTCGGCTTTTTTGGTGGAGTCGCCAGCAAGTCAATCTGGTCGAGCATCGAGCCAATGATCTATGGAAATTTCAGTTGCACTGGAAACGAAAAAAGCTTATCCGAATGTCCGCATACAAGTTTTAATTGCATCCGGGATTCATACCAGTCGCTGGCGGCTGGAGTTCTCTGTTATCGCCATATTGGTAAGTAAGTCTGCAACAACAACAACAAAAAAAAAGAAAAATGTCTCCTTGAAGAAGGTTTTCTTTTTAATATCAGAGGATTTTCACTTTGCAATTAGTAACAGTCGAGCTCTGTTCGATTCTCACTGGATATGGAACACGCCCGGAAATTTCTACGATAAAAAAAAATTGTGCGCATGTTTTTCATTTTCAACTACTTGCGAAATATATGTAATAGAAAAAATTATATTCTTCTGTCAGTAACGTTTGCATTAACACGTGATAACGGACAATCCTTTTCTTCTTGATTTCCAATACATTTCTATACTAAAATAGCCTGCAATGTATTTTTATACTGAAATTATTTACATCACATCTTTTAATTGCAAGCCACACACACACACACACACACACACACACATATATATATATATATATATATATATATATATATATATATATGTATCACGTCATCGCGTCTTTTGAAATTAAAAGGGATTTTAACGTTTATTTAGTTTGTAAAAAAATGTAGGAACATGATTCCGCTACAAGACAATTGGCAAATATATAAATATATATATATATATGTGTGTGTGTGTGTGTGTGTGTGTGTGTGTGTGTGTGTGTGTGTGTGTGTGTGTGTGGACTGGACATGTCTTGAGAATGTCTGATGACAGGATACCCAAGATCCTAATGTACAGCTAGTTGGGCTACAGGAATGTAGGACGCCCATGGCTAAGATACAAGGACAAGCTGAAAAGCAACTTCTCAGCTGTCAATATACCACAGAACACCCTTGAGCGCTTAGCCTTGGAGCGGGTAGAATGGAGATCAACGTGTTTTAGTGGACTCAGCAATTTTCAATCTGCTTGTCTGAATCATCTTCAAGAAGCGAGAGCAAGATTTGAAAGGTCAGCCAATCTAACAGTGATCTCATCCCACAATCCTCACTCTTGCTCCATATGTGGCCTCATTTGTAAATCACTAGCGGATCTTAAATGCCACGTAAGATTATCGCACAAAATTTCATAAACAATTAAGCAGTCAGACCCTCATACGTCGAAACCGACGGAAGAGTCCATTATATGTGTGTGTGTGTATGTGCATATATATATATATATATATATATATGCGTGTGTGTGTGTGTGTGTGTGTGTGTGTGTGTGTGTGTGTGTGTGTGTGTGTGTGTGTGTGTGTGTGTGTGTGTGTGTGTCACTCCCACACATACACTCTCACTAAAATTTTACTTTTTATTTCCGGCGTTATTTTTTCTGATTTTTTTTTTCAATTTGTAAGTCTGATTATTTGGATCGTGATTACGATTCCAATGTAATAAATTATAACCATGGAATATTAGTGTTTGAGCCTTTTATATTATATTCTTACTCTGTCTTGGGCATTGAGTTCTACCTGGATTCTATCGTCTTGGGAATTTATTTAAATATATATATATATATATATATATATATATATATATATATATATATATATATATATATATCTGTGTGTGTGTGTGTGTGTGTGTGTGTGTGTGTGTGTGTGTGTGTGTACATCCATGGTACTATATGAGAAATCTAAAGGGTTTCGGTCCTTTCTAATACTTACTGCTGAAACATAAAGCTGAAAATAAGACGAAATTTATCCTTTTGGCCTCAACTTCTTAAAAGGCTAACAATTGTTTAAAAACATTATTGCCATTAATCTTCATTTTTTTTTATAAATTTTTCTCATTATTATTAATAATTACAGAAGGAATCCACTTCCGCATTGCCAGTGGTCTGAAACCTAACCAAGGTCGGGTTGAAATGTTTCATGATGGTCGCTGGACTACAGTCTGCGACAATGATTGGGATGACAAAGACGCAGCCGTTTTTTGTCGCCAAATGGGTTACGTTGACGGACGAATTGGTACAGCGCCCACCGTGAACGAATCCCGCGCTGATATCATGATGGATAAACTTCAGTGTACGGGCAACGAGAAATCTTTGTTAGAATGCCCACACGTATGGACAGATGGACGAACTGACTGCACACATCGGAATGACGCCAAAGTCGTCTGCTATAAAGCCGGTAAGCAAAACAGGAATATCTACGTTCTATCTTTCTCTCGGCCACTTTTATTATATGTCTTTTCGTTTGTCTGAATTCTTCTTACTTTCAGCGACTTTTAAACTTCAATGAAGTTGGTTAAATTCACTTAATTTTGCAACATTCCAATCCCTGTCGGGTTAATTTTTTAAATCGTATCACCTTGAGCAAGGCAGCAAATCCACTAAAATTCAAGGGGTTCCAGGGTGTGGAAGAATTAGGACAAGAAACATTAGTAATGAGCAAAGAAATAAATGAATAACCAGGAGGACAGTAGATAGCGATTGACACTGCATTTTAATTTTTCAGATTAAATTTGGCTGGAAAGCATGGAGCTGGAAGACAGTTTCACGAGGGAAAAGTGTGAGAAATTAAACTGTTAGCATAAAACATACGGCTACGTCTAGCCAGCTCAATTCTAAATTCATGAAGCCTCACCGCCAGTCTAGTACTGCACTTTAATTCATACAGTCTAGCTACCACAGCGAAGAGGTCACCCGAAGAATTAACATAAAAGTATTAATAAAAAAAGGGAGGCAACCTTATGGCGGTGGGAAAATGACTGAAGCCGAGCCGCCGGATCAGGACCAATAATATTGCTGAATTTCCTTTGCATCTTATCAAAGAGTTCCAGGAAAATAGCGGGGGTCCCGGACCATATATGGAAGCAATATTTTAAGCATGGACGAATGGTAGACTTACGGATATGCAAGATAGATTCCAGAGAGAAAAAAATCGCTCTTGCCGTGCTTCGCAATATTGCCTTTTTGTAACTCTGAACACTCTGTGACAGCTATTGATATTTCGTTCCAAGCACAGGGTCTCCCTATCCAGATTTACCATCGCATTTTGTATGCGGCATCCAAGAGCAAGAGCATTCAGCGCCCTGAACGAATACCATTTTGGCGCCCTCAGCTTAAGTCACACAGATGTATAGAAAAGCTCTTCAGGGGTCTGAAGAGCTTTTCTATACATCTGTGTGACTTATCGCCCTTAGCTTGGAATCTTATTTCTTAATGTAACAAGAAGATTAAAGTCATGCAGCAGACTTGAGAAAACCTACTTTCCTGAAAAATTATCTTAAGAGTTCATAAATTTCAACCTGTATCAGTGACTGCTTGGTCAGTGTAAGTATACTGAACGTTTCTTTATAAGGATACAGCTAATATTATAACTACATATCCCTAGGTCTTTTGGCCGAGATGGCTTTTCATCTCTCAGTTGCGTCTCTGTCTTTGGGCAGAGTGCGCTCAAGGGCTTCTCAGTTAAAGGACACGGGGGCAACTGAGAAAATTATACTGACGAGGTGCCCTGCCCTGGGGAACAGCTGCCCGGGGCCGGGCCCTCCCATTGCACCAGAAGGAGGGATTGGTGCTCGCACCGAGGCCAGCGCAACTCGCCAATATGACTATAGTTTGGGGAGTTAACTATTTGATCAAGTGCTACCACTCCTGGTCAGGGTGGACCTGGGAACACCAGCAATTAAGAGGTGGTTCCACGCTCCTCAAAACCTCCTGATCAGAGGCCTTGCTGTTGACTGTAGTTTATCCTTTTACCTAGGACGCGGATGTAGTTTATCGTCTTACCCAGGACGCGGATGTAGTTTATCGTCTTACCCAGGACGTCATCCAGTTAGGGTTGAAATCCCAGCTGTATTTAATAGACAATTTAGTCTCTTAATGAGAGAAAATATTTTTTTTTATCAGTTCAACACAAAGAAGGGGATAATGCCACTAAGACGCAAGTGGGGATATTGAGAGTGGAAGAGAATGAAAAGACTTCAGAAGGAACCGGTAAACTGATCCCAAGCATGAAACAAGTGATTAATCTCTACTCCTTTTGAAAAAACCGGAGAGGAGTGTGAGCCGGGCGATAGGTAAATCTATCTACCCCTATTATTATTATATTGTCATCATTATTATTATTTTACCAATTCACTCCAAGTAAGGTGATAATGGCACTAACACGCAAGTGGGCTTCTTGTAGTGAAAGAGAATGACATTAATTTAGAAGGAATCGGAAACTCGATCCTAAACAATAAACAAATGATTAACCTCTACTCCTGTTCAAAAGACCGGCTGGAAATGAAGTAAAATACGTAAAATGAATTTAATTTTTCTTAAAGGGAGTTACTACAGTTATACGTAGATCTTAAAGCCGCCATTGATTCAGAAATGTATGTCTAAAAAGAAAAATTTGCCGCCTCTCGGGATGCAGACTCACTAAACTGACGCCTTTTTACAGACATCAAACTCGCTCTGTCAACGCATCTCCTACGGAAATCTCTACTTATTCTTTCTCAAGTTGATGAATAATTTCTCAGCAAAACAATTTTAAGCAAAAGTATGAATATTACAGAAACGTTCTTACATTTTGTTAAAACACGCAAATAAATATTTAATAAATTTATTAATTTAACGTACGCTTGGGAAAACAAAATCTAATGGGAAATATACGCCTTAAAAAAAACGGTTAAAATATTGTCGTCTGGAAATGAACACAGTAATTTGGCCGACATTTCACAATGGGGTTAAAGTATGAAGTCTCTTGTGCAGCTTTCAAATCGCAGCTTACGAAATTTGTTGATATATAATATCGCTTTTACTCATAAATATTTACTTAACTTGTATGTTTAACGACCCTTTTAGCTTTCTTTCCGCCATTTCTGGTAGATATATATATGTCAAAATCTTTCATTATTTTTGCATTATTTTCTTCTATTTCCTTTCTTTCTATATCCATTGTTGTTTTTCTTTCTTTTTCGTTGCTTTTTTTTATTCAGTTTTTGTTCTCTTCCTTTTTTCTACACTTATTGAAGAGCGTCCGAAATTTCTTTTCTCTTTCTGTCACGTTTTCCTTTATTTGTGTTTCTTTCGTGTCTAAGATATCTCCGAAGTTATAACCAGAACCAGAAGTAAACGATCAGTTCCTAGATTTCGATCTCCTATGATCAAGACAGGCAATTCGTTCCCATTTACAACATTGGCGCAACACAATCTTTAGGATTATTTCAAACTTACATCCCGATCCGGTTTATTTCATTTTATTTTTTTCGCATTTCGGTTGTTGTATGCTCGGACTTTCTTCCGTCAAATCCAATGACCTTCCGTCAAATCCATTGACCTTCTGTCAAATCAATTGACCTTCTGTCAATTCCATTGGACAGAGCACTTTATGTTTTCCAGTATTTTCAAAATAAAAACATACAATATTTACACTATTCCTATTCGGACTAAAGTAAGCTGCGAGTTGAAAGCTGTACAAGAGACTCCATACTTTAACCCCATTGTGAAATGTCGGTCAAATTATTATGTTCATTTCCAGACGACAATATTTTAAGCCGTTTTTTTAAGGTGTATTTTTCCCATTAGATTTTGTTTCCCCTAGCGTACGTTAAATTAATAAATTTATTAAATATTTATTTGCGTGTTTTAATAAAATGTAAGAACGTTTCTGTAATATTCATACTTTTGCTTAAAATTGTCCCCATTTTTGTTGTTGTTGTCATAACGTTTCGACCGTTGTACCTTCCGGCATACGTCAGATATATATTGACTTGTGTTACGGGACAATGGCACAGCGGATTAAACCGTTGGTTCCTGAAATTGGTGATATAGTGGTCCAATCCCTTGGCCGGGCAGTATGTACTTAGACCCAGTAGAAACGGGCGTACAATGACTTAGTTGTACTATAAGAACAAGACAGTATCCCAAGACATGAGCAGTGGAACGAGAACAGTATAACCACGTACAATAAATAAAGGGGTCAGTTCAAAATTTCCCTGTAGGTTACCCAGATCGATATACACCTGAGGAAGGCTGCAGAGTACAAAGGCCGAATCGTTGTGATAAAAACAAAGATGATAGTTCGTATATAAACAGTGTAAATAATAACTCATCCCAAATATTCAGGTAGAAGAAAAAGTCCCGTTTCTTTTTATTAGAATTTAGATTTATTAAATATCTGGAATGAGAAATTGGAGGGACGTGTTCGAATTCCTGTCGAGTTTATTACAATCATTTATGCACAAATTACATTGGGAAAGTATGGATCCTTTTCTACTCCTCTCAGCTATGGGTTAAATAGCAGGACAGACTGAGATATATAGCCTTGGTTAACAACCAGTCTACCACGTAATGAAATGGCGACCTACAGCGAGAAAATTGTCAGCTTAGTCAGTGTTGAATCGAAAGACACATGATCACCCAAACGTGTATCACGTGATGGCACTTAACTGACTGACTGTTGATTGACTGACATATACATGCGCGTGTATATAATCTTTTTCAGACAGAAGGAAATATATATTTATATGTGTGTGTGTGTGTGTGTGTGTGTGTGTGTGTGTGTGTGTGTGTGTGTGTGTGTGTGTGTGTGTGTGTGTGTTTCTCAGAGCAACAAATTAAATTCTGATGAGATTTCTGAGAGCGATCATTCTGCAAACCGAAAACGTTATTGATAAAAGGGAAGTTTCGCAGCGTTGCCACGTTTGACAATAAATAAATAGCAGGCCTCCACGCTTTTCCGAGTCGAGGAAGCAAAGAGGCCGGCGAGATAACTGGCCGAAGAATTACAAACGGAAACATTAACAATGTCGAAATTGTGCCAAAATTTTTGGCGTTGGTTTGATG
>OZ038477.1:140967983-140970483 GCA_964036315.1 Acanthosepion esculentum | reverse complement strand
AAAAAGATCGTTTTTAATCTAGCGTTAACAGTTCACTAATTTACGCGGGCATTTAAAAATGTTTTTGAAAATGCTCGAGTAAATTAGCTAACAGTAAGACAAAAAAAAGTAATTATTACCCAACAGGTTTTCACATATTCCATAGATGTATATACAATCAACACTGCATGGCGATTGGCAGTTTCACAACTATCAGACGACATCTGTATTTATTTATATCTATTTGTACGTCAGCGCTGTGTGTCCGATGTTCAGCACTCATAAATACTGAAAGCTTTTTACAACATATGCGTAAGTGTATTTTCGTGTGTGCGTGCATGTGTCTGTGTGTTTATGTGTTCGCGCGCACGCGTGTGCGTGTGTGTGTGCGCGCGCTCGTGTGTATGTGTGTGTGCGTATGCGCGCGGGTCGATCAGTAAGTATAATGAAGATGTTAACTGGATTTACATTTAAAATATTTACTGTATAACAGTTGGTAAATGATATTAAAATATATTATCATCGATGTCACAGGAGATTAATTTTATTTATTTATTATTTTTTAAACGTATTCTTCGCTATCATTTGCCGCTTGGCACTGGAAATCAGATTAAATTTTTCCATTGAATATGTCTTTGCATTTATTGAGGTAGTTACCTTGATCAATTTTCTCGTTTATATTGCTTCAATTCTTATTTGAATTTTCAGTTCCTCCAACGACTTTTCAAGGTTATTTCGTTCTTGCTAAACGTTACGATAATGAGTTTTACAATTTTCATTTTCATATTCCAGACATTTTCCCAATTCTCTGGCAAATTATTCCTACTTCCCTCAGCTCTGCAGCGAATCTTGCATATTTTTCCATTTATATGGATAATTTCATATATAGTTTTTTCAGTTTTCTGCCCAATTCCACATATCTTTAAAGTTTTTCTAGCCCCGCCATATTTACAATTTTCTGGTAAAGCCCAAATATCTTTTCAGTTTTATAGCAAAGTCAAGGAATCTGTCCATTTTTCTGACAAATTCTAGATATTATTCCAGCTTTCTGGCAAAGCTCAGATACATTTCCTCTTTTCGGATAAACTCCAGATATTTTTCAGCCTTTCACTCCCTTAATTTTTCTCCACCAAGATAAAGAACTAAGCGATGACGCTTGGAGTATGCAATTGATTGAGTTACACCATATTAAGAGTCAGCTTTACTTGGAATATTTTGTCTTGACAACTTAAAAATACCAGTTTAATAATACATTTACTTAATTGTTCGTCTGTTTGTTTTTGATAATGCTGTCGTCACCATCTTTTTCCGTTTTTCCTAAAGTTTCCTCTTTTTTTTTTTTTTTTAGTGAGGTTGTTTGAAGGTGATTCTTACAGTAATGGAATTGTACAAACCCGTCTTGGTGGTGTGTGGGGGTCTGTCTGCGACAAAAACTGGGATGAAAACGATGCCGGTAAGTACAGTTCGCCACCTGAGTAAACACTTGCATCTTCAGGATCAAAAATACGCACACATTTATACATGCAGTAATTAAAAGAAAAGTACACTTTTCCTCGATTCATTAATATCCAGATAAAACTATACCCGCTAACAAATCCAATGTGCACCCGGAATGCCCCCAAAATCGGAGTGGGTATTATTGACCCATACTTTACCTCTCTGTTTTCTTTCTCAATCTTCTGTAGTTCTGTTAACTTCATAGTGTTCAGGGACACTGCATGAGGCAGCCACAATTGACACGATCTGTTATACACCGACACACAGATTTGCTATGGCAGACCATATTTGGTAGGCAAAATATCACCGGATCTCGTCTGCAAGATAATCTAAAAGAAAACACATATTGTTGGGAGGAAAGAAAATTGAAAGAAACCGTATATATTAGCTATGCAGATAAATAAGTTGGGAAATTCAATCAGGTTTCGATTCATTTGTTTTGCAAGAAAATACTTGGAGAGTAAACCTTTTATAAAGTATGTCATCGCTTGTCCCACACGCTAAATTGTGAAATAATTTTGTGTTGGTGCATAATTATCAGGCGTTTTTTTAAACAATATTTATTATGAAAAAAGAAAAATAACAATTCAACAATAACATTTTTAAATGATTATTGTGGAGCGTATGATTATCGACAGGCATTTTTATAAGCTAGAAATCAAATAATATTTTTTATTTAAAAAAATCTTTAAAAAAATAAGACAGCAATTTTGATTAACAAATAACTCGCCTACAAAAGCGCCTGATAATTATGCACCAACCTAGTAAAATATGTTTACTTTCATTAGCAACTATTTTTCTATTTTACAATACTTACAGACACTATAGAAAAGGCGAGACATTCATTCCAGACATATTCTATGAATTATGTTCCAAAATCGGACATTTTACACTATTGTTTACCAAATGCAAGACCAATATTCACTAAACGCAGGCAGAAAAAATATTACCAGCAATACTTTTTTGAACAAAAATATTACCAGCAATAAAAATCTTATCGGCATTAAATAACCCAATGAGGTTG
>OZ038477.1:140945483-140962983 GCA_964036315.1 Acanthosepion esculentum | reverse complement strand
GGCATCTGATCAGGAGGTTTTGAGGAACGTGGAACCATCTCCTGATTACTGGTGTTCCCAGGTCCACCCTGACCCGGGGTGTTAGCACCAGTTAGGGTGCCAGCTATGAGAAAATAGTTAACACCAATCTGGGGTCAAAAGACTATGAAAGTGTAAAAAAAAGGGGTTTTAATACCATCAATAGATTTTTGAAAATTATTACTAGCAATGAATTTTTGAACGAAAAAATTATTACCAGCAATACATTTTTGAAAAAAAAGATTACCAGCAATATATTTTTTAAAAAGAAATTACCAGCAATACTTTTTTGAACAAAAATGTTACCAGCAATAAAAATCTTGTCGGCATTAAATAACCCATTGAGGTTGATAAGCCGCAAAATAAACCAAACCAAACTAAACCAAACCTGATAGATATCTTTAAAAGCAAGACTGGAGATTAGTCTCACATGTTTTTATCTCTTGACTAAGGAAGCGTTGCTTTATGCCTTCCACATTTACTCGCTTCTACAGCGCCTAATAATGTCATAACTCGACAGACTTTTTAAACAGATTGGCGAGATAAACTCTTCAACTTGTCATTATAAGACCTGTATCGGAATTGAACACACTTCTCTATAAATATAGCAAATTTTACACTGGCAAAATAGGCAAGATTCTCCAAATTTATGGAGTTTTGGTAGGCTCCGATGGATCGAGGATTTTTCCCTCCAAAATCGTTGTACAAATTTCCTGGCCCCACTATTGGTCAGAAAACACATTCTTATCTTCGATAAGAATTTGGGCCCTGGGAGGCGGTTTTGAAGCTACTGAGAACAGGTTGGTGTGAAGAAGCTGTGAGGTTTCTCCCAGACTTTGTGGCACCATGGAAAGAATGATGATGGTGGAATTCCCTTTTGTATTTTCCAGCACTCTCGTTAGCCAGAAAATATATTCTTATCTCTGATAAGAATCAAGGCCTTGGGAGCCGGTTTTGAAATTAAAAAGAGGTTGCAGTGAAGATAGAAAAAATAGCGAGAATGTGAACTTGTGAATTGTTGTTCTCAAATTAAATTATACATATATATATATATATATATATATATATATATATATATATATAATTAGGAGGATTTGAAATAATCATAAGTAAGCAATTCATCGAGTCTAGAAGAAACCTCAACAGAATGCAGAAAGCACTGGACGGCCATTTCGTCCTATAATTGGGACTCATCAGCAGTACGCATCCACGACCGAGAATTGAACCCCAAACCAACTGTACCAACGGGCCTTGGCGATAGCAGCCGTAGCTCGTGGAGACACAGTCCTATGGGTAAAGAGAAACTCGGATGAGTTCCATGACGGAATATGTGATCGAGCAGGGCTATATCGAGGTTAATTCGTTACCTCTTCGTCACTGAGGCCCGTTATATATATATATATATATATATATATATATATATATATATATATATATATATATTCAGTTGTATGGATATGAGTTTGTAACCCTGGGTTTCACGCATTTGCGATCATCAGACTGATTGTCTGATGATCGCAAAAGCGTGAAACTCGGGGTCACCAACTCATATCCATACAACTGAATATGTTACCTCTATCACTGATATTGGGCACTTTCCAATAAGTACCGTGCATATATAATAAATATAGAATTTTATATATATATATATATATATATATATATATATATATATATATATATATATATATATATATATATATATATATATATATATCAATGTGTGTGTGTGTGTGCACGCGCGCGCATGTGTGTGCGTGTGTAGGTAGCCAGTATTCATCAATAAAAGTTTTGTTAAATTCAACAAAACAAATTCGAACTTTGTTTGGTCAGGAGTTCTTAAGTGGCCCAGAGTTCAAGACACGTCAGATCTAAGTACAGTTTTCCCCCAGGGGTCGCCGGTTCGAATTCTGTCGGAAGGCGTACATTTTTCTAACAAAAAATTCTCGAATATTCAGGCGGGTAGATGGAAATAAATAAATATACTGTTTAGTAAATAGAAAACAAAAGGCATCTGCTCAAATGCGAGGATACATTAAAAATAATGTTTAAAGAAAGAAATTAAAAATTCGTCGGATTTAATCCATTCTTAGAAATATTTATATATATATATATATATTCTCTTGTTCTTCGGGTATCATTAGATGCGTGGCTGAGAAATTAACAAAAATCACTGGCTTTATGTTCTTAATATCTAAAAAATAAAATATTTATGACGTGTCGCGTGTTAAATTCTTTCTGTTCGTCCCAGAATGAGGAATTCATTTAATTCTCGTAGAATTCCTGAAGTAGGAATTTGAATCATCATCATCATCATCATCACCATCATCCTATGACCGGATCGGGTCGTAAGGTCGCTACGCAGCTGTGCAACGCCCTCACAATATCTGGGTTGAAAGCGCGAGAGCTATTCATTCATGTGTCGCGTGTCTTCGGCAAACAGACTTGCCACAGCCGATCCTATGTCCACTGCCGTGAAGGTTTACCTTGGTCGCGGACACGTAGCCGTCGATTCCATCAGGGTAACACTCCGCCCTTGTCGCTACCTTCAGTCTACCCAGCATCTACCCGCACTCGCTGCATACATCACTATAAGTACACGGTCTACCAGATTGACTCTACAGGAAGGTCCATCAGCCCTTAACCATCTTGTTTTTGGCCCTGCTTGATGTGTCGCCACACATCAGCAGAAACATCTGTTAGGGAAACCAGTTTAGTTAACGATGACCTATCTACACTGCAGGGAGTAATGGGTTACATGGTAACTGTAGCAATCGTTAAGTGGCCAGAACCTTTTGCAAACTATGTACCGACTTAAGGTTTTAAAATCATTAAGTGTGCCAACAGCATACGTATTTTTATACAAGTCAAGATCAATATATCTGTTCTACAATATATTTTATATAGTAATATATTTTATATAGTAATATATACAATTATATGTAGAGATATCTCGTCTTGTTCTTATTTCGTAAGACACAGTTACTGCTTTGCCCATTTCCACTGAGATTCTGTCTTCACTGAACACACATTTGCTTTACCAACACATTCATGAAACAAAGCTTTCAACCACAAGACTATGGTGCCATTGAGCTTGGTCAGTACGTAGTCATTACGCAACCATTGATTCCATCAAGGTAGCCTTCCGCCCTGGCCGCTGCTTTCAGTCTGCCCAGCAGCTACCCGTGTCATCACTACATACATCACTATAAGTACAGGGTCTACCACATTGACTCTACAGGAAGGTTCATCAGCCCTTAACCATATTGTTTTGGCCCCGCTTGATGTGTCGCCACAAATCAGCAGAAACGTCTGTTAGGGGAACCAGTTTAGTTACCGATGGCCCAACCACGCTGCAGGGAGTAATGGGTCTACATGTTAACTGTAGCAATCGTAAAGTGACCAGACTGATCAATTAGCATATCTGATGTAAATATTTGTCCTCGTGTATTAGTGATCCAATACGAATTTATGTTTGTCTTATTTTATCCATAAACTTTTCTTTTTTCTTCTTCGAATATTTTTTAAAAAATTATTATTGTGGTATCCTCCCTCTAAAGAGTCTATGTTGGACTCTTCCGCCTACTATAAGATTAGTAGGAGAGAAGGCCTTGGGGGAACAATCGAGTGTTCATCTGTCGAACTCTCTGCATCGAGCAGAGTGGAACCCGGACGAGGCTTTGAGATGGACAGTCCCTGAAACCGTTTATACGGGTTCTAAGGGAATATTTTTGGCCGAGCCTACATCCCTCGTGGAGGTGGGGGGTATTAAATATTAACAGTCGAATAGATTGAACGCTGTGTGAACCGACATACCATCTCTAGTAGTGTAATACTCTTCTGTTGTACTTACTGTTTAATATATGATATATCTGTAACACTTGTTTTGTTATTTCTTTAACCATTTACTTGGTCACAAAAATTATCCGTGTAAATAATTATAAGTATTAGGGTAATTTGGTCACAACCAAACAATGCCGTGGTATCACCGTGCTTTCTGCATACATAGCTATGGAGCCTGGACACCTCAAGCTTGCCTCGCAAGAACAATTACAACTGGGTAGCGTGTTCGATCCTCCCTGTGTCCCCCATATTTTAGACCTTGTGCCACATTTAAGCTACGCAACATAGCAATGGAGTCCTTTATCCACGCCCAACTCGCTTCGTAGATTCGTCTGTCGTTAAAAATCTCAAATTATACTTTCACTAAATGATAAATAATTTGTCTGCTTGACAATTTTAAACAAAGGACTTGATATTTTCTTTATAAATGGCGTTAATTTTATCAAAACATACATATTAATATGTAATGAAATTTATTAATTTAACTTACACTTCAAAAGAAATACAAATAAAATACACATATATCCTCGACTCGAACATTTTGTCGTCTGGAAATGAATACAGTAATTTGACCGACATTTCGTAATGGGGTTAAAGTATAGTATTTCTTCTGCAGCTTTCAAATGCGAGCTTACGAAATTTGTTGACACGTAATATAGCTTTTTCTCATAAATATTTGCTTAACTTTCATTTTAGCTTTCTTTCCGCCATTTCTAGTCACTTTTTTTTCTTCTTTTTACTTTTTGATTTTTTGATTTTTTCCCTATTCCCCAGGTTTTTTCTTTCTTTGACTGAAACTTTCTTTTATTTCATTTTCTTTTGTTTTTTAATTTTGTTTTGTTCATTTTTTTCTTTTCCTTTCTCTTTCTTTTTTTCTTTCCTTTCAAACTAATTTTCCTTTCTCTCCAATTTTTACTTCCCTTTGTATTTCTGTTCTGTTTTTTTTTTCTTTATTCCTATCCTTTTCTTTTTGCTCTTATTTAACAGCTTCGGCCTCCTTTTTCCTTCGAGTTTAGTTTCCCGTCTTTAACGTCTTTTGGTGGCTAACGTAGTTCACTAGAATCTGATGCTCGTGTTCAGAATCCAGATTAAAACTTGGATTGTGAAATTTATGTGATAGGTCCTGATCTGGCATCTCGTCTACAGTCACTTTCTCACAGACGGCTTCCCTCTTTAGTACATCGACTTTAAGAAGTTAATCGCAGTATTAAGATTGGCAGATAGGTCGCATCGTTTTGCTGCTAAAATTGCTATATAATTCTCTGGTTCTTTGTATCGCGCCAGAAGGTTTTTCACGTCTGATTTCATCCTTCATATCTACAAATCTACCATTCGTCCTTGCATTAAATAATGTTGCTATATATGGTCTGATGCCCCCGCTGTTCATTTCGATGTTCTCGACAAAATCCAAAGATGGATATGCAGTGATAATAGGTGGCATCTCGCCTAGAGTTACTGTGGCTTCCCTCTGTCTTTTCTACAGATATTTCCACGGCAACTTCTCTGACGAGCTACTGTCACTGGTACCCCAAATGCATGAATTTAAGCGTGCTACTAGGTTGGCATCTCGGTACCACCCTTTCACTGTCGAAACAGTTAAATGTAACCGCCTTTTCTACATCTTCTTTTCTCGCACTTCCCGACAGTGGAACTCCCTTCCTCTTCCTTGATAGCTATAATCTTCAAATATTCAAATGTAATGTTAATGTTTGTTCTCGCGTTGTTAGGGCCAGAAATAAAGACACAAAGAGAGGAATTGAGTTAAACAAATATATTAACAGAAACAGTAATACAAACATATACAAACGAGAGTGTTACAGCAAGAATGTTCGGTCCGACTGTCAGAGCTGACTGCTGGAAACTTCCCTCTCCAAAAGGCAGTACCTGCTCCTATTTACAGCTGGGAGAGTTCATACGTGCGTGGGTAAATTACCATAACAATGCCAATTGACTTCTGATGCCTTGATTCCGATCCCCGTCTTTCTGTATATCCTTCCCTCAAACAACCCTCTTTACTCTTGCTCTTATTCTCTGCCACCCCTTACGTGCTAGTGGCACTCCCGCCTTGCTTGGGGTGAAATACTTAAAACTTAAAACCTTTTTATATTTCTTCTTTCCGTTTCTAATAAATATGTTCAAATCTTTAGGCTTGGCCTTATTATATTCAACTGATGATGTACACAATCTTTCAACTACGTTTCGGTTGATACTACTTACATTATTCAGACGCAAAGAGTTGTGAGTTCAATACCTGGTTAAGGCGGTGAAGAACTTGGAGAAAAGAAATTATCAGGAGCAAACTGATAACTGGCGTGGCACGTGGAACTAGAACAGTCTACTCTAGCGAGCGTAATAAAGAGTTCAGTTCGACATTCCAACCACCGGAAGAAGGCCGGAGCATACATCGGCCGAAACGTTGTGATAAATATGGCGACAAAGATGAGGACAATAGTTCGAATAATGTAAATAGTGTACATAGTAACTCATCTCAGAAATATACAGATACGTTTCCGTTGGTTTTATCGCAACGCTTCGACCTCTATATCTTAAAGCCTTCTTCAGAAGCCAGTAAACCACAGCAAGCATACTGTCAATTCTCATTAGCAATAGAGTACAAAGGAATTCATTCTGCGTTACTTACAAATATGATCAAGACATTTTAGAGGCAAGCCAGGCTCTTAGCAACAGAAAACAATCTTCAAAAAACATAACGTTTTACGATTTTTCCAACACGTTGCAGTCTTAGCGATACGGATATCGAAACGGTGTCGGAGAGAATTTTGAAAATCGGTTGTCAATATAAAATCTATATTTAGTAGTGCCATTATGTTACAGATGACTGAAGAAAATGTGTGCAACCTTTCCAAAAAGACCGTCCCAAGAAAAGTACTGGGATTATTTTATTTGGTTTTGTAAATATATTTTATTAATTGTAACTATTTGTTTACGGTTAATTTTTTTCAAAAGTTATTATCATCATACACATCACATATTGAAATTGCACATATTGCAGGACGACTAACACGACTGACACAATTCAAATGCGAAGTTTTGGTGTTTGCACGATTGGTTCAGTGATTATGACTAGCCACGTTAAAAGATAGGATAGGTATGAAGCCTTCCCCATCACCCTGTGTCGTACTTGCATTTTTAATATAATAAACATTCTGGCATAGCACAAGCTTCCTAATCATGCGTTATCATGTTTCAGTTTAAACTCTCTCTCTCTCTCTCTCTCTCTCTCTCTCTCTCTCTCTCTCTCTCTCTCTTCTCTCTCTCTCTCTTTCTCTCTCTCTCTCTCTCTCTCTTTCTCTCTCTCTCTCTCTCTCTCTCTCTCTCTCTCTCTCTCTCTCTCTCTCTCTCTCAAATTACACTCTTAAGAGCGCTGAAAATGGTTGTTGTGTTCAATGTCAAATTACGTCCACTCTATGGAATTTATATCATAATTATCGGCAAATAAATAAGGAGAAATTATTCTACATTTAGCCAAACTCCAGCTGCATTTTCTAGTTAGCTTTACTTGTATCTCTACTCATCCCTCATCAACAGGAGTCTAGTTTTAAACAAATGTTTAAAATTTACTAAAAAGTGGGCATTTGACTATGATAGATTTGGAAACTAATGAAAAATAATTAATAAATAAAAGATTTTTGCTCAAAAAATTATACCTCTGATACAATTATACATTTCCTTGGTTTAATAAGGTAACGATATCATTATAACACGCGTATCATTATTTTATACAACAATTAGCAATCTTTTCACTTTTTACTCTTTCAATATTGACATGATTTTTCTTTTAAGTTTTTGTAAGCGACACATAAAAGCAGGACCCTTATTATCGCACAAATGCAGACTCTAAACTGTATTCATTTGAAAAGTGAATTGCTCTATTCTTCAACTTAAAAAAATTAACAGTGTTGCAGTAATAAATATCTCGCTACAAGGTACAGTTTTTGCTCTGACATGATAACACACACACAAGCAGATCAGATTGTTACAATGGCTGGGGTTGGCTCGTGCCTTGAGCACCTATTGAGACTTAAGATCAACCCGGATCTTCAAGTAGAACTCGCTCATCACTAAAGATACTGGACTATGAATGGATAAAAATACATTTTAATAGTGAAATGCTAGCATTACATTTTTATATAAAAATAAAAAAGACCGACAATACATAATCAGCAATACATTTTATCCGTAGATGGAATCAAAAATTGTGTTCAAAATATTTAAATTTCGGCATTGAATAACCCATAGAGGTGTTGATATGCCGCTAAACAAAACAAAAAAAAGCTAAAGATGCTGGGAATGTACGGCTCGAGTGCCCTACACGCAAGCCACCAATCTGCCACTGGGTGGCGTGCCACTAGCGTTTATCGCTGGTGGTTCGCTGTCGCACTGCCGGCGTGTTCGTCTGTTACTACTGGCGGTCAGCTAGAGGCCCGTCGCCACCAGAGGACCGCTGCAGCGAGCCACTAGCGACTTGTGTGTAGGGTACCTAACTCCTCCTACAATCTTATACCTTTGCAAGAGTCAGATAAGGCCAAGAATTGGGGTACTGCATCCATATATGAGCAGGAGTTTCCAAGTTTTCAGTTTGCAGTCTCGATAGAGTCCAAAAGCTTCTTCGCGTACTTGTGGGTGATGAATTATTTTCCACACTACAACCCTTTTACCAGCCAGGAAAAGTGTTCAAACGAACTACATTCCTCAGTTCCACCAGTTCTAACCCTCACAACCAAGACCCACCATGCCACGCCCATAGTAGCAAACCACCCTCATTCTCCCCATATTCCATTTGGTGAGACGTAAGTTCCACTCGAACAGCTTCTACCCACGTACCGCTATTTTGTGGAATCCACTCCCAAGAGGGTGCTTCCTGCATCAATACAATGTTAATTTAAGTCTGGGATTAACTCTTATCTTCTCCACATATCCTCAAAAACAGTGTCTCTTGCTCTGTAACTTTTTACATCTAGTGATTCTTGAATCATGCACAGGGTGAACATTATTGTAAAATAATATATAATGTTCATTTGTGATAAATTTCAGTCACGTGTGAAACTAAATCACATGTTAAAATGCCACCTAGTAAAAACGCTACGAACTTTTGCTCCAACTCAGTAGATATATGACATGATAAAGAGAGGAATGAATGAACTCTTTCTTTGAAAAACAAAGAAAACTTTCGTATATCGTCCGGGCTTGCCTCTCGTTCTTGGGACAAGCTGTTCATTTGGCTTCTCGGGCTGGGACAAACAGTTTGCCGCTTTCTTTCAAACGAGAATTAATAATTGTGATATGCTTAAAGTCAGTTTCAACGAGACAGCTTTTTGATCGGTAAAGAAAACATTCTATGACTAATAGTTACGTCATAATAGCGTCATTATGAAAAGTTGGAAATAAAAACTTAACCTGATTTCAAACCTCGCCTAGTTAAAGATATTAACAGCTTAAGAGATCACATGTGTTTGGGAAAAATTAACCAAGGGCGATTTGTGTGAACTGTGTGAAAGTATCACACTTCGTCTGTGGGAAAGATGACACGCTAGAACGAATTTTCTCGAAGACACGGGTTGTTAACGGGAGGAGTTGTTTAAAGAACCCATTACTACTTATATTACAATTATTTCATCATCTGAGTAAATTTGATAAATTATCAGTTCCATTTTATAAAAAAAAACATAGAAACAAAATTGGCATTTGCTGTCCCGAATCTCTGAGAAGAAGCAATCATAATACATTTTTAAGATATAATTACACCTTGGAGTAGAAGAAGTAATAGTAGTAGAAGTAGACGTAATAGTCTTATGTTCTTCGAATCTCATGGAGGAAGAACTCATTATTCATTTTCTATGGCTTATTTACACCTAGTAGAAGTAGACGTAATAGTCTTATGTTCTTCGAATCTCATGGAGGAAGCACTCATTATTCATTTTCTATGGCTTATTTACACCTAGTGGAAGTAGACATAATAGTCTTATGTTCTTCGAATCTCATAGAGGAAGCACTCATTATTCATTTTCTATGGCTTATTTACACCTAGTAGAAGTAGACGTAATAGTCTTATGTTCTTCGAATCTCATGGAGGAAGCACTCATTATTCATTTTCTATGGCTTATTTACACCTAGTGGAAGTAGACGTAATAGTCTTATGTTCTTCGAATCTCATAGAGGAAGCACTCATTATTCATTTTCTATGGCTTATTTACACCTAGTAGAAGTAGACGTAATAGTCTTATGTTCTTCGAATCTCATGGAGGAAGCACTCATTATTCATTTTCTATGGCTTATTTACACCTAGTGGAAGTAGACGTAATAGTCTTATGTTCTTCGAATCTCATAGAGGAAGCACTCATTATTCATTTTCTATGGCTTATTTACACCTAGTAGAAGTAGACGTAATAGTCTTATGTTCTTCGAATCTCATGGAGGAAGCACTCATTATTCATTTTCTATGACTTATTTACACCTAGTGGAAGTAGACGTAATAGTCTTATGTTCTTCGAATCTCATAGAGGAAGCACTCATTATTCATTTTCTATGGCTTATTTACACCTAGTAGAAGTAGACGTAATAGTCTTATGTTCTTCGAATCTCATGGAGGAAGAACTCATTATTCATTTTCTATGGCTTATTTACACCTAGTAGAAGTAGACGTAATAGTCTTATGTTCTCCGAATCTCATGGAGGAAGCACTCATTATTCATTTTCTATGGCTTATTTACACCTAGTAGAAGTAGACGTAATCGTCTTATGTTCTTCGAATCTCATGGAGGAAGCACTCATTATTCATTTTCTATGGCTTATTTACACCTAGTAGAAGTAGACGTAATAGTCTTATGTTCTTCGAATCTCATGGAGGAAGCACTCATTATTCATTTTCTATGGCTTATTTACACCTAGTAGAAGTAGACGTAATAGTCTTATGTTCTTCGAATCTCATGGAGGAAGCACTCATTATTCATTTTCTATGGCTTATTTACACCTAGTGGAAGTAGACGTAATAGTCTTATGTTCTTCGAATCTCATAGAGGAAGCACTCATTATTCATTTTCTATGGCTTATTTACACCTAGTAGAAGTAGACGTAATAGTCTTATGTTCTTCGAATCTCATGGAGGAAGCACTCATTATTCATTTTCTATGGCTTATTTACACCTAGTGGAAGTAGACATAATAGTCTTATGTTCTTCGAATCTCATAGAGGAAGCACTCATTATTCATTTTCTATGGCTTATTTACACCTAGTAGAAGTAGACGTAATAGTCTTATGTTCTTCGAATCTCATGGAGGAAGCACTCATTATTCATTTTCTATGGCTTATTTACACCTAGTGGAAGTAGACGTAATAGTCTTATGTTCTTCGAATCTCATAGAGGAAGCACTCATTATTCATTTTCTATGGCTTATTTACACCTAGTAGAAGTAGACGTAATAGTCTTATGTTCTTCGAATCTCATGGAGGAAGCACTCATTATTCATTTTCTATGGCTTATTTACACCTAGTGGAAGTAGACGTAACAGTCTTATGTTCTTCGAATCTCATAGAGGAAGCACTCATTATTCATTTTCTATGGCTTATTTACACCTAGTAGAAGTAGACGTAATAGTCTTATGTTCTTCGAATCTCATGGAGGAAGCACTCATTATTCATTTTCTATGGCTTATTTACACCTAGTAGAAGTAGACGTAATAGTCTTATGTTCTTCGAATCTCATAGAGGAAGCACTCATTATTCATTTTCTATGGCTTATTTACACCTAATAGAAGTAGACATAATAGTCTTATGTTGTTGGAATCTGATACAAAAAGCACTCATTATTCATTTTCTATGCCTTATTTACACCTAATAGTTGGAGTCTTATAGTCTTTGGCTGTCCCATTCTCATATAGAAAACAATCATTATTCATTCATGGTTTATTTACACCTAGGAGTAGTAGACTTAATAATCTTATCGTGTCCCAGTCTCATAGAGGAAGCAATCATTATTCATTTTTTATGTATTTTTACACCTAGTTATAGTAGACGTAATAGTTTAAGGTGTTCTAATCTCATAGACGAAGCCGTCATTATTCATTTTTTATGTGTTCTTTTCACCTAGTTGTAGTCGACATAATAGTCTTAGGCTGTCCGAATTTCGTAGATGCAGCCGTTACTTTATTACTTTTATTTGCATTTATGTTATTTCAATGGAGTTCTGCAATCGGCACTGCGACAAGAATTTCTTTTCATAAAATGTATCTCATATTACTATGGATTAAGCATTCAAAATTAATATGGGGTCAATGTATGCCTATTTACCCTGGCCTCCCCACTGAGACTGGATGTGACACGAGGTCGGGTTTAATGTGGGTAACCCGAGCGCAAATATTCGTGCCAAGAACAAAAATTAACCGATCCCTGGCAACCATCGGTTGCGTTGTCCTCGTTGCGAGCACCGATCCCTCTCCCTATTGTTCTGACGGGGTGCAGACTCTGGCAATCTGGTCGCCAGGGCTGGGGACCTCACAGTGTGATTTTCCTCAGTTGCGCCTTTTTCCTCCGACGGAGCCACAACCGAGTCGCACTCTGCCCGGAGACAGAGACGCAACTGAGAGGTAATAAAAACCTACCAGGCATGTGCCAGGGATGTGGCGGGGGGGGGCTATCTAAGTTCATTCTAGACTGACCCTCTACGTAACCCAAAACAAAAAATATTCATAACACGTGATCTTTTAAAATTAAAAAAATATATATTTTTAAATTGAAAACATTGAAAAAAATTTAAGTTCTCAATTTGGAGTGATTTTTTTGGATTTTTGACTTTTTTGTTTTTTGAGGGTTTTTCTCGTTGTTGTTGTTGTTGTTGTTGTTGTTTTTGTTGTTTTGATGTATTACTTTTGATTAAGGACTCCAGATTATGATATTTCAAAGAAAATTATATTTTTTTTAAATTTGGTTTGGTTTCGTTTGGGTTCTTTACGGCATATCAACCTCAATGTGTTATTTTGTGCCGACAAGATTTTTAGGATAGATTCGTATGAATAGAATATGTATTCTTTGGTTTAGATTGATTTGGTTTATTTTGTTTTTCGGCATATCAACGTGAATGAGTTATTTAATGCCGACAACATTTTTAGGATAGATTCGTATGAATAGAATATGTATTCTTTGGTTTAGTTTGGTTTGGTTTATTTTGTTTTACGGCATATCAACTACAATGGGTTATTTAATGCCGACAAGGTTTTTAGGATAGATTCGTATGAATGGAATATGTATTCTTTGGTTTAGATTGGTTTGGTTTATTTTGTTTTACGGCATATCAACTTCAATGGGTTATTTAATGCCGACAACATTTTTAGGATTGATTCGTATGAATATAATATGTATTCTTTGGTTTAGATTGGTTTGGTTTATTTTGTTTTACGGCATATCAACCTCAATGGGTTATTTAATGCCGACAACATTTTAGGATAGATTCATATGAATAGAATATGTATTTTTTGGATTAGATTGGTTTGGTTTATTTTGTTTTACGGCATATCAACCTCAATGGGTTATTTAATGCCGACAACATTTTTAGAATAGATTCGTATAAATAGAATATGTATTCTTTGGTTTAGATTGGTTTGGTTTATTTTGTTTTACGGCATATCAACCTCAATGGGTTATTTAATGCCGAAAATATTTTATTGTTGCTAATAATATTTTCAAAACTGTATTAATGGCATTTTTCCCAAAATTTGCACACCGTAATAATAATTTTTTAAAAGATGAATTAATCATTTTTTTCTTTCTTTCCAACAGCTTATTCTCTGAGCCTGAAGGGACTCAACAACCGAACGGGGAAGGTGTCTTTGCGATTCATGAACATTGATGGGCATATCTGCAGCGATGACTGGGACGATGACGACGCCAAGGTAGTGTGTCGAGAGCTTGGTTTTCCAAAAGGCATGGCCTACACGCATTATAAATCTGATTGGTCAACATTTAATTACGTTGGCCCCTATTGGACGAGTAATGTCAACTGTACGAGCAATGAAACAAGCCTGGCGCAATGTTCACACATTGGCTTAGGAAATGTCAGGAAATGTGAAACGTCCCATTATGCAGGTGTTTTTTGTTACAGCGATGCAGGTAAGTCGTTCCTTTCCCTGTTTGTCTGACTCTCCATCTCTCCACCTCTCCCTCTCTCTCTCTCTCTCTCTCTCTCTCTCTCTATATATATATATATATATATATATATATATATATATATATATATATATATATATATACTTCAGTTTATTCATATCTATCTCATTACACATCTATCTATCTATCCATCTATCTAACTCTGTCTTTTTATATCTATCTCATTCAATTGTGGTCTATCAGTTTGTTAATATCTATCTATTTATCTATCTCATTCAGTTCTGATTTATCTATCTATCTATCTATCTATCAGTCTGTCTAAGTCATTTCATATCTATCTATTTATCTATCTATCTCATTCATTTCTGGTCTATCTATGTATTTATCTGCCTCAGTCTTTTCATATCTCTCTGTCAATCTATGTATCTGTCTCATTCAGTTCTGATCTATTTATCTATCTATCTCAGTTTTTCATATCTATGTATCTATCTATCTATATCAGTCCTTTCAGATATATCCATCTGTCTATCGCATTCATTTCTGGTCTATCTATCTATTTATCTATCTCAGTCTTTTCATATATTACTGTCTATCTATCTACCATTCAGTTCTGGTCTATCTATCTCAGTCTTTTCATATCTATCTATCTCAATCTGTCTATTTGCCTGTCTGTCTGTCTCTCAATCTATATTTCTCTCTAAATCTATCTCTTTCAAAATCTCTCTCTCTCTCTATCTCTCTCTCTCTCTCTCTCTCTCTCTCTCTTTCAATATATCTGTTTCTTAAGAAACATGAAAATCTTGTTAGAAATATTAAAACACTGTAACTCCTATCAATCCTGCTAAATGATAGTGAATGATGGACAATCTCCTCACAGGTGAAAAAAGGCAACAGAAACACGGTTCTATATAAGAATGTTGAACTTATCTATTTATCTATATATCTATCTATCTTAAACTTAGCGAATGAGAAATGAGGAACTTTTCAGGGCAATGGAAACAAAAAAGACACTTTATACTCAGAATCAGAAAGATATATTTAAAATTTCCAGGACATATAATGAAGAAAAAGTCTTTGGAAAATTTGATACTCGTAGCACATATTGAAGTCAAGATAGGAAGCTAAAAGAAGCGAGTAACCTACATAACGAGCTTTTGTAAATGGGCAGCAAAACAGGAATTGAGAGGGGTTGCTAAGAGATACAAATGACAGGAAGTTGTGGAGATCATGATTTTCTACGCCCTGATGAGACATGTCACATAGAAAATTATATTCCTTGACCTTGTTCTGCCATCCATTCACACAAGCTAATTAAGTTGGTTACTCACTGTTTTCTCGCTTCTATTGACTTCATCCTGTCTTTTAAGTGTCAAATTCTTTTACGCCTTTTAAAAGTTGTAAATCTCTGTCTTTGAAAATGACGAACACTACTATATTTGTCTTTAAAAACAACAACACCCTGACGATGACATGGTGCTAATGTCGAAAGCTTGTCCGTGAACATGAAAGGATCCAACCAAAATTGAGTAGAAAAAAGTTGTCTAAATTATTCAATGAAACATGTCTCAATATATATATATATATATATATATATATATATATATATATATTGTCATCCACAGACAGACTGTTTCGCTGTATCATGGCTCATTAGTGTGGCTAGACGTCCGGTTACCTCTAGCTAGGATCTAAACCCGACTGAATTGGCGACAGTCGGGGATTCTACCACGAAGCCGTTGGCGCACGGCAGGAATGAAGGTGAATTTAAGTGTATTTATTTTTAGATAAACACACAATGACAGAGAGAACTCGATTCGATTTACCGAATAGTGTGTGTGTGTGTATATATATATATATATATATATATATATATATATATATATATATATATATATATATATATATATAAATATATACTTTATTTTAGGATATTACATCGAAAACACGTCAAAAACCGCTACACAATTACAGTCGTGTTTCGATGCGTATCAACTCATCTCATCGGGCGATTGCTAATTACCGATGAGTGAACGATTTATTCAGATTTAAAAGCAAAATAAAGACTCATTTTTACGAAAAAAAAAAGGCGGTGATTATAAGGTTTGTGGGCTTTACTCAGATCAACCAATCGAATATAACCTTAGTTAAATTTTTACTAAGGGAAGAAGCAAAAATTTTAAAAATTATTTTCCATAAATGGGTTATGACCCATAGATTTGAAATCAATGGCAGCAACAGACGTTAAACAAGAGCGGATGGAAAAGGATACATATTGTACATTAGACCTACATATATATATATATATATATATATATATATATATATATATATATATATATATATATATATATATATAATTGTTTTATGACACTTCGCGCAGAACTCTTCACTGCCATTTCAAGAAAGACATTCGGATTACTAACACAAAAATAGAGAATGTCTCGTATCGAGAATATTTAACACTGAAAAACATAAAGAAAAAATTAACTATTTTTAATAATATGTGGAAATCTCCAACCTTTACCTGAAGACGGTCGCGAGATCAGAAACACGTGTAGTAAAATTATGAAAAATAAAGCATAATATTTTTTTTTTAAATCCACATTACAACCCAAAACGTTTGCGGTACTTCTCTTCTTTTTAATATACACAATTTTCTCTCATTGGAACTACTATAACCTCTTCCCTTTATATATATATATATATATATATATATATATATATATATATATATATATATATATATATATATATATATATATATATATAATGAAATGGGCAAAGTCCGACAATTATTTTAAGACATTTCTTATGTTTATATATATATATGTATATATTAATCAGGATTTGTTGAGCAATACCGACATCTGTCTGTTCAATTTTCATTAAGCGCTTTTAAACAAAACTTGTTTAAAAGAATTCTTACATTCTTTGATATTTTTATTACTTAAAATCTTATTATAGTGAAATTTTTTTTTTTAAATAAACGCCCCATTTTTTTTTAAACAATAATGCATCATGTCTACCGGCCAGAAATCTTAATGCACAAAATGTGTTCTCTGGGAAAGATCGAACTTGCGTCCACCTTTCAAGAGGGAAATCACCGCACTATTTTTTTTCCTTTTTAAGTAAAAGGGTGTTTTCCCTTACAAACGATGACGTAGGTTCGATCCCTAGAGGAGAATGCTAACTATTCAGTGTCTAGCTTTTTGTGTCAAAATCTTTTATTCATATAAATACTTTTTGCCGTTATTACTTTCTCTAATGTTATGTCATCTTTCAACCTAATTATGTATTTCTTCCCAAAAAAGAATGAGTGAAGTTTTGAATAATTCTTCAAGAAAACTTTCACGAACTTGAACTTGTCTGGAAGCAGATTCCAACACATGAATGTGAGTCTGGTTAAAAATAATCCAAAAACAATGAATATAAAAAAAATTGGAAATGCATGTTATTAGCAAAAGGAATTACGTGTGTACACATTTGTAATGGAAGGACGAAACATTAAAACCAGCTACAA